>CM054184.1:995000-1677500 GCA_028829895.1 Sinotaia quadrata
GCTTCTACTTCTACTACTACTGTTGCTACGACTATTACTGCTTCTACTTCTACTACTACTGTTGCTACTAATATTACTACTTCTACTTCTGCTTCTACTGTTGCTACTAATATTATTGCTACTATTTCTACTTTTACTGTTGCTACTACTATCACTGCTTCTACTTGTACTACTATTGTTGCTACTAATATTACTGCTTCTACTACTAATGTTGCTACTGCTACTACGACTACCACCACCATCACGACTATTACTACTAATTCCACCACCACTGCTACTGAAAAACCACCACCAAGACTACTAGAATTACTACACCACCATCACGGCTACTACAACTACTACCTCCACCACCACGACTACTACAACTACTACCACCACCATCACGACTACTACAACTACTACCACCACCACCACGACTACTACAACTACTACCACCCTACTACTAATGCTTCTTGTACCACTCCTACTCCTACAACTTCCACTACCCACCACACAGTAACCACTACCACTGCTACTACCACCACGAATACTGCTTCTAATTCTATTGCAAACACAACTAAGAATGGCACTACTACAACTACTACCACCACCACTACTAATGCTTCTTGTACCACTCCTACTCCTACAACTTCCACTACCCACCACACAGTAACCACTACTACTGCTACTACCACCACGAATACTGCTTCTAATTCTAGTGCAAACACAACTAAGAATGGCACTACTACAACTACTACAACTACTACAACTACTATACCTGGTGATGACGACGATGATGGTGATGATGATGGTTGTTGTGTTAATTCATAAATATATTTTCAATCCAAAATAAATCTGTTCTGTTGCAAAGATATAAGCATATTATAATAATCACCTAAAGTAATATAATTTAATAATAATCACCTAAAGTAATATCATTTAATAATAATCACCTAAAGTAATATCATTTAATAATAATCACCTAAAGTAATATCATTTAATAATAATCACCTAAAGTAATATCATTTAATAATAATCACCTAAAGTAATATCATTTAATAATAATCACCTAAAGTAATATCATTTAATAATAATCACCTAAAGTAATATCATTTAATAATAATCACCTAAAGTAATATCATTTAATAATAATCACCTAAAATAATATCATTTAATAATAATCACCTAAAGTAATAACATAATAATAATCAAGTATGTAAATTGTAATACAATCGATATATTTATTGATTTAATGATTATTGTAGAAGAGTGTTGTTTTTTCAATTTACTGTAATGAAAAGTTGATACATTATACTTAAGACAAACGCTGAAGTTCTGACTGTCTAAAACATTTAATGCAGTTTATTATAATTGTTAAAATTAAATCAGATTTTGTGCTTATGCAATATATTAACAGATGCAGCAGAAAATATCGCACTAGGAAAGCCGGCAGTATCATCTTCAACATTTAGCCAATATGAACCGGGATATGGCCTGTTTGCGAAACAGCAAGGATGTCTGGCAAATAATGGCAATAGAAGTAGAGATCATGGATTCTTTTTCCTCAATCAGATTAATGCAAACTGTGTCCACACGGCTGAACATGATGTCAATCCTAGATGGACGGTAAATCTGAAACGCATATACGCCATCAAGGAAATAGCGATCCACCAACGAAGAGGTTGTAAGTGTTTAGGTTTCATCTTCTGTCCCCCCCACCTCTCTCTCTCTCTCTCTCTCTCTCTCTCTCTCTCACACACACACACACACACACACACACACACACACACACACACACACACACACACACACACACACACACACACAACTATATTGTGATGTCAAGGCAACTTATATAATGGTTCTGATTATTTTTATTAACTAATCACCCGTAACTAATTCCAAGTGATGAGAATCTTAATTTATGTTATTAATAATTCTCCAGCAGTCACAGCTCGTCTCTCGCTTTTGGCGGATGTGGGCGCTGTAATCGTTACAACATTAAAGACAACATTTACTGTCACACTATCATGAGTGCTCAAATTTGGGTTACTATGACAATTTAACAATTTATATAACAATTACATTTTAAAATAGGATAGGCATATCTACTCTTCCACATACAAACGTCTCCATTTGAGATGTTATCCATTCTGTTAATATCTGCTCTGAGTAAATGCCAACATTACCAATGAATCTATCACTATAATACGAAATGAATAACTATCACACGATCAAAATACTAATTAATTCAACATGTTTAGTAATCAAGATAATGTACTTTTACCTGCCTATATAATCACTGAGCCTTAAAATATCAAATATCATATTAATATATCTCATTATAAGGAAGTACATGATCGATTAAGTCTCCACACTTAAAGAGACATAAGGACAATTTATTATGAAAAAATCACTATATTTCTTCTTGTTATAAAGTTAGAGACATAACCCGTTATGTCACTATACTTAAGGAATACAAATGCAAATCATATGCAAAAATCATTATCATTATTTCTTTTCTTTTTGTGATAGGACACTACAACATACACAACCATGTTAGCATCATATAAGTGAACTCTGGGTAAGATTATTCACACCTCTCTATCATACAGAAAATACAAAATGTTTATATAAAGATTTATTTCACATTTACATAGATTTATATAAGGACTCTTACACTTCCATTTCTACTGCTCTGGACAAATAGTTGTCCCCTACTTTATCAGTGCCTTTAATGAATTCTACAGTATATTTATATTGTTGTAGAAGTAATGATTACTTGGTCAATCACCTGTTTGCTTTAGTGAAGTGAGCTTAGGTAAAAGTTTGGTGATATATCTGAATGACAACATGCTTGACATTTAGGGTTAGCTTGGAATTTCTGGACTGCCTGGACAATTCCGAGACATTCTTTCTATTAATTCAAATAATTCAAATAATTATCTTCATCAACATTTAACATATGACGTGTAGGCTTTTAGATACATAACATCACTGTTTTTCTCCATCAGTACAGCACCTAGTCCTGCATTACTAGCATATGTTCTGTGTATGAATTCTTCATTAAAATCAGGTAAATTGAGGACAGGAGCTTGTGACATGGGGATATTTAAACTAGCAAAGCTGGCTTCACACCCCTAGGTCCAAATCAATATCTCAGGTTTGCCTTTCATTGTCAAATCAATGAGTGGTTTGGCGATGGCACTGAAGTTTGGAATGAATTTTCTATATTGAGAGAGACAGAAAGATTGAAAGCAAAAAATAGAGACGGACAATTAAGGAATCAGAAACTTTTGACTGCTGAAGACTTAAAGATTATGGGTCTTCCAGGTGGTGTCACACACTGTCTAACCGCTGATGAACAAAATATATTAAAAGAAGCTGCAAGAATTAGGAGTTAACCAGATTATGATTTCTGTTTGCCTGAGTGCTGTATAGCAATAATTAAGGCCCGCCTGGCCGCTTTATCTGTGCCAAAGGTTCAGGACCCAGTATTTGACCAGGTTAAGGTGTCGTATGGGGAGGAAGCTACTGTCGTGACGACAGGGGAAGCAACTCGCCCCAAGTGCTGTGGATACAATAGATGACTCTCTCAGAGTACCGCTCGCTCGAAGAGTCGTGTGTTTTACAGGAACTAGGTGACGAGATTAAATACCTGGTGGGACAAAATGACATGATTAGTGAGTATAGTGGTAAAGGAAATTGTCCGCTACATTTAAAGCGTCCTTCTCCATTTAAGATTCCTACATCAACAGTAGAAATGCCTAACTACAAAATGCCCAAGTTAGATATCCAGTTTGGATTTGATTTTGATTTTGATTCTGGTGGTAGTGACAATGATAGTGCCGAAGTTTCTTATCCAAGTTCTTCGCCATGTCTGTGATAATCGATCACTTGAGTGAGCCAACTAAGCCTTCTGTAGATCTCTCAGGACAGTCGTCCGTTCTGTTTTCCCCATCGGGGCAGGAACAGTGTCCATCTTTTTCGACTACGGAAACTTCACTAGCAGGACCGCCGATATTTTCTGATTTGATATGTACAACACCTATCGCGCTTGAAGTAACAGTCTGAAGTTTCAGAATTCGTTTCGTTGCCTATATCGCCTTCTGAGCATAAGTCTAGTGCACTGACTGAACCGCGGAGTACTACACAAAGCCATTCATTTGTTCAGACAAGCAAGCCAGATAGATTCAGTTGTCAAGACTACCCGCCTGGTAATAGCTACACTACTGCTACTTTCTCTTCCATGAGTTTCGCAAGGCAGCTCGGTTGCCAAATGACGTATTAGATGCTTCGCAGATTTTTTCGCATACTGCTGCTACCTTTGAACCAACAGCTTCATGTCGTGTCCATCACACTATATTCACACGCCTGCTCGCACACACGCGCCGGCTTTCACATTTTACCCAACATCTCAGAATAAAGTTACCCCATCCCCCACAAGATTATTCGTTGGTGTCTGAGTGTGAGAGTGGTTATCGTCACCTGATCATTCGATGTGGTCCCGGCAAATCGCGGCTACTGGTCTGACCCCTCCCCTACCCACCGAGGAGGAGAGAGGGGCCAGCAACAAACCAGCAACGCCACACCACGCCACAACACATATTATGAAAGGAATGACGTTTTCACTGCGTGGCGACCTGCCTTTATATAGGTATGACGTTTGAATTGACGTCAGACTTCCCGGCTCATTCTCGTCGTCCTATCGTCCAGTCAAAGCAAGGTGTTTCTGAAATGTACACAATGTCAGTTTTGTGTATAGTTCTTTGTGCACTTTGTCTGCCTTTTTTAGTTTTTGGACAGGGTAAGAGAGATTGTGTAAAGTTTATCTATCAACCTACGTCTGGTTTCTTTTTCTTGCCTATCCTAGTAATATATTTATCTCCACTTCTGTACTAACAGTGTACTGTTAAATTCAGATTTGACTATATTGCATTTATCTGTAGGTATAGACTCTGAATTAGTTGTAATGAAAACTATAAACTCAAAGAATTAAACCCTTTGACAGGATTTTTACCAAGCAACACAATTATTACAACAGAAAGATCAAAATGACATATTATCAAAAACCTGTAGATGAGCCGGAATTGTGAGAATTGACTTCTCAGAACCTGACACGTGTACACTCCTGCTAGTGACTTTCTTTCGTCGGAAAGTATAAAATATATACTTAGGGGTCATTGCTCGTTCAAATAATGAATTTGTTATTTCATTTTATTTATAGTTCTGTTTTCAATTACAAAAAATATTATATACGGTTATTTTGCTTTTCAATTTACTCTGCTGTGTTTTCTAAAATTACTTTTATTTTCTTTACATTTAGGTAGCGTGTTTAATTTGTTATATTTCTGAAGACTATCGATCGTTTTATTTTCTTTACATTTAGATAGTGTGTTTTATTTGTTATATTTCTGAAACCTATCGATCGTTTAGTAGTGTGATCAGTGTAATCAACACAAATTTATAAATTTAGAGCTGAATATGACAATCGATGTTTACGGATATTAAAAGTTGAAGGATTCCTTTCTTCCAGACACGTTCGAGTGTCCGTGTAGAATTATTGGGAACAACTGTGATTTCAGGAGCAAGTACTGGCATCCTACATATCGAGGTATCCCAGACCTTAGTCTGACAACATATTTCTTTCTTTCCGTTTAGTGGCTTCATGCTGCATGAGTGGTGTGATCTTCTATCTATCTATCTATCTATCTATCTATCTATCTATCTATCTATCTATCTATCTATCTATCTATCTATCTATCTATCTATCTATCTGTATGTCTGTCTGTCTATCTATCTATCTGTCTGTCTGTCTGTTTGTCTGTCAATCTATCTATCAATCTATCTATCCATCTCACATGTAAGCATGTATAAATACTTAATTAAAGACTGGTTGAGTAAGGAATTTAAAGCTCCTTTCTTGCATAATAATATCATATATAATAATATCATTATCTATATATATATTTATCTATCTATCCATCCATCTCACATGTAAGCATGTATAAATACTTAATTAAAGACTGGTTGAGTAAGGAATTTAAAGCTCCTTTCTTGCATAATAATATCATATGTCCATATGTATTAACGACACTTTAGGAAAGGTGTGAACATATAAATTTGCATATATATGCAATCGAGTTGAATTTAATTAAAACGAAATGTCGAGATAAATTATTTTTTCTAGCGATAGATAATTAATTGGATATGAGAAGGATGTATTTAGCATTCTGGAACTATTGAATCTATATTTAGAACTATATGATGTGGCGTGGAATACATTTAAGAACTATTAAATCTTTATTATGAACTATTTATTGTGTTGTGGAATACACGGAAATATAAATAAAACGTATTCCTGCTATAACAATAAACTGCCTACACACTTTATCACTGTGACGTTTCCTGTTATAACAATAAACTACCTACACACTTTATCATTGTGACGTTTTCTGTTATAACAATAAACTACCTACACACTTAATCATTGTGACGTTTCTTGTTATAACAATGAACTACCTACACACTTTATCATTGTGACGTTTCATGTTATAACAATAAACTACCTACACACTTTATCATTGTGACGTTTCCCCATTGGAAGGGTGTCTCGTCCCAAGAGGTAAGTCTGGCATGATTTGTGAGAAAAACTATTTCCTCAGCTTTTAGTTTAAATGAGAACGTTACCTATACAGTGTGAAATCCATAGAGAATACTTTCATTTCTCCTTCAAACCTTATTACTATAGCATTTTCAAACATAATGTTTGTATTATAAAGTGTGAAATCCATAGAGAGTATTTTCATTTCTCCTTCAAACCATATTACTATATCATTTTCAGTACATAATGTTTGTATTATAAAGTGTAAAATCCATAGAGAGTACTTTCATTTCTTCAACAAACCATATTACTAGAGCTTTTTCAGTACATGATGTTTGTAATATAAAGTTAGTACGAATAGCCATGCGTGTTTATAATGATACTTTATATCAGGACACTTTATATATATAATACGTATCGCTTGTTAAGTTCGGATACTGTTATTCATACTTATGTTTTGCTACTGGTAAAACGGTCAGTGGTATTGTCACTGGATGAAAAGGGTAATTTGTCTGAAGTTGACGATCATATTAGTCACCAGTCATCGAGATAAGTTCACTCTAAATTATGGTTTGAATGAATATGGCTATTGTAAGGTAATATTCTATTTCTGGTGTAAGTCGATTACAATTCTTAGCAAGGCGTTTTCTTGAAATATTCTATAGAATCATTCTGCTGGAGTTTAGTGTACAATTCTTAAGTATTGTTACACCACCACTACTATTAATACTACTATTACTGCTTCTACTTCTACTGTTGCTACGGCTATTACTGCTTCTACTTCTAATACTACTGTTGCTACTAATATTACTGCTTCTACTTCTGCTTCTACTGTTGCTACTAATATTATTGCTTCTATTTCTATTTTTACTATTGCTACTACTATTACTGCTTCTACTTGTACTACTATTGTTGCTACTAATATTACTGCTTCTACTACTACCCTTGCTACTGCTACTACGACTACCACCACCATCACGACGACTACTACTAATTCCACCACCACTGCTACTACTAAAACCACCACCAAGACTACTACAACTACTACCACCTCTACTACTAATGCTTCTTGTACCACTCCTACTCCTACAACTTCTACTACCCACCACACAGTAACCACTACCACTGCTACTACCACCACGAATACTGCTTCTAATTCTAGTGCAAACACAACTAAGAATGGCACTACTACAACTACTATACTACTACTCCTGGTGATGACGATGATAATGGTGATGATGGTGGTTGTTGTGTTAATTCATAAATATATTTTCAATCAAAAATAAATCTGATCTGTTGCAAAGAAATAAGCATATTATAATAATCACCTAAAGTAATATAATTTAATACTAATCACCTAAAGTAATATCATTTAATAATAATCCCCTAAATATCATTTAATAATAATAACCTAAAGTAATATCATTTAATAATAATCACCTAAAGTAATATTATTTAATAATAATCACCTAAAGTAATATTATTTAATAATAATCACCTAAAGTAATATCATTTAATAATAATCACCTAAAGTAATATCATTTAATAATAATCAAGTATGTAAATTGTAATACAATCGATATATTTATTGATTTAATGATTATTGGAGAAGAGGGTTGTTTTTTCAATTTACTGTAATGAAAAGTGGATACATTATACTTAAGACAAACGCTGAAGTTCTGACTGTCTAAAACAGTGAATGCAGTTTATTATAGTTGTTAAAATTAAATCAAATTTTGTGCTTATGCAATATATTAACAGATGCAGCAGAAAATATCGCACTAGGAAAGCCGGCAGTATCATCTTCAACATTTCTCCCACATGAACCGGGATATGGCCAGTTTGTGAAACAGCAAGGATGTCTGGCAAATAATGGCAATAGAAGTAGAGATCATGGATTCTTTTTCCTCAATCCTACTCATGCAAACTGTGTCCACACGAGTCGAGATGATGTCTATCCTAGATGGACGGTAAATCTGAAACGCATATACGCCATCAAGGAAATAGCAATATACATACGAGGAGGTTGTAAGTGTTTAGGTTTCATCTTCTGTCCCCCCCCACCTCTCTCTCTCTCTCTCTCACACACACACACGCACACACACACACACACACTCAACTATATTGTGATGTCAAGGCAACTTATTTAATGGTTCTGATTATTTTTATTAATTAATCACTCGTAACTAATTCCAAGTGATGAGAATCTTAATTTATGTTATTAATAATTCTCCAGAAGTCACAGCTCGTCTCTCCCTTTTGGCGGATGTGGGCGCTGTAATCGTTTTGTCTCTTTTACAACATTAAAGACAACATTTACTGTCACACTATAGATGGAAAACCTCTTACTAAAGGAGAAGACAAATCTGAGTTTAATCCATATCTAGCGAGCCCCATCCACCCACTTTCTTCTTCAATATAAAGATATCAGTATGTGTAAGAAGTCAATACATTTAACAATACATTTATTAAATCAGCAATGAAAAATATATACGACATATATAAGCATATAGTTTAGTTGACATCAATATTTCCATGAAATCACTTTCAAATCATTCCTATGTTTCACTTTATAATAAAATACAATTCAGCATTATGTCAATACAAATCACAGCATAGTCTTATACATGCACACAACATTATGTCAATACAAATCACAGCATAGTCTTCTTATACATGCACACAACATAATAACATCCAGATGGTATGTGCTGTGTTGTCTCATCCATGGATTTGCAGAGTCGACATTTGGAATCATTTAAAATTTTCATGATTTTCGTTTTGTGTGCTTTGGTGTTGAGTGCTTGATCTTGTGCAGCTGTTATGAGTGCTTCTGTTTCTGCTTTCAATCCTGCCTCTTTCAACCATTTGTACGTTGATTGCTTTGTTGATATTTCGTCGGCTTGTCGTACATACTGGCCATGCAGAGGTTTCTGGCTCCATGTATGTGCTAGTTCTTGCTTCGTTGTTTTCTTCCATGTTTCTTTGTCTGTTTCTGGGGGTTGGAATAGTCCACTCATTTTTACTGCTTCTATCAGTGGATCATCTTTGTTGTTATTCCAGATGTAGTCCACAAGGCCAATGACTTCTCCTTCAATGACATGTTTGATTTTCTTCAGACCTCTGCCTCCCATTTTTCGAGATACATAGAGCTTGTCTACGTCTGCTTTGGGGTGTAAGGCTTTATGTATTGTGAGTAGTTTTCTTGTTTTCCTGTCCAGTTCATTTATTTCATTTGCTGTCCAATCTATGATACCTCCAGTGTAGCTTACTACAGGTATTGCGTATGCATTAAGGGCTTGTATTTTGTTCGCCCCATTTAGCTTGGACTTCAGGACTTGTCTAACACGTTTTTCATATTCTCTCTTAACTTTGGATTTCACTTCTCTCTGCATATTTTCTTGATGTTGTAGTATCCCAAGATACGTATATCCATTTTCCATTGAAACATCGTTGATTTTTCCGATGTCGAATTGCAGGCCCTCTGTTGTTTGAACCTTGCCTTTCTGGATGACAATTCGTCCACATTTTTCAAGGCCGAATTTCATGTTGATGTCCTCACTGCAGATCTTGACAGTATTGATCAGGGATGTGATGTCACGTTCATTTTTACCGTACAGCTTGAGATCGTCCATGTACAGTAGATGGCTGATAATCTGTCCTGCTTTCATTTTGTATCCTAACCCTGTTTTCTGGATCACTTGACTGAGAGGATTCAGGGCAATGCAGAACAGCAGTGGCGATAGGGAATCACCTTGGAAGATTCCACAATTTATTGCTATGTCTGCAATATTTGTGTTGTTGCATGTGAGGGTGGTTTTCCAATTTTTCATTGACTCCTGAATTAGGTTCTGTATTGATGGCGCTATTTTGTACAATTTTAATGTTTCAATTATCCATGAATGTGGGACTGAGTCATAGGCCTTTTGATAATCAATCCATGCCATTGCAAGATTTGTTCTTCGTTTCTTGCTGTCAGTCACTATTGCCTTATAAATTGCCAATTGGTCCTTCATTCCTCTGCTGCCTGGTCTAGCACCCTTTTGTTCATTGTTTAGAAGTTTGTTTGTTTCAAGGTGAGTTATGATTTTGTCAGCTATAATTCCTGATAGTAACTTCCAGGTGGTTGATAGGCAAGTGATTGGACGATAGTTGTTTGGTGTTATGCCTTTTTGTGGATCTTTCATAATCAGACTTGTTTTTCCTTTTACCATCCATGCTGGTAGGGTTCCTGGTTTGTTTATTATGTCTTGCAGTTGTTCAGCAAGTCTGTCATGTAAGGAGGTAAGATGTTTCAGCCAGAATATTTGTACTTGATCTGGGCCTGGGGCTTTCCAGTTTGCCATCTTTCGTACCTTCTTCTTAATGTCTTTCTCACTGATTGTGACGGTGCATTGTTCAGGTGTCTCTTTATGATCATCTTTCAGTTCCTGAATCCATCTGGCGGAGATGTTATGCGTATTTGGATTGCTCCAAATGTTTTCCCAGAAGGTCTTGGTATCATGAATGTTTGGTATTTGTTGTTCTGTTCTGGAATTTCCTTTGAATTCTTGGTATAGTCTTCCAGGGTCAGTTCGGAATATTTTGTTCTGTTGGAATTGCTGACCTCTTGCAGTGTATCTTTTCAGACGGTGACTGAGTCCTTGAAGTCTTTGCTTTGCATCTTCTATTGCAGTCTTAGTGCTTCTGCAGTTGAGATGGTATTTGGCGAGCAATCTTGCCTTCAGTTTTCCCTTATTTTTGTCTGCTGCTGTCATTTGGCTTATTTCTCTTCTAGTACACTCTATTTTCTTTTCTATTCTCTTCTTCCAAGGTGGTACTGATGGTTTCTGTGTTTGTACTGTGTCTGGCCTTATATATCTTTCAATTACCTTTGCAGTGGCGTATACTAGACTGTTGGTTTCTGTGATATCTTTTGTGGGGATACGTTTTAGTACTTCATTTGCATTCTCAATTGCTATCCTTAGAGCTTTGCTGTTTTGCAGCCTTCTTGTTGGGGTTCTGCCTTCACGTGACTTATTTTTGTCCATGAAGCTTTTTACGTCTTCAAACAAGCGTTGCTGTTCTTCAGTGAAGTCGCATGGAATTTCCCCAGCGAGGTTGTCAAGTGGAATTGACTGTTGTGAGGCTGTGAATTTTTCATTGTCTTCAGTGTCAGTGTATCGGATTGTAGTGTTCGCTTGTTGCTGTTCTATCTCTTGAATTTCTAGGACTGTAAGAAGCCTATTTTGTAGTATCGCTCTCTTCTGGTCCAGGAGCCGCTGTTCACTGATCATATCATCTGGATGGTGTTTGAGCCAGTGTTCATACATTCGTTTTCTATATACTCTTGTTGTTGGTTGGCTTTGATAGTAAGAGACCATGATTTGTATGTTTTCCTCTCTGGTCCATTTCCTCCTAGTTTTTGCTTGCGTTTCAGTAGCCCATTTTTCACTAGAACACCCCGAAACATCAGTGCCTAGCGCAGACCTTGTTGACCCGGGCGAAGTCTGATCCGGTATGGAATCAAAATTTGTTTTCTCCATCATGAATGGGATGGGCAAGCGTGTATTTTGGAGGGAGCCGCTTTTCCCTCCCTCGATAGTCCAGAGTTGGGATTGAACCCGTGACCTTCGTGTTTGTAGTAGTAGTAATAGTAGTAGTATTATCTCCGGCATTCTCATGCATGTTCGTTTTTGTGGATTGCATATAATATTACTGGATCGATATTGGACCAATTCTATCAATCGCAGATTGACTTCATATGGCCTTCACATTTATAATCCCTTAACCAGGTGCAAGGACGAACTTTAACATTACATTATTTTAACAAATGCATTGATTGTCCCCATCTTTGACAATAATTTGTTAACTAAAAATATACCACGAGTCTTGCTCTCTATCTTTGAACATTTCTTCAATGTATAAAATGGTATATGAATCAAAATATAGCAATTTTAAAAGTAATGTTCTTAAAATGTTTCTTTAAGTAATGTCAATTAAAAATCAGAAAATGACACTTTGAATATTCATTATTTCTGCAGAATGCCCACTCAGAATGTCGATTATTGCAACAGAGAAAACCGTTTAAATTCTTCCAATGCATGTAACAAAAGTGAAGACATTAACGAGATGCATAGGATTAAAAATAATAATCAAATACATTCACCTTAATATTTCTTGAAGTGGTCTGTGACAGGCTCACAGTGATGTACTTATATAAATGGGTGCTTTAGGTTTGTTAATGATCAATACTCCTGCATTCTTTGACAGTACACTTTCATAGTTTTATCTGCTATCAGGTGGCAACATTGTGAGCATTATTATAATTTATTATGGTGAGCATTATTATCGACATTTAAATTTGAACAAAACGATTTCCACAAAACATTATGCTTATTTAGATATTAATTAGAAGGCATATTGGCATATCTCTATGGAGACCACGATTAATGATGTCAGATACATTTGTCACGTCCTTTAGTTAGCCTCTGGAATAAGACGTTTTTGGATGTGTCCAATATTTACAATAGCCAGTTGTCTATGAGACGTTTTTGGATGTGTCCAATATTTACAATAGCCAGTTGTCTATGAGACGATTTTGGATGTGTCCAATCTTGATCATAGCCAGTTGTCTATGAGACGTTTTTGGATCTGTCCAAACTTGATCATAGCCAGTTCTCTATGAAAAGCAGTTGTCTGCACTATTCTCCTAAGGTTGGAACCCCTTGTTTCTTCTTCAAACACATGTGGACAGTAATATTATTATCATACAGATCGTGCAAATCTAGATTCATCTCTAATATATATTTTAAGGCTAGATTTATAGCACACATATCTTTTAAGATTTTATTTACGTCACACGCATCTTTTAAAGCCAGATGTATGACACACTGGTCTACATTCCTGTCACACACATCTCGTAAGACTGTATGTATATCATACAGGCACGGTGAGGCTCACATACATCTCGTAAGACTGTGTGTATATCATACAGGCACGGTGAAGCTAGATTACTGTCACACCTTGTAAGGCTTTATTTATGTCACATAGACATTGTGAGACTAGATTCTTGTCACACACACATTGTGAGAGTAGTTTCTTTGTCACACACATCTTGTAAGGCTGGAATTTTGTCACCACCTCATCTAAGGCTAGGTTTTGTCACACAAATCCCTTATGACTGTTTTAGTTCAGTCTTCACAATTGGTACACATAAAAATTGCATACAGAAAACAAACTAAAACACCACCATAACAATAAATGCAGTATTCTCAGAATATAATTTAAAATACATAATTTGATACTTCGACCGAAATTTCTTAAGATAATCATAAGGCGTCTCACAGAAAAGTATATTTTAAATATATGAAACATATCTAATAACTAAACAGTCCATACAATTCTTGGTTATAAAATAAAGTAAAACTGACCATTTTTGTGTAGACTTTCTCAATGAGGATTCAGTTCATACAATTTTAGATTATATAATAGAGTAAAACTTAGCAATTCATTGTGCTCTACCTCTGTGAGGATTCATTTCAAATACCTTAAAATAACACGAGTGAAAAGCCACACAACCTGGCACATTTCGTAAGGCAATAACACAATGGTATATAAAAGATATAATTAAATTGTGACTTTACAGACAAGTAATTTCGTTTTGTTTCATGACATACAATTGTAAATTAAACATAAATCAACACTCCATAATAGTGAATATATTAAAACAATTAATTCATTATTCAAATGCATCTGAGCCGAAACGGAATCATTGGGTGTTAATTTCAAAATGCTAAATAAAGAGTTGTCAGCAATTTTTATATTCAATCGATTCATATCGTTTATTGTCTGTGTCTAAGAATACATTGTTGTAAGTTGTAATCGATCACTTGACAAAGTGCAAGTTTATTGTCTGCGTCTAAAAATACATTGTTGCAAGTTGAATTCATCAAACGACAAAGTACTAGTTTATTGCCTGAGTATACATTGTTGTAAATTGTAATCGATCACTTGACAAAGTGCGAGTTTATTTTCTAATATTCACTAAATACATTTGCAAACTAAGTGTATGTGCTTAATTTTCTTTGTTACACTAAAATCACTTGGAAAATGAAGTGTATGAGAATCCATTCTCTGTTACACCAAGTTCATTTGCAAAATGAAGTCCATGAATGTTGATTCTTTGTTACATTAAATTAATTTGTAAAAAAATATATTGATGTGTTATGAGCATTGATTCTCTCTTAGACTAAATTAATTTGCAAAAATATGCTGATGTACATTGTTTTCTCTGTCACACTAAATTCATTTACAGAAGAAGTACTTGCATATAGTTGTCTCTTTTACACTAAATTCATTTTCAACCTATATTTTCTGTCGCGGGAAAGGATGGAGCCAAAATTATATTTTATTTCACGAACTAAAAATTGTTATCAGACTAGGGGAAGTAAACCGGTTTTGTTATTATGCATTATATGTTATGTGATTCCAGAAACTGTTCAACTAAGATCTCATTAGTCAGACAGACATTGTAGACACAGTGTGTGTTATCATTTCATGTTCAATATATTGAGTTGATTAGAGTATTTGCACGTGACTGATCACAAGTGTTTACGAGAAAGAAAGCCGATGTGTAGTAGAATTGCCGACGAGTGTGCTGCATGCAGAAAATAAGCATGCTAGGACAAATTATGTCACAAAGCATAAAGCTTCTAGAAGTTATTGAAGACTTTTAGGAATTCTGTATAAGGGAGGAAGGAAGATTTATACACTTATGCTGAAAACGTGGATTTATGTGAAGACATCTTGCTTCATATGTATGGAATTTTAGTATAGAAAGGTTTCATAAAGGAAAGTTGGGAATATCTCTTTCACCCGTTTTTCATCCGTCTACTGCCTAGTGTTGAGGTGACAAGGTAAATTGCTTCAACATTTTCCTGGCAAACAGGCAAGTTCGAATTCAAGACAGCTTATTTTTGCAACATTGGTTGTATGCAGTTAACGACTATGAGAGGCCATTTTTGTCCCCCTGTCTGAGCTTGTTTCAATGCATATTCCGTGGTTGGAGGGTAAGCATCATGGTGCCCAACAGACAAAACAATTTTTGCATCCAATAGGATGCGACGACAGACCCCACTAGACGAATAATCTGGTAATGCTAAACTTCATTAGGTTTTCCATCATCACGGTAACCAGGAAGCAAGGACAATTACCAAGGTGGCAACATGCCAACAGAGTACAGATTTTCCCCCCATAGCAGAATCTGAGACAGTGCCTAGACTCCTGCAAGTCTTCATTGTCGGGAGATTCTCTTGTAGTACCCCTTATGAGTGACGTGTGAGATGACGTCATCTCCCTTGGAACTTTGACAGTAATAAGTGAGTAATTGATAGAAAGGCAAATGCTCATCTAGAACTCTTCAGAATAAGAACATTTAAATCTATTGTTAAAATTCACTACTATATTCATTTATGTAATATGAACTCTAGGATAATGTTTGGATTTATGCCTATTTTGTATATGAATTATCATTGTTGAATAGCGGTGCCATTTACCGCAAAAAAATTGTGTAATTAACTTTTATTTTATATTTTTGAAGTTCATCATTTTCATCCCCCCTTTATTTCCTACAGAGTTTATGACATTGAAAAGTTGTATGTTTGACTAATCACTGTGTGAAAGAGTACTGCCCCGAATTAGATAATAAACAATCTAATTCCCCATTTTCAGCAAATTTGTAATTCACAATTTTTTTGAGAGGGGCGAAAGATTCTGTATTTGTATTGTTTTGTAACGTCCATCTGTTCGTCCGTTTATTCACTTTTATGACACTTGCTCATCTGCATACACAGTCAATATTACGTGTGAATTGTTTACTGTTACAAGATATTCATTTACAAGCAAAGTCCATGATTATTGTTTTTTTCTGTTAAACTAAATTCATTTGGAATAAAATAATTATGTGTATTCTTTTTTATGTTACACTGAATGTGTTTGGAAATCGAACTCTGTGTGTATATTTGTCTCCGTTACTACACAGGACTCATTTACAAAATCAAGTCCATATACATTGTTTTCTCTGTTACACAGGACTCATTTACAAAATCAAGTCCATATACATTGTTTTCTCTGTTACACAGGACTCATTTACAAAATCAAGTCCATATGCATTGTTTCATCTGTTACACTAGATTTATTTGCAAAATATATTCCGTGTTTATTGTTTTCTCTTATATAATTACTCCATTTACAAATAATTATGTTTGAACTGTTTTCTCTGTTACACTAAATTTATTTTCATTAAGAAATCCAAATGTACTGTTTTATCTGTCACACTAAATTCATTTGCAGCCTCTGCGAAATGTTGCTTGTATTGTTTAGTCTATTGTGCTAAATTCATAGTCAGGTTCCGCATATCTTTGTTTTCAGTTTGAATGCAGCAGCATGCACACGCATACAAACCACACGGATGCACACACAGTGATAGACGTGGATAGTGAATCCCCCCCCACTCCCACGTGCTTGAATTATTTTAATCTAAATAGGATATGTCTTTTTAAAGAAACTAGTTTACATAATTATTTACAGTGAAACAAGATGTAATGTTTAAGTCGTTAGTTTTTAAAGTATTTCGTATTTTATTGCAGACGCACATCGCCTGCTGCAAGCTGAACTCAGGGTGGATGGTCAGTTATGCCATCGATTCACAAGAATGATGCCAGAAGTAGTTTACACCACTTGCAATCCAACCTTAACAGGACAAAACGTATCAATCTCTAAATCTGTTTCAAGGGACACACCCGATTACCTCGACCACTCAATTAACATCTGTGAGGTGGAAGTATGGAGTAAGTATTTTGTCTCTTTCTCACACTCACGTCTTCCCTTGACCACACACTTAACATCTGTGAGGTGGAAGTATGGAGTAATTATTTTGTCTCTTTCTCATACTCACGTCTTCAATTGGTCCGGAAAGTTTGCAAGAACTGTATGTTTTAAAATCCGAGTGCATTTTTATTTGCTACTAATTATTTTATATTTTAATATATTTAGAAACTTCAATAAAAGTAATTCACCTCAAAACTATAAACACCGAAATAATTTTAGTTCAATATTAGCAATTCACATCAAGACTATAAAACAAAATGGTTTTAGTACACGAATCGTTCAATATAAGCAATTGACAATGGTACTAAAAAAAAGTATAAAAATAAAGGGATGTTTATTGAGTAAATGTTCAACAAATGCATAATAAAGTATATTTCAATGGCTTAATTACATGGATGATTAATTAAAAGTATTTAAAGGCTAAACAGAATAAAAGTATATTTCAAATTGCTTAATTAAATAAATGATTAATTGAAAGTATTTAAAGGCTAAAGAAAATGAAAGTTCACTGGTTTTAGTAAATGAATGATTAATTAAAGGTATTTAAAGGCTAAACAAAATGAATGTATATTTCAATGGCTTAAGTAAATGAATGATTAATTAAAGGTATTTAAAGGCTAAACAAAATGAATGTATATTTCTATAGCTTAAATAACTGAATTTCTAATTAAAAGTATTTAAAGGCTAAACGAAATGAAAGGATAAAGATATTAGGCAGTATTACTATGTGAAGGTTTTTCAACTGAATAATATAGTATTTCAATTATTTCAATCAATGAATGATTTACTAGAAGCAATTCTCTTAAAGTTTAAAATATAAACATATAAAGATATAAGGCTTGATTACTGCGAAAAAGGTTTATTAAATTTAAAGATAAACCTATAAAGATATAAGGTTGGATTACTGCGAACATGTTTATTAAATATATAGATAAACCTATTGTGAAGATATATTAAAAATTATATAACTCTAATAACCTTTTTCATATATTTTATTTGTTTCTTCTTACACACAGGTTTTTCCTAGTCTTGCACAACCCCATTGAGAAACTTCCGTTAAATTGATTAATGGAGACAATTATTTTGAAAACAAATAATATTATTCTAAAGATGCGAAATTGATTAATGGAGACAATTATTTTAAAATCAAATACCATTATTCTAAAGATGTGAAATTGATTAATTTAAAAAAAAAACAAATAACATTATTCTAAAGATGCAAAATTGATTAATGGAGACAATTATTTTAGAAACAAATAACAGTATTCTAATGTTTTATTTCCGATAATATAGATTTTCGGGGATTTTTTTCTCAAGGCGAATTATGCTAATATGTGGATATTTACAGAACTCTCAACCACAAGTAGCGTAAGTAAAATAGACCAGAAGAATATTAATTCTCATGGTAGTTTAATTATACCAGAGTTGTGGTTTTATTTCGTGTGATTGTTTTTCAAACTAGTGATATGTCACAAATCAGACAATGTGTTTAAAAACTAAGCTCTTGATCAAAACCATGTACTTTTAACTTATATGCTATAACACATATTTTACAAACATGTAGACTCTTTATGTCTATTAGTATTCAAATTCAAATCGTAATAAACATAAAAGCACAGTACAAGTCACAAGAAAATAAATGGAATGTGTTTAGATTTCTGCCACGTTGTTTAATGAAAATTGTCTTTGGTAGTCCAAATACTGATAAATAAAATCTGTATGCAGAATTCATATTTTAAGTGATTTGTCTGTGATTAATCTATTTTAAATTTCAGACATACATACCTATTTCCAGAGATTAATAGCTATATTTCACTCTCAGAACATACGAAATTTACTTACCAAATATACATTTATTTAAATGTTAAGCTTTACGAAAATAAAGTGTTAATTTATTTATATTTTTGTTTTGCAATTGGCGCCCACTGAATCTAAGAGGATGATTAAAACATAAAATAGTATTACATATCTTGAAAGAAACATACATTGTTGATATGAGCGATAAATTACCATTTTTATACAACTATTATTATTACCTTGCCTTTCCCTATCTTAAATTTAAATGTCACAGTGACCCGACCTTGGGCACTCCTTATGACGGTATTTGGGAAAGTGTCTGAGGTGAATTGAGAATACGGTAGAATTTGGTATGTAATGCAAACCATCCCAACTGGTAGAGTAATATTTATTTTCCAATGGATATGATTTACGAGAACGAGACCAGCCAATGGGCTAAGATCTAAATATTTACCTGTTGTAGAGAAATATATTGTCTGATCACTTGAATTTGAAGTGGCAAAGAAGTCCGTTCATGAAAGGTGGCCATTACGATAATGGTCATTTAAGTGATTGGTTGAGAGAGAATGGAAATATTTCCTGCATTTCTCTGTTGATATGTTGTACTTGTGTTTTACGTAAGATGTATTGTGTGAGTAGACTATTATTATTTCTACAATGTTTGAAGTAAAATGCTCTTATTTAGTCTAGTGTTAACTTGCCATTGTTTTGATATGCTGTATTTATTATGTTGTGTGCGTGTATAATTCTAATAAATACCATTGCAGGAAAATGTACGTTGAGACTGGAATGTAAGAAAGAATGGAGTTATAAACAGATAAACTGGAGCTTAGCATTACTCCCTGATTATATTTTTCAGGTAAAGCAGCCCTTCGTTTTGTGTATGTTTTGAACCTTCTGGTTTACTGGTTATAAAACTCTACAACTGCTGTGGACGTGGGGAGACTTTATTGCACAAAACAAGTGCAATACACTACATCCCATTGACGTATGAGGCGAGTATGCTGACTACATGAGCAATGTCTGGTGCAGAGAAGTTAATGGAAATTGCACATTTATTGTTCTGCTTGAAGGAGTTGACAAGAAATGGTCAAAAGTAATGCCCAGGTAAACGCGACAGAATAAATAGTTGAGCATTTTCAATGTGCAAGAGGAACACAGCAGACAGTAAAGTTGTGACACTGTTCCAAAAGTGCAAAAGACTATTGAGATAGTGCATAATTCAAGTTATATCAAATCTATTATAGCTTATCTCTAATAACTACCTTTTGGTCTCTGATAACAACTATCCTGAGATGTGTCTTGACATTATTGTTGAATTGTATTTTCAGATAAACACTGTCTAGACAAAATTATTCGAACATGGTTTCAAAGAAATAATTGATCTCGAGTAATTGTTTTCATTGTATTTGTCATATGTATATTTGATTGATATTTTAATAAATGTATTGTTAAATAAATTGACCCTCTTAAACATATTGATAACCTTATGATGAAGAAGAAAGTGGGTGTCTTAGGGCACACTAAATATAGATAAAGGACAGCTTTGTCTTCTCCTTTAGTAATAAGTCTTCCACCTACAGAATATTGTGTGATGGTAAATGTTGTCTTTAATTTGGTGGAAGAGATAAAACATTTACAACACCGGCATATCTGCCAATTGAGAGAGACGAGTGTTGTTTGCTGGAGAATTATTAGTAACATAAAGATTCTCATTACTTGTAATTAGTTATGAATGATTAATTAATTAGTCTTAATCATAATCATTAACTAGGTGGTGCTGGTTTCACAATTACTGCAAACGTTTGGTCAATGACTGCATGTCACGAAAATCAAGAAATATTAATAATTTTTTTTTTCTCTCCCTCTAAGTAACTTATAACTCTAAACTATGAACGAAACCGCTAAGTTAATTAAAAGAGGGACAGGGTGAAAATGACCATTTTTTTAACAACGGGGAAAACTAAGTATCGGAAACACTAGCTTAAGTTCGTGCCGAGAATAGGAAAACGATAATTAACTTGCTGGCTGACCAGGAACCCACGCCCATAAATTTGTGTCAGGGTAGAAGTACACTGGCGGCCAGTGAACGGAAAACGTGAGAAGAGCTGGGACTGCCAATTATGTCCATGACGGAAGCAGACTCTGAGTTTGGAAATGTAAACATCATTTTAAGAATCACCACTATTAAATGTTTGGTAGTTTAAGTTGATATTGTTATTGTGAAATTACTATTGTTTTGTGAAAGTACTATTGAAATAGAAGTTGAGTTATTGGAAAGTAATAATTGTATTACTTAGTAAAAAAGGTTGGTTTGAGTATAAAACCATTTCTTGATGTGAGTTAATGTAGGACTCGCCAGGTGGCCATGAGTTGCCATAGTAACTGTAGTTTTAAAATAAAATAGGAATATGACCCTTGCTCTGAGATGTAGTTTATCGTGCTCTGAGAGTTAGCGAGAGGTTAAATGGATACGTAAATCACAGTGTCAACTGGGAACTTGAGACTTGGCACTGGACAGCAGAGTGTAGCCAGTGCCGTGCTGGTTGTAAATGGGCAGTGTTGGATGGGGGATAGCGTGCTGGAAGGAGGGTGTGTACCAGTCAGCTCAGAGAAAGGGATGTGCAAGAACTTCGTGTATAAAAGAGGAGATGGAGCCAGGGGCGGATGAGAAACGTGGAAAATGTAGCGTGTTGTAGGAGAGCGGGATATGCTCTCTGTTTCTCCCTGCTTTTATGTATCAAGAAGACTCTACAATTCTGTGATGGCAAAACAGAAGGAGGATTCCTGGACACTGTAACAGTGTGACAGATGTCTACCTGGCTGTATATGGAGTGCGTCGTAAAGACCGCTACAGTTTTAGATGGGCCAAATCAAACCAGATAGCCATCTCAGGTTTTCAAAGACTCTGTCAAAGACCGCGGACAATCGATTATTTTCCATGCAGAAGGTAAATTCCTGGTGGAAGTCTAATGTTGTTGCGCTGGGAGATGTTACAGAACGAGATGTTGCATAGTGGTAGTAACTATCGTTGGAAGCAGTAGCGGTCATGCATGAGGCATACCGCCGAGAACGGCAAATGTTGGCCGTTATGAAGAAGAGAAGAGAAGAGATGAGAAACGAAGAAAAGAAGAGAGGAGATGAGAAACGAAGTTATGAAGAAAAGAAGAGATGAGATGAAATGAGCAGAAATTGAAGAGAAGAAGAGAGAAGAGAGAACGCAATGAGAGTTGAGAAATTAGGCCTAACGAGAGAAGCGCACGGGAGCATGAAGTTGTAGTAGCCGTTGTAGCAGTGAAGGCGGCCAGGTCGAGACGTCGACGATGTTTTTATGTATCATCAAAACCCCCCAGCACTAGAAAAAAAGTGTAACGATGTGAGCCCAGCACAAGAAGAAAGTAACGAATTATATGAGCAGAGAACAAGAGAAAGTAACGTTGATTATATGAGCAGAGAACAAGAGAAAGTAACGAACTATGTGAGCAGAAAACAAGGAGAAAATGACGACACATATGTGAGTAAAAGTAAATTCTAATTAGGGAAATCTCAGAGCACATAAATATAAACTAGAACCTAAAACTAAAACTAGAATCTTAATTAAGCATTGAAACTAAAATTAGAAGTAAACCTTGATATAAAGAGATATTGATAGAACCGTTGAAAAGACTTGCAAGTTAAAGGACATTTGTTTATTTGTATCGAACTTTGTTTATTATTGAACTTTGATATAAGTAGCGGCGCCAGAACTTTGAAATAATGATTTCTATTTTATGATGAATAATGCTTAAATGTACCTAGAAGTAGTACTGCATGAAGGAATTGAATTTTGTATTTCTTTATTTTATTTCATCATTCATTTTTCTTTCTTCTTTCTTCCCCCTTTCCCATGGGTGCGAGTGTGGATGGCTGACTGACTAACCAACGTGTGAGAGGAAACCCATAGACCAATAAATTTGAATATATACTCTGACATTGGGCCTTTCTCCTGTCTATGGTTTCGAAAGAGTGCTTGCTGTCGTTGCTATACGTTGTGTTGTCTGTGCTGTCTACACTTCACCCCTACCCGTATGCAAGCACACATGCAAACACGTCGGCAATACGTAACCTACACGCAGAATTAAATTCGAGCCAAACAACCATCTTGGTATTCTGTGTGCGGATTTTGTAATTCTCTCTATGCAAGTCCTACGTGGAGTCGGCAAGCCACCATCCCTCTCCCCTCATGTCGGAGAAGGGAGGGTGGGTGGTGACACTGCACATAGATTTAAAAGACACAGACCGAAATGAAATAATGACTAAAATCCATGTTAGAAAACCATCCCAAAGACATTATTACGAAATGGTTCTAAACCTGGTAATGCTGATATCAAAGACCATTATAAAGATACTACTGACAACAAGAAACATGTACAAATATTATAAGCAGCTCTACATTCGCCAACATTTGAGTCGTCAACTTTCTAAGGAATAATTAGCAGAAAGATGAATTAAAACATTAATGACAAATTAGAAAACCATTCTCATTTACAACAATAAACACACTGCTTTACTACCAATAAAATAAAGAATCCTTGTTTTGTATCGCGCCAAGCTTTCTCAGGCAGGATTAAGAGACATTGTGAATTAAAAATATAAATGGAAGTTACTGAATCCTCTACTGTGTGTTTCGTCTCATACTGAAGTCCTATAGTAGAAAAACCATCAGTGATATTAATTCTCAAATATCCTGACAAGATTTCTGTAAGGGCATTCGCATCAACAAACTAATCGACACACACCATACAACTTAACATTGGAATGCGATAAATACTTTGGTTTTTCTTTAAGGAATATCATGCAAGTACACAAGAGAATTAACACCAAGAACATATGCACGCAGCGAAGTCAAAGTCTTTAAGACTAACGGAGAAAGATATAAGACTTCAAGTGAAATCAAAATGGCGCCCTCCCCTCAATTATGGGTGGTCACCAAGGCAGGTACCATATAGGCAATCTGCAGCGCAGAGAGAGAGAGTGACATATTAAAACGAAATTAAAACAATGCACTTCAAAGCACAGAAACTATTTGCAATGCATTAGTACCTATATATAAAGCAGATGTGAATATACTATTGTAAATCAGAATATAATTGGAAGCTGAGTATTCTTGAATAAGAAAGACAGACTGTATAAAAAGTAATAGTTTTAGCAAGCTATATGTCTAGAGTCAATACAAATACACACAAATAATACAAGCAGTAATACCCCATTCCCTCAGTGATTATAACAACAACAGCAGACAGAACAACAGATACAGAATACGAGAAGATGAATGTTTCCTCAAACTATTTTCAAGAAAAACTTTGTCAGTTGAATTATTCCACAAGCTCTGATTGTTTAGCTTAGTCATCATATTATACTGCTTTGTTCATATTCACCATGTCTTCCTAATTAGCAACGTTCGGCTTGTATTGCTTTGTTCATATTCACCAAGTCTTCCTAATTAGCTATGTTCGGCTTGTATTGCTTTGTTCATATTCACCAAGTCTTCCTAATTAGCTATGTTCGGCTTGTATTGCTTTGTTCATATTCACCAAGTCTTCCTAATTAGCTATGTTCGGCTTGCATTGCTTTGTTCATATTCACCAAGTCTTCCTAATTAGCTATGTTCGGCTTGTATTGCTTTGTTCATATTCACCATGTCTTCCTAATTAGTGACGTTCGGCTTGCATTGCTCTGTTTATATTCACCAAGTCTTCCTAATTAGCTATGTTCGGCTTGTATTGCTTTGTTCATATTCACCAAGTCTTCCTAATTAGCTATGTTCGGCTTGTATTGCTTTGTTCATATTCACCAAGTCTTCCTAATTAGCTATGTTCGGCTTGTATTGCTTTGTTCATATTCACCAAGTCTTCCGCATGTGTGTGCTGTTCGGCTTACTTGATTTAGAAGCAAGAACTGTTCTATGTTCACTTGTAAAGAACGTTAGCTTCAAAAGGTCATTAATTTCAAAAGGCTGTTCGCTTCAAGCCACCGTTCAAGTTAAAAAATCTTCACTTCAAACAACTGTTCACCTCAAATGACCGAATAATTTAAAAGGATGTTCAAGAAGGTAAGGTCGTTCACATCAAGACATTGTTTGCAGCTTGTAGCCTTCCAAGCATTCCAAGCATGCCGGTGTCTTCTATCGCTGCATCATTGACGTCATTGCTTTAAATAAAATCCATCCTAATTCTCCGTCTGTATAATGCTATTTGGTGTCAACAACTTTGATGACACTCATGTATCATTCTATAGCATGTGCCTACCAAGAGAGGGATCCACTATAAATGTTCGGAAGAACAAAATCTACAGAACCTAAATAATGCATTTATCTCCCCCTGCCCGTTCACTAACTTTGAACGGCAAGGAACCCTACGTTTCACCAGCATCAACAATGTAACACAAATATGTCGTATGCCATCTCGATTTGCCTCTAAACCGCACAGATCAATGCCAATACACGTTCACTAACAGGATCGACGACGCCACGTTTACAAATGAAATCTGACTCAGTATACAAGTGATGTAGGAAAATGTGATGACTCAGTATACAAGTGATGAAGGAAAATGTTATGATAAGGAGAGGAGTCATTTTCAGTCTTACAATGAAAGCGATTCGGTTATCACCAGAAAAGTCATTTTTGCTTCTCTAACTTTAGCGTCCTCCTTTCATTTAATCTATTCTCGCCTGGGCATAGTGAAGCCAAATTTCGTCCTTTAATCAATACGTCACATGCTTGTCGACAGCCACAGCAAGAGGTAAACAACTTTCAACTCTATTTACATGAGATACCTTTTATTTAATGATGAGACAACCACATATCGACCTGCCAAACTCATTGTCTCTATCATGGTACATAGATCTCTGTTCCTCTTTACTTATACCACCAACTCACACATATATGTTGTTAGCTTGGTAGGTTTCCGCTGATTTCGCGCTCGTTAAAGGGGTCGGAGGGTGTTTTTTCGGGGGGAGGACTCGTAGACATGTCAACTTTGAATTTTATTTTTTTATGTAAAACGTGTAGTGTGGGTTGCTATCGCTTGTCAGAGGCACGCACGCCTGGCTTGCAAAAGACTGGCTTTAGCTCGGTATTCCATGAGCTAAAGTAGTGGTGGATGTTGATATTGTTCTCGATGTTAAAATGGAAGGATGAGTGGTAGGGAGGGTCTTACAGATCCCAGGCTTGCCGCACACCAAGTCTGTAACTAGTGTGTGCGCGTGTCTGGGATGTTGAACTCCTTGTTCTTTCTCACTGGTGGCGTTTGTTGTCATTGCTGTTGTTTTCGATGCTCTATCTAATGTCCGTTGAGATGTGTGAAGATGACGCAGATGGCAGTATAGATGGTCGAGAAGCAGCTGGATCTTGTCCGCAAGGGGATGGTTGACATATCCCCACTAGCGATATTTCTGCTCACTATACCGCCATTGTTGATGTTGCTGCTGCTGGCGTGTTTGTCATTTTTCGGGCCGTGGATGTTGTGTGCTGCTGTCTTTTCACATGTTGTAGTAGGCGTCTTCTTTTCTTTCCACCACGCTTTGCTGATGTTGTTGTCTCGACGTATGGTGTTGTGGTTGATGACGTTGTCGTTGTGTCTTGATGACATCTCCGGCAAACTGAGAGGGATGGGCCTCAAGCACTCTTGAAAATTCGTCCCAGAGTGGTTTCAACTTTAGTCTGTTTATCTGGTTTCTTGTGTTGACCATATTGGTTTGTATTATCTTTTCCTTCATCTTAGTTGTTTTGGTCTGAGTGTTGGCTATTTTATGTAGTTTCCTATTATCCTCTTTCATTGACGTTGTCCGGAATGTATTATCCTCTTTCATTGACGTGGTCCAGAATGTATTATCCTCTTTCACTGTGGTAGGTTTTTGTATTTTCTCTTCTGTCACAGTTATTGGTGTCAGTACGAAGGCTTCATTAACCACTTTCAATGTTGTCTAAGATGAGTTCACTTTTGTTTTCAGTGGGATCTTCCAGACTATGTGTGTATTTATTTCTTTTTCACACTTAGTAGTAGTTGTTTGGGTTTGTTTCACAGTGGTTGATGTTGCTGGCTTGTCGGCCTATGTATGGCATCCATCATATAGAAGATTCTATGGAACAATTCAGAAATGGTCAGTTTTACTTTTTTGTTTTCGCTGAAATTTACCAGACGGCTTTCTGGAGACATCAAAATGTCTTGCATGATACCAACTGATTTTAGTGAAACCTCATAATCGAGATTTGGTAGGTCATGTCAATCTCCCATGGAAGGGGTACTGTCCACTGCCATATTAACTGTTAGTATCTCTGGATGATATGTATCCTCTTTAGCAACCCTGAATAGGGCGTGGGAGTGGTGCAAACAGCTGCTCCTGTGTTGCATCTTTTCACCCTTGATCTGGAATTGTAATAAAAGAAGGGGTAAAATGAACAAGTGTGTCCTTTCACTCTGAACGCGCGAACTATTGAAGTGAACTCTCTCTCTCTCTCTCTCTCTCACACACACACACACACACACACACACACACACACACACACTGGCCAAAAAATATACTAATAGCAAGGACCGCCAAGGAAGCCCCAATAATTCTACAATTCTAGAACTGGTCTTCTGTTCTGTTTTCTCTCATTTGTTTATAAATACTTTTTTTTCTAAATCCCTATGAGTCATGTAATGATTTTCCTATCTAAGGAAAATACATTAAATAATCTTTAAACACATTGCTTTCTTAATGTATAATTTGAAAGACAAAGTCAACATAAAATAAAAATAAATCTATATTGGTGTCTTATGCAAAAACCATGATTACACAATCAAATAATAAAATACACAAAGAAAATAATATAAACAGGAACACAGAAATACATAAATACAAACTATAAACTATTTCATATCTTAATATAAAAATAACATCTTCGCTTAATAAATACCTAAAACAGTATACAACAATAAAGGTATGTACTCTGAAACAGAATAATACATATAACACAAATTTTAAGCATAGTCTAAAAAAAAAAAGCAAGCGGACGGTCACTAACTCAGTGATAGGCCTATTATGTGAAGACAAACAAAAGCATTCTACTTGGCAGACTGCCAACCTAGAGTAGATAATTTCAGGTATTGCACGTGCATTAAGGGATTGTATTTTGTTTGCCCCATTTATCTTGCACTTGACTTGTGCAGGAAATCATGCACTAAATTAAAGTCCAAGTTAATACACAAGATAATTTCATATATATATAATTTCAAGGTCACTTCAAATTCTTAAAACAAAGCATTTTTAAAAGAGCTCGCATCATGTCCAAGATCACCAAAATCAGATTGTACAGTCTTGTGGCTTATTTTATGATGCAAGAATTAACCAGTTAGACTTAGCAATGGCCGTGCACTGACTAATTGTAGTTGCACAATGGCTGTCTACTGGCTAATTGTAATTAACAAATATGCTGTAAAGGGAAGTATGGGAAAATACATTAGTGAAGATAAATCCTGTTGATGCGCTGTCGTATGCTGCCTGGGGTGACTCGTATTAGCTGAGATCTATTTCAGCTGGCGCGCTAATCCATCTACGAATGCCGATACAAACAACAAGACTTCTTATGGGGCGACGATCTGACCTATTGACTCGTAAGCCCCTAGCAGAATAACTGCAGAAACTAATAACAATATACAACAATGAAGCTAACTTACAAGAGACACTACACTACAATGGTGACGCAAATTTACAGTACATCAACAGCTACATTTAACATTAAATAAGAGGCAGAAGAAGTGTGAACAATTAACAAGAAAACTTTAATTAAAGAAAAGAAGTAATTATTAGGCATAAAATTTATCGACACGTGTTTTTCTGAAGTCTCTCTTCATGGATCGATTTGTCCAAAGTATCTCGAGTAAACTGTTCAATGTTTATTGTTTCTTTGATCTAGGACAACCAAGGAAGACAAGGGACACAACTCCTCTTTCGTTTTAACTTAACTGTAGCGGTTCATTGAAGCTCTGGCCACGCCCAGATTGCGCGCGTCAATGTTCTCTCCACCAAAGGCTTCTAACGAAAGTGTACTTGTACTTTTGCACACCAAGTCTCCTTTCTCACTGAGTCCCTGAAATTAAATAATTAAGCAGCCCTAAGTCCTTTCTTCAAGACTAGATACCGATCTCTGACTATCATTTCAATATTACATATAAGTCATCTCTGACTATCATTTCAATATTACATCAATACAATAAAAATCTATAATGAAAAAAATCTACTCATATTCACCAGTCATTTATTTACCATCAACAAGGGATTATTTCCAGCTTTCTCCCAAGCTATAGGGGACATTGGCCAATCTCCTAGCTTCGTCTAGTAGGCACATGTGTAATGGTCAATGGCACAGAAAGGTATTTATACCATCACAACACCCACGCATCTTTCTAAAAATTAGATAACTTGACCCTACCTACGCAGCTTTGATTTCCGCCCTGTACCCAGATGTTTCTTTTTACGCCCACGCAAATGCCCAACAACCCCCATCCCTCTCTACGCTTCCCGGAAGTTCGCACTTCCGACTAAAGGCACATTCACACTGAATAATTTAATTAATTATTTTACTTCCAATTGAAATTGTTCAAACAAAGATGAAAACTCATTTCATGGCATGCGCTCATTTTGAAATGAAAGTCCTGTGTGCACCATCAAAAGAACACGTGCATGTATAAGGCTTTGTGAAAAGACCGCTAGCACTTCTGAAGTTCTTTTGAAGCCCTTTTCGTGATTCTATTCTTGTGTGAGTTTGGGACAGCTACATGTGGGCTTTGTTTAGGCTTCTCAAACATTTTGTATGTGTCTTGAAGTCTATTATTCATTTCACACAGTGCGAGCTAAATTTGCCTTGCTGTTAGCAACAGGCATAGCAGCAATGGCTAAAAGATCGTGTGACTTATTCTGTCACAATTGTCCATTCATTCATTCTCTCCAGTGATGTGTATGTCTGTGTCGTTATAATGTCGTCATTGTTAAGAACACACGGTTCCCTTGAAAGCCTAAGAAACGCTAGGGACCAAATTCAGAACGATTCCATTAAGACTTCTTGAGAGTCTTATCAGGCCTGAGACTTATCTTAGTTATTCATTCCCACACCTCTCTTCTAGTGTCGATAAACTGTATAAAGATGAATATGCATGCATCAGGAAACCTATGAATGACAGTTTAACGACCCGAACTAACGCTGTATACTCATTGTAAACATTTACAATTAAAGGAAATTTCCCTCATATTCTAAGCTACCTTGTTGTCGGGGCCATTGCTAATGGAGCAAAACTTCAGTGTAAAATCATAGACACTCTGTGCAGTGACGATACTTGTTATTGTCTCCATATCTTCCATAAATGGAGAACAAAGTCAAATGAGTATGATTAATTTCTAAGAGAACACTTTTTATTACCGTTGGATTTTGGACTAGATATATGGAGGATATGGGCAAGAAAGTGTATGTTACAAATCATAATGAATGATTAAGGACGCCCAGTGAGCGATATGAATATGATGAATATGTGTATGAATGACGCTCAGTGAGCGATATGAAAATGACGAATGTAATGAACAGAAGTGTGATGAGAGTGATGAACGTAATTACTAATAACGTCAACATGTAGCAAATGTAGTCGACAATGAACAAGCAATGACAAATACAATCTGGCAGGTCATGGCATATCAGAATCGAAGAAAATCTTTCAAACGATAACTGTATCCCTAATTAATTGTTTTAAAGTTATTGCCCATATCATTTCATTACTGTGAACTCACGTGCTTATATACACACACGCATGCACACACACACACACACACACACACACACACACACACACACACACACACACACACACACACACACATTAAACGCACACATACAATATTCAATTATTTGACTTTGCATCAGACATTAAAAATTTAAAATTAAATTCCATACGCACTTGCCGGACTGGAAGAGAGTACATATATTAATGAAACGTCAAAATTTTGCCTGTAGATTTTAGAGGGCCAATAAGAAATAGTAGATGTACATCGTGAACTCTTTTTTACACTTTGAAGTAACATTTCTTTATTCACATTTTGAACTAACATTTCTTTATTTACAGTTTGAACTATCATTTCTTTATTTACACTTTGAACTAACATTTCTATATTTACACTTTGAACTAACATTTCTATATTTATAGTTTGAACTAACATTTCTTTATTTACAGTTAGAACTAACATTTCTTTATTTACAGTTAGAACTAACATTTCTATATTTACACTTTGAACTAACATTTCTATATTTATAGTTTGAACTAACACTTCTTTATTTACAGTTTGAACTAACATTTCTTTATTTACAGTTTGAACTAACATTTCTATATTTACAGTTTGAACTAACATTTCTATATTTACAGTTTCAACTAACATTTCTATATTTACAGTCTGCAGAGGCGGATTTTATGGCGATCATTGCAACAGGAGTTGTGCAGGTTGCCCGGATTACTGTTACAATAATGGAAGCTGTCTGACTAAAAACGGTATTTAGTCCCCTAACACATGTTGATACTGTATTTTAAACTTATCTCAACATACCAGTCTGGTAAATAACGGTATTTAGTCCCCTAACACATGTTGATACTGTATTTTAAAACTTATCTCAACATACCGTGCAGCAAATCATACAAATATTTCATTCTGAGCTTATACCATTATTTTTCTAAAACTTCTCAACTTTTCCATAAAGTCTCTAATGCGATTAATGAAATCTTTCATAATGCCGTCTACATGTACATGTTCAGTGATAGTCAAACTTACATTAAGCTTACATGTTTTGATGGCTTTAGATGTCAACGTTCACTGATAGGAGAAGTTACATTAATCTTACAGGTTATGATGGCTTTAGATGTCAACGTTCAATGATAGGAGAAGTTACAGTATGGTATTAGTTAATGATGGCTTTAGATATAAAATTAATGATTGCAGAGTTTACATAAGCTTATAGCCCAAGGAGGCTTTAGATGTCTTTAACGTTTAATAAAAATAGAGCTTACAGAATGGTATCAGCCCATGTTGGCTTTAGATGTCAATGATTAGTGATTTCAGAGATTACAGAAACACTATTATGAGTGGTGGGACAATCGTTTTATTAACGCACAGGTCCTATTAATACTTAAACTGAATAGTAATTAACAATTACTGTTTACTTAGTTAATGAATGAGTGAGCATTAGAAGCACAAATAATACTTGTCTTCGAAAATAAAACATGAATTTATTTGCTTTAATTTATTCACAATCTGCGCAGACCTCTGACCGTGGCATGAAATTGATATAATATATATTCTCTTAAACTTAAATGTGCTTGACATTATTGCAATTATTATTTTGACTGTTCACATTTTCATTTCATTTTATAATTCATAAATATATAACTTTCAAATTCCCAAACCTCACTCTTAGTATACTCAGTAAAGAGAAATTAAAAGACTGTTTAAAATTAAAATATTGAATAATTAACACGAGAAATGCTTTCACGACGACGTTTTAAATGAATGCAGTACACTTCGTTAAAATACCCGGATGTCAATGAACAACTCCAAACTGACCAGTGGACAAAGTATTTATAATCATATTCGGACAAACATCTAACTGAACATTCCGATCTAAAGGAAGATCATTATAAGTGTCACTGAAAAGATTAAAATGATCAACATCCCTTATCTTTTATTTTTTAAAAAAAAACTGTTTTAACTACGAGAAATAGAACATTAATGATTATGTTTTATACTAGAAAAACACCTTTGGATACAGATTTCTTCCATCATAAAGTTACATTATAATGATGATATATACTATTGAGACATTGACATTATAATTGTCAGGAAATTTATAAATCTTGCCCGGATCCCTTTGATAAATATTAAAAAGAAATATTGAAAGAATAAAATTTAAATGCAAAGAAATGTTTGAGAAATAAAACAAGAAGTCTGGTACAAGTGTACACACACGTTTGACGAAGCTATTGCGTCACCCATAAAATAGAATTGATGATTTCTTTTTCTTCTTCTTCACGATGACTTCTTTTCCCCACAGGAATTGCGTGGAAACTTTTCATCTTCTTGATGTTCTCAGTTTCTGTAGAGTTCCTGTGGGGCCTTCCTCCCTTCTGTTCTAGGAGGGTAGTAATGTTAAAAAAAAATAAAAAAATAAATAAAAAAATTAGAAGATATATGGAAGATATGGAATTAGCAACTTCCTCTAAGTTTGTGGTTTTCTTTTTTTATTACTTATTGTGTAATGGTGTGTGTGCGGTGTGTTTAATTAATATTTATTTTTGTATAAGGTGAAGTGTGTTTGTGTGTATGAGATGACTAATGACCTCATAGTCTGGTGACAACTTGTTGCGCATTGTGGGATTAATTTTGAAAGTCTTTAAATAGGGAAGTAATCTCATGCCATGTGCTTTTCTCCAACAACGACATACTTCAGGTGTAACAGAATAGGCTGATATCTGTATGAATATGTAGCCAAAGCTTTATCAGAAAAGTGTGTATGAAAATTTTAGGAATGCATAAGTTGTTGTTACAGATGACTTTAATCCTTAGTTTCAATGAACGAAGGTAGAGTTGCCTTTTATGATATTTTATGAAAAGATTTTGTGTGGAGGTTAATTATGATAATGTGCTATGTATAATTAATTTACGTTTTTTTCAGGGTAGTGAAATTCTGCTCAGAGAAAATAATGTAGCCTTTATATAAGGAGCACTATGTAGTTAATGTTAGCACTCTCTGATCACTGCATTTATTAACTGCACACTTTTGTGTTTCTCGTGTTTTCTTGTATTTTGTCGGTGTGTATTTGGTCGCATAACATCTTGTCTTCTTGTTGTGCGACATCATATTGCTTGAATGCATCAGTTGTTGATTTCTATGAACGCCATAATACGTCTCCTTGTGAGAGAGTAGAGCACCAACGACATTGCTGAGACTCCACCAGTGTAAATAAGTAAAATAGTACAGTAACCAGTAGTGTGGGAACAGTTTGATAACAGTGTAAAGACTTTACAAATAGGGAACTGTCAAAAATGTGTGAAACATTTTAGTAATAAGAACTGAAAATATCTGAGAAAATATTTTAGAAACTGTGAACTGAAAATAATATATGAACTTCTTTAAAACTTTATTCTGAGAAATCTAAATAGCTAGGGGAGGCTAACCTTTCTCTGACATATTATGATGCTGTAATTATGGACTTTGTAATAGATTAATTATTTTTCATTTTCCTTTATATTTTATTTTTCTTTTATATAAATATTTGTTAATTTTCGCCTCTCTTGCGTCATTTCTTTTCATCTCCATTTCATGAAGTCCACTGTCTATTGTCTGTGTCTATATACGTGAGGATCCCAATCCTCGGGGTGGATAGGGGGGAACGAGTCACTGGAGCGATTGACCTCAAATGGTTGTGTATTTCGTATTGTCCATCTTACGAGGTACCAAAAATTATGATAATGTATACTGTTGAGACATTGACATAATAATGATAATATAATTATAATGTTGAGACATTAACATTATAATGATGATATATACTTTTGAGATAATGACATTATAATGATGATATATACTGTTGAGACATTGACATTATAATGATAATATATACTGTTGAGAATTTGACATATTAACATACATATGATTAAAAATAACCCTGTATATTTGCATTAAATATGAGTTATACCATTGCAGAAGAGAGTGTTACATACAAGAAGAAATGAATATTAACATTATACCATTCTGGTGTTTGCATATGAGAGTGTTAACCTACAGGTAGAAATGAACATTAACAATAACAATAAAATAATACCATTCTGTTTTTTACAGATGAGAGTGTTACATCCGTGTAGAAATTTACATTAACATTATACCTTTCTGGTGTTTACATATGAGTGTTAAATACAAGTAGAAATGAATGTACATTCAGCCTTTTGGTCTCTGGAGAAGTCTCTCTCAGCTCTTTGAAATTTATCACTTTTGAATTAAGAAGAAGTCGTGGAAGGGTCGTGTGGACGTACCAGTATTAAATTAGCATATTCTATGTAACATTAGCATAAAGGATTTATCATTTGCAATACAAGTCCATTCAAGTACGAATAAGAAAGTAAGAAATGGTGCCCACTTAACAACATTCAAACAATTTCGTAACAAACAGGTAGCCGTGAGAAAACTAACACAATAAATATTGGACCCTTCATTCACTAAGATGTAGATGGTAGTAGTAGTAGTAGTAGTAGTGGGTTTGTGTTGGTGTTATTATTATAATTATTATTATTCAGCCTCTTTCCACGACTTCTGATTTTTTGACTGTCGGTTGTGATCCATGGTCTCGGAATCTTACCAAGATTCTGGGAGATCCAAGATTTCACGGAGGATGTGGGCACTTCCGAGGAGCGCTGCTTTGAGTAGTGAAGCGGGTCTGTGGTTTCCATGGAGTTTATTCAGATAGCCTTCAAATTCAGATGTTATATTCCCCAAGGCTCCTATCACTATAGATATCACGTCTGCTTTTATATTCCAGTCTGTGAATTTCTAGTCTGAGGTCTTGGTCTTTTCTATTTTTTCTCGTACTTTTGTTTTTATTTTTCTATTACTTGGAACAGCAACATCAATGATCGTTTTCTGTTCTGTTGGACTTATTGAGAACTACTATGTCTGGTCTTCGTGCAGGAATAACCCGATCTGTTTATATCTCAAAGTCCCACAGTATTTTGACTTCTTCTGTTTCGGTGACGCTAGAGACCAAATTCAGAACGATTCCATTAAGACATCTTGATAGTCTTATCAGGCCTGAGACTCTGTTGGACAGTCAATTATATTATATTTTTATTTGTATGTTTTTGTAAACAATCATTGTATATGTCACTATTAGTATTTGATCGGAGTTCTTGCAATGCAGTGTGCATTTAATTAATTGTTATAAATTCTACTTCATTATTTGTTAACACCATATACTTGTGTTATACTGTAACTGTGTTAAAGAGTAGCATGGGGATCTTAGTAAATGATAATTTGGACGGTTAAGCCTTTTATGGGAGGGTGGGTATTCGCTACTCTGTGTGGACGTGTGCAGGTCAGTGTTATTCTTCAGTGTTCCCTAAAATTCTAGGAATTCACTCTGGGAAAAGTACAAAGGGGGGGTTACTCATCCAGTCTCCCACCCTCGAGGTGGTGGGTGCAACATTTACCATTTTGTAGAGATGAGAAGTTTATAGTGATTGAACGAGTCCACCTTGATAGTGTAAAAAGAAATATTGCACTATATATTGTCTCATTTGCACATGTATACATGAATTAAATATGAATTTAAGAGTGGACAGATCACAAATTCAATATATGAATTTAAGAGTGGACAGATCACAAATTCAATATATGAATTTAAGAGTGGACAGATCACAAATTCAATATATGAATTTAAGAGTGGACAGATCACAAATTCAATATATGAATTTAAGAGTGGACAGATCACAAATTCAATAGTATATTTAATAGCTCGTGATCTGCTACATATCACGAAAATACATCACAAAATATAATCACAATTTCATATCCTTAGGAGATTGATGATACAATCGAACTGAATATTAAACATGTACTTGACGAATGACAATGTCAGCATAAAATATTACATGTACATATCAACAAAATGATGGATTGTAGTTTTCACTATAATGATCGAGTTTCTGACAACAGAATGAGTTGTTCAGTATTGGAACTTATTATGTCAGCGGAGCCCCTTTAACACTCTTGAATTGGCAATCTTATAGGATTGAAAACTGGACATGTCAATGGAATATGGTGCTGTACCCACTTATCTTAGTTATTCATGCCCACACTTCTCTTCTAGTGTCGACTAAACTGTATAAAGATGAATATGCATGCATCAGGAAACCTATGAATGACAGTTTAACGACCCGAACTAACGCTGTATACACATTGTAAACATTTAATATTAAATGAAATTTTCCTTGCCTATTCAAAGCTACCTTGTTGTCGGGGCCATTGCTAATGGAGCAAAACTTCAGTCGTAAAATCATAGATACTCTCTGCAGTGACGATACTTGATATTTTCTCCATATCTTCCATAAATGGAGAACAAAATCAAATCAGTATGATTCATTTCTAAGAGAACACTTTTTATTACCGTTGGATTTTGGACTAGATATATGGAGGATATGGTGCAAGAAAGTGTATGATACAAATCATAATGAATGATTAATGACGTCCAGTGAGCGATACGAATATGATGATTGTGTGTATGATACAAATCGTAATGAATAATTAATGACGCACAGTGAGCGATATGAATATGATGAATGTAATGAACAGAAGTGTGATAAGAGTGATGAACCTAATTACCAATAACGTCAACATGTAGCAAATGTAGTCGACAATGAACAAGCAATGACAAATACAATCTGACAGGTCGTGGCATAACTGAATCGAAGAAAATCTTTCAAGCGATAACTGTATCCCTAATTAATTGTTTTAAAGTTATTGCCCATATCACTTCATTACTGTGAACACACGTGCTTATATACACAACGCACGCACGTACACTCACTCACACACACACACACACACACACACACACACACACACACACACACACACACATTAAACGCACACATACAAAAATCAATGATGTTACTTTGCATCAGGCATTCAAATGAATTTAAAATTAAATTCCATGCGCACTTGCCGGACTGGAAGAGAGTACATATACTAATGAAACGTCAAAATTTTGCCTGTAGATTTTAGAGGGCCAATAAGAAATAGTAGATGTACATCGTGAACTTTTGTATACAGTTTGAACTAGTATTTCTATATTTACAGTTTGAACTAACATTTCTATATTTACAGTTTGAACTAACATTTCTTTATTTACAGTTTGAACTAACATTTCTTTATTTACAGTTTGAACTAACATTTCTTTATTTACAGTTTGAACTAACATTTCTTTATTTACAGCCTGCAATGATGGATATTATGGCGAAGATTGCACCCAGAGTTGTAGAGGTTGCAAGGGTCAATGTGACTTCTCTGATGGAAGATGTCTGAGTAACGGTATTTAGTCCACTAACACCTGTTGATACTGTATTTTAAAACTTATCTCAACATACCAGTCTGGTAAATAACGGTATTTAGTCCCCTAACACATGTTGATACTGTATTTTAAAACTTATCTCAACATACCAGTCTGGTAAATAACAGTATTTAGTCCCCTAACACATGTTGATACTGTATTTTAAAACTTATCTCAACATACCAGTCTGGTTTATAATACCGTGCAGCAAATCATACAAATATTTCATACTGACCTCACACCATTATTTTTCTAAAACATGTGCTTTTCAACTTTTCCATAAAGTCTAATGCGATCGATGAAATCTTTTATAATGCTGTCTACAGGTTCATGTTTAATGATAGTAGAACTTACATTAAGCTTACAGGTTATGATGGCTTTAGATGTCAACGTTCAATGATGGAAGAACTTACAGTATGGTATTATTTCGTGGTGGCATTAGATATCAAATTAATTATTGCAGAGCTTACAGTATTCTTACAAATCATCGTGGCTTTAGATGTCAACGTTTAATAATAATAGAGCGTTAGAATGGTATCAGCCCATGGTGGCTTTAGTTGTCAATGTATAGTGATAGCAGAGCTTACGGAATGAAATTAGATCATGATGGCCTTAGATGTCAAAGTTTAGTGATAGCAGAGCTTACAGAATGGTATCAGATCATGATGGCCTTAGATGTCAAAGTTTAGTGATAGCAGAGCTTACAGAATGGTATCAGATCATGTTGGCCTTAGATGTCGATGTTCTTGATCGCTTATCTGATAAAATGGTGTCAGGTCATGATGGCTTTAAATGTCAATATTTATTGACAATGGAGCTTACAGAATCAGGTCATGGTGAATTAGATGTCGATGTTCAATGATAGTAGACATTACAGTCTGGTGTCTGTTCACGATAATATGAATTGTCAATGTTTAATGAAAGCAGAACTTACTGTAAAAACTAATTTAAGTGAGCAGGTCATGATTTCTTTAGAAGGAACAGTTTTAAAATTGTAGAACTTAGCAAACTGTAACAGGTCATGATGACTTTAGATGTAAATGTTCAATGATAAAATAACTTACTGCTTGCTAATAACTCGAAATGTCTGTCTTTAGATGTAATTTTTTAAGGATAGCAGAACTTACCGCATGCTAACAGATAGTGATGGTGTTAGAAGAAGTCTGGGCAAATTATGCCTGTTTTAATTAACTAAAGATTTTCTTATTCTTTTTTGATTAACTATATTTATTAATGAGGCATTTCGTTTGTTTTCTGTTTTCTTTGATAACGACCAATGTACCATTATTGGCCTTGAACTGTGATGCAATACTATATTGTTGTATACAAGGGATATAAGTCATTTGGCTGTCACACAGTGAATGTTTAGAGGTGAAGGTGTGGGAGCCGAGTGCTAAACTGAACGTTTGATGACCATATAAGGAGATATGTTTTCTTCCGATGACTTAGGTTAAATATACAGAAGTCATGGGCATGTGAAATTCAATAAATAGGGGTTGGGACACAGTAAAGGGTTTATTCACGATGAAACACCACCTAATATTCTAAGGTCTAATTTATTCAGTGGATGAAGATTTTAAGCTCGCCGTTACTTCAGGGAAAAGGTAAAACATATCGAATTATCAAACTATTGTTGCATTAAGAATGTTGTAGAATAATTATGTATTTTCATTTATTTTTGTATGAAGTATCGCCATTTCCTCACGACGTTCTGTAGCAATAGAGATAGTATGAAATCAGACTTAACACATGCTCTGTGTTAGCAATAGAGATAGTATGAAATCAGACTTAACACATGGTCTGTGTTAGCAATAGAGATAGTATGAAATCAGACTTAACACATGCTCTGTGTTAGCAATAGAGATAGTATGAAATCAGACTTAACACATGCTCTGTGTTAGCAATAGAGATAGTATGAAATCAGACTTAACACATGCTATGTGTTCCCATAAATATTTAATTTCTTGTGACACATATTGATATAGTGAGATGCCATTTTTATCTCTACTGATATGAAACTAATTATAATGACTGTAACCCACAAGTGTGTGGGCTGGGGCCTTCTCCTTTATGAAATACTAATTATAATGACTGTAACCCACAAGTGTGTGGGCTGGGGCCTTCTCCTTTATGAAATACTAATTATAATGACTGTAACCCTGTGTGGGCTGGGGCCTTCTCCTTTATGAAATACTAATTATAAGAGACATCTATTCTGTGCCACTCGAACGAATGTGATCGGCGAATTATAGGTTATAGGCTGTACGCTGGTAGAAATAGTACTGTATTTCAGTGGGCGTGAGGTTATAGGTTGTACGCTGTACGCTGTATAGGTTATAGGCTGTACGCTGGTAGAAATAGTACTGTATTTCAGTGGGCGTGAGGTTATAGGTTGTACGCTGTACGCTGTATAGGTTATAGGCTGAACGCTGATAGAAATAATACTGTATTTCAGTGGGCTTGAGGTTATAGGTTGTACGCTGGTAGAAATAGTACTGTATTTCAGTGGGCGTGAGGTTATAGGCTGTACGCTGGTAGAAATAGTACTGTATTTCAGTGGGCTTGAGGTTATAGGCTGTACGCTGGTAGAAATAGTACTGTATTTCAGTGGGCTTGAGGTTATAGGCTGTACGCTGGTAGAAATAGTACTGTATTTCAGTGGGCTTGAGTTTATAGGCTGTACGCTGGTAGAAATAGTACTGTATTTCAGTGGGCTTGAGGTTATAGGCTGTACGCTGGTAGAAATAGTACTGTATTTCAGTGGGCTTGAGGTTATAGGTTGTACGCTGTACGCTGTATAGGTTATAGGCTGTACGCTGGTAGAAATAGTACTGTATTTCAGTGGGCTTGAGGTTATAGGTTGTACGCTGTACGCTGTATAGGTTATAGGCTGTACGCTGGTAGAAATAGTACTGTATTTCAGTGGGCTTGAGGTTATAGGTTGTACGCTGTATAGGTTATAGGCTGTACGCTGATAGAAATAGTACTGTATTTCAGTGGGCTTGAGGTGTACTATTTACTAGTTTTGCATATTGTTTGTATTTGGGGTGATTTGGGGAGACAAGTAACAGCCTATGTCATGACAGGAACGAATTGTGTCGCGTGTAAGACAATCACGATTGCTTTTATACTGAACACCAGTTAAGTGGAACTGCCAAATGACTCAAAACTAGACTTCATATTTACTATCCGATAGAAACCTCATGGACAGAATAGTTTGTCTTGGAAGTCTATCCACATATCATTTTGCCATATTATTGATGAATTATTTTGTAGTAAATTATTAAATTTTATCTTTGTTATCTTAACTATTAAACTTATTTAATTATCAGACAGACCATAAAGGATGGTGGAGGTAGAGCCATATTTGGACATGAATGATTTTCATTATGTGCAATCAGTCAAAATTAAGATAGCTACTAGTCCAACCTGTGCATTGTTTGTGTATTTACCTGCCACTCCGTTGAATACCAAAATTCGAGGGTAATTAAATTGTAGAGGTTGAAAGGTAAATCAGGCATCCAGTCTGTTGTCAATTAGGTGTGATATTAAAATTAATAACTCTAAACCCTTATGTTGAGACAGGGTCTTTAAATATTAACTGGAATGTAACAGATGGCATTAGATGTTTAATGATGGCAAGACAAATGTATGTTGAGAGATTGAGATTGCCTTAGATTTAATATTTACACATAGCAAAACTTATCGAAATCTAACAACTAACTCTTGATGGCTTTAGATTTAATATTCACAGATAGCAAAACTTATCGAAATCTAACAACTAACGATTAATGGCTTTAGATTTAATATTTATAGATAGCAAAACTTATCGAAATCTAACCACTCTTGATGACTTTAGATTAAATATTTTATGATAGCAGAACTTATCGTAATCTAACTACTCTTGACGGCTCTGGATGTTATTTTTTAACGATAGCAGAACTTATCGTAATCTAACAACTCTTGATGGCTCTGGATGTTAATGTTTAACGATAGCAGAACTTATCATAATCTAACAACTCTTGATGGCTTTGGATGTTAATGTTTAGCGATAGCAGAACTTATCGTAATTAACAACTCTTGATGGCTTTGGATGTTAATGTTTAACGATAGCAGAACTTATCGTAATCTAACTCTTGATGGCTTTGGATGTTAATGTTTAACGATAGCAGAACTTATCGTAATCTAACAACTAACTCTTGATGGCTTTAGATTTAATATTTACAGATAGCAGAACTTTATCGTAATCTAACAACTCTTGATGGCTTTGGATGTTAATGTTTAACGATAGCAGAACTTATCATAATCTAACAACTCTTGATGGCTTTGGATGTTAATGTTTAGCGATAGCAGAACTTATCGTAATTAACAACTCTTGATGGCTTTGGATGTTAATGTTTAACGATAGCAGAACTTGCCATATGCTATCTCTGAAGGCTTTCGATGTAAACGTTTAATGATTGTATAACTGTATGTAAGCTAACATGGCATAATAACTTTATATATACACGCTTAATAATAGAACTTACCGCATGTTAACTATCCTAATAACTTTATATGTAAACATTTAATAATAACAGAACTTACAGCATGCTAACTCTCATAATAACTATAGATGTAAACATTTAATAATATCAGGGCATACGTATGCTAACTCTCCTAATAACTTTAGATGTAAACATTTAATAATAATAATACTTAATGTATGCTAACAGTTCGTGATTGATTTAAATTGACCATGTAGAGTTAAAGTGTGAAACAGATGTCATAGCTATTAATGAATAAATTAATGAGTCTGTTACCTTGTATGCATGTCTGTCTATTTATTTATTTATTTAATTCATTATTATATTTTAAATCACAGAAACACTTTTATAGTGGTGGGACAATCGTCTTATTAATGCACAGGTCCTATTAAAACAATAACTGTCTAGTAATTAACAATTACTGTTTACTTTGTTAAGGTATGAGTGAGCATTTGAGGCACAACTAATACTTGCCTTCGAAAATAAAACACAAATTTATTTGCTTGAATTTATTCACTGTCTGCGCAGACCTCTGACCGTGGCATGCAATTTAATTTATTCACAATCTGCGCAGATCTCTGACAGTGTCATGCAATTTAATTTATTCACTATCTGCGCAGATTTCTGACAGTGTCATGCAATTTAATTTATACACTATCTGCGCAGATCTCTGACAGTGTCATGCAATTTAATTTATACACTATCTGCGCAGATCTCTGACCGTGGCATGCAATTTTATTTATTCACAATCAGCGCAGACCTATGACAGTGACATGAAATTGATATAATATACATTCTCTTAAACTTAAATGTGCTTTACATTCATGCAATTATTATTTTGACTGTTCACATTTTCATTTGATTTTATAATTCATAAATATAGAACTTCCAAATTCCCAAACCTCACTTTTAGTATACTCAGTAAAGAGAAATTAAAAGACTGTTTAAAATTAAAATATTGAATAATTAACACGAGAAATGTTTTCACGACGACGTTTTAAATGAAGGCAGTACACTTCGTTAAAATACCCGGATGTCAATGAACAACTCCAAACTGACCAGTAAACGGGAGCGGACAAAGTATTTCCATCCTCCTGATTTTCAGTAATCCAAATGTGCCAAACAGCTATGAACTGTGTCTCAGATTGTGATAAATTCACGTAGGTGGGAAAGTTACCCATGGCTGTAAATCTACATGAATGGAGAAAGATGGTGGGGAAAGGTAACCCTGAGGTCTGTGAACACATTCGGGAGTCCGTAGAAAAGTATCTTGAATGATGAAAAGATGGAAAGGTGGGTTTCTGATGACTAATGACCTCATAGTCTGGTGACAACTTGTTGCGCATTGTGGGATTAATTTTGAAAATCTTTAAAAAGGGAAGTAATCTCATGCCATGTGCTTTTCTCCAACAACGACGTACTTCATGCAATTGATGAATATTGTAAAGACTCTTAAATAACTATGTGTCTGTCTGCACTGTTGCAATTGATGAATATTTTAAAGACTCTTAAATAACTATGTGTCTGTCTGCACTGTTGCAATTGATGAATATTTTAAAGACTCTTAAATAACTATGTGTCTGTCTGCACTGTTGCAATTGATGAATATTTTAAAGACTCTTAAATAACTATGTGTCTGTCTGCACTGTTGCAATTGATGAATATTGTAAAGACTCTTAAATAACTATGTGTCTGTCTGCACTGTTGCAATTGATGAATATTTTAAAGACTCTTAAATAACTATGTGTCTGTCTGCACTGTTGCAATTGATGAATATTGTAAAGACTCTTAAATAACTATGTGTCTGTCTGCACTGTTGCAATTAATGAAATATTGTAAAATTAATTTCCTACTTCTGTCAGAGTGCTTGGACGGATTTTATCTGTTACCTTTTTGCAATATGAAGTGTGGCCAATGTAAGGATATTAGGTGTACAGAAGAAGGAACCTGTCGATCTGGATGTCAAGATGGCTGGATTGGTGACAAGTGTATGGAACGTAAGTTAATATTAACAATTATTATACTAAACTGTTTGTCAAGTGTGGCTGAATAGATGATAGGTTAGTGAAGTCATTAGATATTGCTATTATACTAAACTGTTTGTCAAGTGTGGCTGAATATATGATAGGTTAGTGAAGTCATTAGATATTGCTATTATAATAAACTGATTGTCAAGAGAGGCTGAATAGATGATAGGTTAGTGAAGTCATTAGATATTGCTATTATACTAAAATGATTGTCAAGAGAGGCTGCATAAATTATAGGTTAGTGAAGTTAAGACATTATATATTATTATTATGCTAAGCTGATTGTCAAGAGAGGATGGAAAGTTAACAAGGTAAGGCAATGAAGGTAATGCAATATACATTGTTATTATAATAAAACTGGTTGTCAAGAAGACTGGAAAGATGACAGGTGTACTGAACTCAAGACAATAATTATTGTTATTATGCTAAAACTGGTTGTCAACAAGACTGGAAAGATGACAGGTGTACTGAACTCAAGGCAATAATTATTGTTATTATGCTAAATTATAATTTAACAACAATTATTGTTATTATACTAAAACTGGTTGTCAACAAGACTGGAAAGATGACAGGTGTACTGAACTCAAGACAATAATTATTGTTATTATGCTAAAACTGGTTGTCAAACAGGCTGCATAAATGATAGGCTAGTGAAGTTAAGACATTATATATTATTATTATGCTAAGCTGATTGTCAAGAGAGGATGGAAAGTTAACAAGGTAAGGCAATGAAGGTAAGGCAATATACATTGTTATTATAATAAAACTGGTTGTCAAGAAGACTGGAAAGATGAGAGGTGTACTGAACTCAAGACAATAATTATTGTTATTATGCTAAATTATAATTTAACAATAATTATTGTTATTATGCTAAAACCGGTTGTCAAATAGGCTGAAAAGTCACAAGTGTATCGAAGGTAAGACAATATAAAATTTTCTATTACACTAAATGTGCTCATCAGTAATATTTTAAGTCATTATAATAAATACATACTTATAAATAATTAATTCAGATTGTATTCACTACTAAAATAGTTATTTTCACATTCTCATAAATAATTCAAAAGATGATAATCAATGAAAAAATAATCACCTTACGGTTAATTTAAAATATTTTTAACAAATATCAGAATCGCATTAAATAAAACTTTAACAAATAACGTTCTAAGTAATTGTTTGAATGTAGGCAATCTTCTTTGGAACTGTATTGTTTCATTACAAGTTGCGATTAAACCAGTACTACACAACTGACTTTGAATGTAGGCAATCTTCTTTGGAACTGTATTGTTTCATTACAAGTTGTGATTAAACCAGTACTACACAACTGACTTTGAATTGCAAAGTGCAAATAATATTGATAACGCTTTGACAATAATGGACGTGATCATTGGAATAAATATTAACAATTTCAGAAGCATGTATGAGCAGTGTTTAAAAATTTCTTAGTGTCTATAACTATTTTAGTAAGATTCAAGCTAGTTGTCAGGTCATCAGTGGTGCTCAAACGGTCGGCAAATCTAAGATTTAGATAGATAGATAATTATAATTCATTAAATATATATTACATTATATATATAATTTTCCATAAATATCATAAATAAGACAAGATTATTATTTTTATTTAGAACTTGTCTTTCAGAGTGTTATCACCGCGCCAAAGTTTGTATGATAACTGCTATTATTCTAAGCCTGCTACCATGATATTCAAATAAAGAGTAGTATAATCCACAAAGCGATCGTGAATCTTTGTCCTGACTCAATTACAAGAGAAATTGTAATTATGTCTTAGTTTTGGACGAAAGACGATATAAATATGTAGTGTGTAATATGCCGAGGACATGTGAGCCTTTGTAGCTGTGTATGTTGCTGTTGTTTATCGTTTTACTTATTTGGCATTTCATTAATACATAGACTGTAAACTCCAGACTAGGACGACAATGTGATATACATTAAAATATAAACTTTGAACCCCGCATTAAATTGTAAACTAAACACTATATTGATATTGCTATGTACATTTAAAACTTAAATTGTAAACTAAACACTATATTGATATTGTTATGTACATTTAAAACTTAAATTGTAAACTAAACACTATATTGATATTGTTATGTACATATAAAACTTAAATTGTATACTAAACACTATATTGATATTGTGATGTACATTTAAAACTTAAATTGTAAACTAAACACTATATTGTTATTGTGATGTACACTAATAATCAACTGTAATCTATAGTTGTGATGTACATTTAGAGAGGAAATTCAGAATAGAACGATAATGTGATGTATAATAATATATAGAGTGTAAAGTACAAATTACTATGATATTAAAATGTATTAAATAATTAGACTGTAAACACAACACAATAATGACACTATAATGTACTTAATATATGAACTGTAAACTCTTAGAGTGGTATTCTCTGTGGTATGCCTTAATACATACACTGTAAACTTCACACTATTATGATAATGAGATGTATCTTAATACATAGACTGTAAAATCCAGACTAGTATGTCATTGTGATGTACAATAATACAAAGACTATAAACATGAGGCTAGTATTCACTGAAGTGTACCTTTATACAGAAACTTAACTTCCAGACTAGAAGACACTGTGATGTATTTTAATACATACATTGTAAAGTTCAAAATAGTAGGAATTGTAAGGCACATGAATATATAGACTGTAAATTTCAATCTAAATATGTCACTGTGATGTACAGTAATACAGAGATTGAAAGCTTCACCCTAGTAGGACACTGTGATTTACATTAATACATAGATTGAAAAGGTAACACTTTTATGAAATTGTGATGTATTAATACATAGATTGAAAAGGTAACACTTTTATGAAATTGTGATGTATTAATACATAGATTGAAAAGGTATCACTTTTATGAAATTGTGATGTATTAATACATAGATTGAAAAGGTAACACTTTTATGAAATTGTGATGTATTAATACATAGATTGAAAAGGTATCACTTTTATGAAATTGTGATGTATTAATACATAGATTGAAAAGGTATCACTTTTATGAAATTGTGATGTATTAATACATAGATTGAAAAGGTAACACTTTTATGAAATTGTGATGTATTAATACATAGATTGAAAAGGTATCACTTTTATGAAATTGTGATGTATTAATACATAGATTGAAAAGGTATCACTTTTATGAAATTGTGATGTATTAATACATAGATTGAAAAGGTATCACTTTTATGAAATTGTGATGTATTAATACATAGATTGAAAAGGTATCACTTTTATGAAATTGTGATGTATTAATACATAGATTGAAAAGGTATCACTTTTATGAAATTGTGATGTATTAATACATAGATTGAAAAGGTATCACTTTTATGAAATTGTGATGTATTAATACATAGATTGAAAAGGTATCACTTTTATGAAATTGTGATGTATTAATACATAGATTGTAAACTTCATGCTACTGCTACAACGTGATGTAAATTAATACATAAATTGAAAACGCTATTATGATACTGTGATGTATATTAATACAACGACTGTAAAATACACACTATAAGACACTATGTTGTAAGTAATACATAGACTATAAATCCCAGACTATGGGGTGTACATTAATACATAGAATATACATTTCACACTATTACGATACGGTGATGTACATTAATACATATATTGCAAACGCCACACCATTATGACACTGTGATGTATATTAATACATGGACTGTAAATTCCATACTAATATGACACTTGATTTACATTAATATATAGACAGTAAGCTAAACACTAGTGTGGCAATGTGAGGTTTATAAATTCATAGACAGTGTGATGGGAAAATGCTAATTACGTAATTAATTAAATTAATATTAATTAATTTTGCTAATTTTTCAAATTCTTAAATCTCACAATTCAAATCTGAGTGGAATTGGTTTGACGTAAACAACGCTGACCCACATCCACAAATGAAGAGATTTAGGATTATAGGTCACTAATTCTTACATAACATGGGCATACTTCTGGCACCTCACACACTCAGTCTATTATGTGCGTGCATTCAGCCATGACTATGGAGTCAATAAGCACAGGAAGAAAAACAAGTCCTAGCCAGAGGCTAAGAAATTCTAGAAACTTCCATGACCTCTGAAATCATAGAAAAGAGCAGACTCAAAATTCTCTACACCAGCGCGAAAGCAGCAAAGCCGGAAGCGCCCCTTACACTCAATCAATCTCTACACTCTTTTACACAACTTTGGGGTTCCATGCACGGCTCATGGTTAGAACTGGAAGGAAGGTATGTCCGATATAGAGATTGCGTTGTAACAAATTTTTAACATTTACTTTTTGACTATGTTGACTTATGCTCTTGTAAATATTATAACAAGTTAAACTATGATGCTTTTATTTTCGTTTAAATTAAATAAAGAATCAGATAAATTAATTGTTAAAAGGAATTATAATGAGAAACGAAAATGAAAGTACAGATTACAGATTTTTAAAGCATGATCCTGATGTGCGCCATTACATTAAATTGTTGCAGAACAAGGCCGTAATCAGTTCCAGGCGTTCTGCACTGGATGAAACGTTTGTCTCATTGTTCCGGTTGTCTTGGTTTTACAACAGTACTGCCACTTGGCCTGCTGAATGTGTTAAGGGCTGGTGTGGAGTAAAATTCTTGATTGGATTCCGTATGTATCGGGGTCATCAAGGGAGACGGTATTACGAAGTGAGCTGCAGCAGGAGCATGAGTCTGACTCGCTTGTAATGACGAGGATAACTTTCCAACCCAGTGTGCACTGAACTGTGAATAACTCTGACTATATGTTATTCAGTGCCAGTGAAAGGAGTCTATATACTGTGCTAAACTTTTCATGGACAAATTGTGTTGTGTACAATTTACGGAACATTCATTTAACGTCACCAGGCGGGCTAAACCACGAGACATTCAATTGCCAGCCAAACCTGCTGAACAAGGCCATATTCAGGTGATTCAGATACATGAATTTTCTGTGTAATCTGTACATGTTTCTGTGATTTTTTCATTCCTTATTCTATTTCTGATTCTTCTATGTAATTGCTGTATTTTTGACTAAATTGTTACTATCTAATTGGCTTATTTATGTGGAGGATTTATGTAAGCTTAACTAAAATTGTATTGATGTTATTCACATGAAATTCTCTAATAATTATTCTAGAGAACTGCATTGGTATATCTTTTCATTAATTGTATTCTGGAAGTCTTAGGAGATTTGTGACTTAGAAAATCGCCTAGTGCGTGATTTTGAAAACTCAATGTAAATGTATTAAAATTGTTATCTTTATTTCTTTTAATAAATTGTTTTCCTTTAAAACTATTTCCTCCTTCATTTTATTTGGGGAGGTACATGTGAGATGATGGGTGGGGGCTGCCAATGACGTAATACAATTGAGAAGACGGTCTATACACATGTTTTAAAATAGTTCCCATCATCGACGACGACGAGAGATTTGTGGTAGGGCCGGAATAGTGATAGAACGACTAGTAAGATAAACGCAGTGTAGTCACTATTCTGAGACAGGTAACACTTGGAAGACGGTCACTGACTGACGGACTATTCAAGGCTTGACCTAGTCACTCTCAGACCGCACAAGACCCTTAAGGAGGTTGTGAGCGATTGGCATGAAAGATATTAATTAGAGTATTAATTAATAACCAAGACGCACACAGAGAAAACACCCTTTTCGCCACAGACAATATATTGATATGATATATATGAAAGGAAATATAAAATATTCAGTAAAATACATGTCTTGACTTTGCTTGCATTCTCTAACACCATATAATTTGATATTCCAATGCACTCACTCACATTCCTTGGTATAACAATACACTCACATTCTTTGGTATAAAAAAATATAGTCACTCACATTAATTGGTATAACAATACAAGTCACTCACATTCCTTGGTATAACAGTACAAGTCATTCACATTCCTTGGTATAACAATACAAGTCACTCACATTCCTTGGTATAAAAATTTAGTCACTCACATTAATTGCTATAATAATACAATCACTCACATTCCTTGGTATAAAAAATATAGTCACTCACATTCCTTGGAATAACTACAGTCACTCATATTCCTTATTATAAAAATACAGTAACTCACATTCCTTAGTATAAAAATACAGTCACTCACATTCCTTATTATAAAAATACAGTCACTCACATTCGTTGATATACAAATACAGTTACTCACATTCCTTAGCATAAAATTACAGCCACACCCATTCATCTCTATAACGATACAGTCACTCACATTCCTTGGTATAAAAATACAGGAACTCTCATACTTTAGTATAATAATACAGTCACTCACATTCCTTAGTATAAAAATACAGTCACTCAAATTACTTAGTATAAAAATACAGTCACTCACATTCTTTAGTATACAAATACAATACAGTCACTCATACAATTGTATAACTATACATCAATCACATACCATGGTAACCATTGCACTCAATCACCTACTTTATTATTGTCACACTCTCATTCACATACTTTCGTATTCTTTGCACTAACAAACATCCTTTAGTGTCCATTACACTAATTTGCATATCCTGGTATCCGATGCACTAAGTCATATACTTTGGTATTGTAATCACTAACTCACATATTTTTTTATCCATTGCACTCACATACTTTGGTATAACTATTGCACTAAAGCACATACCTTCGTATTCCAAGCACTCATTAGTATACATTGGTATCCCTTGCACTCACATACCTTTTATATCCCACGAACACACACACTTGTGTATCGCTTGCATTCACTCACAGATAATAATCTTCCTTGCACTGAATCACATGACTTGGTAACCTGTGTACTCACACCTGTATTGGTATTCCTTGCACTCACATACCTTGATATAATCCATTGCACTCACATGCCTTGATATTCTTTGCACTTAATCACAATCCTAGGTATTCATTGCACTCACATACCTTGATATAATCCATTGCACTCACATGCCTTGATATTCTTTGCACTTAATCACAATCCTAGGTATTCCTTGCTCTCACTCACATACTTGATATCAGTTGCACTCACTCACATACCTTGAAGTGAAGAATCGTAAAATTCTGGTTTTAAACTATTCATGCGTGTTTGTTGGCTGTATTGTTTTTGTGGATGTTTTTGCGTTTATGTTTCTTAGTCTGTTACAGTATTACAACTGTGTAATATCTGTAAATCTATTTCAGCATGCGATCATGGTTGGTATGGGCCAGGATGCAAAACAAAATGTGGAGCATGTAAAACCGTGAATTGTGAAGGCAATGGTACTTGCTCAAGTGGATGTAAAGATGGTTGGAAAGGTGACAAATGCTTGCAAGGCAAGGCAATGTATACAACTGTGTTCATTAGTGAAACATTTCAATATACATTATGTTATACAACAGTATTCATTAGTGAATGATTTCAATATCCATTATGTTATACAACAGTATTCATTAGTGAATGATTTCAATATCCATTATGCTATATGTATATCATACAAAGATTGTAATCTCCAGACTAGTAAGACAAAGCGACGTGCATTAATATATAGACTTTAAACTCCATACTAGTGTGATGGGGTCGGTTCAATTCGTTCACACCAACGGGCAGCAACGGTGAAAAAGGACGCCAGAACACTTCTGTCAGTTTTCTTACATGCTTTATTCAGCTCTTGTACAGCAATCCCTCTCAGAGTAGTAGTAGTAGTAGTAGTAGTAGTTACGCTATCTTTACTCCTGGTTGAGCGTGGTTTAAGGCTTTCATCGGAGATGCTCTCACCTTTGGAGGCGCTCCACCAGGGCTTCGCATCCTTCACTTTTTTCCAGGGTGCAGGCAGGCCGTCGTGTTCGTCATTGCTCTGCGTTGGGTGTTTTTTTAGAAGTTTGTGCGAGGTAATTTTTTATTTAATTTAATTTTATTTATTTAAAAAAAATTAATTAGCGTCTGTCTTAGTCCTCTTTTCGGGGCCACTCCAGCGCTGTCGGTGTTGTTCGGTGGCGCTGGGGAAAAAAAAAATCCAGTAATTGCCGGTATCTGTCCGTAGCTGACTGGTCCGTGTGTACTTCTACAGAGCACAAGGGACCTCTCACCGAGTTTCAGACTCTGGCGATTTTTTCCCCCCGTGATGTAGTCGTACTCCGGAAGGAAAAAAAAAAAGGAAGAAACTATAATACCGTGTCCCTCTGTGGTGTGTTGTTTCGCTGTATTTAGTCCGCCATCGGTTTCCGTACTGGGGACGTCCAGGGTGCCTTGGCAGCTGGTGTAGTTGGTTATAGGTGTTGAACTTAAATACAATCCTAGGTATTCATTGCTCTCACTCACATACTTGGTATCATTTGCACTCACTCACACATCTTGAAATGAATAATCGTGAAATTCTGGTTTTAAACTAGTTATACGTGTTTGTTTTCTGTATTGCTTTTGTGGGTGTTTTTGCGTTTCTGTTTCTTAGTCTATTACAGTATTACAACTGTGTAATATCTGTAAATCTATTTCTTAGTCTATTACAGTATTACAACTGTGTAATATCTGTAAATCTATTTCTTAGTCTATTACAGTATTACAACTGTGTAATATCTGTAAATCTATTTCTTAGTCTATTACAGTATTACAACTGTGTAATATCTGTAAATCTATTTCTTAGTCTATTACAGTATTACAACTGTGTAATATCTGTAAATCTATTTCTTAGTCTGTTACAGTATTACAACTGTGTAATATCTGTAAATCTATTTCTTAGTCTATTACAGTATTACAACTGTATAATATCTGTAAATCTATTTCAGCATGCGACGATGGTTTCTTTGGGCCAGGATGCGCACGAAGGTGTGGATATTGTAAAGGAAAGAGTTGTGCTCTAAACAATGGTAGTTGTACAGGTGGATGTGAAGATGGTTGGAAAGGTGATACATGCTTGCAAGGCAAGGCAAAGTATACAAGTGTATTGATTAGTGAATGATTTCAATATCCATTATGCTATATGTATATCATACATAGATTGTAATCTCCAGACTAGTATGACAATGTGACGTGCATTAATATATAGACTATAAACTCCATACCAGTGTGATACTGTGATGTACATCAATACATATAATGTAAACTCCACACTACTTTGACACTATCATATTCATTAAAGCAAATTCTGTAAACTCCAGATTAGTACTACGATGTGAGGTACATTAATACATAAAATTAACCTTCTCACTAGTATGACACTGTTATTCCATTAATACATGGACTGTAAATTCTACAATTGTGTGAAACTTGTATATAAAATTATACATAAATTTTAAACACCAGACTAACATACACAATAATGTGCAATAATTCAGAGATTCTATTCTCCAAACTAATATGACACTTCGGTGTACATTAGTACATAGACTGTAAAACCTTACGAGTATAACACTGTAGCTTGCAATAATACTACGACTCACAGATAATAATCTGTAAACTCCAGATTTAATGACACTGTAGACTGTAAACTCCAGACTGTAAACTCCAGATTTAATGACACTGTGATGAGCAATAAAACATAGACTATGAATTTCACACTATTATAAACCTCTGATGTACATTAATACATAGACTGTAAACTCTACATTAGTATTACAATGTGAAATACATTAATACTTAGACTGTGAACTCCACACAATTATGACACTGTGATGATTATTAATACATAGATTGTAAACTACAGTAGAATACGAAAATTTGATGTACATAAATACGCTGACTAAACTACACACTTTACTGACACTTTGGTTTACAGTAATACATAGAAAATAAATCCACACTATTATTGACTGTAAACTTCAGACTAGTTCATCAATGGTATGTACATTAATACTTAAACTGTCAACTCCAAACTAGTATGCTAATGTGATGTCATTAATGCATAGACTGTAATCTCCAGACTAGTTTGAAACGGTGATGTACAATAATACATAGACTTGGCTAAAATTATATTTTGATGTACATTAATACCTGCATTGTAAATTCGTTATTGGTACGACACCATGTAGTGTGAAATAACTGTCACTATAAAGTAATGATGTATATTAATACATAAAACTGAAAACTTCACACTAGCATGACATTGTTATGTACATTAATACATAGTCTGTAAACACAAAATTAGTTTCACACTGTGATAAACAATTATACATAGACTCCAAAATTATGACACTGTAATGTACATTAGTATTTAGAGTGTAAATCCCATAGACACACTAGTTCAGGGTCGCTCCAATGATGCATGAACTCAACAGCAACTCCAGAGAAATATTCCAGACATCAGTCGAGCCATAATTTCCAGGATAATGCCCGAAAATCAGTATACTAGAAGCCACTAAGAAGAGACCAGAAAATGAAAATATAATAATTTCCTATGAGCGACAGTTCCTATAAATTCGCAATCCACACATGTGGCGTTCACAATAGCATAGCCTATTTCATCGTCATTTACAGTATCATTACATCAATATTTAAATATAGAATAAAGATACTATTTACAGTATCATTACATCAATATTTAAATATAAAATAAAGATACAATTTACAGTATCATTACATCAATATTTAAATATATAATAAAGATACAATTTACAGTATCATTACATCAATATTTAAATATAGAATATAGATACAATTTACAGTATCATTACATCAATATTTAAATATACAATAAAGATACAATTTACAGTATCATTACATCAATATTTAAATATATAATAAAGATACAATTTACAGTATCATTACATCAATATTTAAATATAGAATATAGATACAATTTATAGTATCATTACATCAATATTTAATAATAAAGATACAATTGTTTGTGTCTGTTAAGAATTTTTCCAGTGCTTTGTGTATTTTTTTTTGTTGTTGTTGGTGTTTTAGTGGTGGATATATGATCGTTTGTTCTGTATAGGGCAGCTCGAGATTTGTTATCACTTGACTCAGATTTTTCCTTTCATCTGTATACTGCATGCAGCTTGTGAGGAAATGTGCAACCGTGTTATCTGTGTGACTTTTATAGCATCTTCTAGTTTGGGAGTTAAGGGTCGTGTAAAAGTCGTGTTGACTTTAGTCTGAGTCTGCTGATGGCTTGGCATGCCAGCTTAATTTTTGTTGCCGGGAGAAGGGGGGTTGGGTTTATTTAAAATCTTGTTTACCACCGCTTGTATTTCTGACGTATATATTGGCGTTGGGACTGGATTTCCCTTGTAGTGCCGCCCTTTGACCTTTGTCGGCTGTCATTTCCAGTTATTCCTATGTGGATGGGGATCCATAGGAAGCTTGTTGTTTGTTTGTTTAGCAGTTTTAAAATGAGCTGTCTGATGTTGTTCATGTTAAACGCTCTCTGTGTGTTATATGGGTTGTTTTCCCCCTTATTGGGTCGCTGCCCCATTGCCTGTCTGTATCTGTGGTTGGAGGGGGGTGGGTGGGTGTGTTGGAGTGTGGAGGTACTTTGTAGGTGGGGGTATAAATGTGCTGTTCACAGGTGTTAGCTGGGGAGGGGTGGAGGGGGAGTCGTATGTCCGTCTCCGTCGGTGGTCCATAAGCGAGTGACTGATGTTGTTGTTGTAGCGTTTTCTTCACTCCTGGGTGAGCGTGGTTGAAGGCTTTCATCTACGATAAATCTCGCTTTGGAGTCGCTCAACCAGGGCTGGCATCCTTCTCTTTTTTCGGTGAGCGGAAAACAGTCACGGGAAAAAAGTCACAGAAAAAAAGTCACAGGAAATAAAGTCACAAGAAAAAAAGTCACAGGAAAAAAAGTCACGGAAGAAAAGTCACAGAAGGCGACGGCTAAATGTGTGTGTGTGTGTGTGTGTGTGTGTGTGTGTGTGTGTGATTTGTATATCGTATACATATAATTAATAGTGTTCTATTGTTCTTGTACTACTCGGCGATTATAAAGTTTAAATAGGTTCACGCCTCGAGTTTAATTCTAAAGATGCAGTCATTGAGTTTATTTATGTTTTTAAGTGAGTATATTATGTCATGAAGTAAGTTCAATTCGAATGAATACTATTAAAATATGAATGAAGACGCTAAATGCAGTCAGCTGACGACCACAGAAGAAGATATGTAGGTGCTATGTCCAAATACGTCTTCGAAATTTGTGAGTAGCCCGACAAGAAACTCTGAATATAGCGTCATACTTTCTTCGTGGAGTCGTTTGGAACATTCGCCTTAATCATGAATATTTAATCAGAAACAAAATATCAAACACTAAAATCATTCATAAATAATACTATCAAACGCATAATGGTAACCATAAGTAAATGAAAAATGTTTTAAATCTTAGAATCTTCTGGTGTTCAATAGCACATAATTATGCAGATATATAAACTGTAAAGGCGAAAATGCAGATTATTAAATGCTATAACCATATGATTGCATTTGTGTCTTATGTTTAGTTTAGTTCCCAAAATTATTGCATGCATTAAACATTTAAACTAATTTGATTTATTATGTGATTTTTCTCATGATATGAAAAGAACGCAAAATTATTTTTTACATTTAATTTATTTATGTCATACTCATACTTGCTTAAATGTGTAAATGCGTACTTGTTTAGTGATAACACGTCAGATTCATACACATTTTTTTGTGATTTATCTTCTGTGACTTTTTTTCCCTGCAAAACTTGTGACTTTTTTCCCGTGACTTTTTTTCCTGTGACTTTTCCTAGCAAAACTTGTGATTTTTTTTCCGCCAATCCTTTTTTCCAGGGTGCGGGAGGGCCGTCGTGTTTGTCTGCCGATGCGGAGGTGTTTTTTTGAAGTTTATGCGTGTTTTTTTAATTAAATTTTTTTAATTATTATTTTTCCTGAGTGTAAAGTGGGTCTGTCTCAATCCTCTTTTCGGTGCCACTCCATCGTTATCCTCGGTGTTGTTCGGTGGTGCTGGTAAAAAGAAAAGAAAACAACTAACTGCCGGTGTCCGTGGCTGACTGGTCCGTATGTATCTCTATAGAGCACAAGAGACCTCTCACCGAGTTTCAGATTCTGGCGATTTCCCCCCCCCGTGATGTAGTTGTACTCGGGTTGAAAAAAAAAAACAACTAAATTCTATACCGTGTCCCTCTGTGTTGTGTTGTTTCGCTGTATTTAGTCCGTCATCGGTTTCCGTACTGGGGACGTCCAGGGTGCCTTGGTAGCTGGTGTGTTTGCTTAAAGGTGTTGAACAGCCACCATAAGAATTCAGCGGTTGGCAGCCGGTCTCTGTCGTTATGATTGTGCCTGTTTGTTCTTTCCAATTTTTGTTTGATCTCTAACCCATATAGGAGGGCGGTTTCTTTTTTCCCTCTTTTCTGTCTGCGTCGTGGCGATGAATGTTTTTTCCTCTAACGTTGTCTGTGTTGCTTTCAGCGTCCTTACTTGATGTGTGTTCTGATTTTGTCTCCTTGTCTTTTGTCTCTGTCCTTGTTTGAGTGTCCTTAGTGGATGACTCTTTTTTTTTCTTTGCATGGTGGCAGTTGTGAGTGTTGTCTTCTTTGTTTTTTGTCTTTTCGCTGTGTTTTGTCGTCTGTGTTTCTTCCGTTGTCTTCTCGTCCGTCTCTGTTTGTGTTTCTTTGGCTTTGGTGCTTCGCGGTGGTGGGGTTTGTGTGTCTAGCGTGCGCGTCCAGGTTTTTGTCTTGTGTGTTTCTTTTTTCCTTGCGTCCATGTTTCCGTAGTACTGAAAAATCTCGAAGGAGGCTGCTTTGGCTTCGACGTTGGCCATTTTCCTGTTCAGGTAGTAGCCCTGTAAGGATTGTAGAGTATTATCTAGCTCTATATAATTCTGATGACATTATTAAAATTAGAAAGTCGTCCCTCTGGATGGTTGTTTCAATTTCTCTGCACGTGGTGCAACTCGCCTTTGTGCAGTTATACAAATGGTGATTGGAGACTCCGTCTTTATCCGGTAGTCCGTAGCGCGATAGTCCTGTAGTGGGAAGCATGGCTGTGAGCAAAATACGCGTCCTTCTCCGTCGGTGGTCCGTAGCTAAGAGCGAGTGGCTGATGGTGGTTGGGGTCGTTTTTGTTTATGTGTTCGAGCGCTTTTTGCTTGGCTATTGGTGGGTAACTGTATTACTTTGGGGTGTTAAGCAATGTTAGATCTATGTTTGGGGGGGGGGGTGATTGGCCAGGGTGGGGGTGTTGCAGTTTTGTGTTCGGTTTTTCAGTTTTGATTGTGTTTAGTTTGTGTTTTTCTAGCAGTTGCTTGGTGAGTTGGAAGGGGGGTAATTTGTTTTCTGTCCATCTGTTGGGGTTGTTTTTCTTTGTTTTCTGTCCTTTGTATCCTCTTTTATTCCAGCATTTGTTCAGCAGGTGCGTGTTTGTGGGGAGGTTTTTTCCATGGAGTGTTCTGTTGGCCCATTGTTTTAGGATTTGTTTGTCCCTTCTTTCTTTTAACGTTAGGTGCCCTGTTTGGTGGTATAGGTCTTCGTATTTTGTGTTTGGGGGTGCGTATGTGCTTATTCTTTATGCTTTGTTTTGTACTGTTTCTAAGGCTTTTATTTTGGGTTGTTCATGGCTGTGTACATTGCGCTGCCGTAATGGAGTAGATAGAGCTCTGGTGAATGTTAATAATGTTTGGGTGTCTGCGCCCCATTCTTTCCCCTTTGTTGCTTTTAGGATGTTTAGTGTTTTGTTGACTTTGGTTAGTGTATTTTCTTTGTGTTTGCTGAATCTGATGTTTTCGTCAAAAGTTATTCTTAAAAATTTGTGTGTTTTGGAATATTTAGTTTGTTTTAGGTGTAGTGTTGGGTATGTTTTATTTTTTCGGTCTGAGAAGTCTATGGCTGTTGTTTTGTCGGGTGCTAGGTAAAGTCCCCACTTGTCTGTCCAGTCTTCTAAATTTTTTAGTCAGTTGCATGTTGTCTAACAGTCTCCCATGGTCTCTATGTGCGCTGTAGAGTGATGAGTCATCAGCGAATTGTGTTAGCTGTGTGTTGGTTTGTGCAGTGATTGTGTTTAGGTCGTAAGTGGCTATATTGAAGAGGGTGGGGCTGAGCACGCTCCACTTGGGGGTGTCATGTGTTGTTTCTCTTGTGGTGGAAAATGTATTTTCTATCTATACTTAGAATGTGCGGTTTGTGAGGAAGTTTTTGATGTATTTGTATATGTTTGCCCCTATTCCTAGTTGAAGCGCTTTGAGTAGTATTGTTGGGTGCCATACTGTATCGAAAGCTTTGGAAATGTCTATGAATATTGCTATTGAGTGTTTTCCCTGTAGCCTGTCTATCATTATGGTGTCTCTTAGTCTATTTGTAGCGTCTATGGTGGAGCGTTTCGGTCTAAATCCGTGTTGTATAGGCGAGAGAGGTTGTTTGTTTCTAGAAAGTGTGTTAATCTCTTGTTGACTATTGTTTCGAGTGTTTTTGCTAGTGTGGGTAGGAGGGATATTGGTCTGTATGAGCTTGGCTGGGGGTTGTCTTTGTCTGGTTTAGGTATGGGTATTATGATTGCTTGCTTCCAGTGGTTCTAAATTTTGTGTGTTTGCCAAATTTTGTTGAACAGTTTTGTTATGTTGCATATTATGTTGTCTGGCAATCGTCTTAGGAATTGATATTGAATTTTATCTTGGTCCTGGGTTGTGTTCTTTTTAGTCTTGATTATGTGTTTGACTTCTGCTTTTGTGATGTGTGAGTTTAATTCTTGGAGCTGCTTGCTTTCGTTGGGTTTATTTTCTTCCTCTATTATGAGTTGTTTTATGACTTTCTTGATGTGTTTGCTTTTTTGTGGGTTTGTGTTGTTTGTGTACGATTTGAATGAATCTGCTAGCGTTTCTGCTTTTTCTTCTTGTGAGGTGGCGTGTGTTTTTGTTTGTGGGTCTATAATGAGGGGGAGGGTTGTGTGTTTGGTCTTGCCCTTTCCCGTCATTCATTTTATTATGCTCCATATTTGTTTGGTTGTGTTGGTTCTGTTTAGGCTGTTACATGTTTTTTGCCAGGCTTTTTGTTCTGCTAGTTTAATTTGCGCTCCATGTTTTTGTTGATTCTGTGGCATGCGTTTTTGAGGTTTATGTTATTTGGTTGTCGTAGTACTTTTTTTATTTGTTGTTTCATTTTTTCCAATTTTTGGTTCCACCAAGGTGTAAGAGGGCGGGAGGGGGCTTGTCGTGGTTGGTTGAGTGGGAAGGCTAGATTGGCTGCTTGGTTGATGGCGTTTGTTATGTTGGAGGCCAATATGTTTGCATCTTCGTGTGTTAATTTCTCGTCTTTTGTTTGTTCTAAGTTGAGTTTGAATGTTTCCAATTTCCCTTTGATAGTGTCCATATCGGGGTTGTTTGTGTGTTTGTGTCGCACGTGTGTTGGGTGTCGAGTTCTAAGATGATGGGGTGGTGGTCGCTGGTGTAGTTGCCAATGTCTACTGTGATGGTGGTGTTTAGCGTGAGGTGGGGGGGGGGCATCAGTGCATTGTCGAGGGTGTTTTGGTGTCTGGTTGGTTTGGGGAGGGGGCCGCATAAGTTAGGTTTTTTTCCTGTCAGCCAGTCTAGTAGTATTTGACCTTGTCTGTTGTTGCTTCCCTTGGACCAGCAGGGGTGAAGTGCATTTAGGTCCTTTATGGTGGTGGGTTTTATTGCGTTTATGGCCATTGCGACGGTAGTTTTTGGTATACGTATCTTGGGGGAGGGGTGTGTGCGTGCGAGGGTAGGAGTTGGTGTTTATAGTATGGGTGTCTTTGTGTCAGGGGTAATGGGTGGGGTGGGGAGTAGTGTTTTTCGTGTGTAGATTTTCAGATGTGTAGGGCTGCTTGGTAGTTAGGAGTTTGTTTATTATTTGCCTGTCGTCATTGTTGTAGTTATGAGAGTAGGGGTTGTCTCTGCTGGATGGGGTGAGAAGTATTGTTTCGAGTTTGTTGTGTGTACTGTATTGGCCAAATTTGGGGTTAAGTATTGGGGTGGGATTTAGTGATTTGTGGCCGTTTTGTGTAGTGTGTTGGACTAATTGGTAGTTTGGTGTTAGTTTTGTTATTTGTGTGTCGTCGTTGTTGTAGGTGTGTGTGTAGGGGTTGTCTCTGCTGGGTGGGGTGAGAAGTATTGGTTCGCGTTTGTTGTGTGTACTGTGTTGGCCAAAATTTCGGCGGCAATAAGCGGTATATAACGGAGCATAAGAATTTATGGCGGGAATCTCTTAGTCACGTGTCAGGCTTGGGCATGACCTGCAATCGGCTATTGTTCAAATTATTACATAACTGGAGCGAGTTCTCTTCCCTTGTGAATACAGTGTGCGCACCAGAGCGTGGAGATTCCGTCACTTTTATGAAAAGAGCTGTGTCCACAAAACTAAATATAACGAAATGCTACTGAATGCAGGTTAGGCGGTCAAGAATAATTTGTCGAGACTCCATTACAAATATATAGACTGTAAACTGTAGCATTGTAGTCACTCACATATCTTGGTATAACTATACAGTCACTCACATATCTTGGTATAACAATACAGTCACTCACTCCTTGGTATAACTATATAGTCACTCACATACCTTGGTATAACAATATTGGTATACCTCACATACATTGGTATAACTATACATTCACTCATATAACTTATATACCTTGGAATAACAATATAGTCACTCACATACCTTGGTATAACTATACATTCACTAACATACATTGGTATAATAATATAATCACTCACATTCCTTGGTATAACTATATAGTCACTCACAAACCTTGGTATAACTATACATTCACTAACATACATTGGTATAATAATATAATCACTCACATCCCTTGGTATAACTATATAGTCACTCACATACCTTGGTATAACTATACAGTCACTCACATATCTTTGTATAACAATACAGTCACTCACATTCCTTGGTATAACTATATAGTCACTCACATACCTTGGTATAACTATACATTCACTAACATTCATTGGTATAATAATATAATCACTCACATTCCTTGGTATAACTATATAGTCACTCACATACCTTGGTATAACTATACAGTCACTCACATATCTTGGTATAACAATACAGTCACTCACATTCCTTGGTATAACTATATAGTCACTCACATACCTTGGTAATAACTATACAGTCACTCACATATCTTGGTATAACAATACAGTCACTCACATTCCTTGGTATAACTCTATAGTCACTCACATACCTTGGTAATAACTATACAGTCACTCACATATCTTGGTATAACAATATAGTCACTCACATTCCTTGGTATAACTATATAGTTCCTCACATACCTTGGTATAACTATACAGTCACTCACATAACTTGGTATAACTATACAGTAACTCACATACATAGGTATAACTATACAGTAAATCACATACCTTGGTATAACAATACAGTCACTCATATACCTTGGTATAACAACAATGCAGTCAGTCAAATATTTTATTTACACTCCATTGCACTAATTTGCATATCCTAGTATTCGTTGCACTAAGTCATATACTTTGGTATTGTAATCACTAACTCACATATCTTTTTATCCCTTGCACTCACATATTTGGTATATCCATTGCACTAAAGCACATACCTTTGTATCCCATGCACTCATTTGCATTCTTTGGTATCCCTTGCATGCGCATGCCTTTTATATCCTACGAACACACACACTTTGGTATCGCCTGCAGTCACTCACAGACTTTAATCTTCCTTGCACTGAATCACATGACTTGGAAACCTGTGTACTCACACCTGTATTAATATTCCTTGCACTCACATGCCTTGCTATTCTTTGCACTTAATCACAATCCTAGGTATTCCTTGCTCTCACTCACATACTTGATATAAGTTGCACTCACTCACACACCTTGAAGTGAAGAATCGTAAAATTCTGGTTTTAAACTAGTCATGCGTGTTTGTTGGCTGTATTGATTTTGTGGATTTTATTGCGTTTGTTTCTTAGTCCATTACAGTATTACAACTGTGTAATATCTGTAAATCTATTTCTTAGTCTATTACAGTACTACTACTGTGTAATATCTGTAAATCTATTTCTTAGTGTATTACAGTACGACAACTGTGTAATATCTGTAAATCTATTTCAGTATGCGACGATGGTTTCTATGGGACTGGATGCACACTAAACTGTGGAGCATGTAAATACACGATGTGTGAATCCAATGGTAGTTGTCCAAGTGGATGTGAAGATGGTTGGTTAGGTGACAAATGCATGCAAGGCAAGGCAATGTATACAACTCTGTTCATTAGTGAATGACTTCAATATCCATTATTTATAAAACATTATTAATTAGTGAATGACTTCAATATCCAGTATTTTATACAACCGTATTCATTAGGGAATGATTTCAATATCCATTGTGCTATATGTATATCATACATAGATTTTAACTGCAGACTAGTTTGAAACGGTGATGTACAATAATACATAGATTTGGCTAAAATTATACTGAGATTTACATTAATACCTACATTGTAAATTCGTTATTGGTATGGCACCATTTGGTGTGAAATATCTGTCACTATAAAGTAGTGATGTACATTAATACATAAAACTGAAAACTCCACACTAGTATGAAACTGTTGTGTACATTAATACATAGTCTGAAAACAAAAAAATAGTTTCACACTATGATAAACAATTATACACAGACTCCAGAAAGTTATGACACTGTAATGAAAATTAGTATTTAGAGTGTAAATCCCGTACTAGTATGTCTCTGTTGTGTGCATTAATATATAGACTGTAAACTGCAGACTTGTAAAGACAATGTGATGTGGAAAATAATTGGAGTATAAACTACATATTATGGGGTAACTGTGATTGAATAATACTTGGAGTATAAACTACATACTCTTATGACACTGTGATGTGAATAATACTTGGAGTATAAACTTCATACTATTATGACACTGTGATGTGAATAATAGTTGGAGTATAAACTACATACTATTATGACACTGTGATGTGAATAATACTTGGAGTATAAACTACATACTATTATGACACTGTGATGTGAATAATACATAGAATGTAAACTCAAGCCTAGTATGAAAATGTGTTGTACTTAAATATATGATAAAATTTACAGCATTATTTCACTCTGATGTATATTAATACATAGAGAGTAAACTACAGACTAGCACGGCAATGTTGTTTACATTAATACATAGACTGTAAACTCCACTTCATTATGATACTGTTATGTACATTAATGCATAGACTATTAATTCTAGAATATTACGAATATATTTACGATTACGTATATATAAGTATGACTATATAATATCAATTTATAAATAGACACTAAAGTCAACACTTGCACGACTATGAAATGGATATTAATACATAAGCTGTAAATTCCACAAGTTTATGAAACACTGATGTAGACTAATACATAAAATGTAAACTGCACACGTTTATGAAACACTGATGTAGACTAATACATAAAATGTAAACTGCACACGTTTATGAAACACTGATCTAGACTCATACATAAAATGTAAACTGCACACGTTTATGAAACACTGATGTAGACTAATACATAAAATGTAAACTACACACGATTATGAAACACTGATCTAGACTAATACATAAAATTTAAAGTGCACACGTTTATGAAACACTGATCTAGACTAATACATAAAATGTAAATTGCACACTATTGTGGCAATGTGAAGAATACTAATGTACCGTCTATATATTCCAGACTAGTATAATTGTGATACGCAATATCACACTGTAAAGTGCACACTAGTATGACACAATGGTATACAATAATATACAGAATGCAAGCTTTATACTAGTATGAAACGGGGTTGTGAATAATACATAGACTGTAAATTCCAACCTACTTTAATGTACATTAATCCATAGACTATAGAATTAACACTTTTGTAACACTGAGATGTACATTAATAGAGAGAGAAATAACAGACTAGCACGACAATGGGAAGTACCTTAATACAATGACTCGACACTCCTCTCTAGTATGACTGTGAAGTATATTAATACACTAAACAGGAATCTCAAGATTATTACGATAATGTGATGTACATTAATATATAGATTGCGAACCCCACACAATTTTGACACTTTGATGTACTTTAACACCTAGACCTGTAAACTCAGTAAATAGTATAATTTGATATATATTATTACATATATTATTAACACTACACTATATTGACTAGTGCTGTACATTAATACATAGACTGTAAACTACAGAATAGTACGACATTTTGATATACATTAATGCATAGACTTTTAAAACTACTGTATTATGACACAGACATGCTCATTAATACATACACTATAATATCCAGACTAGTACGACAAAGTGGTGTACATTAATACAAATATTATAAACCTCACACTAATATGACTTTGTAATGCACATTAATACATACACTGTAAACTCCACACTAATATGACTTTATAATGCATATTAATACATAGACTGTAAACTCCACACTAGCACGACGAAGAGATGTACTTTAATACATATGCTGTAAATTCCACACCATTCATGCTCTAGTTATGTACATTACTTAATACAAAGAATGCAGACTCCAAATTATTACAATAAATTGTGATGTACATTACTAAATACTAAAATGTAGACTCCAAACTATTACAATAATTTTTGATGTACAATAAAACATAAACTGTAAATGCCTCACTATTATGACACATGATGTACAATAATACATAAACAGTAAACTCCATACCAATATGACACTTTGATATACAATAATACATAGATTGTAAACTCCATACCAATATGACACTTTGATATACAATAATACATAGAGTGTAAACTTCATTCCAATATGTCACTTTGATATACAATAATACATAGACTGTAATCTCCACACTAGTTTGACACAGTGATGTACATTAGTTCCTAAACTGCAAACAACACTAGCCTGAAACTGTGATGTATATTAATACATAAACTATAAAATCTAGACTAGTAAAAAAATGTATTTTACATTAATACATAAATTGTAAAATCTACACTAGTATAAAACTGTGATGTGTGTTAATACATAGATTGTAAACTCTATACTAGTATAACACTGTGATGTGTATTAATACATAGACTGTAAATTCCTGACTAGTATGACACTGTGATATACACTAACATTTATTCAGTATGCTCTGGACTAGTATGACACTGTGATATACACTAACATGTATTCAGTATGCTCCGGACTAGTATGACACTGTGATATACACTAACATGTATTCAGAACGCTCCGGACTAAAATAAACTACTATAAACCTAAAATAAAGTATTCAGTAAACTACATATTTTGACTTTGCTAGCATTCTCTAAGACCACATAATTTGATATTGAATGCACTCACTCACATTACTTGGTATAACAATACAGTCACTAACATACCTTTGTATAACAATATAGTCACTCACATTCCTTGGTATAACACCACAGTCACTCACATTCCTTGGTATAACAAAACAGTCACTCAAATACCTTAGTATAGCAACAGAGTCACTCACATATCTTAGAATAACAATACAGTCACTAACATACCTTAGTATAATACAGTCACTAACATACCTTGGTATAACAACAGAGTCACTCACATACCTTGGTATAACAATACAGACACTCACATACCTTAGTGTAACAATACAGTCATTCACATACCTTGGAATAAAAACACAGTCACTCACTTACAGCGGGAAAGAGGCGGAAGCCGAAAGCGCCCCCTACATTAACAACAATACCTTAGTATAACAATACACTCAACTACCTTGGTATCCCTTGAACTCACTCACGTACTTTATTATTGTATTACACTCACTCACATAAGTTGGTATTCTTTGCACTAACACACATTCTTTAGTGTCCATTACACTAATTTGCGGTATCCTGGTATTCGTTGCACTAAGTCATATACTTTGGTATTGTAATTACTAATTCACATATCTCTTTATCCCATGCACTCACATACTTTGGTATATCTATTGCACTAAAGCACATACTTTCGAATCCCAAGCACTCATTTGCATACTTTGGTATCCCTTGCACTCTCATACCTTATATATCCTATGAACACACACTTTGGTATCGATAGCAGTCACACACACACCATAATCTTCCTTGCACTGAATCACATGACTTGGTAACATGTGTACTCACACCTGCACTGGTATTCCTTGCATTCACATACTTGTTATAATTTGCTCTCACCCATATACTTGTTATCATTTGCTCTCACTCATATACTTGATATCATTTGCACTCACTCACACACTTGGTATCATTTGCTCTCACTCATATACTTGATATCATTTGCACTCACTCACACACTTGATATCATTTGTACTCACTCACAAACCTTGAAGTGAAGAATCGTGCAATTCAGGTTTTAAACTAGTCATGCGTGTTTGTTGGCTCTATTGCTTTTGTGGATGTTTTTGCGTTTCTGTTTCTTAGTCTATTACAGTATTACAACTGTTTAATATCTGTAAATCTATTTCTTAGTCTATTACAGTATTACAACTGTGTAATATCTGTAAATCTATTTCTTAGTCTATTACAGTATTACAGCTGTTTAATATCTGTAAATCTATTTCTTAGTCTGTTACAGTATTACAACTGTGAAATATCTATAAATCTATTTCTTAGTCTATTACAGTATTACAGCTGTTTAATATCTGTAAATCTATTTCTTAGTCTATTACAGTATTACAGCTGTTTAATATCTGTAAATCTATTTCTTAGTCTATTACAGTATTAAAACTGTGAAATATCTGTAAATCTATTTCAGCATGCGATCATGGTTTCTATGGGCCAGAATGCACACTAAAGTGTGGACACTGTTATGGAAAGAAGTGTAGAGAGAATGGTAGTTGCCCAAATGGATGTCTAGAAGGTTGGAAAGGTGACAATTGCACGCAAGGCAAGGCAAAGTATACAACTGTGTTCATTAGTGAATCATTTCAATATCCATTATATTATACAACAATATTCATTAGTAACTGATTTCAATATTCATTATGTTATAGGCCTACAATCATATTCATTAGTGAATGATTTCAATATCCGTTATGCTATATGTATATTATACATACATTGTAATCTCCAGACTAGTATGACAATATGACGTGCATTAATATATAGACTATAAACTCCATACTAGTGTGACACTATGATGTACATCAATACATATACTGTAAACTCCAGACTACTTTGACACTATCATCTTCATTAAAACAAATTCTGTAAACTCCAGATTAGTACTACGATGTGAGGTACATTAATACACAAAATTAACCTTCTCACTAGTATGACACTGTTATTCCATTAATACATGGACTGTAAATTATACAATTGTGTGAAACTTGTATATAAAATTATACATAAACTTTAAACACCAGACTAACATACACAATGATGTGCAATAATTCAGAGACTCTATTCTCCAATCTAATATGACACTTCGGTGTACATTAGTACATAGACTGTAAAACCTTACTAGTATAATACTGTAGCTTGCAATAATACTGAGACTGTAAATTCGAGATTTAATGACACTGTGATGAGCAATAAAACATAGACTGTGAATTTCACACTATTATGAATCTCTGATGTACATTAATACATAGACTGTAAATTCTACACTAGTAAGACAGTGTGAAATACATTAATACTTAGACTGTGAACCCCACACAATTATGACACTGTGATGATTATTAATACGTAGACTGTAAACTACAGTATAGTACGAAAATTTGATGTACATAAATACACAGACTAAACTACGCACTTTACTGACACTTTGGAGTACAGTAATACATAGAATGTAAATCTACACTATTATTGACTGTAAACCTCAGACTAGTACATCACTGGGATGTACATTAATACATAAACTGTAAACTCCAAACTAGTATGCTAGTGTGATGTCATTAATGCATAGACTGTAATCTCCATACTAGTTTGAAACGGTGATGTACAATAATACATAGACTTGGCTAAAATTATACTTTGGTGTGAAATAACTGTACACTATAAACTAATGATGTACATTAATACATAAAACTGAAAACTTCACACTAGCATGACACTGTTATGTACATTAATACATAATCTGAAAACACAAAATTAGTTTCACACTATAATAAACAATTATACACAGACTCCAGAAAGTTATGACACTGTAATGTAAATTAGTATTTAGAGTGTAAATCCCTTACTTGTATGTCACTAATGTGTGCATTAATATATAGAGTGTAAACTGCAGCCTTGTAAAGACACTGTGATGTGGAAAAGTACTTATTGAAAATCACTTAGTTCATGGTGGCTCCAACGATGCACGAACTCAACAGCAACTCCAGGGAAATATTCCAGAAAAAGCATTTCAAAGAAAACATTTATATTTTACAATTAAGATTATATAAATGGAAAATTAAGTACAATTTAAAATCATGTTAATGCCTGTTACAATTACAGCACATATTACACAAACCTTGGTATAACAACAATCCAGTCACTCACAGATTTTCTTTTCACTCCATTGCACTCATTTGTATATCCTGGATTCCATTGCACTAAGTGATATACTTGGTATTGTAATTACTAACTCACATATCTTTTTTATCCCTTGCACTCACATATCTTTTTATCCCTTGCACTCACATATCTTTTTATCCCTTGCACTCACATATCTTTTTATCCCTTGCACTCACATAATTTGGTAAATCAATTGCACTAAAGCACATACCTTCGTATCCCATGCACTTATTCGCATACTTTGGTATCTCCTGTACTCACATACCTTTTATATCCCACGAACACAAACACTTGGGTTTTGCTTGCAGTCACACACAGACCTTAATCTTCCTTGCACTGAATCACATGCCTACTTATCCTGTGTACTCACACATGCATTTAAATTCACGTAACGTGATATTTTGCACTAACATACTTTGATATTCCTTGCACTCACACAACTTGATATTCCTTATACTCACATACTTTGATATTCCTTGAACTCACATACATACCTTGATATTCTTTGCAATTAATCACAATCCTAGGTATTCTTTGCTCTCACTCACATATTTGGTATCGTTTGCACTCACTCACATATCTTGAATCGTGCAATTCAGGTTTTAAACTAGTTGGCTGTATTGTTTTGTTTTTTTACGTTTCTGTTTCTTAGTCTATTATAGTATTACGACCGCGTAAAAACGTGTTCCTAAATCTTTTGAAGCGTGCATTTCTGTTTCTTAGTCTACTATTGTATTACAACTGTAAAAACTGTAAAACACTTTCAGAATGCGAAGCTGGTTACTTTGGGTCAGGATGCACATATAAGTGTGGGGCTTGTAAAGGCGGGAAATGTGCAGCCAATGGTAGCTGCCCAAGTGGATGTGAATTAGGATGGGAAGGTTACACATGCATGAAAGGCAAGGCAATGTATACAACTGTGTTCATTAGTTAATGATTTCAATATCCATTATTTTATACAACAATATTCATTAGTGTATGATTTCAATATCCATTGTGCTATACAACAGCATTAATTAGTGAATGATTTCAATATCCATTATTTTATACAACAGTATTCATTTGTGAATGATTTAGATCTCCATTATGTTATTTATGACATTGTGATATGAATAATACATAGACTGAAAACTCTACCTATTTGTGACATGTGATGTGAGATAATACATCGACTGTAATCTCCATACAATTATGATACACTGATGTGCCATAACACATAGTCTGTAATCTAAATACTTGTTTGACACTGTAATGTGTAATAATACATAGACTGTAAACTCCATAATAGTTTGACACTGTAGTGTACATTACTAACTAGACTGTTAATCATGTACTTTATGGCACTGTTGTGTACATTACTATCTTTTACTAGACTGCCTATCTCGTAATAGTATGACACTGTTGTCAATCTTTGTCTTTAATCCAGCCCCTCACATATAAGCTCTCTACGATGACGGGAACTATCCCAAACTTCCATCTAACCGCCTTTCTATTGTCGTTACGTCATGTGCAGACCCCACCCATCGTCATGCACTAGCGCCTCTCTATCAATATAACGAGAGTGGATAGTTATAAAATCAACAATTTATTAAAGAAAAATAAATAATAATTAAAAGTAGTTTTACAATTAATGTCATCAAAATTACACACAAGGCAATTTATCAGAAATCACAATCTCATCCAAGATACATAGAATTCAGTCAATCAAGTAAAATATATCATGTCAATTCCATAGAACAATTACTACGAATTTTACATCAAAGAAATATCTTCACAATTTAGTTTAGCTTACACAAATTCTTAATGTCAATAAGCCAACTAAATGAATAATACAATTAAGTCAATGTAAGATATTAAAGAGAAGATTCAGAAATAGATAAGGAATTTAAGAAATCATGAAAAACATGTACAGATTACACAGAAAATTCATAATAATAGTTCACCTGATAGCGGCCTGTGGTAGTCTTGTTCTTGTTTAGGGTTGGCTAGCAGTTAAAAGACTTGTGATATAATAGCCTTGCCTGATAACAGTTCTGCATACCATCACATGAATATTTGAATAATATGCACAGAATGTTCAACACAAGCACTTAGTCACAATTCTTGTCCAATACGAATTACACAGCATAAACATAAATCAGTTTCTTGTCTGAATTTGTACAATGCTCAAAATTCAGTCTTCACTGTTCTTGAATAAAATAACGTGGATAAAGTTTACACAGTCCTAGTTTCCAACACCTGGCCCTTTTATTAGGCTCTTACGGTTCCAACAGTTACTTGGCTGGGTCAGTCTTATGATCCTCACAGCTGTCCCCCTTTGTAATTCAGTCTTCTTGTTGGACTCAAATTCCTCAAGTAAGTGTCACATGGTTGTTTATGAATCTTCATCCACATAAGAAGATACTCCTCATCATAATATCCAATTACGTCATAGCACACATGCAGCATCACACACTTCTCTTAGAATATTACCTAGAGTCCCAACAAGAATTTCTCCTGCTCATGGATCTCAGCACCTTCACAAAATCCAATGGCAGTTAACAGTTGTCAACATGGAACTAACGCTTTGAACTTCAACCGTCGACTCATACGAGTGTCGACATAAGCAATGTCGAGATAAGTGAAGCTTGATGGCAGCAAGTGATGAAGTTTACCAACGCTCGCACATCAGTAGAAACAAACAGCTTGCTTGCAAGTAGAACTTGAATCTTGCATTTCAGCAAAGCAAAAATGGAATGGAAGACAATGGAACAGAATGGAACGGCTTGCTAACTGTTGACACAAGAAACGTAATGACGCACATCAGTATCGTGTTTCAAATATTCGTAATCTCTACTTTTCTTCTTGTTTCTTCATTTAAAATTCCATTTTACAATTCTTTCATCTGATTCTTTGTTTAAACGAGAATAAAAATGACATAGTTTAAACTCGTTAAAAATATTTACAAGTAAAAACATAATTCAAACAGATTTTAAGCAAATATTAAAAATCAGGTAAATGACAATTCACTGTCTCGGACATACCTTTCTGTTCAGCACTAACCATAAAGCCGTACATGGGACTCCAATGATTTTAACAAGAGTGAAGGTTCAATTTCGAATCTGCCCTTATATGTGGTTTTAGGGGTCATCTGGAAGATTCTAGAATTTATCATCCTTAGGGTTAGAATAGGGTTGTTCCAACGGCTTTGTCTGAATAGACACTGTAGACTGCGCAAACATTAAAGGCAGGGTAAACTCGTTACTAAGATTAATCTGAGTTATGCAAGAATCAATGACCTTTAACAATAACTCCCCTTTATTCTGGATGTAGGTCAGAGTTGTTTGTTTCAAACTCATCACACTGAGATTTGAATGACGCAAATTTAAATTTAAAATTACAAAAATGAAAACTTAATTAAAATTATTAATTAAGAGCATTAAATTGCTTTTTTCTGAAAAATTGGAATAACACTATAGTCACTCACATTCCTTAGTATAACAATACAGTCACTCACATACCTTGGTATAACAATACAGTCACTCACATACCTTGGTATAACAATACAGTCACTCATATACCTAGATATAACAATACAGTCACTCAAATGCCTTTGTATAAACATATAGTCACTCACATTCCTTAGTATAACAATACAGTCACTCACATTCCTTAATATAACATTACAGTCACTCACATACCTTGATATAACAATACAGTCTCTCACATACCTTGGTATAACAATACAGTCACTCACATATTTTCTTTACACTCCATTGCACTAATTTGCATAGCCTGTTTTCCGTTGCACTAAGTTATATACTTTGGTATTGTAATTACTAAAACACATATCTTTTTATCCCTTGCACTCACATACTTTGGTATATCTATTGCACTAAATCACATATCTTCGTATCCCATGCACTCATTCGCATACTTTGGTATCTCTTGCACTCACATATCTTTTATATCCCAAGAACACATGAACACACACACACACACACACACACACACACACACACACGCACGCACGCATGCACGCACGCACGCACACTTTGTTATCGCTTGCAATCATTCACAGACCTTAATCTTCCTTGCACTGAATCTCATGACTTCTTGTGTACTCACACATGCACTGATATTCCTTGAACTCACGTACCGTGATATTATTTGCACTGACATACTTTGATATTCCTTACACACACATACCTTGATATTCCTTATACTCATATACATACCTTGATATTCCTTACACTCACATACATACCTTGATATTCCTTGCACCCACATACCTTGATATTCCTTGCACTCACATACCTTTATATTCCTTGAACTCACATACCTTGATATTGCTCACATACATGCCTTGATATTCCTTGAACTCACATACCTTGATATTCTTTGCACTTAATCACAATCCTAGGTATTCCTTGCTCTCACTCACATACTTGGTATCATTTGTACTCACTCACATACCTTTAAGTGAAGAATCGTGCAATTATGGTTTTAAACTAGTCATGCATGTTTGTTGGCTGTATTGTTTTGTGGATGTTTTTACGTTTCTGTTTCTTAGTCATTTATAGTGTTACGATTGTGTAAAAACTAGTTCTTAAATCTATTTCAGCATGTATTTGTGTTTCTTGTCTATTATTGTATTACAACTGTAAAAACTGTAAATCACTTTCAGCATGCACAGGTGGTTACTATGGGGCAAATTGCGCACTAAAATGTGGAGCTTGTAGAGGCGTGATTTGTGAATACAATGGTAGTTGCACAAGTGGATGTGAAGAAGGTTGGGAAGGTGACACATGCACGAAAGGCAAGGCAATGTATACAACTGTGTTCATTAGTTAATTATTTCAATATCCATTATTTTATACAACAGTATTCATTAGTAAATGATTTCAATATCCATTATTTTATACAACAGTATTCATTAGTGAGTGATTTCCATTCCATTATTTTATACAACATTATTCATTAATGAATGATTTCAATATCCATTATTTTATACAACAAAATTCATTAGTGAATGATTTCAATATCCATTATTTTATACAACAGTATTCATTACTGAATGATTTCAATATCCATTATTTTATACAACAGTATTCATTAGTGAATGATTTCAATATCCATTGTTTTATACAACAATATTCATTAGTGAATGATTTCAATATCCATTATGTTATTTATGTTATTGTGATATGAATAATTATTATACATAGACTACAAATTCTACCCATTTGTGACATTGTGATGTGAGACAACTCATCGACTGTAATCTCCAGACTATTATAGCACGGTGATGTGAGATAACACAAAGACTGTTTGACACTTTGATGTATATTTGTACCTAAGCTGTAAATTCCATTCATGTACTAGTATAATACTGTTCTGTGCAATAATACATAGACTGAAAACTCCAGCCTAGTATGACAATGTGATGTGTAATAATGCATAGAGTGTAAACTCCATACTAGTTTGAAACTGTGAAGTACATGACTAACTAGACTGTTAATCGTATACTTGTATGATACTGTTGTGTGCATTACTAACTTTTACTAGACTGTCAGTCTCGTACTTGTATGATACTGTTGTGTGCATTACTAACTTTTACTAGACTGTCAGTCTCGTACTTGTATGACACTGTTGTGTGCATTACTAACTTTTACTAGACTGTCAGTCTCGTACTTGTATGACACTGTTGTGTGCATTACTAACTTTTACTAGACTGTCAGTCTCGTACTTGTATGACACTGTTGTGTGCATTACTAACTTTTACTAGACTGTCAATCTCGTACTAGTATGACACTGTTGTGTACACTAATACATAATCTGTCAATCTCGTACTAGTATGACACTGTTGTGTACAATAATGCATAGACTGTCAAATCAATAATTATAAATGCTCATTTAGCTGTCCACGTCCTTCATACATATTTTACACAAAATTCTGTATTTCTCTTTAGATACTGTCTATTCTTCTAACACACTAGATAATTAGGAAGTTATGAAGCCTACCAATAGTGAAAATATAGTTCTGTTGTTAATACATTTTTGACTTTGTTTGCATTGATATCAAAACTGTCCACCAATACATAATATGATATTCCAAAGCACACACTTGCATCCCTTGGTATAACAATACAGTCACTCACATAACTTGGTATAACAATACAGTCACTCACATACCTTAGTATAAGAATATATTTACTCATATTCCTTAATATAACTATACAGTCATTCACATACCTTGGTATAACAATACAGTCACTCACATACCTTGGTATAACAACACAGTCACTCACATACCTTGGTATAACAATACAGTCACTCACATACCTTGGTATAACAATACAGTCACTCACATATTTTCCTTACACTCCATTGCACTAATTTGCATATCCTGGTTTCCGTAGCACTAAATCATATACTTTGGTATTGTAATCACTAACTCACATATCTTTTTATCACTTGCACTCACATACTTTGGTATATCCATTGCACTAAAGCACATAACTTCTTATTCCATGCACTCATTCGCATACTCAGGTATCTCTTGCACTCACATACATTTTATATAACACGAACACACACACGTGGGTATCGCTTGCATCACTCACAGACCTTAATCTTCCTTGCAATGAATCACATGCCTTCTTATCCTGTATAATCACACATGCATTGATATTCCTTGAACTCACGTACAGTGATATTATTTACACTCATACTTTTATATTCCGTATACTCACATACCTTGATATTCCTTGCACTCACACACATACCTTGACATTCCTTGCACTCACATACATACCTTGATATTCTTTGCACTTAATCACAGTCCTAGGTATTCTTTCCTCTCACCCACATACCTTTAAGTTTAAGCGAAGAATAGTGCAATTCTGGTTTTAAACTAGCCATGCGTGATTTTTGCCTGTATTGTTTTCTGGATATTTTTACGTTTCTGTTTCTCAGTGTATTATAATATTACGACTGTGTGAAAACGAGTTCCTAAATCGATTTCAGCATGCGTTTCTCTTTCTTAGTCTATTATATTATTACAACTGTAAAAACTGTAAATCTATTTCAGCATGCGAAGCTGGTTACTATGGGTCAGGATGCACACAGAAGTGTGGAGCTTGTAAAGGCGGGAGATGTGCACCCAATGGTCGCTGCACAGGTGGATGTGTAGCTGGTTGGGAAGGTGACACATGCATGACAGGCAAGGCAATGTATACAACTGTGTTCATTAGTGAAACATTTCAATATCCATTATTTTATGCAACAGTATTCATTAGTGTATGATTTCAATATCCATTATGTTATACAACAGCAATAATTAGTTAATGATGTCAATATCCATTATGTTATACAACAGTATTCATTAGTGAATGACTTCGATCTCCATTATGTTATTTATGACATTGTGATATGAATAATACATAGACTGAAAACTCTACCCATTTGTGACACTGTGGTGTGAGATAATACATCGACTGTAATCTCCAGACAATTATGACACGGTGATGTACCATAACACATAGACTGTAATCTAAATATTAGTTTGACACTTTGATATATATTTGTATCTAAACTGTAAATTCCATTCATGTACTAGATAATATTGTTGTGTGCAATAATACATAGACTGAAAACTCCAGACCAGTATGACACTGTGATGTGTAATAATACATAGACTGTAAACTCCATACTAGTTTGACACTGTGATGTACATTACTAATTAAACTGTTAATCATATACTAGTATGACACTGTTGTGTGCTTTACTAACTTTTACTAGACTTTCAATCTCGTACTTGTATGACATTGTTGTGTGCAACACCACATAGACTGTCAATCTCGAACTTGTATGACACTGTTCTGCTCAATAATGCATAGACTGTTTGTGGTGAAAAGGGAATTTCTCTGTGTGCGTCTTTTGGTTATTAATTAGTTAATGACATTATACTCATAAATAATGTATTTTAATTATTATCTTTTATGCCAATCGCTCACAATCTCTTCAAGGAGTAAATTTTGTCATAGGAAAATTTTTAATTTAAGATAATTTTGAGAAATACATTTATTTAATTTAAAGTATTGTTTTGCATTTTCCGTGTTACACTGTCAAATCCATAATTATAAATGCTCATTTATTGTCTATTCTTCTAACACACTAGATAATTAGGAAGTTATGAAGCCTGCCGTTTGTGAAAATATAGTTCTGTTGTTAATACATTTTTGACTTTGTTTGCATTCATATCAAAACTGTCCACCACATAATTCCTTGTTATTATAATAACAGTCACTCACATACCCTGGTGTGACGCTCGAGTGTCACTCTTACATAATGGAAAGACGATCAATGCGAAGGTGTAGATAACCACTTATTTTTCACATTCCTACTGAGCTAAGTCAATGCGGATAAAGTAATAGACTGAGAGTGGTTGGCCCAGAGTGGATGGCATCTGACTGAAGAGATGATTTCCGACTGGAAGTTTAAGTTTATAGTTGCAAACGTGACTGAATGACGAACGGTGGTTGGAGAGGTGAGATGAGTGACCTTTGGCTAAAGAGATGGTTTCCAACCAGAAGCTTAAAGTATGTAGATGCGAATGCGACTGAATGACGAATTGTGGCTGGAGGGGTGAGATGAGTGATTCCGGTTAGTTGACAGGAAGTGAGTATAAATGGCCACTCAAACTCTTTTTCAGTACTCGCAATCGTTATTCGAAGTCCGTTTCCAAAGGCAGACCATGAGCCATGACGAGGTGTCTGGTACAATATGCAAAAATAAACTTTGGATAATTTGTATTATTAGAATTATTGCTTCATGTATTGGACTTAGAACGATTTTGTTCCTCGATCTAGATATATTGTATATTCGTGGTTGATTATTTGATATGTATATGCTGGGTTAATTAAGTATTATAGAATGCATGGCTCTGTTATAGATCAATCAGATTTATACAGGTGTATCGAGTGAAGTGTATATGATGGCTAACAATTCTCTTGCTGACACATAGGTCGAGTGACTGAACAGAGGGAGAGAGAGAATGTAAAAATTTATGTAGACTGAATTAATGCAGCACACTTGAATATTCTTAGGGTGTGCCTTTCTTGTTGTTTGGGATCCTTGACATTCTTCCTCATCTTGATAGATTCCCTATGATAGACATATGAGTCGTCTTTGTTAATATTTACCGTGGACACCCCAATGGTGGTGAGAATGGAGATGTAGACACATTGTCACTTCTAATGCCAGCTGAGTTCGAGAGTGCTCACGCACATTCTGCATATACGAGTTGGAATGTTGGTTGATGGTGTGAAATAAAAATGTCACTTACCAAGCCAAAATATCCGACAAGTGAAAGACGAGTGGTGTCTGTTGGAGAATCATTAATAAAATAAAATTATTATTTTCATATCTTTAAATTAAGTATTAAGGATTCATTATTAATAATAATTATAATTATATTCATTAAAATCATTTAATTAACTAGGTGTGGCATGCCGTGTCACAAATAGATAGATAGGTAGCCATACATGCATAATACAAACTGTAATACTTACAATAATACTTTCACACACCTACATACATACACAGTGCATGTGTGTGTGTGTGTGTGTGTGTGTGTGTGTGTGTGTGTGTGTGTGCATATGATTTTACGTATATACACAGAATCACATATTTTATTATGCATACATGAGTCTACTTTATTATATATTTCTTTTTTTTCTTTTTTCAATCATATGTGCAAGTTTGATTGAACATTGCAAATATTGAACAATTTGGGTTGTTATAGGCAAGTCTTTTATTGTTATAAAATTGGACATTTTTATGCTCTCTAGATAAGTATTTTCTTAGAGATTTTTTACTTGTGTTTAATGCAAGTGTTCCATTTGTAGCAATTGTAATAGAAATTCCTGCTTCTACAGAGACCAGCTATCAAGTGCTTATCTTGGGTTTCATTGTTTTCTTGCTTGCAATACTGGATTGCCTATTATGTATGTAAGTATAACTATATTTGTTTTGTTTGTTTATTTAAAACAGTTTTTTTGGCTTTTCAGTAGTCCATGTCGCGCATCCCTCTAATAATTGTACCGAATATATTTTCTCTTTCCTGTACCCATATCTTCCATGTACTCGTCTTCACGTGTCTTTTCTATACCACTATCTTCCATGTATTTGCCTGCATGTGTCTTTTCCATACCACTATCTTCCATGTATTTGTCTCTTCTTATAGAACATATACAGCCATTAATTGTTTGAATCCATTGTTCAGTAAAGAGTACTGCATGAAATACAAGAAAATTAGCTCCCGTACAATATGACCTTCACATATGACTAAGATGTATTAAGTAAATTCCTAGTAATGACTTGATTAAACTAAGATTTATTAAGTCCTAGTAATGACTTGATTAAACTAAGATTTATTAAGTCATAGTAATGACTTGATTAAACTAAGATTTATTAAGTCCTAGAAATGACTTGATTAAACACTGATTAATTAAGTCCTAGAAATGCCTTGATTAAACTAAGATTTATTAAGTCCTAGTAATAACTTGATTAAACACAGATTTATTAAGTCATAGTAATCGCTTGATTAAACTAAGATTTATTTAGTAAAGTCATAGTAATGACGTGAATAAACTAAGATTTATTAAGTAAAGTCCTAGTAATGACTTGATTAAACTAAGATTTATTAAGTAAAGTCATAGTAATATAACTTGTTTAATCTAAGATTTATTAAGTAAAGTCCTATTGATATCTTGATTAGATTAAGATTTATTACGTCCTAGTAATGACTTGATTAAACTAAGATTTATTAAGTCATAGTAATGGCTTGATTAGACTAAGATTTATTAAGTAAATCCTAGTGACATCTTGATTAGACTAAGATTTATTACGTCCTAGTAATGATTTGCTGTGGACTGTATAATACTTCATTTGCATTTAACACCGGAAATTGTGTGAACTTAGTAGCATAACCCTACTTCCAGCATTAGGTAGACAATGCTTTAAAAACCAGAATTAGGTAGACAATGCTTTAAAAACCAGAATTAGGTAGATAATGCTTTAGAAACCAGCATTATGTAGACAATGCTTTAAAAACCAGCATTAGGTAGGCAATGCTTTAAAAACCAGCATTAATTGGACTTCAGTGAATATATACAACCTTCAAAACCACACTTGAATTCACAGGAAAAACTGTTGAAATATTAAATTTGTCAAAAGTATTTACAATAAGGATAACAGTAAGAGAGAAAATGGCAAATTGAGGTTTTATTTATGCCAATAAATAGTGCAAGACTTAGGCAGACCACATAAATGTCTGCCTAATGCTGTGGGGCGACATAAGGCTCGTTTTTCAGCATGTTTGGTCTGCTTAGGTCTGTGGGTAGGGTTATATATATATATATGTATCCAAAGCCTTCCATGTCACTTGCAGATTCAGCCATCTCCATGACGGTATGGGGTCAGTGCGGGATTCGCGGGATTTGTGGATGTACATATGTAGTGACCCTAGGTCAGACTGCAGATTTCCATGCATCATGGCCAGATTGCAAGTGCCATATATGGGTGTATCTTATACAGTTAACTTCACCCACCCTTACTAATACTCCCCCATTTATTTCTCTACTCCCACGCATGGCCCGCGGACCTGACCTAATTCCTCTGCCACGTGTAGCATAGGTGATGATGGCTGATTACACATGTCGCCACTTGGAGGTTAACATCAACTATTATACTATTAATTATTGGTTTTTAAAGAAGGAATAAAAATAAAGGCCAAGAGCATAGTTTGCTCCAAACCTCAACTATTGCATTGATAATGATTACAATAATAAAGTCTCTAAGAATTCTGCTTATTTAAATTCTTTTCATAGAATGGATTCAAGGCAAACGAGTAAATTATTATAAAAGACACATGACCTTGATATGGGGATCCTTGTAAGATAATGTCACCACACCATGAGCTGGTTGACAATAAATACTGCTAAACCATGTTTGGAACTGCTAAATCATGTTGGGAACTGCTAAGTCGTGTTTGAAACTGCTTCAAACTTGCATCTTGAGCTTTTGACAATAAACACTGCTAAATCATGTTTAGAACTGATAAGTAATGTTTGGAACTGATAAGTCATGTTTGGAACTCTTCTAAATTGCATCTTCATGGATAGTAGAGCTCAACCGCCCACAACAGGATTTCCATGTAGACCTCCTTCGATACGGAAGAGAGCCAGTATACCAAACTTGATGCCTATCTAGCTAAACTGGTTCCAGACTGGGGAAGGTCCACCATGGCAAATCACAACAACCAGTTACCACAGTTGCAGTGATCAATGGAGGAGCCAGCCAGAACGAAATGTAGAAACCAAAGGAGGAACCAACTGGTCTACTTCACTGAAACCAAAATGGCGGTGCATAAAGTCACTTGTGAATGAAATCTTGACGCTCTCACACTTTTGTACTGTCATTTTTAACTTGTCCTTAAATGTCATTAACTTCATTCATATCTCACAAGCATAAAATACAAAGTTAAATTCAACTCTACACTATTTAAGTAAATATTTCCACTCATAACACAAAATATAAGCAAAGAGATATAAGATGGACGTAATATTTCAAAGTTTTAATTTCTTTTTTTCATTCCCTCTATCAGTCAAACAACTCACCAACAGACAGTTTATGTTCATCCTACAGGATTCTGATAAAATTAATAGTAGGAGAGAAAAAACTGAACAAAGTATTTAAACTAACGAATGAATATGTTCATGCCAGTACGTTACTTCCAGCACATTAGGCGCTTCTGCAGTTGTATGTGCATCCTACTTCTAAAGCCAACCCCGGTCTGTTTGTGGCTCAACAAGTTTTATAGGTACAAACTATTGACTGGGGAAACAAATCATCACTGGCCAGAAACTGTCATTCGATACTATGCGTAGGCAGCATAGCCTTGACCATTTACATATCGCTAACTAAGCATTTTACGGCGAGAAAGGTGCTGATTAAGAGTGCTACTTCATCTCTCTCTACATATATATTATATATTAATTAATTATATATTCATATATAGACAGCTTTTCACAGTCACACATTCCTAGTTAAAGGAAAAACAATTTCAGTGAATTGAAGACTTCACATCTATTTAGTTTTCAATTATTAAGGCAAGTGTTAGTGCTAACTGTGACACGTGCGCCACTTAATTAATGAAGATAATTATTCTTAATTAATTAATCCTTCATGACTAATTTCAAGTGATGAGAATATTAATTTTATTTTATTAATGATCCTCCAACAGACACTGCTCGTCTCTCACTTGGCGGTTATTTGGCGTTGTAAACGTTTTCATAGTTCCAGAACATAAAACAACATAAGGTTTTCCGTAGGGGAAAAACGTCTTACTAAAGAGAAGACAAATCCTACTTTAAATTTAGCGAGCCCACTATCTTCTCCGACATAAGATTATCAAATATCAAATTGATAAGGTATTTAAATTTAACAATAAATTTATTAAAAGAAAAATCAACTATACTAATAACAATTACAATGAACAGATAATTTGACATTAATATTCCATGAATCCACATTTAGGTAATTACAGTTTACAGTCTGTCTCCTTCTTAGAATTAAATGTATGAATTATCATTGACCTGGATACAGCTTCCACATTCGTTTCACTGGCCTTTTCAATCACGTCACAGTGTCAAAATGTCCGCGCTCAGCACGTGTTCTCGCCTTGTGCGAAGAAAATACTGTTGCATCGTTCCAAGAAACTGACCTGGCACTTTCTTACCGTCAGTTTCTTGAGCAGAACACAATTACAATGATTATGTTATCTTCACTGGACTGATGTACTTAGCATCCTTGCTTTGGTACATCAAAAGTAAAAGTGTAGCCTACTCCCTTATGCTTAAACACTCTGCAACACACTTTGTAAGTCTCCCGCACTTTCCCAGTCACTCAAGTGACAACTAGTGAACAAATGAAGGATAGCTAGGAACTTGAAAGTTGAACTTGAGGTTACACTTGAGACTCACAGCTCAGGGTAGAGCTCAGAGATGAGATAACCACAACCAGTGAAGAAGAAATCAGAAGACGAAGGCTGCTTGCCAACATACAATCAAGGAGCAAACCTCAGTTTCTCGTTTGACGCAATATAACTCCATTTTATCTCACATCTATTCTCAAAACTTACAATCTCCTGCAACAGTAGTTAATATTACCATGCACATGTGGTACAATAAATACAATGCATGAAACGATGTCACATATTAATACATCACATTGTTGCAGCTTAGTTCAAACATTTATAGTAAATAAATCAACTTACATATTACATCTTTACATAAACACAAGGGAAACATATCATAGGAAATTACATAAAATATCCACTCTCTCTCCCTCAACTCACCACTCAAGTTAACAACAGTTACTGCCTTCAGAGTCGGACTTGTCTCTTTGTCTTCAAATTCAAAAGTGAATAGACAGCAAAAGTTTCTACTGCAAGTAAACTCCTTAAACTCAGTCCATTGCTAGTCTCGCTCTCATAAATCATAATCATTGGATAATAGAAAATTGCTCACTCAATTTCTTCTAGGTCTGGAAATCTATAATATTCTTTCCTTAGGCTGTTTACTTCAAACTCATACACTTTCAAACAACACCATAAGGAGTGCCCAAGGTCGGGTCACTCTGACAATTTAGCAATTTAAATAACAATTAAAATAAAAAAATAGGGAGGGGAATATTTACTTTGTCACACTAACACCAAAAAAAGCACAAAGTTTTCTATACAATGCTGAAATTGTGAAAATAGTTTACATAATGCAACTGAGTGTCAGAATTTACTTAACTGATAGCATGTCAGTGTGACCTTTTAGCAAACATTAAGTCATCTTTCACCGTGACACAGGTCTGATGGAAACATATCATTGGAGAGCTATTTAAAGATGTCCCACAGATGTTTAGAAGGAGTAATACATACTATTCCAATGTCACCATTATCCTTCTCTCCAAAGAAAGGAGGGGGGGGGCTAGTCGACGCCACGTAGGACTTGCATAGATGTTATTAAAAATCCACACACAGAATACCAAGATGGTTATTTGGCTCGAATTTTATTCTGCATGTAGGTTACATATTGCCGACATGTTTGCATGTGTGATTGCATATGGGTAAGGGTGAAGTGTAGACAGCAGAGACGACATAACGTGTAACAACGACCACAGCCACTCTTTCAAAACCATAGACAGAAAAGGTTTCAATGTCAAAATATAAATTTAAATTTATTGATCTATAGGTTTCCTCTCACACGTTGGTTAGTCATCCATCCACACTTATACCCATGGGGTAAGGGAAAAGAAAAGAAGGAAAAGAATGATGAAGTAAAAGAAAATAATTATAAAACTCAAGATTCTTCATGCAGTACTACTTCTAAAATAGGCTAATCATTTTTCAAAATAAAATAACAGTCACAATTTAAAAGTTCTGGAGCCACTGCTCCTCTATCAAAATTCAATAGTTCAAAAGAAAAACAATGTCATTCAACTTGCAAGTCCTTTTCAAGATAGTCACATTAACACCTCCTTACTAATCTTAAAATGATTCTTCACTGATAATCATAGACTTAAGTTTAAAGTGTATTTTTTTAATTTAAGATTTAATTCTTAATTAAGATTCTAAGCTTTAGTTTTAAGTTTTAGATTTATGAGCTCTGAGATTCCTACACTAGTTAGTATTTTTCTACTCACATAGTTATGGTCACTTTCTCCTCATGCAGAGGGGTTTGAAGATACACAAAACACCGTCGATGTCGTGGTCCACTCCCTGGAACCCACGTACAGCCATCCCCACTGTTACATTATGCTTCTCGTTAGGCCTATTTCTCAACTCTTGTTATGTTTTCTCATTATTTCTCACTTCGTTCCTCATTTCTTCTCTTGTCTTAACATTTCTCATTTCTTCTCATCTCATTACGTTTCTCATTTCTGTCTGTTTTCATTATGTTTCCTATTTCTTCCTTTACGTTAATTAACGGTCATCCTTGCAGTTATTCTGCGACTGCCTATCTGAAATATCTCCCAGCTTGGTGACACAAAACTTCCATTAGGATTCATCCACTGCCTGGAAAATAGCCGATCATCCACAGTCTTTGCACAGAGTCTTTGAAGAACCCGAGATGACTGTCCGTATGACTGGTCCATCTTAATCTGTTGAGGGCCCTGCCGGTGCTCCTTAAATTACAGCCAGGTAGACATCTGACACTTTGTTGCAGTGTCCAAGAGTTCTCTAGCACTTGTTGCCGGCCAAGCTCGTAGAGTCCTTCGTACAAAAAACAGGGAAAAACTCAGAGGGTCTTTCTCAACCCTCTACCAAACTCTACATTTTTGGTGTTTCTCATTCGTTTCTGTCTCCATCATCCCCTTTTATACGCAAAGTCTTTGTATGTCATTTTTGCTGTTCTGATTAGAACCCCCCCCCCAAAGCTCTGCACGTCTGGCGAATTTTCTGACTGTCCACTTTCTATTAGAGCCAGGTAACAAATTCCAAGTTGACATCTAGTGATTGACATATCAATTTGCCTGCTAACTACTTAACCTAGAGCACAAAACTTCCCAGAGCACTCATTACTTTTATTTTATTTTTAAAACTACGTTACTATGATGACTCATTGCTACCTGGCAAGAGTACACTAGTCATAGCAAGAAAGGGATGTACACACAAACTAACACATCTAACTATAACAAATAAATCTCAACCTTCCAATAACTCAAAATTCTGTTTCAACAAATTCACACTGTAAACTACCAAACTTTATAGTGGTGATACTTAAAAACAAGTTACATTTCAAAACTCAGAGCCTGATTTCTCACAGACAAAATTAGCGTCTCAGTGGCCTACCACGTATTCCCCCCCCCCCCCCCCCCCGTAAGAGACGCGATTTATGGCTCCGGCATTGCTGACTGCAGAGGGGTAAATGCATGCGTCCTCGAAAGTTAATTACGCCTTTCCATTCACAGGCATGCACTACTATCAAACCTATTTCTTCCTCAGCTAGCATTTCCACCTTAGGCTTCACATTGTTGACAAAATGGTCATTTTAGCCCCTTTCTATTTTTAAATTAATTTGGCTGTTTCATTAGAGTATGATGACACTTAGAGAGAGAAAAAATAATAATATTTCCTTATACCCGTGACATCCAAGAACAAGGTAATATTTTTAATGCAGAATTAATTCATTCTCTAACAAGTGAAAATAAAGTTTTCAGTGTCGATAAGTTAGAATATGATGTATTATGAACCGTTTATCACATCTTATACAGGTGGCCGATTCTCAAGTTATTTTTTCCTGTAAATGAAATGCAAAACAGACACACCTGAATATTTTATAAGATTTCACTGAATGCATGTATTTTCTGACGCTCAGCACATAGCAATGATTCAGGGCCAATTGTTATAAAAACATTTGTGTCTAATAGTCCGTTTATTAAATTGAAAATACAGCTTTTACCTTAACTGTTATTAACGGATATAGCAATCTAAATTCCAAAATCGTTCAATGATAAGCAGCAGGTTTCTCTACTCATTTCAATATAACTAAGTAACAATAATACCATTCAATGATAAACGGCATGTATCTCTATTTAGTTCTCTACCAACACAGTTACATTCCTGTACCATTCAATGATAAACGGCATGCATCTCTATTCAGTTCTCTACCAACACAGTTACATTCCAATACCATTCAATGATAAACGGCATGTATCTCTATTTAGTTCTCTACCAACACAGTTACATTCCTGTACCATTCAATGATAAACGGCATGTATCTCTACTCAGTTTTCTATCAATGCAGTTACATTCCAATATCGTTCATCGATAAACAGCTCGTATCTCTACTCAGTTCTCTATCAACAATGTTGGCAAGCATCCTATTTGTCGAGATTTAATTTCCCGATCTTGAAATTGCATGCACATCTATAAATAAACTTTGTACTTGTTTTAAACCATGATCTCTAAACGGTTAGTTTGCGTCTGTCTGTTCCAGTTTGTGTCTGCTGGCCAGAAGAAGAAAGAAAGAGAGAGAAGAGGCTGAGAAACTAGGTGAGTAATAGTTCAATGTCAAAACACACCAGAATTTTCCCTAAATTCTTTATGAAGAACGTGAAAACCATGTTGGTATCTCAAGGTCAACACCTCGGATTATACGATCACTGGCAGCATGAGAGTCTGTTCTCAGATTTTCCACTGATAAAATTTGGTCGTCAATTAGAGCGGTTTGCAATATACACCTGATCGTGAAATTATTGACTACTTTTCACCTACAATATAAATAATTGGAATGTCACAACTTTTACAAATGCGCAACTGACGTCATACTCTCTGTTATATGTAAGTTGTTCTATTGTAGCACTATATGTTTTCCGCGACTTTACACTAAAACGTGCCGTAGTTAATATATTTACTCTATTTTTTCAGTGACTTTACACTAAAACGTGACGTAGTCAATGTATTTACTCTATTTTTTCAATGACTTTACACTAAAACGTGCCGTAGTCAATGTATTTACTCTATGTTTTCAGTGACTTTTAACTAAAACGTGACGTAGTCAATATATTTCCTCTATGTTTTCAGTGAGTTTACACTAAAACGTACCTTACTCAATATATTTATTCTATGTTTTCAGTGACTTTACACTAAAACAGGCCGTATTCACGTAGTAAAGACACGTACTAAATATATTTACTCCTTGTTTTCAGCGCCTTTACACTAAGATATACCGTACTAAATATATTTACTCTATGTTTTCAGCGCCTTTACACTAAAACGTGCCGTAGTAAATATAATTAGTTTTCCGCGCCTTTACACTAAAACGTTCTGTAGTAAATATAAATAGTTAGTTTCAGCGCCTTTACACTAAAACGTACCGTAGACACGTAGTATATATATTCATTCTATTTTAAAATAATATCTTTAAAGTATTATATTCTTCATGTAATTTTTTTTCATTCTCAAAATAAAATCAAACAGATATCGAAAACCCACCAGAGGAAGTAACTGAATCAGCAGTGGAAGTAACTGAACCAGAAGAGGAAGTAACTGAACCACCAGAGGAAGTAACAGAGGAACAAACGCCACTAGAATTGCCAGAGGAAAACGTCGTAGAGGAGATTCCTGAGAAAGAAGGAAGCGTTGCATCAACTGAATCAAGGAAATTCAACGGTTAGTTCGCATTATAACACAGAGAAAGTCCAGTCTTACAGCGACAATCAGTTGTAGGCTCGCATCATGTTTCTTTTTCAGTCCGGTTTTCTCCTTGACATGCATTCTGTCAGTAATGTTGTTAGGTCCCAATATAACAAAAGTAATGTTGTTAGGCCCCAATATAACAAAAGTAATGTTGTTAGGTCCCAATATAAAAAAGCAAAAGTAATGTTGTTAGGTCCCAATATAAAAAAGCAAAAGTAATGTTGTTAGGTCCCAATATAAAAAAGCGAAAGCAAACCCAGTCTTAAGGCAACAAACAGTTGTAGGCTCGCATCATGTTTCTTTTTCAGTCCGGTTTTTTGCTTGATGCCATTAGTGAAATATTTTAAATTTTGATTACCTCATGTCTCATCACATTCCAATCAAAACAAATACAAGAGAATCGACCTTAATACAGACAACATAAATACTTTTTTTAGAGCGAGAGAGAGAGAGAGAGAGAGAGAGAGAGAGAGAGAGAGAGAGAGAGAGATCCGTTTTTTCGTATGAACTTGTGATCTCACCTAAAAATTCTACATTGAGCCCGTTAATGATGTGACATGGTTGAGTTTTAGCATACTTAAATATTTACCGAACCGAACATAAGAAACACATCCTTTACTAATATTTTAAGTTATGTCATCGTTTGGTATTCAGTTATATTAGAAACACATCCTTTACTTGTACTTTAATTTATGTCATCGTTTGGTATTCAGTTATATTAGACACATAGAATTAGAAAGTGAACACTTTGTATTATGTCTATTCTGTTTGCATCAAATACAAACTCTGTAAAATATAGAATGAAAGAGAAACAAAAATTTTAAAGTGGAAAAAATATTTGTATAGCTTGTTATACAATAATCCTCTTTTGTTTCACTATTATTTACAACATAACAAAACTCAAATTATATTTAACATAAACTATTTATTCAATAAAATACTTTCTGTCTCATAATAAATAGCAGTCTTAAATGACGTGCATTATTTACTTTGAAATAGCACAGGTTTTGAGAAATGTTATTCCTAAGATTTGACACAAACCCAAAGAAAGGGAAAAGATAGAAAAGCGGGAACAGTGAGTTTTGAAGTCTTTTATTTAATTATAAACGTTTACAACTATGATGTTATTTCAACAAACTCATCACGTCACAAAGAATAAAAATAACTCACTGCACCATCCTCCTCCCCCCCACCTCCCCGAATAGGGTTCAAGCTGACCGATTCCGCATGTAGTGTTCTGGGTTCTATCTATATATTTTTATTCATTTCAGTTTGTCCTCTAAGTTTCTCGTTCAATCCTCGTTTCATTTTCTCCTGGTCAGTCTTTAGTTCAACACTGTATCATTAGAGGTTGGATGTTTGACTAAATGACTTCCACTAGCAATAAAGTCCCTAACATGACACACAGAATAACCCACCACGCTTTAATATGTACGTGCATTGCTACGGGTACATAAAATTTACCACTTTCTAAATATTTGGCTCCCGACCCCGCAAATTCCGAACCTGACAACAGAGATGATACAAACGATTAATGAATGAACACAAATGGTATTAAAGATTGCAAATAAATTTAATTTGATTGAAAAAATGCATAGTTGTCCTCAAAACAGGTGTAACCTCCACTCTAGAGTTTCAGAACTAGTGTCCGTGTTTTTAGAGGAGTGTGGGGTCCTTACATACTTTCTCGGACTTTTCGAATTAAAAGATCACGCGATGAGTGACTAAAAATAGAATGCAGGCATCAGGTGTACAGCTAAAAGTCGTAGTCTGTATCTTCCTCTAATCGATGTTCGTTTGTACACTAACTACTCATAGAGTGTCATAGAGTGTGTTTATACACTAACTACTCATAGATTGTCATAGAGTGTGTTTATACACTAACTACTCATAGAGTGTAATAGAGTGTGTTTATACACTAACTACTCATAGAGTGTTTATACACTAACTACTCATAGAGTGTCATAGAGTGAGTCCTCATCTAATCGGTGTTCGATTTGAACACTCTCCACTCATAGAGTCATAGAGTGTAATATAGTGCATCTCATCTAGTCCGTGTTCGATTTGCACACATATAATCATAGAGTGTCATATAGTGTCATAGAGTTCGTCTTCCTCTAGTCGGTTTTCGATTTGCACACTCACCACTCATAGAGTGTCATAGACTGCCAGGTCTGCGTAGAAAAATACAACAAAACCATTTCCTAAGTATCGGGTGGACAGAAGACGAGTTCTTAATCTACCTGGCACACGTCGTTCATAATTAAAGGAAGAGGAGAATGAAAACTAAAGACAATCAGCAGTCGAGTTAAAGATATACAATAGAATTACAAAAAAAATATGCAACAGATCTAAATTAAGATGTGCAATAGGTATACAAGATTTACAATAGATTTACAAAATATACGGTATAGGTATGTAATATATACAAGATTTACAAAATATACGGTATAGGTATGTAATATATCCAAGATTTACAATAGATTTACAAAATATACATAGGTATGTAATATATCCAAGATTTACAATAGATTTACAAAATATACATAGGTATGTAATATATACAAGATTTACAATAGATTTACAAAATATACGGTATAGGTATGTAATATATACAAGATTTACAATAGATTTACAAAATATACGGTATAGGTATGTAATATATACAATAGACGTACAAATAATAAGATTGCATATACGGTTGGAAAAGATATTATTGCTGCCATTATTAATGCATGATTTGCATAAAATAAATATGACTGACCTTGCTTGATAAGAGCCATATCAGTATTGGTATCTAATAGCACTCCATACAACTTATTGTTTTGTTCAATGAAATCACTCCATACAGCGTACTGTTTTTTTCTGTGTGAAAGCACTCCTTACATCTTACTGTTTTGGTGTGTGAAAATACTCCATAAATCTTACTGTTTTTGTGTGTGAAAACACTACATACATCATACTGTTTTTGTGTGTGAAAGCACTCCATACATATTGTTTTTTCTGTGTGAAATCACTCCTTACATATTACTATTTTGATCTGTGAAAGCACTCCATTCAATTTACTTTTGTTTGATCTTGGAGAGCACTCCACACATCTTACTGTTTTTGTCAGGGACAGCACTCCATACATCTTACTGTTTTGGACTTCGAGAGCACTCCATACATCTCACTGTTTTGGTCCGCGATAGTACTCCATACATCTCACTGTTTTGGTCCGCGATAGTACTCCATACATCTTACTGTTTTGGTCCGCGATAGTACTCCATACATCTCACTGTTTTGGTCCGCGATAGTACTCAATACATCTTACTGTTTTGATCTGTGCTACGGCTCCGCACGTCATAACAGTTTTGGTCCGTGATAATTCTCTATACATCTTACCGTTTCGATCTGTGAACGAATTCCAATAAATCTTACTGTTTTGGTTGGCGAAATCACCTTTGAGATATCGGGGGACATTTTGACGCACTAGAACATACATGTGCAGATCGGTCAAGATGGTCAGCTAGTCACGTGATCAGCAAACTAACTATTCGGCTATTTACTATAGCATAACCTTCAGTAGTTTGGACAAGTTAAATGAGCGTTAGTGAGTTCACTTAGTCAACCAGTCACGTGGCCAGCCCTCTAAATATTCCACTATTAATTATAATGTCACATTCAGTGGCCAACCCAAGTTACAATACCCCTCTAAATACTCCACTATTAATTATAATGTCACATTCAGGGAGGGGGAGTGGTGGTGGCTAATACGTTAAGGTATAACAACCATCTAAATGTTCGTCTATTAATTACAAAATCACATTTAATTTCTTGGCCAAGTTATAACAGCTCTCTAAATATTCGGCTATTACCTATATTGTCAACTTCAGGGGCTAGGCTAAGTTATAAGTGTTCTTCAAAAATATTACAATATCACTTTTTGTGGCGAGATCAAGTTTTAATTGTGCTTTAAATATTCGGCTGTTAATTATAATATCACCTTTAGTGGCGAAGCCAAATTCTTGCAGTGAGGCAGATTAATATAATCTTTTACATGACCTGGATTAATTACTGCTTTGACAATCCTTCACTTACTTTTGCAACAGTGTCACAATGTCTGCATGTCAGCACATCTCTCCAGCCACACGCGTGGAAAGCAATGATGTACACTTTCCTCTAGAACTGCTTGAGTCATCTGCTCTTGTCATTTTCTTCAAGGAGAACATTATCACATTAATTCTGGTACCTTCAAAGTATTAGAATTTTCCAGAATGTACCCAGCGTACTTTGTTCTGCTATATCAAAAGTGTGTAGCACACTCCATTATGCTTACACACACTATAACAGACGTTTCCCACATCTCCCCGGCCACTCATGTTTATAACTGGTGAACACATGGACTCGAAACTTGAAGTTTGAAACTTAACTCTCAAGACTCAAAAGGCCACTTTTTCACTACAAAATATACTTAAGGAGCAAATCTAAGTTTCTTTATCATCACAATATAACTCCATTGTATCTTACACTCCATTCTTGACTTAAGTTTCCTGCAATGTCATTTATTAACCCTATACACACACATGGTAAAATAAATATAGTATATAAAAATGTCATGTTTTCTTAGCAAACTACATGTGAACAGCCTAATTCAACACTTGTAGTAGTAATAAAAGTCGACTCACATAGTACATCTCTATAAAGTATAAAGTATCAATAGCGATAGTGCATGAGATATTCCTAAAGTGCATTATTTCACAATCAGTCAGTTTAACTCACCATCATGCTAATGGCCGCCTTTCAAAGCTGGACTTCTTTCCCATTCAAATTCAAAGTGATCAGAGAGAAGAATTTTCTACAACTAGTGAATTCTTTAATCTCATCCCATTGGCTGGTCTCGTTCTCATAAATCATAATCATTGGACAATAGAAAACAATTCACTCAGTTTGAATTGTCAGCAATCTAGAATATTCTTGTCTCAAGTTGTTTACTTCAACTCAGACACTTTCATAAACAACACCATAAGGAATGCCCTATGTCAGGTTACTCTGGCAATTTAGCAATTTATATAACAATTTAAATTTAAAAATAGGGAGTGGCAAATTTACTCTGTGATACTTACCAAATAAGTATATTAACGTAACATATTTCACAAATAGTTAAACAGACGTAGATATTGCAAAAGTTCTCCAAAAACAAAAGCACAATAACCTAGAACAGTTTATGAAAAACGAGACAAACGCCCGCTGTTGTATTCATTAATCTTGATTATCGTTTCTGATTTCAGCTGATTACGCAGAAGCAGATGCACTACCGGATTATTAAATTGTGTCTGACGCTACGTAGACTTTCCAAGTTCTCTCATTGTCTCTTAACTAAAGATGGCGATTTACACTTATCTGGGCTACGGGGTGGGGGGTTACATATGCACGATCTTATATTTGGTATTGGGTGGTGTGTGGGGTGGTTTAGATGAAAATGCACCCATCATTAATATTACACACATGCAGTGAAAATGTGACAAAGTGCAATCAATCCATTATTCCACAATAACTAATACTGGGGAAAGCAAATGTTATATTGACAAAAAATTTATATGGGTAAAATATTTACTGAATTTACACGTAAGAATTGTCTGTCGATCATATATCAATAGTTCATATTACAATAACATTGAAAGTATATTAATCAAATATCAATAGTTCATGTTACAATAACATTGAATGTATATTAATCAAATATCAATAGTTAATAAAACTCAACATTAGCCATTTAACTACATAATATATATAAGTCTTTTACTATTTATTTGCATAAATAAAACCTAATTTTGCAATTTTTTTCCTTTGCTATTTTTCTTTATTGGAAATACTTTTGACATATTACATATTACAATACTGTTTGTCCGCCCGATCTTTTGTCATCACCATTCATCTCTCTCTCTCTCTCTCTCTCTCTCTCTCTCTCTCTCTCTCTCTCTCCTTCTCTCTCTCACTCTCAATTTGTATGTCTGTGTGTCTCCTTGTCTATCTCTCTATCTAACTCTCTCTCTCTAGATAGAAAGATGTTTATTGTATGTATGTGTGTGTGTGTGTGTGTGTGTGTGTGTGTGTGTGTGTGTGTATGTTTCACAAAATAATAATTCATATATTTCAATATTCATAGTAGATCACACACTTTAAAAACTATTGCTCAGTGTAAGTGTGAGAGTCAACAAGAATACTAGTAATTAGCAGTTAATCCTTTCCCTCTCAACCAACAAACTTGATCACACACAATTTAAGACCTAATGCTCAATGTAAATGTGAGAGTCAACAAGAACACTAGTAATTAGCAGTTAATCATGTCCCTCTCAACCAAAAAACTAGATCACACACTTTAAGAGCTATTGCTCAATGTAAATATGAGAGTCTGCAAGAATGCTAGTAGCAGTTAACCTTTTCCCTCTCAACCAAAAAACTACAACACACACTTTAAATGCTAATACTCAATGTAAGTGCGAGAGTCAATAAGAATGCTAGTAGTTTACAGTTAACCCTTTCCCTTTCAACCAAAAGAACTGCACTAATTAGTTCATTTATACTTAGTATTAATTAGTATAAAGCAAAGAATGTTAATACGATATGTTTACTATATTTTATGAAGCACATTAATTGCTTATTAAAATTATAAAGGTGTAATGCCAACGAAAATTGTGTACCTTCTTAAGAATATATCAAAATAAAGTATGTGTCCCCAAATCCAAATTTCAGTTGTACGTATCCAGCATTAGCCAGCAAATTCGATGGTTAAATAAATATTGGAGTCATAATTTCAGTATATTTTCAGGCTTTCTCAACATTTTATACTGGAGGAAGCCTTAGAATAATTTTCATGTCTCAGTGAAACCCTGCATTAAAAAAAAAAAAAATTCTGTATCTAGGAATGTTATTTTGCAAAAACAATCTCTCGTGGAAACCCTGATATACAGCGATCCAGTGCAGTCTTAACGCATGGGCACACTGGGCAGTTGTCCGGGGCCTCACGAGCATAGGGGCATTATATAGAGTATAGATCATTTACATTTTTATTCTTGTAAGCGGTTGTGTAGGTGGGGCCTCACGAGCTTAGGGGCATTATATAGAGTATAGACCATTTACATTTTTATTCTTGTAAGCGGGTGTTTAGGTGGGGCAGTGCACTGCTTTGACCGCGGGCCTATAATGCTGTTAAGACGTCCCTGCAGAGATCGATAGTCTTAGTAGGGTTTTTCTCTTGCCCTTTGACCCTTCAAAATTGTATATAATTCCAAATTCTGTGCCCAACATACTTACAATATCTACTGTTAAAGTCGATGCTATTTTGTAATTCTTCAAAACAATCACGTGACATCGAAATCAATGTGTTATAGTCAGAAAGCGTTCGTATCATCCGCAACTATTTAGAATTTGTAACTAAATCAAATTCCTCTAATATAGCATATATTGATAGCATATACAATAGTCAGACTTACAATGCAATCTGTTGATTACTGCAGTGATAGCATATACAATAGTCAGACTTACAATGCAATCTGTTGATTACTGCAGTGATAGCATATACAATAGTCAGACTTACAATGCAATCTTTGATTACTGCAGTGATAGCATATACAATAGTCAGACTTACAATGCAATCTTTGATTACTGCAGTGATAGCATATACAATAGTCAGACTTACAATGCAATCTTTGATTACTGCAGTGATAGCATATATAATAGTCAGACTTACAATGCAATCTGTTGATTACTGCAGTGATAACATATATAATAGACAGACACAATGCAGTAATGTTTGTACACATATAGTCAAGTAATGTTTGTACACACATTGTCAAATAAGTTTATACACATTGTTTGCATACATATTGTCAAGTAATATTTGCAAACATATTGTTGTGTGGATATATTAAACAAATTATGCATTGTTAATAAACATTTTTATTATTATTATTATTATTATTATTATTTTTATTATTATATCGTTCTTTGTATTAACGAGTCTTTCCCTGTCTCACGTATTTATCGAGAGGACTTCCGAAAAGGATTAAGTAGGCTGACGAAATACTTGTTTACGTGTCCAGCGAATATAAGTTAAGTTACAGGTGAAGGACACTCATATATGGTCATTTGCATTCCGGGCAATGATGTAGCGCTAAGTCATTAACTGACCTTTATGTTCATTGATATAAACCACCTGAATGACTTGTGCTGGTCAGTCAAGCCAACCGTAACATAGCGTTCCCATCTACGAAGGGTAAGAGAAAGAGAAGAGACTGTGTCCACCATATGACCACGCCCAAGAACACATAGTGGTAATATACTTGGTTTTTCCTAGATCATATTCTTTCTTGTGAAAATTGATATATCATGTATTTTGTTCTATAAATGTGTCTAGAATATTCTTGTGAAAATAGATATAAAATGTAATTTGTATCATAAATGTATGTAGACTATTCTTGTGAAAATTGATATACCATGTATATGTATTCGTATTTCCATTGATTAATTGTTATCATGGGAGAGCTAACAAGTTGGACAAGCCTGCTTGGATCACTAGCTAAATTATAATTATAATTGTGACTGTATTATAATGAAGGAAATATATTTTGTAAAGAGTTTATAAATAGAAACTTTCATGTAATAATTCATGTAACTATGAATTAGCTAAAGCTAATTAGTGGAATTGTAAAGACTGATTATCGGTGTCGCCACAAAGCCCATAGAATTACTATTACCACATGATGTTGTAACATAATAATTATTAATTACAGCCCATAGAATTGCTATTACCACATGATGTTGTAACATAATAATTATTAATTGCAGCCGGTCTTGAGTTTAACTCTCAACTCTAGTGCCACCTGCTAATGCTGAGCTCAGTGGTTGGAATCCCATAGACTTACAGATGAGGACCCAGGAAAAACCTGCAGAGTGAGTGAGCATTTCTGCCAAAGTCATTGTCGTCATTTGTGCTCGTATTGCAAGAGACTGCCATGTGACGTCAGCGTTGTGAAGAGTAAACGACAATTAGCAGTGTGTCCAGCTGTCCAATAAACACTGAAGTTCCAAAACTGATCAGAGACAAATTATCGAACTGTGTGGCTAAACAATTAAACGATATCATTCTACACTGTTAGTTGCAAAATCAAATTGTTCAATTTTTGTTTTCTAATTTAATTTAATTGTTATTAAATTTATTGTTATCACATCCGTTGTTACATACTTGTTTGTAACCGACCAAATGATTAGCTAACTGGGGGTTGAGTTGTAATAAAGGGATAAAGAATAGTAATTATTAATCCATAAATAAAGGGGAGATAACATTGTTAGCTAAGACAAGTCAACTAACTTATCTGGCTAAGTGTGGTGAATAATTGGCCGATATTGTGGCATTTGAGTTGCTTAATATTGTACAATTTCTACTGCTATTTAATATTGTACAATATCTATTACTACTTAATATTGTTCAATTTCCTCTCCTATTTAACATTGTACAATTGTACAATTTCTACTCCTATTTAATGTTGTACACTTTCTATTACTATTTAATATTGTACAATTTCTAGTCCTATTTAATATTGTACAGTATCTATTACTACTTAATATTGTACCATTTCTACTCCTATTTAATGTTGTACAATTTCTAGTACTACTTAACATTTTACAATTTCTACTACTGTTTAGTATATCCTATCTCTTCTACTATTCTACTATGGACTATCCGTGATTTTCATTCACTACTAATATCCTAGAATGTGTACTTAATATCATATAGTTTTCTGCTACTTAATATCATATAGTTTTCTGCTACTTAATATCCTAGAAGCTCCATTACTACTTAATGTCCTAGAATAGTTAGTACAGTATAAATAGCCATTATCCTACAATCTCTAACAACTTAATACCTTATATACTCTACTACTACTTAATATCCTTGAAGATTTAGTACGAATACTTAATGTCCTAGAATTTTTTATTACTACTACTTAATATCCTTGAAGATTTAGTACTACTATTTAAGGTCCATGAATATTTAGTACTACTACTTAATATCCTAGAATATTTAATACTACTACTTAATGTCCTAGAATATTTAATACTACTAATCAATATCCTACAATCTCTTGAACAAGTTATTATCCTATACTCACTACTATTTAATATCCCAGAATTTCTACTCAAATTTAATAACTGTTAATCTTTCCTATTTCTTCATATCCATTAATCACTACTGCTTATTAATATTCCACATTCTATACTATTAATTAATATTCCACTTACTATACTATTAATTAAAATTCCACATTCTATACTACTATTTAATATTCCACATTCTATACTATTAATTAATATTTCACATTCTATACTATTAATTAATATTCCACATTCTAATACTATTAATTAATATTCCACATTCTATACTATTAATTAGTATTCTACAATGTTTGCTACGATTTAATATCTGACAATGTCTCCTACAAATCTCAATCATAATGGTTCTGGTAACTTCACTGTACTGATGTACTTAGCATCCTTTGTTTGGTACATCAAGAGTTCATAGCATGTCCCCTTAAAGCTTATTCACACTCTGCAAGTTTCCCGTGCTTTCCCAGTCACTCAAGTCACAACCAGTGAACACAAGAAGGTAGCTGGAAATTGAAAGTTGAAATTTGAGGCTCCACACTCAAGATTCAAAAGGTGAACTCAAAGCTCAAAATTAAAACCAAATCAGAATCAGAAGGCCACTTGTTCACTGCAACATATAATCAAGGAACAAGCTTAAGGTTCCTGTTTATCACAATATAACTCCACATATCTCACACTCCATCCTCAGTATTACAACCTCCTGCAACAGTATCCATTAGCCCCATGCACACATGTGGCTCAATAAGTACAGCATATCAATCAATGTCACATATTATCACACTGTTATGGAACAGAGTTCAACACATGTAGTGATAATAGTTAGCTCACATATTACATCTCTACATAAACAAGAATAAAACTTGTCAATAGTAAAATGCATGAAAAGTTTCTTTGTTTATTCTCTCTCAATCCGTCAGTTAAACTCACCACCAAACTAATGACTGCCTTCAAGCCATACTTCTCTCTTCTATTCCAAATTAAAAAGTGAATAGATAGCAACATTTTCTACAGCAAGTAATTCCTTAATATCAGCCCATTGACTATTCTCGTTCTCATTAATAATAATCACTGGATAATACAAAAGTGTTCACTCATTTTCCATTAGGTCAGAAAGTCTATAATATTCTAGCCTCATGCTGTTTACTTCAACTCAAACACTTTCAAAAATAATACCATAAGGAGTGCTCAATTTCGGGTCACCTACAATTCAAAAACCTATATAACGATTAAATTTTAACATAGGGAGGGGCACATTTACTCTGTAACACTAAATTAACCTTCTTTCCCAAATATTAAACCTTATGGGAGTGGATGGGGGCTCGTTTAATGTTATATAATAAATAAAAGATGAATTGTATTACTCCTTTAGTAAGAAGTTTCCACCTACAGAAACATTACGTACCAGTAAAACGTTTATCGTAATACTGTGTAAAGTGTAGGGATTTACGACACCCTTATAATCCACCGAGTGAGAGACATGTTGGTCTTGAGGGAGAACTATTAATAACTATAAATTAAGAGTATTGATCACTTATAATTAGTTATGTATTGTTAATTAATAAGTAATAATCAAAACGAGTGAAGTGCGCCCATAGGTGTCACACTACTTAATATCCTAGACTCTCTACTAGCATTTAATATCTTAATATCTCTACAATCTCTACTACTTAAAAAAATTCTTTGTATCTCTATGACTTATGTGGTATTATCTCTACAACTCCCTAATAATAATATAATATAATCGACTCAGTTTTATATCTTGCAATGTCTGCTAATGGTACCAACACCCGTACATTGACTTCTTTTTCTCCGGAAGCAAGCAAATGGTCGCACCTCATAATAATTGTGTCTACTGAATAAATTGTATTCGTCCTCAAATAGCAAAATTATTTTTAAAAAAAATTAACGTATGCATATAACTCTATTATAAAATCCCAATATTAAGTGAATTGTCATCGTGCGGTTATCAAACGTTAAAATAATCTTATCCTAAGAAATAATTACATAAAGAAGAGACATAAAGTGTTGCAAGAATTGATTGTGAAAACTAAATAAGGATTAATTACTAGATAAATGTTTAAAATAAACATTCAAAATGAAATATCTTTTCATAGAAATGAATCGCCCGATATAAACATTTTATAAAACGCCAAAGTAGATAGTTTGACATTCTTTCACTTGTAAAAAGCACTGCTCTTCTTTTTGATAACCCGTATGTACATTCAATAAAATACATTTATCATTTCAAGCATACACATACGTGTTCATACTTATGTGCAAATAACATATATGTGACATTCATTAAAGCAAACTTGCATGCACACACACACAAACACAGACAAACACACAGACAAGCCAACTGACAATATATCGAGCCCTTTTCACAGTTGTGCACTTCATCCAATCCATAATCTTTTAATTGTCAGACATGGCATTTAAGTCGAACGCGCCAAAGCATTTGCACACCTAGAGATCGTTCCAGAGAAGGGAGGTAACCTTGTGTTTGCGACACATGTATCAAGTCCCTGTGACAGCGGAGAAAATACAGCCAATCAAATCGGATCATACATTTTAGTGGCTCTGTGAACTTCAAAGCAATAGATTTATACAAGCAAGACTCGAAACATTTTGTGGAATGATGCAACAGATCTTTTTATGTTTGTCAAGAAGTAAATAACTTTCCGGCACACAATTACAGGAAAATTCACATCAAAGCAGCACAAAGTGAAGCCAAGTTTATAGATATATATTAAAAAATTAAAAAAAAATTAAAAAATTGCCGATTTTCTTTCTTGATTATGATCATGTACGTGCGTTTAATAATAAAAGTCTAATACCTTCAACAATTTGTGTTGATGTATGTATTAGTGTATGTTACTGAAATTGTACGTTTATCTTTCATTAGTCATAAAATAGAGCACATCTGACAATCTTAAGAGGTGTCGCGAAATAAGGGGGGATAATCCTATGCAAAAAATATTTTTCCTCCCTCTTATTCCCTCTTACGTTTGGTCACAAGATTTGATGTTGTCTATGTTGAATAAAAGCTTTCGTCCTTACATGCATTGTCAGTGTGTTAGAGAGTGAGGATCATTGAATATGTGTATAGTTTACTATGATTATATGATGTAGTATTCCTTTGCTTTATAATGAGTAATTTACTTAGGAAATACATGCAGTGTTTATTTTCATTAGGAGGATGCATCAATAGTCTCGGGAAGCGCTCATGACGTAAATTTGGTACGTCGCCATGTTTGGCTCCGCCCCTACTCAGATCTCAGCTGAGAATCAATATTTATGAATAAATATATATGAAGATTATAAATAGAAGTACAGAGGACAAGACGTACTAATTAGATTATCACTTCGGACTACGAAAACAAACGATAGAAATCACTTCACTAACAAATACCGTTAAAATAATAACAAGAAATTTAATAAAAGAAAAATTAACAAGACTTAGAAAATAATTTCATCATAATCCAGTTCCCTACACTGTAGTCACTTCACAATCAGCACTTAACTCATCCACTGGAATGACGTCACCATCTGGTAGACTTCAATTTCCAGTGGTAATCAGATCAAAGTCAGAATCACACCAGGGACAAAATAGCCAAGATAAAATAGAAGGGCCAAAACAGTCAACCAGCCACAAAGGCAGTCAGCTACAAAACACGCAACAGAAACAAGCCTCAGAAAGCTCAGCAGTCAAAAACAAAATAAAAACCCTGCAACACAAACAATTGCAAAGCCTAAGTGTCTAGTCAATTGCTCTATTAATAAATACTAAGTTTGGCATAAGCCTCTGAAAGAAAGAAATGTTAACATGTTCAAAATAAAACATAGATTATAACATCCTAATAAAACCTAACCAAAAGACTTTGGCACTCGCCTTCTAGAGTAGCTGAAGGTGTGGTTGAATTTCAAGAATGTCTGTCTTCTGATTGTGTGTGCTAGAGTAGATGAAGGTGTGGTTGAACTTCAAGAATGTCTTACTTCTGATCGTGTGTGCTAGAGTAGCTGAAGGTGTATGCCATAGTTAACCATCTTCATAGTCTATTCCATAGTTAACCATCTTCATAGTCAATACCCAACTATTATTTTCATGCATACATCAAATTCAATTTCAATCTAGTGTACAATAAATATTGGCATGCAAACTGTATTAAGTTTACAATAAATATAGGAATGCAAACTGTATTAAGTTTACAATAAATATTGGCATGCAAACTGTATTAAGTTTACAATAAATATAGGAATGCAAACTGTATTAAGTTTACAATAAATATTGGCATGCAAACTGTATTAAGTTTACAATAAATATTGGCATGCAAACTGTATTAAGTTTACAATAAATATTGGCATGCAAACTGTATTAAGTTTACAATAAATATAGGCATGCAAACTGCCGATTTCCATGATACTTAGGTATACAAACGATCGTTTTGACATCTTGAATTAAATTTCTTACCTGGCGATAAAACCGTAATTTTAAAAAATATACTTTAAACAACATATTCTGAAAGGCCAAATACATGCAAGAGAAACCGCACGCTTATCTAGCACTGAATAAAGTAAAGAGGACACGTCTTTTGAAAATTTTGAATCTGTACCCAATTACTTTGACAATTATTTTGCAATTAATTTACTTCTTAGAATTATTTTCCACTGAATTTGATTTTTTGCATTTGTCACTATTTAAATGGGCTGATTAAAATATCGATAAAACAGCCGTCTGCTAGTACAATATAAATCGCTGAGATGAAAAGTAACATTGTATCCATAAGCAACACATATCTGATATGTTTGAGGTTCAAATCCTCATAACTATAGTAAGCTATACCACTAGATGTATTTTAATGCTTCGTGGTTATATAAGTGAACCAATATTAAAATAATCTTTTAAATATATTTTAATACTTCGTGTTATATAAGTGAACTGTTGATGTATCATTATATTTATTTTTACGGAGAAAATAATAGGATTCATAGAGGCAATTGAATTTAGATATTTACAGAACTTTAAAGTAATCTTTTTAATAAAATATATCTTTTATTTGTTTAGTAATATTAGGTGTGTAGTAGTAATTAATTTCGTATTTGAATAGACATTCCACGTTGAATAAAGTCTATCATCACTAGAGATTACTATCGAATAACACATGAAATGATCAACAATTAGTATGCTAATAATTACTGAGAATCATTCATAATTATTATGGGTGAATGTCGTCAAATGGTAAAAGAAGAACACACAACATACACACGTGGAGAAGACAAAACATACACACGTGGTGAAGACAAAACATGCACAGAAGGAGATGACAAAACATACACACGTGGAGATGGCTAAACATACAAGTAGAGAGGACAAAACATACACACGTGGAGAAGACAAAACTACAAGTAGAGAAGTCAAACCACCAAAGAAAAAAATCAAAAGAAACAGAAATCAATCGCCACAACTTCACAGAATCAGAGACACACATCTAACCCTGCAGAAGGGGTGGAAAATTTGTTGGACAGTTTGTCAACAGTCTCCATATGCCACCCATCTCACCCCTTCCTCAGTCATAGGCGGACAATAATCACCACTCGCTGAAACAAGCCAAGAACAATTTTTCTTTTCACCCACGGAATCGATGACTTGGAGATATTCCTAGATAGGGAGATCGGATTACCTCCCCTGTCTAATTTAAAGAATGGTTCCTAAAACACATAAATAAATCCAAAGTCATGAATACCTACTCTGTCAAGAGAATACACAGGACACTTTTGCTTAGAATCCTGGCAACATGACACGGCGGGAAAGAGAGTTGTTTGGGGGAAGGGTGGAGATAATACCCGCTTCCCTAAATACAGTAACCCAAGTATAGAATTTGGCTCTCTGACAAAATTATAAGATTTTCCTGTCTTTTATCTTTTCTATCTTCTTAGAGCTCTTTTTTTTTTTTTTTTACTACAGCGCACAAACTGTTAGTTATACAATACACGCCCTTTACTCATCATAAAATACAGTACTAGTAAATCAGTCTAAATCAGTCAGAACCTCAATAAACATTTCACACAAACTATTAGTTATAAAATACATGTTCTTTACTCATCATAAATACAGTACTATTAAATCAGTCAAAACCTCAATAAACATTTCACACAAACTATTAGTTATACAATACATGTCCTTTACTCATCATAAATACAGTACTATTAAATCACTCAAAACCTCAATAAACCTTTCACACATGGTAAATAAATCTCGCACTCATGTAATGCATAATTCATTGCTTCCACAGAATTCACACATTTGAAATATGATATAGAAATGAACTTTATGAAAAACACATCTATAACCTTCCACAGAATTCACACATTTGACATATGATATAGAAATGAACTTTATGAAAAACACATCTATAACCTATCGTCAACATTGTCGCCGCTATACCCTGGGGTGACTTTGTACTAATGAATTATATCAAACATGTGTAGTTAGTCATGATACAAGACATCTACAAGTGCCGATGCAGAGTATGGGTCAATGGTTAGATATGTATATCTGCAACTGTTACACCGATATGCTGGTACGTCGCCAATTTTGGCTCCGCCCCCACTTAGATCTCAGCTGAGAATCAATGTTTATGAATAAATGTATATATAACTATGAATAGAACAGAGGACAAGACGTAATCATTAGATTGTACGAAAACAAAGGATAGAAGTTACTTCACTAACAAATGTGCGTTTAAAATAATAACAAGAAATTTAATAAAAGAAAAATTAACAAGATTTAGAAAAACAAGTTTATCCTAAGCCAGTTCAGCTACACTGTAGTCACTAAGCCAGTTCAGCTACACTGTAGTCACTTTCTGGATGGGCAGCACTGGAATGACGTCACAGTATTGTAGACTTGAATATGACACGTAGATCAGAATGTCCCACTCAAGCCAGGGACGATGTAATCAAGATAAACAGAACGGCGACACAGGCAAGCAAAAACAGGCAGCTACAAAACGAGCAGCCGAAAATAAAAACCCTGCAACACAAACAATTTAAATGCCGCAAAAATAATCTCTAGCTACCTTATGGGCCATTGATCACGCAGCTTAAACAACAAACACTCGATCACCTAACTGCCGCAAACATCAAACACCAGTAAATCTACCCCCATGCACACTCATTCGTTCAGGGCCTCACTAAGTCAACAAACGCGCACACGTCATTCAAATTACAATAATGTTCAATTTAAAGGCAATAATGACAATTTATATAAAATATATGGGAAAATTCCCGTCATACAACAAACATATACTGTCAGTTATCTAATTTGCTGACTAGCAAACACATCTACAACCTATCATCAACATATACTGTCAGTCATCTAATTTGCTGACTAAAGAAACATAAGTGAGTTTCTAGATACTTTCAAAAATATGTGTGACAGCTGCCCTGTCGGAAAATTACGATTTCGGCGGTCCAATTATCTCCACTACACCGGCGATCAATATATTTAAAAAAATTCCTACAAAGTCCTTAGTTTGTGACAACGGTATTTTTACTGCAATATTTAGTGTGTGTGTGTGTGTGTGTTATTTATGTGTGATTATATTTTTGATTTTTGAATTTGGTAGATATTACTTTTATATGGTGGGTATAATATATTGTGTGGGTGTAATGTATTGTGTGGGTGTAATGTATTGTGTGGGTGTAATGTATTGTGTGGGTGTAATGTATTGTGTGGGTATACTGTATTGTGTGGGTGTAATGTATTGTGTGGGTGTAATGTATTGTGTGGGTATAATGTATTGTGTGGGTGTAATGTATTGTGTGGGTATAATGTATTGTGTGGGTATAATGTATTGTGTGGGTGTAATGTATTGTGTGGGTGTAATGTATTGTGTGGGTGCAATGTATTGTGTGGGTGTAATGTATTGTGTGGGTGTAATGTATTGTGTGGGTGTAATGTATTGTGTGGGTGTAATGTATTGTGTGGGTGTAATGTATTGTGTGGGTGGGGTGGTTAGAAGGGTTTCACGTGTCAAGTGGGTTGGTGTGGTGTTTATTGTTGTAATTGGCGATGGGTGGAAATCGGTTGCTAAGGGGTTGAGAGTGCTATTTGGGGGGGGGGGAATGACCGGTTTTGGGGTGATTTGTGTGATGTTTGATTTTGTGGGCAATGTGATTGAGATGTCATGGCTCGTTATTTCTGTTTGGGATGGGTGGTGCTGGGGAAATATATTTTGTTTGTGTGTTTTGGTTGTGTTTCTCTAGATTTTTAGGGAGGTTATTCGGCTAAATGGTGTAGGAATGATTACCGATATCCCTTCCCTTAATGTTTATGGTTTTGTGTGTGAGGTAGGTTCTTTGTAGTTTGTTGATTTATTTATTTTTATTTCTTAGTTGTATTTGATAGTTTGTGTGATAGTGAGAATGAGAGCGATGTGATTGCGGTTTCAGAGTTTGTGGTTCATATTTGGTGTACAGACGTCATCTGTTCTGTTTTTTTCTTTTCTTTTTATTGGATTGGGATTCTTGTTGTTGTTGTTGTTGTTTTTTACTCTGCTTTGAAATGTCCTTGGTGTTAATTGTGTGGTTGGTGTTGTGGGGTTTTGTGTTTTTAATTCAATTTTTTTCCAGTGCAAATAGATGAGTAGTTGAATCGGTGTTTATTTTGTATTTTGGATGTGTTTATTTTGTATTTTGGGTGTATTTTTCTTGAGATTTGTGGGAATTTGTTGAACTGATGAGGGTGAGTATAGGTTCAGATAATTCTTTTGTTAATCGTTTAAGATTTTGTTCTGTGGGTGTGTTTGATTTGTTTAATTTGTTCGATTTTCTTTCTTTAGCTATAGTTTTATCCTGACGTCTGGTAGGTTGAGGGGGAGGTTTCTCTGGAGTGTGTGAGGACGGAGTGCTAAGGCCTGGGGAGAGTGAAAATATGTTTCTGCTGATAGTTTTTGTGTTCCAGGGAAAGTGGGTTTTGAGGTGTTTTGTGTTTTGTTTTGCAAACGTTGGAAGTAGGGGTTTGAGATTGCAGGACAATCTATGTTTTGGCTCGTGTTTTTTTTTTTTTTACTTTTGCATCTAATACATGGTTTATGTGTTGGTTTGTTTTGGAAAGGGCAGTCTGTGTATTGTGTGGGTTTGGGCAATAGGGGCAGACTGTTTCTGTTGTACAGTCCTTTGTTGCGTGTCCTAACTGAAGAGAAAGAGAAATGGAGTTGATTTGAGTTTTTCTCCTCCTATGCAGAAAATAGCTTTGAGTGGTGTTTGGTTAGAGGTGTGAATTACGAATAGTATTGAGTAGTTAATTCTTTTAATTTTAGTGATTGTTTGTGAAGGGTTATTATTTGTTAGTACAGTTTCTTGTTTTGTATTAGTCCTTCTTCCTTATTAGATGATTTGGGTAGTTACGGTATGAATGCTACTGTGGAGTGTTGAGATTTGGGGAAGTAAAATTGATATTCAACTTTTGTGTTGATAATGGTTTTAATTTTGGTGAGAGCTAATGCAGTATGTTTTTTTCGCTGTAGTGATATGGATTTTTCCTTCATCAACTATTGTTATTATTACATCACTGATTTGATGACTAAGGAGTTTTCTTTCTATTTCAGTCCTGTGTTGTTGTTTTTTTAAATCTTGGATTTCTTATGTGGTGTGGGGTGACAAATATTATTTTTATGAATTAATTCTGTCGCTGTTGTTCTGCTTTTGCATGATAATGTTTTTTTTTTTTTTTTAGTTAGTGTTGTGTTTGTCTTCCATTTTAAATCTCGGCATTAAAGTACAGTGGAATCTATGTAAGATATGTCTTTGATGACGTCATTTTTTAAATGATGCAGATTACAATGATGCAAATGTTAATTACTCGCTAACGCACACATGTCACTCCTTGATGTGAATAATAACAATGACAAACAGAATCAAACCATGATTTCTTCTCCTCTCAATCTCCTTCCAAAACAATCAAAAGTACTTGTGCTTCTCCCCCCAATTCAAATAAAAATATCTCTAGTAACAATGTGGAAATTTGAGATATTTCAAAAATCCTACAATGTCACGACCCTGTCACAACCGCGTAATATCCTTTGTTTTTATGAGTTTTGTTTTGTCCATCAATCTGATTCTTTCTTCTCTTCATATGATAATACACTTTTTAAGATATATATATATATATATATTCCATCTTTATAAAATTGAAGCTTTACAATGATGCATTAAATCACAATAACTGTAATCAAAATTAGATTGTTTTGACTATTTATATTTCTTTATCGTTTCAAAGATATATGGATTTTCAAAATATTGAACAAGTGTTTCCTCTCATTGTTGATTTTTAAATGCATCACAGACAAAACATCTCTAAATTGCACCCACCACACTCCCCAAACAAGACATCTCCAGCTATCGGTTCAGTCCTCATCAAGCGGCCATCCTTCCTTTTTTTTCATTACAAAACTGCATCCGGATTGAAAGCTGTTTATATACAGCAGAACAACAATCCAAGTTTCAAGAATGAAGGAAACAGTTGATATTACTTGAATATTGCTTATTAATGCACACATGTATATAAAGAGGTGTATATGATGGTAATTCAAACACTTTACTCCACATACGAAGGGCACAACGATAAAAACACTGTTGCCAATCATCCGCCATTTTGCTCTATGAATATCAGTCTATTAAACTACCCAAATTTATAGAGTTCAATATATTGAAGTCATTTCATAATAAACAGTTCTGAATGACCACATGTGTATATTTTGTACCCCCCTTCTTTTCTTCTGATTTCCCTGGACTAAAATATGTAAAGGGTGAACACACGATTTCCCGGACTAAGAATGTCAAGGGTGAACACACGATTTCCCGGACTAAGAATGTCAAGGGTGAACACACGATTTCCTGGACTAAAATTTGTAAAGGGTGAACACACAATTTCTCGGACTAAGAATGTAAAGGCTTAACACACGATTTCCCGGACTAAGAATGTCAAGGGTTAACACACGATTTCCCGGACTAAGAATGTAAAGGGTTAACACACGATTTCCCGGACTAAGAATGTAAAGGGTTAACACACGATTTCCCGAACTGAACTAAGAATGTAAAGGGTTAACACACGATTTCCCGGACTAAGAATATAAAGGGTTAACACACGATTTCCCGAAGAAAATTTAAAGAAGATTGTCAAACTTTTTAAGGCGACATCTACAATTACTGAGAAATTTGATTACGCTTTATTTTTATTATATAATTTATAATTAAAAAAAAAAGAAAAAAATACTAAATTATAGGACAGAGATATATTTCATATGAAAAATTAATATTAACTTACCAAGACATACAAATTATTTGATAGCGACATGGCGTTAAGCGTTATAAAAAGCAGACGAATGAAAGCAAAGAAAATATACAGGAAGATATAAACATGCGCCATGCGTTAAAATTATTGATTTATTTCAGTCTAACTCCTTAGTGATCAGCCAATAATTATATTGATTTATTTCAGTCTAACTTTCTCAGTAATCAGCCAATAATTATATTGATTTATTTCAGTCTAACTTCCTCAGTAATCAGCCAATAATTATATTGATTTATTTCAGTCTAACTTCCTCAGTGACCAGCCAATAATTATATTTAACTAAACAGACAGATGTCAGACGTTTGTTTAAAATGTATTATTGTTCTAGCAGTTCTGTAAAGTAAGAACAATATGATAATATTACTTAACAATATTATGAGTTCTAGCAATTCTGTAAATAAGAACAATATGATAATATTATTTAACATTCTGTGTTGCTTGGATAATGGGGCTAACGTGTGCCTCTAGACACGCTTCCCAAACTGTCCTAAAGAAATTCTACCTGAAGTTCCCCAATTTAAATTGAAGCTATTTGTAATTTGAATGACGTCACATTACATCATGTTGTTTCGGCAGTGAGGTCCTGAATGAATGAGTCATAATGGTGGCATATTTACTGCGAAGAACCATTTTGCGAAACAATGAGGCACAATGTCCAGTCTTCGCAGTTTGTCACCAAGGGGTGCACAACCAGAAGTGTACAAACATAGCTGCATTTAGTGCAGTCTCCACTGTTCTGAGTCCATGATATTTTTGTCCTGAGGCAAAATTTCCAAATTAGATGATTAAAACGCTCATTTGGATTTTGGATGTACCCCTCAAGTCACTTTTCTAAGAGGAGTTTTAACTAAGTCTTTGAAGGTTGGCTTGAACTCATCCATAACTGCTGGTGGCAAATTGTTCTTGTGTTTGTAGTTTGCAGTGTAATTTCTTGCCTCAGCTATTTGTATATGCACCACGAAGCATGGCAAAAGTTATGGACATGGTTGTCATCATTTGAACCCTTGTTGAAGTAAATAGCTTCACACACAGCTTCCCTCATACATACTAGATTATTTTTATTCCCTCTTATGGCATTCCAAAATGCCGGCGTTTTGTCAATTTGCTGATTTGTTAGTCTTCTTCTTCCATCAATGGGTTTACCATCCGACAACAATCTAGTTCCACACCTTTTTTTTTAGAATCCGGCGACGTATGCCCATCCTTTTCTGGACGTGTCTCAAGCATTCTACCTTTTGAATAGGATGCTAATTACCATATATCATCAAAGACCTTTTAAACACTTTGCTTTTCACACCAGTGTCCAGCACTTTGCCAGTCTGCCATCCAATCATAACAGCTGCTGCAATGTTCGAAGAGTGTCCTGTAGGTGTCATCAAAGGACACGTCAAAGTCACGATTTCTCTCTCCTTTCTCCTCTGCAAATTCATTTTTTTCCCGCCACTTCTGCCTGAACAGCACACGCACTAGATCTGAGTGTTTTGTTTATGCAGTTATATGAGCTCTTTCTAACAGGAGGTGGAAGGTCCATCTGTCCACAGACTGTTTGAAGCTCTGACAAATCACCACCAGTACAACGCATTGCAAATGTAGGTCTGCGATTCACAGAGGAGACCCTTACATTTCCTTCTGAAATATGTGCACATGAGGGGAATGAATCATGTCCATTACAGTGCCTATTTAAAAAGTGAAAAGCAAACTCACCAGCTAGCTCTTTTCTGCTAGTTTCAATCAAACTTATTTGACTGCGACAAAATCCGCAAGCAAGTTTTGATGCCTGATTACCTGCAGTTTTGATGCCTGATTAGCTGCAAAGAGTTCTATGTCAATTAACTTGTATCTCTGAAGATCCTGATTTACCAATATCTCATTCTTTTCTATTCCTCCATCATCATCACTAGAATCACCAGAATTAATAAACTCTTCTATACTGTCATACAAGTTCTGGATTTTCATGAGAGAACGAGTGGGCCTGGCACTTACCTTCTGAGAAGTGGAAGAAACCTCTATAATTTCTCTCCACTTTCATTTTCACTAGTGATTACCTCAAATTCCAACTCCACAATTTTCGTCTGTTTTTTTCCATACTTATTGCTGTAAAATGTCCTCTTCCTGTGCCTACAGCCTCTCATTTTCTTATCACAAAACATCACAAGAGCTCAGAACCACCACCAACACCCCTTGCTGATACACAACAAATAAAAATATCAATAAACCCATTTACAGGGCGCCGACATTTGCAATTGACTAGAGTTACCGTTCTTGTGTTCAAAGAAATAGAGGTGCTTATTATTTTCTGTAGCAGACGATGCTCTTGTAGGTATAGCAAAATGCTGATTTTTTTTCAAAAGTCTCCATTTTCTTTGACTCAAGGGAAAACTAGCATACATTTGGAATGTCAATAACTCAAAAACTAAGCAACTTAGCGGTATAATTTGAAGTGCACATTAAAGGTATGACATTTTGCTACCAGAAAATACTATTGTCATAAACCAAAAAAAATTCGATTTTTCATCATTTTCCAGGTTAGTATTAGTACCCACTCATAAAAATAATATACTGTATCATGTTGTTTGAGTCAAATTAAGTCAGACTGACTTACAATAGAAAATACACTTGTCTGCTCAGTTACATTAAGTCAACAGACTTAAACAATAGTCTGTGGTGGAGTAAATGTCAATCTCCTTTATATATAAAAAAAAGTGATTGTATTTTTGAAAGTGTCTTATATGAAGTAATACATGATTAGAGACACTGCTAGGTAAAAACTACTCCATCTTAACCTTCAGGCGCTGGCTGGGCTGGGGAGAGGAGTTTTAAATCACATGCAAATACGTTAATACTTGAGTTTCAATTTACCACTCTTAGCTTGTTGAGAAAATGGTCGTGGCGTGGCATGAAAAATAGCTAAAAGTAAATGAAGAAATGAAAGGGTTCAATATTTGTAAGTTTACTGATGTGTTAGCTTTAGGTGTTTTGCCATGTACATATTATGAAAGGAATGACGTTTTCAGCGGACTGCCTTTTTATAGGTATGACGTTTGAATTGACGTCAGACTTCCCGGCTCATTCTCCTCTCCTATCCAGTCAAAGCAAGGTGTTTCTGAAATGTACACAATGTCAGTTTTGTGTATAGTTCTTTGTGCACTTTGTCTGCCTTTTTTAGTTTTTGGACAGGGTAAGAGAGATTGTGTAAAGTTTATCTATCAACCTACGTCTGGTTTCTTTTTCTTGCCTATCCTAGTAATATATTTATCTCCACTTCTGTACTAACAGTGTACTGTTAACATTCAGATCTAATTTTATATTGCATTTATTTATTATGTAGGTATAGTCTCTGAATTAGTTGTTATGAAAACTATAATCTCAAAGAATTAAACCCTTTGACAGGATTTTTACTAAGTAACACAATTATTACAACAGAAAGGTCAAAATGGCATATTATCAGAAACGAGTAGATGAGCAGGAATTGTGATAACTGACTTCTCAGAACCTGACACATGTACGCTCCTGCTAGTGACTTTCTTTGGAAAGTATATATTTCATTGCTCATTCAAATAATGAATTTGTTATTTCATTTATTTATAGTTCCGTTTTCAATTACAAAAAAATATTATATACGGTCATTTTGTTTTTCAATTTACTCTGCTGTGTTTTCTAACATTACCTTTATTTTCTTTACATTTAGGTAGTGTGTTTTATTTGTTTTTTTCTGAAACCTATCGATCGTTTAGTAGTGTGATCAGTGTATACAACACAAATTTATAAATTTAGAGCTGAATATGACAATCGATGTTTACGAATATTAAAAGTTGAGGGATTCCTTTCTTCCAGAGGTATTCCAGTGTTCCTGTAAAATTATTGGGAATGACTGTTATTTCAGGAGCAAATACTTGCATCCTACACTTCGAGGTATCCCAGACCTTGGTCTGACAACATATTTCTTTCTTTCCGTGTAGTGGCTTAATACTGCATGAGAGGTGTGATCTTCTATCTGTCTATCTATCTATCTATCTATCTATCTATCTATCTATCTATCTATCTATCTATCTATCTATCTATCTATCTATCTATCTATCTACCTATCTATCTATCTATCTATCTACCTATCTATCTACCTATCTATCTATCTATCTATCTATCTATCTATCTATCTATCTGTCTGTCTGTCTATCTATCTATCTATCTATCTATCTATCTATCTATCTATCTATCTATCTATCTATCTATCTGTCTTTCTATCTATCTGTCTGTCTGTCTGTCTGTCTATCAATCTATCTATCCATCCATCTCACATGTAAGCATGTATAAATACTTAATTAAAGACTGGTTTAGTAAGGAATTTAAAGCTCCTTTCTTGCATAATACTATCATATGTCCAAATACATTCACGATACTTTAGGACAAGTGTGATCATATACATTTGCAAATATATGCAATCGAGTTGAATTTATTTAAAACGAAATGTCGAGATAAATTATTTTTTCTAGCGATAGATAATTGGACATGAGAAGGATGTATTTAGCATTCTGGAACTATTGAATCTATATTATTAACTATATGTTGTGGAGTGGAATACATTTTGGAACAATTGAATCTATATTTAGAACTAAATGTTGTGACGTGGAATACACGGGAAAAAATAAATAAAACGTATTCCTGTTATAACAATAAACTGCCTACACAGTTTATCAATGTGACGTTTCCTGTTATAACAATAAACTACCTACACACTTTATCATTGTGACGTTTCCTGTTATAACAATAAACTACCTACACACTTAATCATTGTGACGTTTCCTGTTATAACAATAAACTACCTACACACTTAATCATTGTGACGTTTCCTGTTATAACAATAAACTACCTACACACTTTATCATTGTGACGTTTCCTGTTATAACAATAAACTACCTACACACTTTATCATTGTGACGTTTCCCATTGGAAGGGTGTCACGTCCCAAGAGGGAAGTTTGGCATGATTGGTGAAAAAAAATATTTCCTCAGCTTTTAGTTTAAATGAGAACGTTACCTATAAAGTGTGAAATCCATAGAGAATACTTTATTTTCTCCTTCAAACCATAATACTATATCATTTTCAGTACATAATGTTTGTATTATACAGTATAAAATCCATAGAGAGTACTTTCATTTCTCCTTCAAACCATATTACTAGATCATTTTCAGTACATACTTTTTGTATCATAAAGTTTGAAATCCATAGAGAATACTTTCATTTCTCTTTAAAACCATATTACTAGATCATTTTCAGTACATAATAAAGTGTGAAATCCATAGAGAGTACTTTCATTTCTCCTTCAAACCATATTACTAGATCTTTTTCAGTACATAATGTTTGTATTATAAAGTGTGAAATCCATAGAGAGTACTTCAAAGATCTTTTTCAGTGCATAATGTTTGTAATATAAAGTTAGTACCAATAGCCATGCGTTTTTATAATGATGCTTCATATCAGGACACTTTATAATACGTATCGCTTGTTAAGTTCGGATACTGTTATTCATACTTATGTTTTGCTACTGGCAAAACGGTCAGTGGTATTGTCACTGGATGAAAAGGGTAAATTGTCTGAAGTTGAGGATCATATTAGTCACCAGTCATCGAGATAAGTTCACTCTAAATTATGGTTCGAATGAATATGGTTATTGTAAGGTAATATTCTATTTAAAAGTCCCATAAATATGGTTATTGTAAGATAATATTCTATTTCTGGTGTAAGTCGCTTACAATTCTTAGCAAGGCGTTTTCTTGAAATATTCTATAGAATCATTCTGCTGGAGTTTAGTGTACAATTCTTAGCAAGGCGTTTTCTTGAAATATTCTATAGAATCATTCTGCTGGAGTTTAGTGTACAATTCTTAGCAAGGCGTTTCTTGAAATATTATATAGAATCAATCTGCTGGAGTTTAGTGTATAATTCTTAAGTATTGTTACACCACCACTACTACTAATACTACTATTACTGCTTCTACTTCTACTACTACTGTTGCTACTAATATTACTGCTTCTATTTCTACTTTTGCTGTTGCTACTAATATTACTGCTTCTACTACTACTGTTGCTACTGCTACTACGATTACCACCACCATCACAACGACTATTACTAATTCCATCACCGCTGCTACTATTAAAACCACCACCACGACTACTACAACTACTACCACCACTATTACTAATGCTTCTTGTACCACTCATACTCCTACAACTTCCACTACCAATCACACAGTAACTACTACTACTGCTACTACCACCACGATTACTGCTACTACTTCTATTGCCAACATAACTAAGAATGCCACTACTAAAACTACTACAACTACTATACCTGGTGATGACGACGATGATGGTGATGATGATGGTCGCTGTGTTAATTCATAAATATATTTTCAATCTAAAATAAATCTGATCTGTTGCAAAGAAATAAGGATATTATAATAATCACCTAAAGTAATATCATTTAATAATAATCACCTAAAGTAATAACATATAATAATAATCAAGTATGTAATACAATAGATATATTTATTGATTTAATGATTATTGTAGAAGAGTGTTGTTTTTTCAATTTACTGTAACGAAAAGTGGATACATTATACTTAAGACAAACGCTGAAGTTCTGACTGTCTAAAACATTTAATGCAGTTTATTATACTTTTTAAAATTAAATCAGATTTTGTGCTTATGCAATATATTAACAGATGAAACAGAAAATGTCGCACTAGGAAAGCCGGCAGTATCAACTTCAACACTTAGACCATACACGGAGGGATATGGCAATTTTGCGAATCAGCAAGGATGTCTGGCAAATAATGGCAATCTAAGTAGACATTATGAATACTATTATGACACTCATAAATATGCAAACTGTATCCACACGGATGATTATGATCTCAATCCTACATGGTGGGTAAATCTGCAACGCAAATACGCCATCAATGAAATAACGGTCCACACACGAATTAATCGTAAGTGTTTAGGTTTCATCTTCTGTCCCCCCCCACCTCTCTCCCTCTCTCTCTCTCTCTCTCTCTCTCTCTCTCTCACACACACACACACACGCACACACACACACACACACACACACGCACACACACACACACACGCACACACACACACACACACACACACACACACACACACACACACACACACACACACACACACACACACACAACTATATTGTGATGTCAGGGCAACTTACATAATGGTTCTGATTATTTTTATTAATTAATCACCCGTAACTAATTCCAAGTGATGAGAATCTTAATTTTTGTTATTAATAATTCTCCAGCAGTCACAGCTCGTCTCTCCCTTTTGGCGGATGTGGGCGCTGTAATCGTTAAAACATTAAAGACAACATTTACTGTCACACTATAGATGGAAAACCTCTTACTAAAGGAGAAGACAAATCTGAGTTTAATCTATATCTAGCGAGCCCCATCCACCCACTTTCTTCTTCAATATGTGTATGTGATATCAGTATGTGTAAGAAGGTCAACACATTAAAAAATACATTTATTAAATCAGCAATGAAATATACATACGACATATATAATCCCATAGTTTAGTTGACATCAATATTTCCATGAAATCTCGTTAAAATCATTCCTATGTTTCATTTTATACTAAAATACAATTCAGCATTATGTCAATACAAATCACACTATAGTCTTATACATGCACACAACATTATGTCAATACAAATCACAGCATAGTCTTATACATGCACACAACATTATGTCAATACAAATCACAGCATAGTCTTCTTATACATGCACACAACATAATAAAAAATAAGCATATCAAAACAATTTTAAGTTTATTATCTCACTGTATACGAGCAGCTTAGTTCAAACATCTGAACATTTGTAGAAATGATAGTCCACTCATATAATACATCTCTATAAAACACAGTTATAATATATCAATAGCACAAGTGCATGAAACATGTATAAATCCATTCTCTCTCTGTCAGTAAACCCACCATCAAGATAGCAACTGCCTTCCAAGACCAAACTTCTTTGCCACTTCAAATTCAAGTGAACAGACAATAGATTTCTCTACAGCAGCCAAACGTTTATATCTCATCCCATTGGCTGGTCTTGTTCTTGAAAATCATAGCCATTGGATAAATTAAACTACTCACTCAGTTACAATTACATCAGTAATTACTAGCATATTGTCAACTCGGGTGTTTACTTCAACTCAGACACTTTCAAAAATACCATCATGAGTGCTCAAATTTGGGTTACTATGACAATTTAACAATTTATATAACAATAAATTTTCAAATAGGATAGGCATATTTACTCTTCCACATACCCACCTCTTCCATTTGAGATGTTATCCATTCTGTTAATATCTGCTCTGAGTAAATGCCAACATTACCAATGAATCTATCACTATAATACGAAATGAATAACTATCACACGATCAAAATACTAATTAATTCAACATGTTTAGTAATCAAGATAATGTGCCTTTACTTGCCTAAATAATCACTGAGCCTTAAAATATCAAATTTCATATTAATATATCTCATTATAAGGAAGTCTATGATCGATTAAGTCTCCACTCTAAAGAGATATAAGGACAATTTATTATGAAAAATCATAATAATTTTTCTTATTATAAAGTTAGAGACATAACCCGTTATGTCACTACACTTAAGGAATACAAATGCAAATACTATGCAAAAATCATTATCATTATTTCTTTTCTTTTTGTGATAGGACACTACAACATACACAACCATGTTAGCATCATATAAATGAACTCTGGGTAAGATTATTCACAACTCTCTATCATACAGAAAAAACAAAATGTTTATATAAAGATTTATTTCAACATTTACATAGATTTATATAAGGACTCTTACACTTCCATTTCTACTGCTCTGGACAAATAGTTGTCCCCTACTTTATCAGTGCCTTTAATGAATTCTACAGTATATTTATACTGTTGTAGTAGTAATGATTACTTGGTCAATCACCTGTTTGCTTTAGTGAAGTGAGCTTAGGTGAAAGGTTGGTGATATATCTGAATGACAACATGATTGCCATATAGGTTGGAATTTCTGGACTGCCTAGATAATTCCGAGACATTCTTTCTCTTAATTCAAATAATTCAAATAATTATCTTCATCAACATTTAACATATGACGTGTAGGCTTTTAGATACATAATATCACTGTTTTTCTCCATCAGTACAGCACCTAGTCCTGCATTACTGGCATATGTTCTGTGTATGAATTCTTCCTTAAAATCAGGTAAATGGAGGACAGGAGCTTGTGACATGGGGTCTTTTAAATTAGCAAAGCTGGCTTCACACTCCTAGGTCCAAATCAATATCTCAGGTTTGCCTTTCATTGACAAATCAATGAGTGGTTTGGCGATGGCACTGAATTTTGGAATGAATTTTCTATATTAACCAGCCAACCCACAAAAGGATTTCACATCTGTCTTCGAGATGGGTCTCTCCATTTCTTCATGTTTTCTTACTTTTGATGTCTATGGCCACATAGTGAAGATTAAATTGTCCAAAGAAACATTTTATTGTTCGAGCAGTGTGGTTACATTCCTTCAAAAGCTGGAATAATTTCCATAACACTTGGATATATTCTTCCAGAGTCTGGGTAGTCACCAATATGTATTCCATGAAAATATTCCTTTTCATGGGTTTAATGAGCAATCTCATCATCTTAGTGAAAACAGTGGTACTCTGAGGATGCTGAATGGAATTACCTGCCATTTATATTAGCCATCAAGGGTACCAAATGATAATTTCAGCCTGTCAGCCTCACAGACTGGAAATTTCCAAAAGACTTTCGTCAAGTCTAAGTTAGAAAAAGATTGTGATCCACTGAACCGAGTGAAAAGATACTCTGGTTAAGGTAGTGTTTTTAACCTTTTTTTTTAATTATTTGAATGGAATCCATCAGAGCATTTAGATTGCTCGAGGAACTATATGCAGTGATAAAAGAAAACACTGACTGATAAGATGTGTGTGTGTGTGTGTGTGTGTGTGTGTGTGTGTGTGAGTGAGTGAGTGAGAGTGAGTGTGTGAGTGAGTGACTGAGAGTGTGTGTGTGTGTGTGTATATGTGTGTGTGTGTGTGTGTGTGTGTGTGTGTGTGTGTGTGTGTGTGTGTGTGTGTGTGTGTGTGTGTGTGTAATGCATTAATTGTAGCCCAATCAAAAAACAAACTCGTGTGGCCAGAATAGCCAATATTACTAGCTACTAACTTACTTTAGCATCAGTTGGCAGTATCGAACATTTTAGTGGGAAACTTGTGCCTGGTGATTTCTACAAAGCAGATGAATTCATGGCTAAATGTTCGTGAGAGACACCCAAAGTTCATCTTCGCCAGAAAAAGTCATTCTCGTTTCTTCTGTTAAATCTAGTTACTAAAATGCACAATCATTGTAAACAATATAATACCCACACACTCTCAAGAAACTAATGAACTCTCAGGTTACTTAGAAATGCACAATCATTGTAAACAATATAATACCCACACACTCTCAAGAAATTTGTGAACTTTAAATCATGTGACTTTTGAAATGCACAATCAATGTATTATGTTGACGCCACTTAATTAATGGTTATTGTTTAATTATGTATCAAAAACTAATTACAAGTGATGGGAATCTTAATTTATTTTATTAATGATCATCCAGAAGATAAAATTCGTGTCTCTCTCATTTGGAAGATATGCTGGAGCAGTAAATGTTTCTCTATTCTACAAAATGAAAGATACACATTTACTCAATCTTTCCAAAGGTAGAAAACTTCTTTCTAAAGGAGAAGGCAAATCTGTGTTTAATCTATGTTTAACTAGCCCCATCCACCCACTTTCTTCTCCAACATAATTTTATCAATACGCATATGAAGGTCAATATAAGGATTTTTTAAAAATATCTTCAATCAAATATACAATTGACAAATACAATGAAATATATTACTGGACATCAATATTTCCTTGAAGCCAAGTTCGAATAATTTCCTTACTACACAATATTATGCTAAAATTCAATTCAATACAAATCATAAGGTAGTGTTTATCAGAGAATAGAAATAGATTTATTAGAGATATGTGATAATAGTTTTTACATAACCTAGAATAGTCGTGGTCTCAATAGATTTTTCACACTTTTTGCAACAATGTCACAAATTATAGTTCAGTTCAATTTCTGAGTTTTGCATTTTCACACTTCTTTTGCAACAATGTCACAAATTATAGTTCAGTTGAATTTCTGAGTGTTTCTCTCCTCACACCGACACAAATTTACTGCTCATTCTCTTGAAGTCAACCCGACTTTGTCCGCAGTACCAGTTCGTTCAAGCAGAAAAGTAATTGTAGTAATTTCTAGTACTTCCCCAAACCAGAATTTTTCTCCATGTAGTCAATATACTTTGGCATCATTCTTCAAAGGAGTGTAGTGTGTGTCGCCGCTGTATTTTGGGGTGACTTTGTAATAATGAATTATATCAAATATAAATAGTTAGTTGTGATACAAGACATTTACAGAATATGGGTCACTGGTTATATATGTATATCTGCAACTGTTACGCCGATATACTAGTACGCTGCAAAATTGGTTCACGGCCCCTTCTCAGTTATACCTGAGAATCGATATTAATGAATAGATGTATAACAATTGTGAATAGACGAACAGAGAACAAGACGTAATCATTAGATTATCACTTCAGACTAGAAATTACCTTTAAAGAATAATAACAAAACATTTAATAAAAGAAAAGTTAATAAGATTTAGAAAAATAAGTAACGTATTTCTCTACGATGTCCTTAGAGCAAGTTCAAGCAACACTGTAGTCACGTTCATATCACAATTTATCTCTATGCACTGGAGTGACGTATACACGCTGGTAGACTCTCAATAGGACAGGAATAGATTCCAAATCTCATGTTGAAATCAAAGATCAATATGAATCCAATGAAAATCAAAACTAAAAACAAAATCCAAAAATCAGAAACCCTTATCCAGCCCAGGGTTTTACTTCTCCATGTACAACCCAATGTAAGGTCGAGAAACCCAGTTTCGAAAACGTTCACCCCAAGAGACGATTGAAGAAAGAGTAAAGGGTAAAATTTGCTATCACCTATATTTCCCTTGAAATCACACCTGTATCTGCTAGACACGAATTTCATCCGGCCGGTTATTTAGAGCTAATACTATCATGACTTTTGTACCGACTTCTGACCACCTCTGCCGATCCAGTAACAACGCATCCCATTGTATATCAAAAACACACTCATATGACGCATTAATCACTTGATAAGTTTATTGGTCATTTAAACAAAACAATTTTTAGAACAATTACATTTAAAAATAGGGAGAGACAAATTTACCACACCAAACAATGTAAACAGTAAAGTCTCCACACATCAATAATACGAACTATTTTAATACATGCAGCAATGCAATATGCATCAGTAATATAAAAGTCAAACGATTAATAAAACAGTTTCAAAGATAGTGTTATAAAAATAATATGTGAGATAATACTGCGTTCTAAATGTCTATTCTATTAGTCAAATGTATCTCGTTCTATCTCTGTTTATGTGAGATAATACTGCATTCTAAATGTCTATTCTCTTAGTCAAATGTATCTCGTTCTATCTCTGTTTATGTGAGATAATACTGCATTCTAAATGTCTATTCTCTTAGTCAAATGTATCTCGTTCTATCTCTGTTTATGTGAGATAATACTGCATTCTAAATGTCTATTCTCTTAGTCAAATGTATCTCCTTCTATCACTGTTTATGTGAGATACTACTGCATTCTAAATGTCTATTCTATTAGTCAAATGTATCTCGTTCTATCACTGTTTATGTGAGATACTACTGCATTCTAAATGTCTATTCTCTTAGTCAAATGTATCTCGTTCTATCTCTGTCTCAGTCTAGGCTTTCACGCGAAGTTCTGAGCTCAACAAAGTTTCAACAATTGTTTCCTCTTTACTAATTTTAGCACAATGACAAATTGTATAACAATTTTCAATAAATTAGAATTCATCCCCAGAGACAGACTGTCTAGTATAAGTTATGTCAACGCAACTTTGTTAATGGTTCTGATTATTATAATTAATTAATTGTCATAACTAATTACAAGTGATGAAAATAAATTTAAGTTATCAATAATTCTGCAGCAGTCACCCCTCGTCTTTCTCTGTCTCTGTCTCTCTCTGTCTCTGTCTCTGTCTCTCTCTCTCTCTCTGTGTCTCTGTCTCTGTCTCTCTGTCTGTCTGTCTGTCTGTCTCTCTCTCTCTCTCTCTTGGGGGATATGGTCTCTGTAAATGCTTTGTCTCTTCCACAACAATAAAGACAACATTTACTGTCACACAATATTCCGTAGATAGAAAACCTCTTACTAAAGGAGAAGACAAATCCGTCTTTAATCTATATCTAGCAAGCCCCCATTCAACTACTTTATTCTCCAACGTATAGTTATCAATATGTGTAAAAGATCAATAAATTTATTAAATCAACAATCAAATATACACATGAAAACTACATTGAAAATGATTACTTTACATCAATATTTCCATAAAACTTTGTTCGAATAATTACTGTTTCACAGTCTTATATACTAAAATATACAATTCAACATTATTCCAATTACAAATCACAGGATAGTCTTATCACAGAACAGAAATGGAGTTATGAGAGAGAAGCAATAATAGATTTTACATAACCTGATTTAGGCTTGGTCCCTCTAGTCTTTTACACCATGTTGTAACAATGTCAAAAGTTATAGTTCAGTTATAGTTCAGTTCAATTTCCACGTGTTTCTCTCCTCACATTGTAAACAGATTCACCACTTGTTCCTTTGAAGTCCACCTGGACTTTTTTCTGCTGCACCAGTTAGTTCAAGTAGAATAGCAGTTGTAACAATTTCTAATTGTGACACCAACACCACTTAGTTAATGGATATCATAATGACAATTATTTAATCTTTGATAACTAATTTCAAGTGATGAGAATGTTAATTTGTTTTGTTAATGACCCTCCAGAAGTCACCTCTCATCTCTCTCACTTGGCAGATATACATGCGCTGTACATGTTTACTTTCTTCCAAAACATTAAATATAAATATTTACTGACACTCAATGTTCCATAGGTGGAAAACGTCCTACTACAACATAAGGTTATCATTAAGAGTAAGGTCAGTAAATTTATTAAATCAACAATAAAATATACATATGATAAATACTGTCACGGAAAAGGGGAATGGACTTGCCGAGAAAAAAAAACTCTTTTGTTGTTTTTGTTTGCCGAATCACCTATGATTCTCCCTCCATTTATTTTCAGCTATTTGATTATCGAGAAATTTTATGTTAGTGTCGCATCATACGTGTAGACTAAAAACTTTCTGATTGTTAAGTTCTAAAGTTTAACCAACAAATTTATACATGACTAACATACACACAATATATTTCTTTACAACAACTCTTAATTTGAGAACTAAGTCATAACATGATAAATCAAATGTTTATTAATATACATTTTAAAACCACGGTTCAAATTGTTTGTTCGTGCGTAAGTGCGCGCGCGCGGATGTGTGTGGGTGCATTTTTATTCGCACTGTTTTGTAATTGTGATTCATTTTTTAACATTGTATTAATGCAGAGAGTGTGTCATTTGGAAATGCTGAGTTAGGGATATGACTTTTTGAAATATTTTTTTTTTGTAAATTGTGAAGCACTTTTAAATGTTTGCACGGGTTCAGTGTGACTATGTTTTTTGGTTGAGAGTATTATTTTGTAGTTGCATGCATTGTTTAGGAACTAGCTGGTATTGTGTACGAGAGACTGAAAACAAAGGAACAGTTTTTGAGAATTGCGTGCTAAGCATGGAAGGAGATTTCTAGCGTGGCATTATCGCCAGTTTGCAGATTTTCTCACGTGGTCCTCCGACAACAGGTGAAAAAGGACTATGAATTTGAAGCACATATAGAAGGAATAGAGAAAGAAAGATAGCTGATTTTTTTTAACCTTTGAGACAGAAAACAGTTCAGAATTGGCTCCGAGAAAAGGAATACAGTTGATAATTTACAGAAAAACAGTTCAGAGTTTGTTTTGAGAAGACAGCTGTGTTGAGAATTTGAGAATTTTGAGAAAAGATAGTTCAATAAGACAGTTGAGGATTTGTTTCTGAAAGAAATAATGGAGATTTTCACAGTTGGAGACTTTACGTACGGAAAGAAACAGTCCGTGTTGTGAATTTATTCTTTGGTCGAATGTATTTTGTGATTTACAACACCAGAGAAAACAGACATTTGGAGAGACCAGAAGAAACAGTTAGAGAAGGAAGTAAACTGAATTTATTTCGTTGTGGTTTTCTTTGTGCGTTGCCTTCATGAGTGCCCCACGAAGTTACTGGGGTAGCTTAATGCAAAGAATTTCGCTGGGATTCGAACTCCCACCATTTTTGGGCGAGCCATGTGGCCCAATTATGGCGAGAGATGAATCAGTCGCAAGGACAGTCTTCCAGGCATGTTTCGACCCAGACGAATTGGTGGAGGTGCTACGGCATGGAGCGAGGATACACCAATGACGGCGAGAGCGACAACGATTTTGTAGTTGATGACGACTTGACCTATGGACAGGCAGTCGACCTTTGGATCAATCTGATTGCTGATCATGTGACACCAAGAGGGTGTCAGGGGGGAGGCCAGATACGACCGACCCATGAGATGTGACCTTGTTTCAACCACGCCTCTACTCCAGTTGTGTTTTCTTCAATTTTTATACGCGAACATTCATACCATCTTTCGTGTTACCACTTTGTATCGTCATTGTACTCACCCTACTTGATTTTTGACGGATATAGAAATAATAACTGTAAGTTCATTCAAAATATTGTATAGGAAAACCTGATAGCATTTAATTAGATTATAAATAAGCAAAATTAGTTAAGTATTTGTAATTTAATTAATTATTCATTATCACTCAACTATGAAGGAGCTAGTCAGCTCCAGGACTTTTGTTGACATTTATTAAGTAATCTATATTTACTGATAGAAACAGTTGATAGCGGAAGTTATTGCATTGTCATGTATTCTAAACTTGATGTTTTAATCGTCTCTGTATGAGAGAGCCATAAGATGATAAATCTTATTCACACTCATTAGAAGATAGACCTCTCGTCTGCTATCGTTTTGTTAGTGTTTGTTTTTCGTCCTGATTTGTTTATAATTTATTTTAATAATTTTATTTCATATGCACTCACACTGCAGACGCGTCAATAAAACGTAACCCTTGCATGCGCAATAAAGAGAGCTAAACAGTCATCAACAGTTATCTCGAAGTCCCACAGTATTTTGACTTCTTCTTCTTCTGTGACTGCTTCTGGTTGGTGCATCCATGCTCTTTCTGGGGTTTTTATGCCATAGTTCTCACACAGATTTCTATGTATGTGTTTTGCCACTTCATTCTGTCGTTTGATATATTCTGTTCCAGCCAGAACCTGACATCCAGATAGTATGTGCTGTGTTGTCTCATTCATGGATTTGCAGAGTCGACATTTGGAATCATTTAAAATTTTCATGATTTTCGTTTTGTGTGCTTTGGTGTTGAGTGCTTGATCTTGTGCAGCTGTTATGAGTGCTTCTGTTTCTGCTTTCAATCCTGCCTCTTTCAACCATTTGTACGTTGATTGTTTTGTTGATATTTCGTCGGGTTGTCGTACATACTGGCCATGCAGAGGTTTTGGCTCCAGGTATTTGCTAGTTCTTACTTCGTTTTTTTTTTTCATGTTTCTTTGTCTGTTTCTGGGGGTTGGAATAGTCCACTCATCTTTACTGCTTCTATCAGTGGATCATCTTTGTTGTTATTCTTTTATTATTATTATTAGTAGTAGTAGTAGTAGTAGTAGTAGTATCTCCGGCATTCTAATGCATATTCGATTTTGCGGATTGCATATAATGTTGTTACTGGATCGATATTGGACCAATTCTGTCAATCGCAGATCGACGTTTTATGGCCTTCACATTTATAATCTCTAAACCAGGTGCAAGGACGAACATTAACATTACATTCTTTTAACAATTTCATTGATTGTCCCCACCTTGGACCGGTTTGTGTATTTTTATTTTAAAGCAAAAGTGAAATATAATTGGATTCGAATGGTGAGGAAAAAATGAAAATAAAATCAATTTGTTAACTAAAAATATACCACGAGTCTTGCTCTCTATCTTTGAACATTTCTTCAATGTATAAAATGGTATATGAATCAAAATATATCAATTTTAAAAGTAATGTTCTTAAAATGTTTCTTTAAGTAATGCCAATTAAAAATCAGAAAAGGACACTTTGAATATTCATTATTTCTGCAGAATGCCCACTCAGAATGTCGATTATTGCAACAGAGAAAACAGTTTAAATTCTTCCAATGCATGTAACAAAAGTGAAGACATTAATGAAATGCATAGGATTAAAAATAATAATCTAAACGTTCACCTTAATATTTCTTGAAGTATTGTGTGACAGGCTCACAGTGATGTACTTATATAAATTAGTGCTTTAGGTTTGTTAATGATCAGTACTCCTGCATTCTTTGACAGTACACTTTCATAGTTTTATCTGCTATCAGGTGGCAACATTGTGAGCATTATTATAATTTATTATGGTGAGCATTATTATCGACATTTAAATTTGAACAAAACGATTTCCACAAAAAATTATGCTTATTTAGATATTAATTAGAAGGAATATTGGCATATCTCTATGGAGACCACGATTAATAATGTCAGATACATATGTCAAGCCCTCTAGTTAGCCTCTCGAATAAGACGTTTTTGGATGTGTCCAATATTTACAATAGCCACTTGTCTATGAGACGTTTTTGAATGTGTCCAATCTTGATCATAGCCAGTTATCTATGAGACGTTTTGGATGTGTCCAATCTTGATCATAGCCAGTTCTCTATGAAAAGCAGTTGTCTGCACTATTTTCCTAAGTTTGGAACCCCTTGTTTCTTCTTCAAACACATGTGGACAGTAATATTATTATCATACAGATCGTGCAAATCTAGATTCATCTCTAATATATATTTTAAGGCTAGATTTATAGCACACATATCTTTTAAGATTTGATTTACGTCACACGCATCTTTTAAAGCCAGATGTATGACAAACTGGTCTACATTCCTGTCACACACATCTCGTAAGACTGTATGTATATCATACAGGCACGGTGAGGCTCACATACATCTCGTAAGACTGTGTGTATATCATACAGGCACGGTGAAGCTAGATTACTGTCACACCTTGTAAGGCTTTATTTATGTCACATAGACATTGTGAGACTAGATTCTTGTCACACACACACATTGTGAGAGTAGTTTCTTTGTCACACACATCTTGTAAGGCTAGAATTTTGTCACCACCTCTTCTAAGGCTAGGTTTTGTCACACAAATCCCTTCTGACTGTTTTAGTTCAGTCTTCAAAATTGGTACACATACAAATTGCATACAGAAAACAAACTAAAACACCACCATAACAATAAATGCAGTATTCTCAGAATATAATTTATCATACATAATTTGATACTTAGACCGAAATTTATTAAGATAATCACAAGGCGTCTCACAGAAAAGTATATTTTAAACATATGAAACATATCTAATAACTAAACAGTCCATACAATTCTTGGTTATAAAATAAAGTAAAACTGACCATTTTTGTGTAGACTTTCTCAATGAGGATTCAGTTCATACAATTTTAGATTATATAATAGAGTAAAACTTAGCAATTCATTGTGCTCTACCTCTGTGATGATTCATTTCAAATACCTTAAAATAACACGATGAGTGAAAAGCCACACAACCTGGCACATTTCGTAAGGCAATAACACAATGGTACATAAAAAGATATGATTGAATTGTGACTTTACAGACAAGTAATTTCGTTTTGTTTCATGACATACAATTGTAAATTAAACATAAATCAACACTCCATAATAGTAAATATATTAAAACAATTAATTCATTATTCAAATGCATTTGAGCCGAAACGGAATCATTGGGTGTTCATTTCAAAACGGTAAATAAAGAGTTGTCAGCAATTTTTATATTAAATCGATTCATATTGTTTATTGTCTGCTTCTAAAAATACATTGTTGTAAGTTGTAATAGATCCCTTGACAAAGTACGAGTTTATTGTCTGCTTCTAAAAATACATTGTTGTAAGTTGTAATAGATCCCTTGACAAAGTACGAGTTTATTTTCTAACGTACACTAAATACATTTGCTAACGAAGTTAATGAGTATTGTTTTCTATGTTACAATAAATTCATTTGCAAACGAAGTGTAAGTGCTTAGTTTTCTTTTACACTAAATTTACTTGGAAAATGAGGTGTATGAAAATTCATTCTCTGTTACACCAATATCATTTGCAAAATGAAGTCCATGAATATTGATTCTTTGTTACACTAAATTAATTTGTAAAAATTATATTGGTGTGTTATGAGCATTGATTTTCTCTGTTAGACTAAATTAATTTGCAAAACTATGCTCATGCACATTGTTTTCTCTGTCACACTAAATTCATTTACAGAAGAAATACTTGCGTATTGTTGTCTCTGTTACACTAAATTCATTTTCAATCTATATTTGATGTCACGGGAAAGGAGGGAGCCAAAATTATATTTTATTTCACGATCTAAAAATTGTTATCAGACTAGGGGAAGGATACCGGTTTTGTTATTATGCATTATATGTTATGTGATTCCAGAAACTGTTCATCTAAGATTTCATTAGTCAGACAGACATTGTAGGCACATTGTGAGTTATCATTACATGTTATATATATATATATATTATAGAATTATATATATTTTGATTAGAGTATTTGCACGTGACTGATCACAAGTGTCTACGAGAAAGAAAGCCGATGTGTGTAGTAGAATTGCCGACGAGTGTGCTGTATGCAGAAAATAAGCATCCAAGGACAAATTATGTCACAAAGCATAAAGTTTCTAGAAGTTATTGAAGACTTTTAGGAATTCTGTATAAGGGAGGAAGGAAGATTTATACACTTATGCTGAAAACGTGGATTTATGTTAAGACATCTTGCTTCATATATATTGAATTTTCGTATACAAAGGTTTCATAAAGGAAAGTTGGGAATATCTCTTTCACCCGTTTTTCATCCGTCTACTGCCTAGTGTTGAGGTGACAAGGTAAATTGCTTCAACATTTTCCTGGCAAACAGGCAAGTTCGAATTCAAGACAGCTTATTTTTGCAACATTGGTTGTATGCAGTTAACGACTATGATAGTCCATTTTTGTCCCCCTGTCTGAGCTTGTTTCAATGCATATTCCGTGGTTGGAGGGTCAAGATCGTGGTGCCAAACAGACACAACATTTATTGCATCCAATAGGATGCGATGACAGACCCCACTAGACATATAATCTGGTAATGCTAAACTTCATTAGAAGGCAAGGACAATTACCAAGGTTAGCAACATGCCAACAGAGCACAGATTTTTTTCCCCAATAGCAGAATCTGAAATGGTGCCTAGACTCCTGCAAGTTTTCATTGTCGGGAGATTCTCTTGTAGTACCCCTTATGAGTGATGTGTGAGATTACGTCATCTCCCTTGGAACTTAAACAATAATAAGTGAGTAATTGATAGAAAGGCAAATGCTCATCTAGAACTCTTCAGAATAAGAACATTTAAATCTAATCTTGTTAAAATTCATTACTATATTCATTTATGTAATATGAACTCTAGGATAATGTTTGGATTTATGCCTATTTTGTATATGAATTAATTATCATTGTTGAATAACGGTGCCATTTACCACAAAAGAATTGTGTAATTAACTTTTATTTTATATTTTTGAAGTTCATCATTTTCATCCCCCCTTTATTTCCCACAGAGAGTATGACAGTGAAAAGTTGTATGTTTGACTAATCATTGTGTGAAAGAGTAGTGCCCCAAATTATATAATAAACAATCTAATTCCCCATTTTCAGCAAACTTGTTATTCACAGTTTTTTTTTTAGATGGGCCAAAGAATCTGTATTTGTATTGTTTTGTAACGTCCATCTGTTCGTCCGTTTATTCACTTTTATGACACTTGCTCATCAGCATACACAGTCAATAAAACGTTCCTTTGCATAATATAATAAAATTGGGCTCCACCCAAACATTAATGGTTGTATGCTATTTTGTGTCTATGTAATGTCTTGACACGACGTATTACTGGCAAATGTCACACGAGTTTTTCTTGGAGATACACCGGAGCACGCAAAAACCAACTTCTCTCCTGCCGTTCACCCAGCACATGTGACATTACACTAAATTATTTTTCAATCTATGTGTCTCTGTTTCATTTTCAATCTATACTTGCGTATCGTTGTCTCTGTTACATTAAATTCATTTTCAATCTATGTGTCTCTGTTACACTAAATTCATTTTCAATCTATATGTCTCTGTTACACTAAATTCATTTTCAATCTATGTGTTTCTGTTACACTAAATTCATTTTCATTCTATGTGTCTCTGTTACACTAAATTCATTTTCAATCTATGTGTCTCTGTTACACTAAATTCATTTTCAATCTATGTGTCTCTGTTACTCTAAATTCATTTTCAAACTAAGTTCGTGTGTATTGTTTACTCTGTTACTCTAAATTCGTTTGTAAAATATATTCCTTGTGTATTTGTTTCTCTGTTACAACTAAATTCATTTTCAAAACGAATCTCCTTGTATATTGTTTCCTCTGTCACACTAAATTAATTTAGAAAAAAATAATTCCACGTGTATTCTTTATTTCTGTTACACTACAGTTACTTCGAAAACGAAGTCAATGTGTATCTTTGTCTCTGTTGCACGAAATTCATTTGCAGAAAGCAATCCATTTATATTGTTTTCTCTGTTACACTGCTAAATTCATTTGTAAATAATATTCCGTGTGAATTGTTTTCTGTTACAAGATATTCATTTACAAGCAAAGTCCATGATTATTGTTTTTTTCTATTACACTAAATTCATTTGGAATAAAATAATTATGTGTATTCTTTTTTATGTTACATTGAATGTGTTTGGAAAACGAACTCTGTGTGTATATTTCTCTCCGTTACTACACTGGACTCATTTACAAAATCAAGTCCATATACATTGTTTTATCTGTTACACTAGATTTATTTGCAAAATAATTCCTGTGTATTGATTTCTCTGTTACATTAGATTCATTTGCAAAGTAATTCCTGTGTATTGTTTTCTCTGTTACACTAGATTCATTTGCAAAATATAATACGTGTGTATGTTTTCTCTTGTATAATTACTCCATTTGCAAACTTAATTATGTTTGAACTGTTTTCTTTGTTACACTAAATTTATTTTCATTAAGAAATCCAAATGTACTGTTTTATCTGTTACACTAAATTTATTTTCATTAAGAAATCCAAATGTACTGTTTTCTCTGTCACACTAAATTTATTTTCATTAAGAAATCCAAATGTACTGTTTTCTCTGTCACACTAAATTTATTTTCATTAAGAAATCCAAATGTACTGTTTTCTCTGTCACACTAAATTTATTTTCATTAAGAAATCCAAATGTACTGTTTTATCTGTTACACTAAATTTATTTTCATTAAGAAATCCAAATGTACTGTTTTCTCTGTCACACTAAATTTATTTTCATTAAGAAATCCAAATGTACTGTTTTATCTGTTACACTAAATTTATTTTCATTAAGAAATCCAAATGTACTGTTTTCTCTGTCACACTAAATTTATTTTCATTAAGAAATCCAAATGTACTGTTTTATCTGTTACACTAAATTTATTTTCATTAAGAAATCCAAATGTACTGTTTTCTCTGTCACACTAAATTTATTTTCATTAAGAAATCCAAATGTACTGTTTTATCTGTTACACTAAATTTATTTTCATTAAGAAATCCAAATGTACTGTTTTATCTGTCACACTAAATTTATTTTCATTAAGAAATCCAAATATACTGTTTTCTCTGTCACACTAAATTTATTTTCATTAAGAAATCCAAATGTACTGTTTTCTCTGTCACACTAAATTTATTTTCATTAAGAAATCCAAATGTACTGTTTTCTCTGTCACACTAAATTTATTTTCATTAAGAAATCCAAATGTACTGTTTTATCTGTCACACTAAATTTATTTTCATTAAGAAATCCAAATGTACTGTTTTATCTGTCACACTAAATTCATAAGCCTCTGCAAAATGTTGCTAGTATTGTTTTGTCTATTGCGCTAAATTCATAGTCAGGCTCCGCATATCTTTGTTTTCACTTTGAATGCAGCAGCATGCACACGCATACAAACACACGGATGCACACAGTGATAAACGTGGATAGTGAATCCCCACCCCACTCCACCCCTCCCACGTGCTTGAATTATTTTAATCTAAATAGGCTATGTCTTTTTTTAAAGAAACTAGTTTACATAATTATTTACACTGAAACAAGATGTAATGTTTAAATCGTTAGTTTTTAAAGTATTTTGTATTTTATTGCAGTCGCATTTCGCACACTTTTTGCTTCACTCACGGTGGATGGTCAGTTATGCCATCGATTCACAAGAGTGCCGCCAGAAGTATTTAGGACCAATTGCAGTACACCCTTAACAGGACAAAACGTATCAATCACTAAATCTGTTGCCAGGGATACACCCACTCACCTTGACCACACACTTAACATCTGTGAGGTGGAAGTATGGAGTAAGTATTTTCTCATACTCACGTCTTCAATTGGTCCGGAAAGTTGCAAGAACTGTATTTTTAAAATCCGAGTGCATTTTGATTTGCTACTAATTATTTTATATTTTAATATATTTAGAAACTTCAATAAAAGTAATTCACCTCAGGACTATAAACACAAAAGTAGTTTTAGTTCAATATAAGCAATTCACATCAAGACTATAAAACAAAATGGTTTTAGTACACGAATCGTTCAATATAAGCAATTGACTTCGGTACTAAAGAAAAGCATAAAAATAAAGGGATGTTTATTGAGCAAATGTTCAAAAATTGCATAATAAAGTATATTTCAAATGGCTTAAGTAAATAAATGATTAATTGAAAGTATTTAAAGGCTAAACAAAATGAAAATTCACTGGCTTAAGTAAATAAATGATTAATTGAAAGTATTTAAAGGCTAAAGAAAATGAAAGTTCACTGGCTTTAGTAAATGAATGATTAATTAAAGGTATTTAAAGGCTAAACAAAATGAATGTATATTTCAATGGCTTAAGTAAATGAATAATTAATTAAAGGCATTTAAAGGCTAAAAATTGAATGTATATTTCTATGCCTTAAATAACCGAATTTCTAATTAAAAGTATTTAAAGGCTAAACGAAATGAAAGCATAAAGATATAAGGCTGTATTACTATGTGAATGTTTTTCAACTGAATAATATAGTATTTCAATAATTTCAATCAATGAATGATTTACTATAAGCAATTCTCTTGAAGATTAAAATATAAACATATAAAGGTATAAGGTTTTATTACTGCGAAAAAGGTTTATTAAATATAAAGATAAACCTATAAATATATCAGGTTGGATTACTGCGAAAAAGGTTTATTAAATATAAAGAAAAACCTATTGTGAAGATATATTAAAAATAAATTATGTAACTCTTAATAACCTTTTTCATATATTTTATTTGTTTCTTCTTACACACAGTTTTTTCCCAGTCTTGCACAACCCCATTGAGAAACTTCCGTTAAATTGATAAATGGAGACAATTATTTTGAAAACAAATAATATTATTCGAAAGATGCGAAATTGATTAATGGAGACAATTATTTTAAAATCAAATAACATTATTCTAAAGATGTGAAATTTATTAATGGAGACAATTATTTTAAAAACAAATAACAGTATTCTAATGTTTTATTTCCGATAATATCGATTTTCGGATTTTTTCTCAAGGCGAATTATGCTAATATGTGGATATTTACAGAACTCTCTACCACAAGTAGTATAAGTAAAATAGTCCAAAAGAATGCTAATTATAAAGTTAGTTTAATAATATCAGAGTTGTGGTTTTATTTCGTTGTTTTTCAAACTAATGATCTGTCACAAATCAGAAAATGTGTTTAAAAACAAAGCTCTTGATCAAAACCATGAACTTTGAACTTATATGCTATAACACATATTTTACAAATATGTAGACTCTTTATGTCTATTAATAATCAAATTCAAATCGTAAATCTGTATGTATAATTCATATTTTAAGAGATTTGTTTGTGATGAATCTTTTTTAAATTTCAGACATACATACCTATTGCCAGAGATTAATAGCTATATTTCATTCTCAGAACATACGAAGTTTACTTAGAAAATATACATTTATTTAATGTTAAGCTTTACGAAAATAAAGCGTTAATTTATTTATATTTTTGTTTTGCAATTGGCACCCACTGAATCTAAGAGGATGATTAAAACATATAATAGTATTACATATCTTGAAAGAAACATATATTGTTGATGTGAAGAAATAAATAACGATTTTTATACAACTATTACTATTACCTTGCCTTTCCCTATCTTAAATTTAAATGTCACAGTGACCCGACCTTGGGCACTCCTTATGACGGTATTTGGGAAAGTGCCTGAGGTGATTGGGAATACGGTAGAATTTGGTATGTAATGCAAACCATCCCAACTGGTAGAGTAGTATTTATTTTCCAATGGATATGATTTACGAGAACGAGACCAGCCAATCGGCTCAGATCTAAATATTTACCTGTTTTAGAGAAATATATTGTCTGTTCACTTGAATGTGAAGTGGCAAAGGAGTCCGGTCATGAAAGGTGGCCATTACGATGATGATCATTTAAGTGATTGGTTGAGAGAGAATGGAAATAGTTCCTGCATTTATCTGTTGATATGTTGTACTTGTGTTTTACGTAAGATGTATTGTGTGAGTAGACTATTATTATTTCTACAATGTTTGAAGTAAAATGCTCTTATTTAGTCTAGTGTTAACTTGCCATTGTTTTGAAATGCTGTATTTATTATGCTGTGTGCGTGTATAATTCTAATAAATACTGTTGCAGGAAATTGTACGTTGAGACTGGAATGTAAGAAAGAATGGAGTTATAAAAAGATAAACTGGAGCTTAGCATTACTACCTGATTATATTTTTCAGGTAAAGCAGCCTTTCGTTTTGTGTATGTTTTGAACCTTCTGGTTTACTGGTTATAAAACTCTACAACGGCTGTAGACGTGGGGAGACTCTATTGCACAAAACAAGTGCAAGAATACACTGCATCCCATTGATGTATGAGGCGAGATATACTGACTACATGAGCAATGTCTGGTGCAGAGAAGTTGATGGAAATTGCATCTTTATTGTTCTGCTTTATGGCGTTGACAAGAAATGGTCAAAAGAAATGCCCAGGTAAACACGAAAGAAAATGTAGTTGAGCGTTTTCAATGTGTAAGAGGAACATGTGGAACTTACGTGATAACAGCAGACAGTAAAGTTGTGACACTGTTCCAAAAGTGCAAAAGACTATTGAGATAGTGCATAATTCAAGTTATATCAAATCTAGTATAGCTTATCTCTAATAACTACCTTTTGGTCTCTGATAACAACTATCCTGAGATGTGTCTTGACATTATTGTTTAATTCTATTTTCAGATAAACACTGTCTAGACAAAATTATTCGAACATGGTTTCATAATAATAATTAATCTTGAGTAATTGTTTTCATTGTATTTGTCATATGTATATTTGATTGATAATTTAATAAATGTATTGTTAAATTTATTGACCCTCTTAAAGATATTGATAACCTTATATTAAAGAAGAAAGTGGGTGACTTAGGGCACACTAACCATAGATGAAAGACAGATTTGTCTTCTCCTTTAGTAATAAGTCTTCCACCTACAGAATATTGTGTGATGGTAAATGTTGTCTTTAATTTGGTGGAAGAGATAAAACATTTACAACACCGACATATCTGCCAATTGAGAGAGATGAGTGTTGTTTGCTGGAGAATTATTAGTAACATAAGTTAAGATTCTCATTACTTGTAATTAGTTATGAATGATTTATTAATTAGTCTTAATCATAATCATTAACTAGGTGGCGCTAGTTTCACAATTACTGCGAACGTCTGGTCGATGACTGCACAGAGATTTAAAAGACACAGACCGAAAGGAAATAATGACTAAAATCCATGTTAGAAAACCATCCCAAAGACTTCATTACGAAATGGAGCTAAACCTGGTATTGCTGATATCAAAGACCATTATACAGATACCACTGACAACAAGAAACATGTACAAATATGATAAGAAGCTCTACATTCGCCAACATTTTAGTCGTCAACTAGCAGAATAATTAGCAGAAAGATGAATTCAAACATTAATGACAAATTAGAAAACCATTCTCATTTACAACAATAAACACACTGCTTTACTACCAATAAATAAAATAGTAATCCTTGTGCTGTATCGCGCCAATTTTTCTCAGGCAGGATTAAGAGACATTGTGAATTAAAAATATAAATGGAAGTTACTGAATCCTCTACTGTGTGTTTCGTCTCATACTGAAGTCCTATAGTAGAAAAACCATCAGTGATATTAATTCTCAAATATCCTGACAAGATTTCTGTAAGGGCATTCATATCATCAAACTAATCCACACACCATACAACTTAACCCAATAGAGGGCAGCGTCCCAGTTTTGGGACAGTTATATATGACCAAAATTTAACATCTGTCAAACAAGAAAGCTAACAATTTTGCTATTAAATGGAAATAACAGTGTCTGCTGGTAGAAAATTACTCCTCACTAACTTTCCAGCATTATCTATCTTTTCAAAATGGCGGCACTCAAAGCATCTGGCGCTTCATCCAGCAAGAGCAAAGTTCAAAGGTAAGCTAGACGACTAAAATTTACATACTGATCGATTTATTGCAATTGATTATGCTGTTTTAACTTTAGCAATATGAAAGAAAAGTTGAAAACGCTTACGTTATTCCATACTTTCTATGTAATTTTACAACCGTCCCAAAACTGGGACACTGCCCACAATAGGCCCCATGTTTTTTTCTTTCAGTTCTATTCCCTGCTAATATTTATTAACTACTTTTAGTTCATTTCGGGTGTTTCATTTTGTTTTAAACATCAATTTCTTCTTATGATCAACAATAAAGTATAATACATCCTTTATTAAGACCCCAATTAATAACCATCAATCAATTATCTTGTATAGACAACCAATACAATGACTGGTACCGTATCTGCTATGTTTTGCTTTTTTTTTCAGAATGTTTACTGTCAATGAAGCCCTTGATCAGATAATGGAATCAGACTATGATATTGATTCCGCCGACATTTATTTGGAACCTCCAGATGTTACTGAAGATACTGACTGTGACAGTGGTGATGAAGATGGAATTGGTGTTTCTGTTGACAATCTTTCTGGAAATAAACTCAAAGCTGGTTGCTCAGTTACACTTTATACAAGAGATGGTCGTAAATTTTCCCATGATGTGGAAGAATACAGTAGTTCCACTGAGACAGATTCACAAGACACAACAGAGATAGAAGAAATGCCTTTAAGAAAGAAAAAGAAGTTAAGTGTCACCAACAGGGTATGGCGACATACCGATCTCCATCCTGAACTTCAAATGAATTTTGAAACAAGAGACCCCTGGATTTCAAATCGAGATTTAACGCCTCTGGCAATCTTTGAATTATTTTTTGATGATGACACATACAAGCTAATAAAGGACATGACCAACCTTTATGCCAGACAAAAAGGTTTAACTTTTGATGTCACAATTGGTGAACTGAAAACAGTTTTTGGAATCATGTTCATATCAGGATACAACCCTGTTCCACGAAAACGAATGTACTGGGAGCATCAGCCAGATGTTCGAAATGAGCTTATTGTCATGTCTATGATGTACACCAGCAAGACTCCTTCCATTCAAGCCGGACGTCTACCAACTGTCAGCAAAAGAGTACCAGACCAAGTGCGTTACGACAACCAAGGCCACTTCATTACCTCAGGCCTCACTCAGAGACGATGTGTTCAATGTGGGAAAAAGACAATGAAACTCTGCTCAAAATGCCCAAGTGCACCACTGCATCAAGATTGCTTCATTGCGTTTCACACAAAATAAATCTATTTCATTGTTTCAGGACTATTGCAGTATTCAGATAACTCGCTGTGCTGATCACGAGATTACTTTTTTAAAACCCTAGGCTAAGTAGCCTAATATGTACTTAAAATTGTGTTGTAACTTATATTTTATTTGTTTAGAATAAAACCATAACCATTTCCTGTTTATGTTTTAAATATTTTAAAGACAGTGAATAAATGTGTTAGAATAACTCAGTCAGATACACATGGAAAAACATGAACCCTTTTGTGGGCAGCGTCCCACTTTTGGGACGCAACTTTAAACCATTCAAATGATGTCTAAAATGTAATTTTCATAAATAAATCATTCAAAACAGTCACTTTTGCACTAAATCATACAACATATTAAAAGATGAATACATTTTAAGAACCTGCCCACTATTGGGAATGCGATAAATACTTTGGTTTTTCTTTAAGAAATATGCAAGTACACAAGAGAATTAACACCAAGAACATACGCACGCAGCGAAGTCAAAGTCTTTAAGACTAACGGAGATAGGTATAAGACTTCAAGTGAAATCAAAATGGCGCCCTCCCCCAATTATGGGTGGTGACCAAGGCAGGTACCATATAGGCAATCTGTAGCGCAGAGGGAATGACATATTAAAACGAAATTAAAGCAATGGACTTCAAAGCACAGAAACTATTTGCAATGCATTAGTACCTATACAAAAAGCAGATGTGAATATACTATTGTAAATCAGAATATAATTGGAAGCTAGGTATTCTTGAATAAGAAAGACAGACTGCATAAAAAGTAATAGTTTTAGCAAGCTATATGTCTAGAGTCAATACAAATACACACAAATAATACAAGCAGTAATACCCCATTCCCTCAGTGATTATAACAACAGCAGACAGAACAACAGATAGAGAATACGAGAAGATGAAAGTTTCATTAAACTATTTTCAAGAAAAACTTTGTCAGTTGAATTATTCCACAAGCTCTGATTGTTTAGTTGAGTCATCGTATTATACTGCTTTGTTCATGGAATAATTAGTGACATTCGGCTTGCATTGCTTTGTTCATATTCACCATGTCTTCCTAATTAGTGACGTTCGGCTGCATTGCTTTGTTTATATTCACCAAGTCTATTCATCTCAAATGACCGAATACTTTAAAAGGCTGTTCAAGAAGGTAAGGTCGTTCACATCAAGATATTGTTTGCAGTTTGTAGCCTTCCAAGCATTCCAAGCATGCCGGTGTCTTATATCGCTGCATCATTGACGTCATTGCTTTAAATAAAATCCATCCTACTTCTCCGTCTGTATAATGCTATTTGGTGTCAACAACTTTGATGACACTCATGTATCATTATATAGCATGTGCCTACCAAGAGAGGGATCCACTATAAATGTTCGGAAGAACAAAATCTACAGAACCTAAATAATGCATTTATCTCCCCCTGCCCATTCACTTACTTTGGACGGCAAGGAACCCTATGTTTCACCAGCATCAACAATGTAAAAATTATATCATCTGCCATCTCGCTTTGCCTCTAAACCACACAGATCTATGCCAATGCAGTTGGTTCGCTAGACAGCTTGAAACAAATCTACATGTTCACTAACAGGATGAAGACATCACGTTTACAAATGAAATCTGACTCAGTATACAAGAGATGAGGGAAAATGTGATGATATGGAGAAGAGTAATTCCCAGTCTTACAATGAAAGAGATTCGGTTATCACCAGAAACGTCATTTTTGCTTCTCTAACTTTAGCATCCACCTTTAATTTCATCCATTCTCGCCTGGGCATAGTGAAGCCAAATTTCGTCCTTTAATCAATACTTCACATGCTGGTCGACAGCCACAGCAAGAGGTAAACAACTTTCAATACTGTTTACATGAGAAACCTTTTATTTAATGGTGACACAACCACATATCGACCTGCCACACTCATTGTCTCTATCATGGTACATAGATCTCTGTTCCTCTTTACTTATACAACCAGCTCACACATATATGTTGTTAGCTTGGTAGGTTTCCGCTGATTTCGCGCTCGGTAAAGGGGTCGGAGGGTGTATTGATCGGGGGTGGGGGGTGAGGGCTCGTAGACATGTCAACTTTGAATTTTATTTTTTTATGTAAAACGTGTAGTGTGGGTTGCTGTCGCTTGTCAGAGGCACGCACGCCTGGCTTGCAAAAGACTGGCTTTAGCTCGGTATTCCATGAGCTAAAGTAGTGGTGGTTACGTTTCCAGTATTTATTTATAGACCCTGCCTAGGATTTTCAGGACTTTAAAATATGATAGATTAAATTAATTCCTTCTCTCTATCCTAAACAGACTGGCTGCCCAAATTATCATTTGACTAACTTTAAAATGTGTCTTGTAGTGTAGACAACAGATTTATAAACTGACAATTTGCGTACAAAGCTGGCTTTGGAGTCGTTAAATTCCTCTAGATTAATATGCATACGTTATGTCATTCAGCTCATTCGCCCCCATCCAAAACCAAGAAATCTATAGGTCTATTATGCATAAAAATGTACTACAAAGAGGATTAACAATTAAAAATAAGATTTAATAAGTTTAACAATTTAACAAACAGTTAATATACGAACGCGAAGTCTAATTCTAAGCCGTAGCAATCAACGTGCTTTTAAATTGTCAACTAGAGAATTGCCTTGCGAATACAATTCAAAGTTACTTTTGATTTCGGTACACCGAGTTATGACTTAACTGGTGAATGTTGGTCCACGTGTTCGAATACAGTCCAGACCAGTCTATCTCACTTGTCTTCCCTCAGCAAAGATGCATACAGCATAACAATGGAATTGTCTTTCAGTATCGCTGATTGGGATGGTGAATATAGACAGACGTGCAGACCTCTGCGCCGGCACTGTCCGTTAATGGCAATAGGACAACAGTGGATTCAGCTCACTCGTAGAGCATGAACAACTTCAGTGGAACAAGGATAAGGAGTAGGAAACAGAAAACCGACCTGAAAGCAAAGGTGTTTTCGTAATCGTCTTGCTTCAAAGTCGCCTTCCTAAGCACGATCAGTTTATAAATGCTCGGGCCAGAAATTCGACATAACGCGTTGTTTACAATTTTAGATCAAAATTATAATCTCACGCATGTTGCATTTAACAAGCATGACGTATGAATTACCAAATATTTACAACGTTAAAATTTAGAGTTCATACAAAAGGGACAATTCAAACCAAGCAAAGTGCTTTACAATTTACATTAAAATTTACACGCAATAATTTGAATTACAATAGAAAATTCATATCGGGCTCAGGCATCCCTGGCTCTAGTGAATTTAAAGTTATATAAATTAAAGTTACAATGGGAAAAGAGTTACAATGATTTATATACAATACTCATAGGTTTTTGTCATTTATCAACGAACCGTGCTTAAGCTCAATAGCAATGCATAGCACAAATTTCATACATGTTCAACAATGCAAAATACAATTAAATAAATTCAATACCTTAGTGAGAAATCGAGGTGTTATCTCAGCAAAACGCGTCGGCTGTTCCTATACGACTCACGAATAAGCGGCATCGGGCTTCTTGTATCTCGGAGTGACTCTACAGAACCGCGTTCCCGTATTTATAAAAAATCATAAGGTGCATCACGTGACTGGTCACGTAGTATGTGGTTGGTTCGAGAACTTAGACAATGGTCCAAAGTTACATAATGTCTCTGACCTCTTTGTTGGAAGCTTCTCGATACTGAAGTATCATGGGAGAGCTTCAAACAAAGGAATTTCAAATTTTGATGTTTGAAACCAAACAAGTGGGTCAAGGAGTCATGACATTTTTATCAGACTGTGACAGTGGTGAATGTTGATATTGTTCACGATGTTGAAATGGGAGGATGGATGGTAGGGAGGATCTTACAGATCCCAGGCTTGTAGAACACCAAGTCTGTAACTAGTGTGTGCGCGTGTCTGGGATGTTGAACTCCTTGTTCTCTCTCACTGGTGGCGTTTATTGTCATTGCTTTTGTTTTCGATGCTCTATCTAATGTCCGTTGAGATGTGTGAAGATGATGCAGTTTGCAGTATAGATGGTCGAGAAGCAGCTGGATCTTGTCTGCAAGGGGATGGTTGACATATCCCCCCACTAGCGATTCTCCTGCTCACTGTACCGCCAATGTTGATGTTGTTGCTGCTGGCGGGTTTGTCATTTTTCGGGCCATTGCTGATGTTGTTGTCTCGACGTATGGTGTTGTTGTTGATGACGTTGTCGTTGTGTCTTGATGACATCTCCGGCAAACTGAGGGGGGGGGGGATGGGCCTCAAGCACTCTTGAAATTCGTCCAGAGTGGTGTCAACTTTAGTCTGTTTATCTGGTTTCTTGTGTTGACCATATTAGCTTGTATTATCTTTTCCTTCATCTAGTTGTTTTGGTCTGAGTGTTGGCTATTTTATGCTGTTTTCTATTATCCTCTTTCATTGACGTTGTCCGGAATGTATTATCTTCTTTCACTGTGGTAGATTTTTGTATTTTTTCTTCTGTCACAGTTATTGGTGTCAGTACGAAGGCTTCATTAACCACTTTCAATGTTGTCTAAGATGTGTTCACTTTTGTTTTCAGTGGGATCTTCCAGACTATGTGCGTATTCATTTCTTTTTCACACGTAGTAGTAGTTGTTTGGGTTTGTTTCACAGTGGTTGATGTTGCTGGCTTGTCAGCCTAGGTATGGCATCCATCGTGTAGAAGATTCTGTGGAACAATTCAGAAATGGACAGTTTTACTTCTTTGTTTTCGCTGAAATTTACCAGACGGCTTTTTGGAGACATCTAACTGTCTTGCATGATACCAACTGATTTTAGTGAAACCTCATAATCGAGATTAGGTAGGTCATGTCAATCTCCCATGGAAGGGGTACTGTCCACTGCCATATTAACTGTCAGTATCTCTGGATGATAGGTATCCCCTTTAGCAGCCTTGAAAAGGGCGTGGGAGTGGTGCAAACAGCTGCTCCTGCTCCTGCAGCTGCATCTTTTCATCCTTGATCTGGAATTCTGATAAAAGAAGGGGCAAGATGAATAAGTGTGTCCTTTAACTCTGAATGCGCGAACTAATGAAGTGAACTCTCTCTTACACATACACACTGGCCAAAAATATACTAATAGCAAGGACCGCAAAGGAAGCCCCAATAATTCTACAATTCTAGAACTGGTCTTCTGTTCTGTTTTCTGTCATTTGTTTTATAAATATTTTTTTTTCTAAATCCCTATGAGTCATGTAATGATTTTACTATCTAAGGAAAATACATTAAATAATCTTTAAACACATTGCTTTCTTAATGTATAATTTGAAAGACAAAGTCAACATAAAATAAAAAAATATATATTTGTGTGTTATGCAAAAACCATGATTACACAATCAAATCATAAAATACACGAAGAAAATATTTTAAACAGGAACACAGAAATACATAAATACAAACTATAAACTATTTCATATCTTAATATAAAAATAACATCTTCGCTTAATAAATACCTAAAACAGTATAAAACAATAAAATCATGTACTCTAACAAAGCACAATACATATAACACGAACGTCCAGCATAGTCTATAAAAAGCTTGTGGACGGTCACTAACCCAGCGACAGGCCTATTATGTGAAGACAAGCAAAAGCATTCTGCTTGGCAGACTGCCAACCTAGAGTAGATAATTTCAGGTATTCCACGTGCATTAAGGGATTGTATTTTGTTTATCTTGCACTTGACTTGTGCAGGAAATCATGCACTAAATTAAAGTCCAAGTTAATACACAAGATAATTTCAAATATATATAATTTCAAGGTCACTTCAAATTCTTAAAACAAAGCATTTTTAAAAGAGCTCGTATCATGTCCAAGATCACCAAAATCAGATTGTACAGTATTATAGCTTATTTTATGATGCAAGAATTTAACCAGTTAGACTTAGCAATGGCCGTGTACTGACTAATTGAGTTGCACAATGTCTGTCTACTGGCTAATTGTAATTAACAAATATGTTGTAAAGGGAAGTATGGGAAAATACTTTAGTGAAGATAAATCTTGTTGATGCACTCATTTTGAAATGTTGGTCCTGTGTGCACAATCAAAAGAACACGTGTGCATGTATAAGGCTTTGTGAAAAGACCGCTAGCACTTCTGAAGTTCTGTTGAAGGCCCTTTTCGGAAGACTTTTGTTTTTCGTGAGTTGTGACTGCAAATTATAGGCCTTGATTAGGCTTCTCAAACATTCTGTATGTGTTCTGAAGTCTATTATTCATTTCACACAGTGCGAGCTAAATTTGCCCTTGCTGTTAGCAACAGGCATAGCAGCAACGGATAAAAGATCATGTGACTTTTTCTTGTCACAATTGTCCATTTATTCATTCCCTCCAGTGATGTGTATGTCTTTGTCGTTATAATGTCGTCATTGTTAAGAACACACTGTTACTTTGAAAGCCTAAGAAACGCTAGGGACCAAATTCAGAACGATTCAATTAAGACTTCTTGATAGTCTTATCATGCCTGAGACTTATCTTAGATATTCATGCCCACACCTCTCTTCTAGTGACGACTAAACTGTATAAAGATGAATATGCATGCATCAGGAAACCTATGAATGACAGTTTAACGACCTGAACTAACACTGTATACGCATTATAAACATTTACTATTAAAGGAAATTTTCCATGCATATTCTAAACTACCTTGTTGTCGGGGCCATTGCTAATAGAGCAAAACTTCAGTGTAAAATCATAGATACTCAGTGCAGTGACGATACTTGTTATTGTCTCCATATCTTCCATAAATGGAGAACACAATCAAATCAGTGTGATTAATTTCTAAGAGAACACTTTTTTCCGTTGGATTTTGGACTAGATATATGGTGGATATGGACAAGAAAGTGTATGATACAAATCATAATGAATAATTAATGACGCCCAGTGAGCGAATATGATGAATGTAATGAACAGAAGTGTGATGAGAGTGACGAACGTAATTACCAATAACGTCATCATGTAGCAAATGTAGTTGACAATAGACAAAACCGTCAACATGTAGAGAATGTAGACGACAAAACAGAAAATTGTCAACATGTAGCAAATGTAGTCGATAATGAACAAGCAATGACAAATACAATCTGGCAGGTCATGGCTTATCTGAATCGAAGAAAATCTTTCAAACGATAACTGTATCCCTAATTAATTGCTTTAAAGTTATTGCCCCTATCACTTCATTACTGTGAACACACGTGCTTATATACACAAACGCATGCACGCACACACACACACACACACACACACACACACACACACACACACACACACACACACACACACACACACATTAAACGCACACATACAATATTGAATTATTTGACTTTGCATCAGACATTCAAATGAATTTAAAATTAAATTCCATGCACACTTGCCGGACTGGAAGAGAGTACATATACTAATGAAACGTCAAAATTTTGCCTGTAGATTTTAGAGGGCCAATAAGAAATAGTAGATGTACATCGTGAACTCTTGTAAACAGTTTGAACTAACATTTCTATATTTACAGTTTGAACTAACATTTCTATATTTACAGTTTGAACTAACATTTCTACATTTACAGTTTGAACTAACATTTCTATATTTACAGTTTGAACTAACATTTCTTTATTTACAGTCTGCAGAGCGGGATTATATGGCGATAAATGCGGCAAGAGTTGTGCAGGTTGCACGGATTACTGCTACTATAATGGAAGCTGTCTGATTGAAAACGGTATTTAGTTCCCTAACACATGTTGATACTGTATTTTAAAACTTATCTCAACATACCAGTCTGGTTTATAATACCGTGCATTAAATCATTCAAATATTTCATACTGACCTTACACCATTATTTTTCTAAAACGTTTCAACTTTTCAATAAAGTCTCTAATGCGATTAATGAAATATTTCATAATGCTGTCTATATGTACATGTTCAGTGATAGGAGAACTTACATTAAGCTTACATGTTGTGATGGCGTTAGATGTCAACGTTCAATGATAGCAGAACTTACATTAAGCTTACATGTTGTGATGGCTTTAGATGTCAACGTTCAATGATAGGAGAACTTACAGTATGGTATTTTTTCATGGTGTCTTTAGATATAAAATTAATGATTGCAGAGTTTACATAAGCTTATAGCCCATGGTGGCTTTAGATGTCAACGTTTAATAAAAATAGAGCTTACAGAATGGTATCAGCCCGTGGTGTCTTTAGTTGTCAATGTTTAGTGATATCAGAGCTTACAGAAACACTGTTATGAGTGGTGGAACAATCGTCTTATTAACGCACAGGTCCTATTAATACTTAAACTGACTAGTAATTAACAATTACTGTTTACTTAGTTAATGAATGAGTGAGCATTTGAAGCACAAATAATACTTGTCTTCGAATTTATTTGCTTGAATTTATACACTATCAGCGCAGACCTCTGTCAGTGGCAAGCAATTGAATTTATACACAATCTGCGCACACCCTGACAGTGACATGAAATTGATATAATATATATTCTCTTAAACTTAAATGTGCTTGACATTCATGCAATTATTATTTTCACTGTTCGCATTTTTATTTGATTTTATAATTCATTAATATATAACTTCCCAATTCCCAAAGCTCACTCTTAGTATACTCAGTAAAGAGAAATTAAAAGAATGTTTAAAATTAAAATATTGAATAATTAATACGAGGAATGTTTTCACGACGACGTTTTAAATGAATGTAGTACACTTTGTTAAAATACCCCGGATGTCAATGAACAACTCCAAACTGACCAGTAAACGAGAGCGGACAAAGTATTTCCAATCAAATGCAGACAGAAATCTAACTGAACATTCCGATCTAAAGGAAGATCATTATAAATGTCACTGAAAAGATTATTATGATCAACATCCCTGTCGCCGGCCACCTTCTCTCTTATGAGGGGAGGGTGGTGGCTTGTCAACTTCACGTAGGACTTGCATAAATATGATTACAAATCCGCACACAGAATACCAAGATGGTTGTTTGGCTTGAATTTTATTCTGCGTGTAGGTTACGTATTGCCGATATGTTTGCATGTGTGCTTGCATACGGGTAGGGGTGAAGTGTTGACGGCACAGACGACACAACGTATAACAACGACAGCAACCACTCTTTCGAAACCATAGACAGGAGAAAGCCTCAATGTCAGAGTATATATTCAAATTTATTGGTCTATGGGTTTCCACTCACACGTTGGTTAGTCAGTCAGCCATCCACACTCGCACCCATGGGTAAAGGGGAAGAAAGAAGGAAAAAATTATGAATGATGAAAAAAATAAAATAAATACGAAATTCCATTTCTCCATGCAGTATTACTTCTAGATACATTTAAGCATTATTTATCATAAAATAGCAATCATTATTTATAAGTTCTGGCACCACTACTCTTGTATCAAAGTTCAATAATAAACAAATGTCATTTGACTTGTAAGTCTTCTTCAACAGTTCCATCAATATTTTCTTACATTAATCTTAATACCATCCTTTACTTATAAACGTATTTTTAAACTCAAGGTTTACTTTTAATTCTCGGTTTAATGCTTATTAAGACTCCTAAGCTTTAGTTTTAAGTTTTAGTTTTAGTGCTCTGAGATTTCCTACACTAGTTAGAATTTTCTTTTACTCACATAGATATTGCCATTTTCTCCTTGTTCTCTGCTCACATGGTTATCGTCACTTTCTTCTTGTTCTCTCTGCTCATAGAATCAACGTTACTTTCTCTTGTGCTGGGCTCACATCGTTATTGTTAATCTCTCCTTGTGCTGTGTGTTTAAAGATGCTCAAAACACTGTCGACGTCTCAACACAGCCGTCCTCACTGCTACAACGGCTGCTACAATTTCACGCTCCCGTGTGCTTCTCGTTAGGCCTAATTTCTCAACTCTTGTTACGTTCTCTCTTCTTCTCTTCTTCGTTTCTCATCTCTTCTCTTCTCTTCTCTTCAATTTCTCCTCATTTCATCTCGTCTTTCCTCTTCTCTTACATGCATGACCACTACTGCTTCCAACGATAGTTACTACCATTATGTAACATCTCGTTCTGTAACATCTCCCAGTGCCGTGACATTAGACTTCCATCAGGAATTTACCTCTGCATGGAAAATAATCGATTACCTGCGGTCTTTGCACAGAGTCTTTGAAAACCTGAGATGGCTATCTGGTTTGATTTGGCCCATCTTGAACTGCAGCGGCCTTGATGGCGAGCTTTCCATATACAGCTGGGTAGACATCTGGCACTCTGTTACAGTGTTCAAGAACTCTCTTTCTGTTTGCCTCGCAGAATTGTAGAGTTTTTCCTGATACAAAAAAGCAGAGAGAAAGTACCTCCACCTTCTACAAGATGCTACATTCTCGAGGTATCTCATTCATCTCTGACTCTGTATCCTCTTTTATACACACAGTTCTTGCACATCACTTTCTCTGAGCTGGCTGGAACACACACCCTTCCAGCACACATGCTATCCCCCATCCAGCACTGCCCATTTACAACCAGCATGGCACTGTACTGCTGAGAAATATTCTGACCAAGGTGCCAAAGTATCAAGTTCCCAGCTGACAACTGTGATTTACGTATCCATTTGCCCTTCCTAGCTAACTCAGAGCACACACTAACATCTCAGAGCAACAGTCCTACTCCTATTTTATTTTAAAACTACAGTTACTAAGGCAACTCATGGCCACCTGGCAAGCCATACATTAATTCACAGCAAGAAATGGTTGTACACACAAACCAACCTTTTTAACTTAGTAATACAATTATTAACTTTCCAATAACTCAAATTCCATTTCAAAAAAAAATTCACAATTCACAATACTATATCAACTTAAGTTACCAAACATTTTTTAGTGGTGATTCTTAAAAGTTGTTTACATTTCCAAAACTCAGAGCCTGCCTTTTTCATGGATAAAATCAACGTCCTAGCGCTTTCTCAAGAATTCCCCTACACTGGCCCCAATGTACTCTATACTGACACAGATTTATGAGCATGGTGTCCTGGTCAGCCAGCAAGGCATGAACTTAAAGCTAGATTTTCGGACTTAGTTTTCGCATTGTTGACAAAATGGTTGTTTTCACCCCCATCCCTCTTTGAATTAACTTAGCTGTTTCGTTAATAGTTTAGAGTTAGAAAAATACTTAGAGGGAGAGAAAAAAAAATTATTAATATTTCCCATTATTGTGACAATCCCTTATCTTTTATTTATAAAAGAAAATGTTATAACTAAGGGAAATAGAACATTAATGATTATGTTTTATACTAGAAAAACCGCCTTTGGATACAGATTTCTTCCATCATAAAGTTACATTATAATGATGATATATACTATTGAGACATTGACATTATAATTGTCAGGATATTTATAAATCTTGCCCGGATCCTATTGATAAATATTAAAAGAAATAGTGAAAGAATAAAATTTAAATGCAAAGAAATGTTTGAGAAATAAAACAAGAAGTCTAGTACAAGTGTACAAACACGTTTGACGAAGCTATTGCGTCACCCTATAAATAGAATTGATGATTTGTTCTAGGTTGTAAGAAATCGATCAGTTAAGATTAAGATGTATCCTCATGATCTCCAGTAATCCAAATGTGTCAAACCGCTATGAACCGTGTCAATCAGATTGTGATAAATGCACGTAGGTGGGAAAGTTAACCATGGCTGTAAATCTACATGAATGGAGAAAGAGGGTGGGGTAAGGTAACTCTGAGGTCTGTGAACACATTCGGGAGTCCGTAGAAAAGTATCTTGAAAGATGGAAAGATGGAAAGGTGGTTTTCTGATGACTAATGACCTCATAGTCTGGTGATAACTTGTTGCGCATTGTGGGATTAATTTTGAAAGTCTTTAAATAGGGAAGTAATCTCATGCCATGTGCTTTTCTCCAACAACGACATACTTCAGGTGTAAAAGAAAAGGCCTGGTCTAACTTTAGAAGAAATATGTATGAATATGTAGCCAAAACTTTATCAGAAAAGAGTGTATGAGAATTTTAGGAATGCATAGGTTGTTGTTACAGATGACTTTAATCCTTAGTTTCAATGAACGAAGGTAGAGTTGCCTTTATGATATTTTATGAAAAGATTTTGTGTGAAGGTTAATTATGATAATGTGCTCTGTATAATTAATTTACGTTTATTTCAGGGTAGTGAAATTCTGCTCAGAGAAAATAATGTAGCCTTTATATAAGGAGCACTATGTAGTTAACGTTAGCATTCTCTGATCACTGCATTTGTTAATTGCAGAATTTTTGTTTCTCGTGTTTTCTTGTATTTTGTCGGTGTGTATTTGGTCGCATAACATCTTGTCTTCTTGTTGTGCGACATCATATTGCTTGAATGCATCAGTTGTTGATTTCTATGAACGCCATAATACGTCCCCTTGTGAGAGAGAAGTATACATAGACTCAGCCTTCGGAGAGCACCAGTGACATTGCTGAGACTCCACCAGTGTAAATAAGTAAAATAGTACATTAACCAGTAGTGGGGGAACAGTTTGATAACAGTGTAAAGATTTTATAAATAGGGAACTGTCAGAAAATGTGTGAAACATTTTAGTAATAAGAACTGAAAATATCTCAGAAAACATATTAGAAGCTGTGAACTGAAAATAAGATATGAACTTCTACAACTTTATTCTGAGAAATCTAAATAGCTAGGGGAGGCTAACCTTTCTCTGACAGATATTATGATGCTGTAAATATGGACTTTGTAATAGATTGTTTTTCATTTTCCTTTATAGTTTATTTTTCTTTTATAAATATTTGTTAATTTTCGCCTGTCTTGCGGGTCATTTCTTTTCATCTCCATTTCATGTAAAACTCAGTTACTGCAGTCATTGTATATGCTCAGTGTGTCTATTGTCTGCGTCTATATACGTGATGATCCCAATCCTCGGGGTGGTTAGGGGTGAACGAGTCACTGGAGTGATTGACCTCAAATGGTTGTGTATTTTGTATTGTCCATCTTACGAGATACCAACAATTATGATGATGTATACCGTTGAGACATTGACATAATAATGATGATATATAATGTTGAGACATTAACATTATAATGATGATATATACTTTTGAGACTATGACATTATAATGATGATATATTCTGTTGAGAATTTGACATATTAACATACATATGATACAAAACCCTGTATATTTGCATTGAATATGAGTTAATATTATACCATTGCAGATGAGAGTGTTACATACAAGAAGAAATGAATATTAACATTATACCATTCTGGTGTTTGCTATGAGAGTGTTAACATACAAGTAGAAATGAACTTTAACAATAAAAATAACATAATACCATTCTGGTGTTTACAGATGAGAGTGTTACATCCATGTAGAAATGTACATTAACATTATACCTTTCTGGTGTTTACATATGAGTGTTAAATACAAGTATAAATATGTACAGTCAGCGTTGTTGGTTCCTGGAGGAAGTCTCTCTCAGCTCTTTGAAATTTATCACTTTTGAATTAAGAAGAAATCGTGGAAGGGCCGTGTGGACGTACCAGTATTAAATTAGCATATGCTATGTAACATTAGCATATAGGATTTTGCTTTTGCAATACAGGTCCATTCAAGTACGAATAAGAAAGTAAGAAATGGTGTCCACTTAATAACATTCAAACAATTTCATAACAAACATGTAGTTGTGAGAAGACTAACACAATAAATATTGAACGCCTCATTCACTAAGATGTAGATGATAGTAGTAGTAGTAAAAGTAATAGTAGTGGGTTTGGGATGGTGTTATTATTATAATAAGTATTATTATTATTCAGCCTCTTTCCACGACTTCTGTTTTTTGATTGTCGATTGTGATCCATGGTCTCGGAGTCTTACCAAGATTCTGGGAGATCCAAGGTTTTACGGAGGATGTGGGTACTTCCGAGGAGTGGAGCGGGTCTGTGGTTTCTATGGAGTTTATTCAGATAGCCTTCAAATTCAGATGTTATATTCCCCAAGGCTCCTATCACTATAGGTATCACGTCTGCTTTTTACATTTCACAGTCTCTGAATTTCTAGTCTGAGGTCTTGGTCTTTTCTATTTTTTCTCGTACTTTTGTTTTTATTTTTCTATCACTTGGAACAGCAACATCAATGATCGTTTTCTGTTTTGTTGGACTTATTGAAAACTACTATGTCTGGTCTTCGTGCAGGAATAACCCGATCTGTTTATATCTCAAAGTCCCACAGTATTTTGACTTCTTCTGTTTCGGTGACGCTAGAGACCAAATTCAGAACGATTCCATTAAGACATCTTGATAGTCTTATCAGGCCTGAGACTCTGTTGGACAGTCAATTATATTATATTTTTATTTCTATGTTTTTGTAAACAATCATTGTATATGTCACTATTAGTATTTGATCATAGTTCTTGCTATGCAGTGTGCATTTAATTAATTGTTATAAATTCTACTTCATTATTTGTTAACACCCTATACCTGTGTTATACTGTAACTGTGTTAAAGAGTAGCATGGGGGTCTTAGTAAATGATAATTTGGATAGTTAAGCCTTTTATGGGAGGGTGGGTATTCGCTACTCTGTGTGGACGTGTGCCAGATCAGGGTTATTCTTCAGTGTTCCCTAAAATACTAGGAATTCACTCTGGGGAAAGTGCAGGGGGTACTCTTCCAGTCCCCCACCCTCGAGGTGGTAGGTGCAACATTTACCGTTTTGTGGAGATGAGAAGTTTCTAGTGATTTAAAGAGTCCATCTTGATAGTGTAAAAAGAAATATTGCACTCTATATTGTCTTATTTGCACATGTATACATGAATTAAGTATATGAATTTAAGAGTGGACAGATCACAAATTCAATATATGAATTTAAGAGTGGACAGATCACAAATTCAATATATGAATTTAAGAGTGGACAGATCACAAATTCAATATATGAATTTAAGAGTGGACAGATCACAAATTCAATATATGAATTTAAGAGTGGACAGATCGCAAATTCAATATATGAATTTAAGAGTGGACAGATCGCAAATTCAATATATGAATTTAAGAGTGGACAGATCACAAATTCAATATATGAATTTAAGAGTGGACAGATCACAAATTCAATATATGAATTTAAGTGTGGACAGATCACAAATTCAATATAAGAATTTAAGAGTGGACAGATCACTAATTCAATATATGAAGTTAAGAGTGGACAGATCACAAATTCAATATATGAATTTAAGAGTGGACAGATCACAAATTCAATATATGAATTTAAGAGTGGACAGATCACAAATTCAATATATGAATTTAAGAGTGGACAGATCACAAATTCAATAGTATATTTAATAGCTCATGATCTGCTACATATCACGAAAATACATCACAAAATATAATCACAATTTCATATCCTAAGGAGATTGACGATACAATCGAACTGACTATTAAACATGTACTTGATGAATGACAATGTCAGCAATAAATATTATACAAGTACATATCAACAAAATGATGGATTGTAGTTTTCACTAGAATGACCGAGTTACTGGCAACAGAATGAGTTGTTCAGTATCAAAACTTATTACGTCAGCGGAGCCCCTTTCACTCTCTTGAAGTGGCAATCTTATAGGATTGAACACGTCAATGGAATATGGTGCTGTACCCACTTATCTTAGTTATTCATTCCCACATCTCTCTTCTAGTGTCGACTAAACTGTATAAAGATGAATATGCATGCATCAGGAAACCAATGAATGACAGTTTAACGACCTGAACTAACGCTGTATACACATTGTAAACATTTACTATTAATGAAATTTTCCCTCATATTCTAAGCTACCTTGTTGTCGGGGCCATTGCTAATGGAGTAAAATCATAGATACTCTATGCAGTGACGATACTTGTTATTGTCTCCATATCTTCCATAAATGGAGAACACAATCAAATCAGTATGATTAATTTCTAAGAGAACACTTTTTATTACCGTTGGATTTTGGACTAGATATATGTAGGATATGGGCAAGAAAGTGTATGATACAAATCATAATGAATGATTAATGACGCTCAGTGAGCGATATGAATATGATGAATGTAATGAACAGAAGTGTGATCAGAGTGATGAACGTAATTACCAATAACGTCAACATGTAGCAAATGTAGTCGACAATGAACAAGCAATGACAAATACAATCTGGCAGGTCGTGGCAAATCTGATTCGAAGAAAATCTTTCAAACGATAACTGTATCCCTAATTAATTGCTTTAAAGTTATTGCCCCTATCACTTCATTACTGTGAACACAACTGCTTATATACACAACGCATGCACGCACGCACGCACGCACGCACACACACACACTCACACACATTAAACGCACACATACACAATTCAATGATGTTACTTTGCATCAGACATTCAAATTAATTTAAAATTAAATTTCATGCGCTCTTGCCGGACTGGAAGAGAGTACATATATTAATGAAACGTCAAAATTTTGCCTGTAGATTTTAGAGGGCCAATAAGAAATAGTAGATGTACATCGTGAACTCTTTTATACAGTTTGAACTAACATTTCTTTATTTACACTTTGAACTAACATTTCTTTATTTACAGTTTGAACTAACCTTTCTTTATTTACAGTTTGAATTAACATTTCTTTATTTACAGTTTGAATTAACATTTCTTTATTTACAGTTTGAACTAACATTTCTTTATTTACAGTTTGAATTAGCATTTCTTTATAGTTTGAATTAACATTTCTTTATTTACAGTTTGAATTAACATTTCTTTATTTACAGTTTGAATTAACATTTCTTTACAGTTTGAAGTAACATTTCTTTATTTACAGTTTGATCTAACATTTCTTTATTTACAGTCTGCAATGAAGGATATTATGGCGGCGGTTGCAAAGAGACATGTGCAGGTTGCAAGGGTCCTTGTGAATTCTCTACTGGAAAATGTGTATCTAACGGTATTTAGTCCCCTAACACATGTTGATACTGTATTTTAAAACTTATCTCAACATACCAGTCTGGTAAATAACGGTATTTAGTCCCCTAACACATGTTGATACTGTATTTTAAAACTTATCTCAACATACTAGTCTGGTATTTAATACCGTGCAGCACATCATTCAAATATTTCATATTGAGGTCACACCATTATTTTTCTAAAAGCATGTGCTTTTCAACTTTTCCATTAAATCTCTAATGCGATCCATGAAATCTTTTATAATGCTGTCTACATGTATATGTTTAATGATAGTAGAACTTACATTAAGCTTACAGGTTATGATGGCTTTAGATGTCAACATTCAATGATGGAAGAACTTACAGTATGGTATTATTTCATGGTGTCTTTAGATATCAACGTTCAATGATAGGAGAACTTACAGTATGGTATTATTTCATGGTGGCTTTAGTTATCAAATTAATTATTGCAGAGCTTATAGTATTCTTACAGCTCATGATGGCTTTAGATATCAACGTTTAATAATAATAGAGCGTTAGAATGGTATCAGCCCATGGTGGCTATAGTTGTCAATGTATAATGATAGCAGAGCTTACATAATGGTATAAGATCATGATGGCCTTAGATGTCAATGTTTAGTGATAGCAGAGCTTACAGAATGTTATCAGATCATGATGGCCTTAGATGTCAATGTTTAGTGATAGCAGAGCTTACAGAATCTTATCAGATCATAATGGCCTCAGATGTCAATGTTTAGTGATAGCAGAGCTTACGAAATGTTATCAAATCATATTGGCCTTAGATGTCAATGTTTAGTAATAGCAGAGCTTACAGAATGAAATTAGATCATGATGGCCTTAGATGTTGATGTTCTTGATCGCTTTGATGAAAAAATTTTGTCAGGTCATGATGGCTTTAGATGTCAATATTTATTGACAATGGAGCTTGCAGAATCAGGCCATGGTGAATTAGATGTCGATGTTCAATGATAGTAGACATTACAGTCTGGTGTCTGTTCACGATAATATAAAATGTCAATGTTTAATGAAAGCAGGACTTAGTGTAAAAAATAATTTAAGTTAGCAGGTCATGATTTCTTTAGAAGTAAAAGTTTTAAAATAGTAGAACTTAGCAAACTGTAACAGGTCATGATGACTTTAGATGCAATTTTTTAAGGATAGCAGAACTTACCGCATGCTAACAGATAGTGATGGTGTTAGAAGAAGTCTGGACAAATTATGCCTGTTTTAATTAACTAAAGATTTTCTTATTCTTTTTTTATTAACTAACTTTGATTATTTATGAGGCGTTTCGTTTGTTTTCTGTTTCATTTGATAAATACCAATGTACCACTATTGGCCTTGAACTGTGGTGCAATACTTACTGTTGTATAGAAGGGATATAGGTCATTCGGCCATCACACATTCAATGTTTAGAGGTTAAGGATTGTGGGAGCCACGTGCTAAACTGAACGTTTGATGACCATATATGGAGATATGTTTTCTGTCGATGACTTAGGTTAAATATACAGAAATTCAATAAATAGGGGCTGAGACACATTAAAGGGTTTATTCACGATGAAACACCACCTAATATTCTAAGGTTAATTTATTGTGTGGATGAAGATTTTAAGCTCGCCGTTACTTCAGGGAAAAGGTAAAACATATCGAATTATCAAACTATTATTGCATTAAGAATGTTATAGAATAATTATGTATTTTCATTTGTTTTTGTATAAAGTATCGCCATTTCCTCACGACGTTCTGTAGCAATAGAGATAGTATGAAATCAGACTTAACACATGCTCTGTGTGACCATAAATATTTAATTTCTTGTGACACATTTTGATATAGTGAGATGCCATTTTTATCTCTACTGATATGAAACTAATTATAATGACTGTAACCCTGTGTGGGCTGGGGCCTTCTCCTTTATGAAATACTAATTATAAGAGACATCTATTCTGTGCCACTAGAACGAATGTGATTGGCGAATTATAGGCTGTACGCTGGTAGAAATATTTCAGTGGGCTTGAGGTTATAGGTTGTACGCTGTATAGGTTATAGGCTGTACGCTGGTAGAAATAGTACTGTATTTCAGTGGGCTTGAGGTTATAGGTTGTACGCTGTACGCTGTATAGGTTATAGGCTGTACGCTGGTAGAAATAGTACTGTATTTCAGTGGGCTTGAGGTTATAGGTTGTACGCTGTACGCTGTATAGGTTATAGGCTGTACGCAGGTAGAAATAGTACTGTATTTCAGTGGGCTTGAGGTTATAGGTTGTACGCTGTACGCTGTATAGGTTATAGGCTGTACGCAGGTAGAAATAGTACTGTATTTCAGTGGGCTTGAGGTGTACTATTTACCAGTTATGCGTATTGTTTGTGTTGGGGTGATTTTGGGAGACAGGGCAACATGACAGGAATTAATTGTGTCGCGTGTATGACTATCAGGATTGCTTTTATACTGAACACCAGTTAAGTGGAACTGCCAAATGACTCTAAACTAGACTTCATATTTACGATCCGATAGAAACCTCATGGACAGAATAGTTTGTCTTAGAAGTCTATCCACATATCATTTTGCCATTTGATTGATGCCTTATTTTGTAGTAAATTATTAAATTTTATCTTTGTTATCTTAACTATTAAACTTGTTTAATTATCAGACAGACCATAAGGGATGGTGGAGGTAGAGCCATATTTGGACATGAATGATTTTCATTATGTGCAATCAGTCAAAATTAAGATAGCTACTAGTCCAACCTGTGCATTGTTTTTGTATGTACCTGCCACTACGTTGAATACCATAATTCGAGGGTAATTAAATTGTAGAGGTTGAAAGGTAAATCAGGCATTCAGTGTGTCGTCAATTAGGTGTGATATTAAAATTAATAACTCTAAACCCTTATGTTGAGAAAGGGTCTTTAAATATTAATTGGAAGTTAACAGATGGCTTTAGATGTAAAGGTTTAATGATAGCAAGACAAATGTATGTTGAGAGATTGAGATTGCTTTAGATTTAATATTTACAGCAAAACTTATCAAAATCTAATTACTAACTATTAATGGCTTTAGATTAAATATTTTCTGATAGCAAAACTTATCGAAACCTAACAACTATTGATGGCTTTAGATTTAATATTTATAGATAGCAAAACTTATCGAAATCTAACAACTAACTCTTGATGGCTTTAGATTTAATATTTACAGATAGCAAAACTTATCGAAATCTAACAACTAAATCTTGATAGCTTTAGATTTAATATTTACAGATAGCAGAACTTATCGTAATCTAACAACTCTTGAAGGCTTTGGATGTTAATGTTTAACGATAGCAGAACTTATCGTAATCTAACAACTCTTGAAGGCTTTGGATGTTAATGTTTAACGATAGCAGAACTTATCATAATCTAACTCTTGATGGCTTTGGATGTTAATGTTTAACGATAGCAGAACTTGCCATATGCTACATCTGATGGCTTTCGATGTAAACGTTTAATGATTGTATAACTTACTGTATGTAAGCTAACATGTCATAATAACTTTATATATACACGCTTAATAATAGAACTTACCGCATGTTAACTATCCTAATAACTTTATATGTAATCATTTAATAATAACAGAACTTACAGCATGCTAACTCTCATAATAACTTTAGATGTAAACATTTAATAATATCAGGGCATACGTATGCTAACTCTCCTAATAACTTTAGATGTAAACATTTAATAATATCAGGGCATACGTATGCTAACTCTCCTAATAACTTTAGATGTAAACATTTAATAATATCAGGGCATACGTATGCTAACTCTCCTAATAACTTTAGATGTAAACATTTAATAATATCAGGGCATACGTATGCTAACTCTCCTAATAACTTTAGATGTAAACATTTAATAATATCAGGGCATACGTATGCTAACTCTCCTAATAACTTTAGATGTAAACATTTAATAATATCAGGGCATACGTATGCTAACTCTCCTAATAACTTTAGATGTAAACATTTAATAATAATAATACTTAATGTATGCTAACAGTTCGTGATGGATTTAAATTGACCATGTAGAATTAATGTGTCAAACAGATGTCATAGCTATTAATGAATAAATTAATGTGTCTGTTACCTTGTATGTTTGTATGTCTTTTTATTTATTTATTTAATTCATTATTATATTTTAAATCACAGAAACACTGTTATAGTGGTGGGACAATCGTCTTATTAATGCACAGGTCCTATTAAAACAATAATTGTCTAGTAATTAACAATTACTGTTTACTTAGTTAATGTATGAGTGAGCATTTGAGGCACAAATAATACTTGCCTTCGAAAATAAAACAAGAATTAATTTGCTTGAATTTATACACTATCTGCGCAGATCTCTGACCGTGGCATGCAATTTAATTTATTCACAATCTGCGCAGACCTATGACAGTGACATGAAATTGCTATAATATAAATTCTCTTAAACTTAAATTGGCTTTATACTCATGCAATTATTATTTTGACTGTTCACATTTTCATTTTGATTTTATAATTCATAAATATATAACTTCCCAATTCCCAAACCTCACTTTTAGTATACTCAGTAAAGAGAAATTAAAAGAATGTTTAAAATTAAAATATTGAATAATTAACACGAGAAATGCTTTCACGACGACGTTTTAAATGAATGTAGTACACTTCGTTAAAATACCCCGGATGTCAATGAACAACTCCAAACTGACCAGTAAACGGGAGCGGACAAAGTATTTCCAATCAAATGCAGACAGAAATCTAACTGAACATTCCGATCTAAAGGAAGATCATTATAAATGTCACTGAAAAGATTATAATGATCAACATCCATTATCTTTTATAACTGTTAAAAAAAACTGTTATAACTACGAGAAATAGAACATTAATGATTATGTTTTATACTAGAAAACCGCCTTTGGATACAGATTTCTTCCATCATAAAGTTACATTATAATGATGATGTGGCGGAAAGGGGGTTCTCCGTGTGCGCCTTGGTTATTAATATCTTAATTAATCTCTTTCATGCCAATCGCTCACCACCTCCTTAAAGGGTCTTATGCGGTCCGAGAGTGACTAGGTCAAGCCTCGAGCAGTCCGTCAGTCAATGACCGTCTCCCAAGTGTTACCTGTCTCAGAATAGTGATTACACTGCGTTTATCTTGTCAGTCGTTCTATCACTATTCCGGCCCTACCACAATCTCTCATCGCTGTCAATGATGGGAACTATTTTAAAACATGTGTCTAGACCGTCTTCTCAATTGTATTATGTCATTGGCTGCCCCCACCCATCATTTACACATGTACCTCCAAGAAATGAAGGAGGAAATAGTTTTAAAGAAAACAATTTATTAAAAAGAAATAAGGATAACAATTTCAATAAATTTACATTGAATTCAAATCACACACTAGGCGATTCTGAACTCACAAATCTCATAAGACTTCCAGAATTACAATTAATGAAAAGATATATCAATACAGTTCTCAGAGTAATTATTAGAGAATTTTTGTGTGACGTTATCATACAATTTAGTTAAGCTTACACAATTACTCTTCATACATAAGCCAACTACATAGTCAACACTTTAGAAAAATATAGAATTTACATAGAAGAATCAGACATAGAACAAGGAATGAAAATCACAGAAACATGTACAGATTACACAGAAAGTTCATGTAATTGAATCACCTGATTATGGCCTTGTTCTGTTGTAGCCTCGTTCTCGGCAGGGTGGCTGACAATTGAATGTCTCGTGGTTTTAGCCCGCCTGGTGACGTAAATGAATGTTCCGTGAATTACGCACAACAATTTGTCCATAGAAAGTTAAACAAAGTCTGTAATTTGTAATCCTTTCACAGACACTGATAACACATAGTCATCCACAGTTCAGTATACTCAATTTCACTGGTTAGGCAGTTTATCCACGTAGTACAAGTGGGTCAGACTCACGCTCCTCGCAGCAGCCCACTTCGTAATACCGTCTCCCTTGATGGTCCTGATACAAACAGAATCCACAAGCAGGTTTACTCCACACTGGCCCTAAACACATGTAGAGACCAAGTGGCAGTACTCGTTGTCAACACTAGACAACTGGAACTTGAGACGCCAGGATCAACTGGTACAATCCAGAAATGAATAACTGGAGACAATACGTACTGACAAGTACGCACGCACGTGTGACGTATGGAGCTGAACGCATGGAACTGGACTCCTGGAACTGGACGGCTTGAACTGCAATAGATCAATGTAATGGCGCATATCAGGATCATGCTTTATAATTCTGTAATCTGTACTTACATTTCTATTTCTCATTACAATTCCTTTTAACAATTTAAATTATCTGATTCTCTCTCTAAACGAAATAAAAGCATTATAGTTTAAATTCGTTATATTTACAAGAAGCATGATTCAACATTATTAAAAAATCAAATGTAAAAATCATCCACAACACAATCTCCTACATCGGACATACCTTTCCTTAGTTCTGACCATGAGCCGGGCACGGGACTCAAACTTGTGTAAAAGAGTGTAGAGAATTTTGAGTCTGCTCTTTTATCTATTTTCAGAGGTCATGGAAGTTTCTAGAATTTCTTAGCCTCTGGCTATGACTTGTTTTTCTTCCTGTGCCTATTGATTCCATAGTCATGGCTGAATGCACACACATAATAGACTAAGTGTGTGTGGTACCAAGAATATGCCCATGTTACATAAGAATTTGTGACCTGTAATTCCAACTCCCTTTATTTGTAGATATGGGTCGATGTTGTTTACGTCAAACAAATCTTACTCAGACTTGAATTGTGAAATTCAAATCAAAAATTTGATTTACAAATTTTGAAAATTAACGAAATTAATTATATTAATTAAATTAATTGGGTAATTAGCATTTTTCCGTTTACAGATGATATATACTATTGAGACATTGACATTATAATTGTCAGGATATTTATAAATCTTGTCCTGATCCTATTGATAAATATTAAAAGAAATATTGAAAGAATAAAATTTAAATGCAAAGAAATGTTTCAGAAATAAAACAAGAAGTGTAGTACAAGTGTATAAACACGTTTGACGAAGCTATTGCGTCACCCATAAAATAGAATTGATGATTTGTTCTAGGTTGTAAGAATTCGATCAGTTAAGATTAAGATGTATCCTCATGATTTCCAGTAATCCAAATGTGCCAAACAACTATGAACCATGACTCAGATTGTGATAAATTCAGGTAGGTGGGAAAGTTAACCATGGCTGTAAATCTACATGAATGGAGAAAGATGGTGGGGAAAGGTAACCCTGAGGTCTGTGAACACATTCGGGAGTCCGTAGAAAAGTATCTTGAATGATGGAAAGATGGAAAGGTGGGTTTCTGATGACTAATGACCTCATAGTCTGGTGATAACTTGTTGTGCATTGTGGGATTAATTTTGAAGTCTTTAAATAGGGAAGTAATCTCATGCCATGTGCTTTTCTCCAACAACGACATACTTCAGGTGTAAAAGAAAAGGCCTGGTCTAATTTTAGAAGAAATATGCTGATATCTGTATGAATATGTAGCAAAAGCTTTATCAGAAAAGAGTGTATAAGTTGTTGTTACAGATGACTTTTATCCTTCGTTTCAATGAACGAAGGTAGAGTTGCCTTTTATGATATTTTATAAAATAATTTTGTGTGAAGGTTAATTATGATAATTAGTTATGTATAATTAATTTACGTATATTTCATGGTAGTGAAATTCTGCTCAGAGAAAATAATGTAGCCTTTATATAAGGAGCACTATGTAGTTAATGTTAGCACTTTCTGATCACTGCATTTATTAATTGAAGGGTTTTGTGTTTCTCACTTTTTCTTGTGTTTTTTTTGTGTGTTTGGTCGCATCACATCTTGTCTTTTTGTTTTGAGAAATCAAATTGCTGAGTGCATCAGTTGTTGATTTCTATGACACCATACTAGTCTCCTTGTGAGAGAGAAGTGTACATAGACTCAGCCAGCAGAGAGCACCACCAACTTTGCTTTACTACCTCTCCTTGTGAGAGAGAAATGTACATAGACTCAGCCAGCAGAGAGCACCAGTGACTTTGCTGAGACTCCACTAGTGTAACTAAGTAAAATAGTACATTAACCAGGAGTGTGGGAACAGTTTGATAACAGTGTAAACATTTTATAAATATGGAACTGTCAGAAACTGTGTGGAATAAGAACTGAAAATATCTGAGAAAACATTTTAGATGCTGTGAACTGAAAAGAATCTATGAAATTCTAAAACATTATTCAGGGAAATCTAATTAGCTAGGGGAGGCTAACCTTTCTCTGACAGATATCATGATGCTGTAATTATGGACTTTGTAATAGATTATTTTTCATTTTCCTTAATAGTTTATTTTCTTTTATAAATATTTGTTAATTTTAGCTTGTCTTGCGTCATTTCTTTTCATCTCCATTTCATGTAAAACCCATTCATTGTAGTCCACTGTCTGTGTCTATATACGTGAGGATCCCAATCCTCGGGGTGGTTAGGGTGAATGAGTCACTGGAGCGATTGACCTCAAATGGTTGTGTATTTCGTATTGTCCATCTTACGAGGTACCAACAATTATGATAATGTATACTGTTTAGAAATTGACATTATAATGATGATATATAATGTTGTGACATTGACATTATAACGATGATATATAATGTTGCGAAATTGACATTATATAGATGATATATACTGTTCAGATATTGACATTATAATGATATATACTGTTGAGATATTGACATTATAATGATATATAATGTTGTGACATTGACATTATAACGATGATATATAATGTTGCGAAATTGACATTATATAGATGATATATACTGTTCAGATATTGACATTATAATGATATATACTGTTGAGATATTGACATTATAATGATATATAATGTTGTGACATTGACATTATAACGATGATATATAATGTTGCGAAATTGACATTATATAGATGATATATACTGTTCAGATATTGACATTATAATGATATATACTGTTGAGATATTGACATTATAATGATATATACTGTTGAGACATTGACATTATAATGATGATATATTCTTTTGAGACAGTAACATTATAATGATGATATATACTGTTGAGACTTTGACATTATAATCATGTTATATTAATTTGAGACAATGACATTATAATGATAATATACTGTTGAGAAATTGACATATTAACATACATATGATACAAAACCATGTATATATGCATTGAATAGGAATTAATATTATACCATTCTGGTGTTTGCATATGAGATTGTTAACATTATACCATTCTGGTGTTTACAGGTTAGTATTACATCCATGTAGAAATAAACATTAATATATACAATTCTGGTATTTACATATAAGTGTTAAATATAAGTAAAAATGAATGTACATCCAGCCTTGTTGGTTCATGGAAGAACTGTCTCTGAGCTATTTGAAATTGATCACTTTTGAATTAAGAGGTGTTAAATACAAGTAGAAATGAATGTGCATTCAGCCTTGTTGGTCTCTGGAGGAAATCTCTCTCAGATCTTTGAAATTTATCACTTTTGAAATAAGAAATCATGGAAGGGTCTTGTGGACGTACCAGTATTAAATTAGCATAATCTATGTAACATTAGCATAAAGCATTTAGCATTTGCAATGCAAGTTCATTCAAGTGCAAATAAGAAAGTAAGAAATGGTGTCTACTTAACAATATTGCAAACAATTTCGTAACATACAGGTAGATGCGAGAAAACTAACACAATAAATTAAAGACGCCTCATTCACTATGATGTAGCATTTATTATTAGTAGTAGTAGTAGTAATAATTGGGATGGGGTGGTTTTAATTATAATACTAATACTAATATTAATTCATCAATGACATCTTTGATTTTCTTGAGACCTCAGCCTCCCATTTTTTGAGATACATAGAGCCTGTCAACGTCTGCTTTGGGGTGTAAGGCTTTATGTATTGTGAGTAGTTTTCTTGTTTTTCTGTCCAGTTCATTTATTTCATTTGCTGTCCAATCTATGATACCTCCAGTTTAGCTTACTATAGGTATTGCGTATGCATTAAGGGCTTGTATTTTGTTCACCCCATTTAGCTTGGACTTCAGGACTTGTCTAACACGTTTTTCATATTCTCTCTTAACTTTGGACTTCTCTCTGCATATTTTCTTGATTATGTAGTATCACAAGATACTTATATCCATTTTCTTTTGAAACCGTTGATTTTTTCGATTTCGAATTGTAGGCCCTTGGTTCTTTTGACCTTGTTTTTCTAGATGACAATTCTTCCACATTTTTCAAGGCAGAATTTCATGTTAATGTCCTTAGTGCAGATCTTGACAGTATTGATCAGGGATGTGGTGTCACATTCATTTTTACCGTACAGCTTGAGGTCGTCCGTGTACAGTAAATTGCTGATAACCTGTACTTTCATTTTGTATCCTAATCCTGTTTTCTGGATCACTTGACTGAGATCATTTAGGGCAATGCAGAACAGCAGTGGCGATAGGGAACCACCTTGGAAGATTCCACAATTTATTGCTATGTCTGCAATATTTGTGTTGTTGCATGTGAGGGTGATTTTCCAGTTTTTCATTGACTCCTGAATTACGTTCTGCATTGATGGCGCTACTTTGTACAATTTTAATGTTTCAATTATCCATGAATGTGGGACTGAGTCATAGGCCTTTTGATAGTCAATCCATGCCATTGCAAGATTTGTTCTTCGTTTCTTGCTGTCAGTCACTATTGCCTTATCAATTGCCAATTGGTCCTTCGTTCCTCTGGTCTAGCACCCTTTTGTTCATTGTTTAGAAGTTTGTTTGTTTCAAGGTGAGTCATGATTTTGTCATTTATAATTCCTGATATAACTTTCAAGTGGTTGATAGGCATGTGATTGGACGATAGTTGTTTGGCGTTGTTCCTGTCTGTGGATCTTTTATAGTTAGACTTGTTTTTCTATTTACAATCCATTGCTGGCAGGGTTCCTGGTTTGTTTAGTATGTCTTGCAGTTGTTCAGCAAGTCTGCCATGTAAGGAGGTAAGATGTTTCAGCCAAAATATTTGTACTTGGAGTTGTACTGGGGCTTTCCATTTTGCCATCGTTCGTACCTTCTTCTTAATGTCTTTCTCACTGATTGTGACGGTGCATTGTTCAGGTGTCTCTTTATGATCATCTTTCAGTTCTTGAATCCTTCTGGCTAAGATGTTATGCGTATTTGGTTTGCTCCAAATGTTGTCCCAGAAGGTCTTGGTATCCTGAATGCTTGGTATTTGTTGTTCTGTTCTGGAATTTCCTCTTGGTATAATCTTCCAGTGTCAGTTCAGAATATTTTGTTCTGTTGGAATTGCTGATCTCTTGCAGTGTATCTCTTCAGACGGTGATTGAGTCCTTAAGGTCTTTGCTTTGCATTTACTATTGCAGTCTTAGTGCTTCTGCAGTTGAGATGGTATTTGGCGACCAATCTTGCCATCAGTTTTCCCTTATTTTTGTCTGCTGCTGTCATTTGGCTTATTTCTCTTCTAGTACACTCTATTTTCTTTTCTATTCTTTTCTTCCATGGTGGTATTGATGGTTTATGTGTTTGTACTGTGTCTGGCCTTATATATCTTTCAATTACCTTTGCAGTGGCGTATATTAGATTGTTGGTTTCTTTGATATCTTCTGTGGGGATACGTTTTAGTTCATTTGCATTCTCAATTGCTGTCCTTAGAGCTTTGTTGGGGTTCTGACTTCATGCCTTCATTTTTGTCCATGAAGAATTTTATGTCTTTCAACAAGCAAAGCTGTTCTTCAGCGAAGTCGCATGGAATTTCCCCAGCGAGGTTGTCAACTGGAATTGACTGTTGTGAGGCTGTGGAATTTTCATTGTCTTCTATGTCTGTGTATCGGGTTGTGGTATTCATTTGTTGCTTTTCTATCTCTTGTATTTCTAGGGCTTTAAGAAGCATATTTTGTAGTATTGCTCTCTTCTGGTCCAGGAGCAGCTGTTCACTGATCATATCATCTGGATGGTGTTTGAGCCAGTGTTCATACATTCGTTTTCTATATCCTCTTGTTGTTGGTTGGCTTTGATAGTAAGAGACCATGATTTGTATTTTTCCTCTCTGGTCCATTTCCTCCGAGTTATTGCTTGCGTTTCAGGAGCTCATTTTTCACTAGAACACCCTGAAACATCAGTGCCTAGCGCAGATCTTGTTAACCCAGGCGAAGTCTGATCCGATATGGAATCAAAGTTTGTTTACTCCATCATGAACGGGATGGGCAAGCGTTTAGTTTGGAGGGAACCGATTTTCCCTCCCTCAATAATCCAGAGATGGGATTTGAAGCTGTCACCCATCCATATTTGTCGACACAGTTCAGGCTGCTGAAATTTATGGGTGAGGTTTTTTCTCCTCTAACCACTGGACTATCGAGACACCTCATTATTATTATTATTCAGCCTCTTTCCACGACTTTTGTTTGACTGTCGGTTGTGATCCAAGGTCTCGGAATCTTACCAAGATTCTGGGAGATCCAAGGTTTTACGGAGGATGTGGGCAATTCCGAGGAGCGCTGCTTTGAGTAGTGGAGCGATTCTGTGGTTTCCAGAGAGTTTATTCAGATAGCCTTCCAATTCAGATGTTATGTTCCTCAAGGCTGCTATCACTATAGGTATCACTTCTGCTTTTACATTCCACAGTCTCTGGATTTCTAATCTGAGGTCTTGGTATTTTTCTATTTTTTCTCTTTCTTTTGTTTGTATGTTTCTATCACTTGGAACAGTGATATCAATGATTGTTACTGTTCTGTTGGACTTGTTGAGAACTCCAATGTCTGGTCTTCGTGCAGGAATCACCCGATCTGTTCTTATCTCGAAGTCCCACAGTACTTTGAATTCTTCTGTTTCGGTGACTGCTTCTGGTTGGTGCATCCATGCTCTTTCTGGGGTTTTTATGCCATAGTTCTCACACAGATTTCTATGTATGTGTTTTGCCACTTCATTGTGCCGTTATTCCGTTCCAGCCAGAACCTGACATCCAGATAGTATGTGCTCTGTTGTCTCATCCATGGATTTGCAGAGTCGACATTTGGAATCATTTGAAATTTTCATGATTTTTGCTTTGTGTGCTTTGGTGTTGAGTGCTTGATCTTGTGCAGCTGTTATGAGTGCTTCTGTTTCTGCTTTCAATCCTGCCTCTTTCAACCATTTGTACGTTGATTGTTTTGTTGATATTTCGTCGGCTTGTCGTACATACTGGCCTTGCAGAAGTTTCTGGCTCCATGTATGTGCTAGTTCTTGCTTCGTTGTTTTCTTCCATATTTCTTTGTCTGTTTCTGGGGGTTGGAATAGTCCACTCATTTTTACTGCTTCTATCAGTGGATCATCTTTGTTGTTATTCCAGATGTAGTCCACAAGGCCAATGACTTCTGCTTCAATGACATGTTTGATTTTCTTCAGACCTCGGCCTCCCATTTTTCGAGATACATAGAGCCTGTCTACGTCTGCTTTGGGGTGTAAGACTTTATGTATTGTGAGTAGTTTTCTTGTTTTCCTGTCCAGTTCATTTATTTCATTTGCTGTCCAATCTATGATACCTCCAGTGTAGCTTACTATAGGTATTGCGTATGCATTAAGGGCTTGTATTTTGTTCGCCCTATTTAGCTTGGACTTCAGGACTTGTCTAACACGTTTTTCATATTCTCTCTTAACTTTGGACTTCACTTCTCTCTGCATATTTTCTTGATGCTGTAGTATCCCAAGATACTTATATCCATTTTCCATTGAAACATCGTTGATTTTTACGATGTCGAATTGCAGGCCCTCTGTTGTTTTGACCTTGCCTTTCTGGATGACAATTCGTCCACATTTCTCAAGGCCGAATTTCATGTTGATGTCCTCACTGCAGATCTTGACAGTATTGATCAGGGATGTGATGTCACGTTCATTTTTACCGTACAGCTTGAGGTCGTCCATGTACAGTAGATGGCTGATAATCTGTCCTGCTTTCATTTTGTATCCTAACCCTGTTTTCTGGATCACTTGACTGAGAGGATTCAGGGCAATGCAGAACAGCAGTGGCGATAAGGAATCACCTTGGAAGATTCCACAGTTTATTGTTATGTCTGCAATATTTGTGTTGTTGCATGTGAGGGTGGTTTACCAGTTTTTCATTGACTCCTGAATTAGGTTCTGTATTGATGGCGCTACTTTGTACAATTTTAATGTTTCAATTATCCATGAATGTGGGACTGAGTCATAGTCCTTTTGATAATCAATCCATGCCATTGCAAGATTTGTTCTTCGTTTCTTGCTGTCAGTCACTATTGCCTTATCAATTGCCATTTGGTCCTTTGTTCCTCTGCTGCCTGGTCTAGCACCCTTTTGTTCATTGTTTAGAAGTTTGTTTGTTTCAAGGTGAGTCATGATTTTGTCATTTATAATTCCTGATATAACTTTCAGGTGGTTGATAGGCAAGTGATTGGACGATAGTTGTTTGGTGTTGTGCCTTTCTGTGGATTATTATTATTATTATTATTATCGTCATCGTAGAAACTTATATGTGAGGGGCTGGATTAAAGACAAAGATTGACGAGATAATTCAATTAAGGTCTGTTAATCTAGACAGGTAACACTTGGACAGAGAGTTAATTAATTAGCAGACTGTTCCAGGGATTGACCTAGTCGCTCTCGTGACCGCAAAGACAAAAGACCCCTGTCGGGTGACTGTGCGTGCTATTTGCTTGAGAGGATTATTGTTTATGTATTAATTATGAAATAAAATATCATAAATTAATAATTATCAATTAACAGACAGGAAACTTTTTCACAATTACTGTGTTACATAATTCTTTGTCAGATTCCCTTGTTGCAATTGGTGAAATAATATAAAACTTTTGCCTGACTCCACTGTTGCAATTGATTATATATTGCAAAGACTATTACATAATTCTTTGTGTAACTACCCTGTTGCAATTGATGAAATATTATAAAAACATTTACATAATTATGTGATTGACTGCTCTGTTGCTCCTGATGAAATAATGTAAATATTTTTACATAATTCTTTGTCGGGCTGCCATGTTACAATTCATGAACTATTATAAAGCCTTTTATTTAATTCTTCGTCTGGCTGCACGTTTGCAATTGATGACCTATTGTAAACTCTTTTACATAATTTTGTTTCTGATTGCACTGTTGCAATTGATGACCTATTGTAAACTCTTTTACATAAATCTGTGTCTGATTGCACTGTTGCAATTGATGAATATTTTAAAGACTCTTAAATAACTATGTGTCTGATTGCACTGTTGCAATTAATGAAGTATTGTAAAATTATTTTTCTAATTCTGTCAGAGTGCAAGGACGGATATTATGAGTTACCTTTTTGCAATATCCGGTGTGGCCAATGTACGGGTATTCGTTGTACAAATGATGGAACCTGTCGATCTGGATGTCAAGATGGCTGGACGGGTAACAAGTGTGATGAACGTAAGTTAATATTAACAGTTATTATACTAAACTGTTTGTCAAGTGTGGCTGAATAGATGATAGGTTAGTGAAGTCATTAGATATTGCTATTATACTAAACTGATTGTCAAGAGAGGCTGAATAGATGAAAGGCTAGTGAAGTTAAGAAATTAGGTATTATTATTATGCTAAACTGTTTGTCAAGAGAGGATGGAAAGATGACAGGTTTACTGAACTCAAGACAATAATTATTGTTATTATGCTAAAAGTGGTTGTCAAGAAAACTGGAAAGATGGCAGGTGTATTGAAGACAATAATTATTGTTATTATGCTAAAACTGGTTGTCAAGAAGACTGGAAAGATGAGAGGTGTACTGAACTGAAGACAATAATTAGAGTTATTATGCTAAAACTGGTTGTCAACAAGACTGGAAAGATGACAGGTGTACTGAACTCAAGGCAACAATTATTGTTATTATGCTAACACTGGTTGTCAACAAGACTGGAAAGATGACAGGTGTACTGAACTCAAGACAATAATTATTGTTATTATACTAAAACCGGTTGTCAACAAGACTGGAAAGATGACAGGTGTACTGAACTGAAGACAATAATTAGAGTTATTATACTAAAACCGGTTGTCAACAAGACTGGAAAGATGAGAGGTGTACTGAACTGAAGACAATAATTAGAGTTATTATGCTAAAACCGGTTGTCAACAAGACTGGAAAGATGACAGGTGTACTGAACTCAAGGCAACAATTATTGTTATTATGCTAACACTGGTTGTCAACAAGACTGGAAAGATGACAGGTGTACTGAACTCAAGACAATAATTATTGTTATTATACTAAAACCGGTTGTCAACAAGACTGGAAAGATGACAGGTGTACTGAACTGAAGACAATAATTAGAGTTATTATACTAAAACCGGTTGTCAACAAGACTGGAAAGATGAGAGGTGTACTGAACTGAAGACAATAATTAGAGTTATTATGCTAAAACCGGTTGTCAACAAGACTGGAAAGATGAGAGGTATACTGAACTGAAGACAATAATTAGAGTTATTATACTAAAACCGGTTGTCAAATAGGCTGAAAGGTGACAAGTGTATCGAAGGTAAGACAATATAAAATTTTCTATTACACTAAATGTGCTCATCAGTAATATCTTAAGTCATTATAATAAATACATACTTATAAATAATAATTCAGATTGTATTCACTACTAATATAGTTACTTTCACATTCTCATCAATGATTCAAAAGATGATAATCAATGAAAAAATAATCACCTTATGGTTAATTTAAAACATATTTAACATCAAATATCAGAATCGCATTACATAAAACTTTAACAAGTACCCTTCGAAGTAATTCTTTGAATGTAGACAATCTTCTTTGGAATTGTATTGTTTCATTACAAGTTGTGATTAAACCAGTACTACATAATTGACTTTGAATGTAGACAATTTTCTTTGGAATTGTATTGTTTCATTACAAGTTGTGATTAAACCAGTACTACATAATTGACTTTGAATGTAGACAATCTTCTTTGGAATTGTATTGTTTTATTACAATTTATGATTAAACCAGTACTACATAATTGACTTTGAATGTAGGCAATCTTCTTTGGAATTGTATTGTTTTATTACAATTTATGATTAAACCAGTACTACATAATTGACTTTGAATGTAGACAATCTTCTTTGGAATTGTATTGTTTTATTACAATTTATGATTAAACCAGTACTTCATAATTGTCACGATAATGGAGGAATATTAATATTTATTTTCTCTCCCTCTAAGTATTTTTCTAACTCTAAACTATTAACGAAACAGCTAAGTTAATTAAAAGAGGGACAGGGGCGAAAATGACCATTTTGTCAACAATGTGAAACCTAAGTTTAGGACGCTAGCTGAGGAAAATAGATTTTGAGCCGGGGAATGGAAAAAGTATGATTAACTTGAGAGAGAACGCTGGCTGACCCTCTGTGGTCAAGACACCACGCCCATAAATCTATGTCAGTGTACCCAGTACGTGGGACACTGCTAGGACGCCAATTTTGTCAATGAGAAAAGCAGGCTCTGAATTTTGAAATGTAACATCTTTTTAAGAATCACCACTATAAGATGTTTAGTTGTTTAAGTTGATATTGTTTTATGAAATTACTATTGAAATAGAATTTGAGTTATTAGAAAGTTAATATTTATATTACTATAGTTAAATGTGTTGGTTTGTGTGTACAACCCTTTCTTGCTGTGAGTTAATACATGGCTTGCCAGGTGGCCATGAGTTGCCATAGTAACTGTAGTTTTAAAATAAAATACGAATAGGTCTGTAGCTCTGAGATGTAGTTCAGTGTGCTCTGAGAGTTAGCTAGGTAGGGCAAATGGATATGTAAATCACAGGTGCCAACTGGGAACTTGATACTTGGCACTAATAGAAAGTGGACGGCCAGAGTGTGGCCAGAATGGTCTGAATATTCGTCAGCACTTACAGTGCCGTGCTGGTTGTACAGGGCAGTGCTGGATCGGGGGTGGGGGGGTTACCATGTATGCTGGAGGGTGTGTGTTCTAAACAGCTCAGAAAAAGTGATGTATAAGAACTTGGTGTATAAAAGAGGATGGCAGAGGCAGAACAGATAAGAAACGTCGAGAATGTAGCGTGTTGTTAGAGTTTCTCCCTGCTTTTTAGCATCAGGGACTTTCTACATCTCTGGGAGACAACCAGAAGGAGAGTTCTTGGACACTGCAATAGAGTGCCAGATGTCTACCCAGCTGTATTTGAAGGCGCGCCGTGTCAGGGCCATCACAGTTCAAGATGGACCAATTAAACCAGATAGTAATCTGTGGGTTTTCAAAGACTCTTTGCAAAGACTGTGGGCGATCGATTATTTCCCAATAGAAGTGATGATTTGGCAGTATAATGTCACAGTGCACGGGATATATTGTAGAGCGGATAATATTACGTCAGAGGTATTATTATCGCTGGAAGCAGTCATCGGTCATGGGTGTGGCATGCCGCCGAGGAACGGCAAGGTTGGCCGTTACGTAATGAGAAGAGAAGAGACAAGAAACGTGAGAGAAGAGGAGAAACGAAGTTAAGAGAAGAGAAGAGACGAGATGAAGTGAGGAGAAATTGAAGAGAAGAAGGGAGAAGAGAGAACATAACAAGAGTTGAGAAATTAAGCCTAACAAAGAGCGCAGCCATCGTAGCAGTGAAGACGGCCGTACTTGAGTTCCAGGGAGCGAACCAGTGTCAAGACGTCGACCTTGTTTTTGTGTATCATCAACCCCCCCCCCCCCCCAGCACAAGAAAAAAGTAACGATAACTATGTGAGCCCAGCACAAGAAAAAAGTAACGATAACTATGTGAGCCCAGCACAAGAAGAAAGTGACGATAACTATGTGAGCAAAGAACAAGAAGAAAGTGATGATAACTATGTGAGCCCAGCACAAGGAGAAAGTGACAATAACTATGTGAGTAAAAGAACATTCTAATTAGGGTAAGAATCTCAGAGCACGTAAACGTAAACGTAAATGTAAACCTAAACGTAAACATAAACTAAAACTTAAAACTAAAGCTTAGGAATCTTAATTAAGTATTAACCTAAAACTAAAATAAACCTTAAGTTTAAATCATTGGTTTTTTTAAGTAAGCTTTTTTAAGCTTTCTCCTGTCTATGGTTTTGAAAGAGTTGTTGTTGTCGTTCTTATACGTTGTGTCGTCTGTGCCGTCTACACTTCACCCTTACCCGTATGCAAGCATACATGCAAATATGTCGACAATACGTAACCTACACGCAGAATAAAATTCGAGCCAAACAACCATCTTGGTATTCTGTGTGCGGATTTGTAATAATATGTATGCAAGTCCTACGTGAAGTCGACAAGCCACCACCCTCCCCTCGCAAGAGAGAAGGTGGGTGGCGACAATAATTGAAAGTAGGCAATCTTCTTTGGAATGGTATTTTTTCATTACAAGTTATGATTAAACCAGTACTACATAATTGGCTTTGAATGTAGGCAATCTTCTTTGGAATTTTATTGTTTCATTACAAGTTGTGATTAAACCAGTACTACACAACTGACTTTGAATTGCAAAGTGCAAATAATATTGATAACGCTTTGACGACAATGGACGTGATCATTGGAATAAATATTAACAATTTCAGAAGCATGTATGAAGCAGTGTTTAAAAATTTCTTAGTGTCTATAACTATTTTAGTAAGATTCAAGCTAGTTGTCAGGTCATCAGTGGTGCTCAATATCATAAATAAGACAAGATTATTATTTTTTATTTACAACTTGTCTTTCAGAGTGGTATCACAGCGCCATAGTTTGTATGATAACTGATATTATTCTAAGCCAGCTACCTTGATATTCATATAAAGAGTAGTATAATCCACAGAGCGATCGTGAATCTTTGTCCTGACTCAATTAAAAGAGAATGTGTAATTGTGTCTTAGTTTTGGACGAAAGACGATATAAATATGTAGTGTGTAATATGCCGATGACATGTGTGTGAGCCTTTGTAGCTGTGTATGTTGCTGTTGTTTATCGTTTTACTTATTTGGCATTTCATTAATACATAGACTGTAAACTCCAGACTAGGACGACAATGTGATATACATTAAAATATAAACTTTGAACCCCGCATTATTGAGACACTGTCATGAATATTAATAGTTAGACATAAACGTAACATTATTATAAATCTGTTATGTACAATAATACAGAGATTGTAAACTCCAGATTAGTACGACAATATGACATACATTAACAAATAAACTATAAATTCTAGACTAGTATGACACTATAATGTATTGTTATATATAGACAGTAAACTCCACACAAGTGTGACACTGTGATGGATATTAATTAAAAAACAGTAAAATAAACACTGACATGAAAGTGATGTAAATTAAGACATAAACTGTAAAATAAACACTGACATGAAAATGATGTAAATTAAGAGATAAACTGTAAAATAAACACTGACATGAAAGTGATGTAAATTAAGACGTAAACTGTAAAATAAACACTGACATGAAAGTGATGTAAATTAAGACGTAAACTGTAAACTATATACGTGTATGACAATGCGATGTACAATTAAAACTTAAATTGTAAACTAAACACTATATTGCTATTGTGATGTACATTTAAAACTTAAATTGTAAACTAAACACTATATCGATATTGTGATGTACACTAATAATCAACTGTAATCTATAGTTGTGATGTACATTTAGAGAGGAAATTCAGAATAGAACGATAATGTGATGTATAATAATATATAGAGTGTAAAGTACATATTACTATGATATTAAAATGTATTAAATAATTAGACTGTAAACACAACACAATAATGACACTATAATGTACTTAATATATGAACTGTAAACTCTAGAGTGTTTTTCAATGTGGTATGCCTTAATACATACACTGTAAACTTCACACTATTATGATAATGAAATGTAAATTAATACATAGACTGTAAATTCCAGACTAGTATGACATTGTGATGTACAATAATACAATATATTGTGATGTACACTAACAATCAACTGTAATCTATAGTTGTGATGTACATTTAGAGAGGAAATTCAGAATAGAACGATAATGTGATGTATAATAATATATAGAGTGTAAAGTACATATTACTATGATATTAAAATGTATTAAATAATTAGACTGTAAACACAACACAATAATGACACTATAATGTACTTAATATATGAACTGTAAACTCTAGAGTGTTTTTCAATGTGGTATGCCTTAATACATACACTGTAAACTTCACACTATTATGATAATGAAATGTAAATTAATACATAGACTGTAAATTCCAGACTAGTATGACATTGTGATGTACAATAATACAATATATTGTGATGTACACTAACAATCAACTGTAATCTATAGTTGTGATGTACATTTAGAGAGGAAATTCAGAATAGAACGATAATGTGATGTATAATAATATATAGAGTGTAAAGTACATATTACTATGATATTAAAATGTATTAAATAATTAGACTGTAAACACAACACAATAATGACACTATAATGTACTTAATATATGAACTGTAAACTCTAGAGTGTTTTTCAATGTGGTATGCCTTAATACATACACTGTAAACTTCACACTATTATGATAATGAAATGTAAATTAATACATAGACTGTAAATTCCAGACTAGTATGACATTGTGATGTACAATAATACAATATATTGTGATGTACACTAACAATCAACTGTAATCTATAGTTGTGATGTACATTTAGAGAGGAAATTCAGAATAGAACGATAATGTGATGTATAATAATATATAGAGTGTAAAGTACATATTACTATGATATTAAAATGTATTAAATAATTAGACTGTAAACACAACACAATAATGACACTATAATGTACTTAATATATGAACTGTAAACTCTAGAGTGTTTTTCAATGTGGTATGCCTTAATACATACACTGTAAACTTCACACTATTATGATAATGAAATGTAAATTAATACATAGACTGTAAATTCCAGACTAGTATGACATTGTGATGTACAATAATACAAAGACTATAAATATGAGGCTAGTATTCACTGAAGTGTACATTTATACAGAGACTTAACTTCCAGACTAGAAGACACTGCGATGTACATTAATACATAGACTATAAACTCTAGACTAGTATTGAATGTGGTGTACATTTATACAGAGACTTAACTTCCAGACTAGAAGACACTGTGAAGTATATTAATACAGAGACTGTAAAGTTCAAAATAGTAGGAATTGTAAGGCGAATGAATAAATAGACTCTAAATTTCACTCTGTCACTGTGATGTACAGTAATACAGAGATTGAAAGCGTCACACTAGTGGGACACTGTGATTCACATTAATACATCGATTGCAAAGGACACGTTTATGACGTTGTGATGTATTGATACATAGATTGTAAACTTCACACTACTGCTACAGGGTGGTGTAAATTAATACATAAATTGAAAACGCTACTATGACATTGTGATGTATATTAATACAACGACTGTAAAATCCACCTATAATGACATTATGTTGTAAGTAACACATAGACTATAAATCCAAGACTATGGGGTGTACATTAATACAAAGAATACACATTTTACACTATTATGATACGGTGATGTACATTAATACATATATGGAACACGCCACTCTATTATGACACTGTGATGTATATTAATACATGGTCTATAAATTCCATACTAATATGACACTTGATGTATATTAATATATAGACAGTAAGTTAAATACTAGTGTAGCAATGTGAGGTTTATAAATTCATAGACAGTATATTGATATGATATATATGAAAGGAAATATAAAATATTCAGTAAAACACATGTTTTGACTTTGCTTGCATTTTCTAACACCATATAATGTGATATTACAATGCACTCACTCACATTCCTCTGTATAACAATACAGCCATTGACATTCCTGGGAATAACAATACACTCACTCACATTCCTTGCTACAAGAATACACTCACTCACATTCCTTGGTATAAAAAATATAGTCACTCACATTCCTTGGTATAACAATACACTCACTCACATTCCTTGGTATAAAAATATAGTCATTCACATTCCTTAGTATAAAAATACAGTCACTCACATTCCTTGGTATAACAATATACAGTCACACACATACCTTAATATAACAACACAGTCACTCACCTACATTGGTATAACAATACAGTCACTTACATACATTTGTATAACTATACATCACTCACATACCATGGTAACACTTGCACTAAATCACGTACTTTATTATTGTCATACACTCACTCACATACTTTGGTGTCCATTGCACTAATTTGCATATCCTGGTATCCGTTGCACTAAGTCATATACTTTGGTATTGTAATCACTAACTCACATATCTTTTTATCCATTGCACTCACATACTTTGGTATAACTATTGCACTAAAGCACATACCTTCGTATCCCATGCTATTCGCATACTTTGGTATCCCTTGCACTCACATACCTTTTATATCCCACGAATACACACACTTGGGTATCGCTTGCAGTCAATCACAGACCATAATCTTCCTTGCACTGAATCACATGACTTGGTAACCTGTGTACTCACACCTGTATTGGTATTATTTGCACTCACTCACATACCTTGAGATGAAGAATCGTAAAATTCTGGTTTTAAACTATTCATGCGTGTTTGTTGGCTGCATTGCTTTTGTGGATGTTATTGCGTTTGTTTCTTAGTCTTTTACAGTACTACAACTGTGTAATATCTGTAAATATATTTCTTAGTCTATTACAGTATTACAACTGTGTAATATCTGTAAATCTATTTCAGCATGCCTTCATGGATTCTATGGGCCAGGATGCTCTCTAAAATGTGGAAATTGTAAATTCGTGAGTTGTGAAGGCAATGGAAGTTGCACAAGTGGATGTAGAGATGGTTGGAAAGGTGACAAGTGCACGACAGGCAAGACAACTGTGTACAACAGTATTCATTAGTGAAACATTTCATTATCTATTATTTTATACAACTGTATTCATTAGTGAAACATTTCAATATCTATTATTTTATACAACAGTATTCATTAGTGAATGATTTCAATATCCATTATTTTATACAACCGTATTCATTAGTGAATGATTTCAATATCCATTATTTTATACAACAGTATTCATTAGTGAATGATTTCAATATCGAATATTTTATACAACAGTATTCATTAGTGAATGATTTCATAATCCCTTATGTTATACAAAGTAGTCATTAGTGAATGATTTCAATATCCATTATGTTATACAACAGAATTCATTAGTGATTGATTTCAATATCCATTATGCTATATGTATATCTTACATAGATTGTAATCTCCACACTAGTATGACAATGTGACGTGCACTAATATATAGACTACAAACTTCTTACTAGTGTGACACTGTGATGTACATCAATACATATACTGTAAACTCCAGACTACTTTGACACTATCATATTCATATTGTCTTAAAACAAATTATGTAAACTCCAGATTAGTACTACGATGTGAGGTACATTAATACATAAAATCAAACTTCTCACTAGTATGACACGGCTATTCCATGAATACATTGAATGTAAATTATACAATTGTATGAAATTTGTACATAAAAGTATACATAGACTGTAAACACAAGACTAGCATACACAATGGTGTACAATAATTGAAAGACTCTATTCTCAGAACTAATATGACACTTCGGTGTACATTAGTACATAGACTGTAAAACCTTAATAGTATAATACTGTAGATTGCAATAATACCACGACTGTAAACTCCAGATTTAATGACACTGTGATGAGCAATAAAACATAAACTGTGAATTTCACACCATTATGAACATGTGATGTACATTAATATATAGATTGTAAACTCTAAACTAAAAATCAATGTGAAATACATTAATACTTAGACTGTGAACTCCACACAATAATGACACTGTGATGATTATTAATACATAGACTGTAAACTACAGTATAGTACGAAAATATGATGTACATAAATAGTCAGACTAAACTAAGCACTTTGGTGTGAAAATTCAACATTATTATTGACTGTAAAGGTCAGACTAGTATATCACTATAGTACATCACCGTTTCAATCTAGTCTGCACATAAAATCGATTTTTAATTGTATTTCACACTCATACTAGTATGGAGATTACAGTCTATGCATTAATGACATCACAGTAGCATACTAGTTTCGAGTTTACAGTTTATGCATTAATCGATTTTAACTGCAGACTAGTTTGAAACGGTGATGTACTATAGTACATAGACAAGGTTAAAATTATACTGAGATGTACATTAATACCTACATTGTAAATCCGTTATTGGTATGACACCATTCGGTGTGAAATAACTGTCATTATAAAATAATGATATTCATTAATACATAAAACAGAAAACTCCACACTAGTATGACACTGTTATGTACATTAATACATAGTCTGAAAACACAAAATTAGTTCCACACTATGATAAACAATTATACACAGACTCCAGAAAGTTATGACACTGTAATGTAAATTAGTATTTAGAGTGTAAATCCTGTACTAGTATGTCACTTTTGTATGCATTAATACATAGACTGTAAATTGTATCCTTCTAAAGATACTGTGATGTGGAATAATACTTGGAGTATAAACTACATACTATGATGACACTGTGATGTGAATAATATTTGGAGTATAAACTACATACTATTATGACACTGTGATGTGAATAATACTTGGAGTATAAACTAATACTATTATGAAATTGTGAAATGAATAATACATAGAATATATATAATGCGAGCTTCATACTAGTATGAAAGGGTGATGTGAATAATACTTAGACTGTAAATTCCAGCCTACTTTGATAATGTGATGTACATTATTACATAGACTATAGAATTAACACTTTTATAACACTGAAATGTACCTTAATATTGAGAGAAATAACAGACTAGCACGATAATGTAAAGTACCTTAATACATGGACTGTACACTCCTCTCTAGTATGACTCTGTGAAGTATGTTAATACACTAAACAGGAATCTCAAGATTATTACGATAATGTGATGTACATTTATATATAGATTGCAAACTCCACAAAATTTCGGCTCTTTGATGTACTTTAATACCAAGACTGTAAACTCAGTAAATAGTAAGACAATGTGATGTACAATAAAACATGCACTATATACACCAGAATAGTACGATAATTATAATTTGATATATATTAATACATAGACTATTAACATAACACTACATTGACTAGTGATGCACATTAATACTTAGACTGTAAACTACAGAATAGTACGACATTTTGATATACATTAATGCACAGACTTTTAAAACTACTGTATTATGACACAGACATGTTCATTAATACATACACTATAATATCCAGACTAGTACGACAAAGTGGTGTACATTAATACAGATATTATAAGCCTCACACTAATATGACTTTGTGATGCATATTAATATATAGACAGTAAACTCCTCACTAATATGATGTATATTAATACATAGACTGTAAACTTCACATTAATATGACTTTGTGATGCATATTTGTACAAAGACTGTAAACTTCACACTAATATGACTTTGTGATACATATTAATACATAGACTGTGTTACGTGTCCAGTATTTATTTATAGACCCTGTTTAAGAATTTAGAATTTATGGTAATTAAAATTTGTTCTCCTATTCTGGAAACAGACTGACTGCTCAAATTCACCCTTCAGTCTGGTCATTTTTTAACGCTTGTAGTTTAAGCCAATAAATTTATAGACAGGCATACTTCTGTACAAAGCACGGACTGAGAAACGTTAAACAATTATAGTTAATTATGCATTCAATCTCCTTTTTCTCGACTCATTCGCCCCCACCCAATTGTATCAGTCTATTTGCAGAAATAACCAACTACAATAATTGATTAACAAAGTAAAAATGAATTTAATAAAATTTAACAAATAACAATGATTTACAAGATTCAGATAACATTAAGCGTCCTAATACTGTGCTATTTGTCTAACACACAAAGTGTTCGAATAGATTGCAGATAGAGTTTATTTAGTTAGCTGGCTATCCAAATAGCTACGATAGATGAAGCACATAGTCCCCAAGGAAATTCCTGTTGGATTACCGGACTCAATGGCCTAGTTATCACCAACTTGGTCGACAGTATTTCATTAATTACACCCCTCTTTTACAATCACATCAGGAGTTCAGACTCAGCCAATTGCTAGAAGCAATACGGGCCGTTTCTCTGGCCGGTGAATTTTACCATGGTGAAGAATGACCAAGACGTCAGACGGAATACGTCAGACAAAGACCAAGATCGAGAGACCAAGAAACCCGCTCTGGAAATAAATGAATTCCTATGAGCGATAGTTCTCACGGTTTCGCTATCCAATACACGTGGTTGATGAAGCATAGCTTATTCCTCGACCATTTTAGTATCTTTACATTAATATTTAAATATATAATAAAAAATACAATGCGGTCACGCATGTGCATTTTTTTTTTACAATCAACTTGAGACTTGTGAATTTCAAGGAAGCATTACCTTTTACACATGAAATTCAATAAGAAGAAAATACAATTTAAAAATTACACATATGCGCTTTACAATTACAACAATATAATACACGCAAAATGAATTTAAATTGTTAACAAGAAATTTACAAAAGTGTGCACAGACGTTCTGTGATATAATTCAGTTACTTTTAGTTTACAAAATTATTGTTTCTCAATTTAACAAATAATTTAAAGGATGTAACATTCCAACCTAGCCACACTTTTATCAAGCCAAGTATTTTGGAGAAAATTGCAATAATAAAACTCCTATAACAATAAAATGCATAAATTCGCACAACGATAACTTAAATGAAAATACAAACAATATTTTAAGAAATCGATGTGTTACCTTGCTCTATACAAGAGTATGATCAGCATCAGGCCCTCGCGTGATTCACGGAATTTCAGATGACTTAGACGCTCGCATCGGTTGTCCTTTTACTCGTGAATGTGGGTCAATAACGTGATCAGAGTATTTAAAGGAATATACGAATTTATCGCGCGAATTATTAGTCACGTGATAATGCTTGGTTCGACCTACAATCGGCCATTGTCTTAAATGTTACATAATTGGAGTTCTCTCTCTCCCTATGAATAAGGCGTGTGTATCAGAGCATGACGATTACGTCACTCTTACAAAGAACTGCATCAAAACAAGAAAAATAACGAATTTAAACAAAATCGGGTTAAGAGGTCAAGTATAATTTGTCTTGACTCTGCTACAGACTGTAAACGTGACACTAATATGACTTTGTGATGCATATTAATACTTAGACTGTAAACTCCACACTAGCAGGACGATGTGATGTACTTAATAAAAAGACTGGAGACTCCAAACTATTGCAATATTGTGATGTACATTAAAACATAAACTGGATCGCCTCACTATTATGACACATGATGTACAACAATACATAGACTGTAAACTGCATATCAATATGACACTTTGATGTACAATAATAATAGACTGTAAGCCCCATACTAGTTTGACACAGTGATGTACATTAGTTCCTAAACTGCAAACAACACTAGTCTGAAACTGTAGTGTACATTAATACATAAATTGTAAACTCTACACTAGTATAACACAGTGATGTTTATTAATACATATACTGTAATCTCTACACTATTATAAAACACTGTGATGTGTATTAATACACAGATTGTAAATTCTACACTAGTATAACACTGTGAAGTGTATTAATACATAGATTGTAAAATAGACACTAGTAGAGCACTGTGATGTGTATGAATACATAGACTGTAAAATATACACTAGTATAACACTGTGATGTTTATTAATACATAGACTATAAACTTGACACTTGCATAATATTGTGATGCGCATTTATACATAGACAGTGAATTCCTGACTAGTATAATTCTGTGATGTACATATTATATAGACTGTAAACTATACACTAGTATAATTCTGTGATGTACATAATGTATAGACTGTAAACTATACACTAGTATAATTCTGTGATGTACATAATGTATAGACTGTAAACTATACACCAGTATAATTCTGTGATGTACATAATGTATAGACTGTAAACTATACACCAGTATAATTCTGTGATGTACATAATGTATAGACTGTAAACTATACACCAGTAGAACAATGAAATAGTCGTTTACATTAATAAATAATAGTTGGTAAACTCCAGACTAGTACAGACATTGATGTACATTAATATATAAACTGTAAACACCACACTATTATTAAACTGAGATGTACATTAGCACCTTAACTGAAAATTCCCTACTAGTATCATTCTAGCTTTGGTTTGCAATAATAAATAAGCTGTAAACTCAAGACGTTTATTTTACAGTTGTGTGAATCATACATATAGTGAAAACTGCAACCTATATATATTTAAAACCTAAAATAAAATATTCAGTAAAATACATATATATAAACCTAATATAAAGTATTCAGTAAAATACAGAGATATATAAACCTAAAATAAAGTATTCAGTAAAATACATATATATAAAACCTAAAATAAAATATACAGTAATATATATATATATAAACCTAAAATAAAGCATACAGTAAAATACATGTTTTGACTTTACTAGCATTCTCTAAGACATAATTTGATATTGAATGACTCACTAACATTTCTTGGTATAACAATACACTCACTAACATTTCTTGGTATAACATGGTACTCACTAACATTTCTTGGTATAACAATGCACTCACTAACATTTCTTGGTATAACAATACACTCACTAACATTTCTTGGTATAATAATGCACTCACTAACATTTCTTGGTATAACAATGCACTCACTAACATTTCTTGGTATAACAATGCACTCACTAACATTTCTTGGTATAACAATGCACTCACTAACATTTCTTGGTATAACAATACACTCACTAACATTTCTTGGTATAACAATGCACTCACTAACATTTCTTGGTATAACAATGCACTCACTAACATTTCTTGGTATAACAATACACTCACTAACATTTCTTGGTATAACAATGCACTCACTAACATTTCTTTGTATAACAATACACTCACTCACATTCCTTGGTATAACAATACACTCACATTCCTTGGTTTAACAATGCACTCACATTCCTTGGTATAACAATAGTCACTCACATTCTTGGAATAACAATAGTCACTCACTTTCCTTGGTATAAGAACATAGTCACTCACATAACTTGGTATAACTATAGAGTCACACACATACCTTAGTATAAAAATACAGTCACTCACATAACTTAGTATATCAATACAGTCACTAACCTACCTTGGTATCCCTTGAACTCACTCACGCAATGTATTATTGTCATACACTCACTCATATACGTTGGTATCCTTTGCACTAACACATATTCTTTAGTGTCCATTGCACTATTCTGCATATCCTGATATTCGTTGCACAAAGTCATATACTTTACTATTGTAATCACTAACTGATATCTTTGTATCCCTTGCACTCACATACTTTGGTATATCTATTGCACTAAAGCACACACCTTCGAATCCCATGCACTTATTTGCATACGAACACACACTTTAGTATCGATTGCAGTCACACAGAGACCATAATCTTCCTTGCACTGAATCACATGACTTGCTAACATGTGTTCTCACACCTGCATTGGTATTCCTTGCTCTCACATACCTTGATATTCTTTGCACTTAATCACAATCCCAGGTATTCCTTGCTCTCACTCACATACTTGGTATCATTTGCACTCACTCACACACCATGAAGGAAAGAATCGTGAAATCCTGTTTTAAACTAGTCATGCGTGTTTGTTGGTTGTATTTCTTTTGTGGATGTTTTTGCGTTTCTGTTTCTTAGTCTGTTACAGTATTACAACTGTATAATATCTGTAAATCTATTTCAGCATGCGACGCTGGTTTCTTTGGGCCAGGATGCGCACGAAGGTGTGGATTTTGTAAAGGAAAGAAGTGTGCTCCAATCAATGGTAGTTGCATAGATGGATGTGATGTTGGCTGGAAAGGTGACGCATGCTTGCAAGGCAAGGCAAAGTATACAAGTGTATTGATTAGTGAATGATTTCAATATCCATTATGCTATATGTATATCATACATAGATTGTAATCTCCACACTAGTATGACAATGTGACGTGCATTAATGTATAGACTATAAACTCCATACCAGTGTGACACTGTGCTGTACATCAATACATATACTGTAAACTCCAGACTACTTTGACACTATTATATTCATAAAAACAAATTCTGTAAACTCACGACCCAACTATGTTAAAACAGAAATATGAATATTTATTACAAACGAAGCCGAAATTAGCCTTAAAATAACGGATAGCACTACTATATTTACACCTGAGATGATGGCCATATTAACTGGACTAGTGCAAGCTAGCGAAACTAACCACAAAGCACCAATTATTTATAACAACTGACTCTCTATCGGCACTAAAGGTACTGGAAAAAACTCGGGACAAAGACCAGATATTAGTTATTTTATACTAGACAAAACAAACGAACTAATTGACAAGGGCAGTAAAGTAGACATAATATGGATCCCAGCCCACATTAATATACCAGGAAACGAAAAAGCTGATAAACTAGCCAAAGACGGACTGACTCAAAATAAAGAACTGAAAATCTTAATGTCACCCGAGGAAAACTTAAACCTACTAAATAAACAACTCAACAAGATATGGCAAGAAAAATATAATATACTAGCTAAAGGTAGAAGACCCAAGATAGACAAAACAATCAAGACAACCCCAACATATTTTGACTCAACAAGAAGGGACCAGACAAGAATAACTAAACTACGTCTAGGTAGTGAAAGAAAACAGTACACAGTTATCAAATGCAGTTGTGGGCAACGCTTGACATTTGAACATATATTAAAAAATTGCCAATTGATAGCCCATGACAGAAGGGATTTTACAGAATATCTGATAAACAATGACATTCAAACTTCAATAGAAGGGGTACTCAACCCCCCCAAAAAAACAAAAACAAAAAAAAACAGCTCTGGCAGGGGTGTCTTTGTAAACTTAATAGTCTCATCACCAAACATCCCCTTCATAGACTACTATGAAAGAAAACTAGAGGAGGGAAGATATCCCAAATTAAAACCCCAAATTACACTAAGGTGGTCCTATGCACCCCACACGAAATTGAGACCAGTGGTGGGAAGCTAACTGTTGGGATGACTATACTCTCTCTATGTACACAAAAGTATCCCATCCAGGGACCGTGAATATATAGATAATTTTAAATACTTAGATTAAATTTTTTTTTTTTTTACAATAGCCGATTGCTGGCTTTGTCCGCCAAGCAAGGCGATGGAAATCCGACATGAGGCGACGCCCCCCAAAATCCAGCCCTTGTGGTGGGCTGGGTGACGACAGAAAACCGACCTAAAACAACGTCCCTAGATAACGGACCTGGCGCGCCCCATAGTACCACCACACAATGTGGCAAATACGATGGGCAGGTCCCACCCACCCACATTCCCCCACCACCCCTCAAGGCCACGAACCCAACCACAACATAACCTTTCCCTCTCGCACAAATCACAGGAGGTATTGCGAGATGATTCTCGAGCAATAGGTGCCTACTATAGACATAGCTCGAGATATATAATCACCTTTTTTAAGTCCCCACAATCTCACACTGGATACCTCAGACACACAGCTCGCAACGAAGCCTAAAGGGGTGCTCTGGTTTCAGTGTGAAATTTAACCCCCAAACCTTGATTTTTAATTTATTCCCAAGACCTGTAACCCCCCAAACCGGTGCCGGTAATCTGCCTTGACTCAGCCACCCACTGGGTATGAGTTGGGAGCTAGTGTCGGATTATAAACCTATGTTTTTTTTTCCCCGGAGGTGACCTATGTGTTAAAGGAACCTTTTTTTTTTCGTCTGGTGTGTTATATTGTTGAAGTATACGTTGCACTAAGTCATATACTTTGGTTTTGTAATCACTAACTCACATACCTTTATATCCCTTGCATCACATACATTGGTATATCTATTACACTAAATCACATATCTTTATATCCCAAGCACTCATTCGCATACATTGGTATCCCTTGCACTCACGTACCTTTTATATTCCACGAACACACATACGTTGGTATCGCCTGCAGTCACTCACAGACATTAATCTTCCTTGCACTGAATCACATGGCTTGGTAACCTGTGTACTCACACCTGTATTTGTATTCCTTGCACTCACATGCCTTGCTATTCTTTGCAATTAATCAAAATCCTATGTATTCCTTGCTCTCACTCACATACTTGATATCAGTTGCACTCACTCACACACCTTGAAGTGAAGAATCGTAAAATTCTGGTTTTAAACTATTCATGCGTGTTTGTTGGCTGTATTGATTTTGTGGATGTTATTGCGTTTGTTTCTTAGTCTTTTACAGTACTACAACTGTGTAATATCTGTAAATCTATTTCTTAGTCTATTACAGTACTACAACTGTGTAATATCTGTAAATCTATTTCTTAGTCTATTACAGTACTACAACTGTGTAATATCTGTAAATCTATTTCTTAGTCTATTACAGTATTACAACTGTGTAATATCTGTAAATCTATTTCTTAGTCTATTACAGTACTACAACTGTGTAATATCTGTAAATCTATTTCTTAGTCTATTACAGTACTACAACTGTGTAATATCTGTAAATCTGTTTCTTAGTCTGTTACAGTACTACAACTGTGTAATATCTGTAAATCTATTTCTTAGTCTATTACAGTACTACAACTGTGTAATATCTGTAAATCTACTTCTTAGTCTATTACAGTACTACAACTGTGTAACATCTGTAAATCTGTTTCTTAGTCTGTTACAGTACGACAACTGTGTAATATCTGTAAATCTATTTCTTAGTCTATTACAGTACTACAACTGTGTAACATCTGTAAATCTATTTCAGTATGCGACGATGGTTTCTATGGGACTGGATGCACACTAGACTGTGGAGCATGTAAATACACGATGTGTGAATCCAATGGTAGTTGTCCAAGTGGATGTGAAGATGGTTGGTTAGGTGACAAATGCATGCAAGGCAAGGCAATGTATACAGCTCTCTTCATTAGTGAATGACTTCAATATCCATTTTATTTAATATAAAACATTATTAATTAGTGAATGACTTCAACATCCATTATTTTATACAACCGTATTCATTAGTGAATGATTTCAATATCCATTATGCTATATGTATATCATACAAAGATTGTAATCTCCTTACTAGTATGACAATGTGACGTGCATTAATATATAGACTATAAACTCCATACTAGTTTGACACTGTGGTGTACATCAATACATATACTGTAAACTCCAGACTACTTTGACACTATCATATTCATTAAAACAAATTATGTAAACTCCAGATTAGTACTACGATGTGAGGTACATTAATACATAAAATTAACCTTCTCAGTAGTATGACACTGTTATTCCATTAATACATGGACTGTAAATTCTACAATTGTGTGAAACGTGTATTTAAAATTATACATAGACTTTAAACACTAGACTAACATACACAATGATGTGCAAAAGACTTTATTCTCCAGACTAATATGACACTTCGGTGTACATTAGTACATAGACTGTAAAACCTTACTAGCATAACACTGTAGCTTGCAATTATACTACGACTGTAAACTGATAAATTTTACGATTTAATGACACTGTATTGAGTAATAACACATAGACTGTGAATTTCACACTATTATGAACCTGTGATGTACATTAATACATAGACTGTAAATTCTACACTAATAAGACAATGTGAAATACATTAATACATAGACTGTAAACTCTACACTAATAAGACAATGTGAAATACCTTATTATTTAGACTGTGAAATCAACACAATTATGATACTGCGATGATTATTAATACGTAGACTGTAAACTTCAGTATAGTACGAAAATTTGATGTACATAAATAGTCAGACTAAACTACACACTTTACTGACACTTTGGTGTACTGTAATACATAGAATGTAAATTGACTGTAAACCTCAGACTAGTACATCACTTCAATGTACATTAATGCATAAACTGTAAACTCCAAAGTATTATGACTGTGACATACAATTAAACATAGATTTTAACTGCAGACTAGTTTGTAACGGTGAGGTACAATAATACATAGACATGGCTAAAATTATACTGTGATGTACATTAATACCTACATTGTATATCCGTTATTGGTATGACATCATGTGGTGTGAAATAACTGTCACTATAAAGTAATGATGTACATTTATACATTGTTACGTGTCCAGTACTTATTTAAAGTCCCTGCTCAGAAATTTTTAGAATTTAAATTAATGAAATTCACCCTCTTATCCTGAACAGACTGGTTGCTTAAGTTTATCCTTCAGTCTCAAATAAAATTTGCTTCTAGTAGTTCAAGACAGACAAATTCACAGACAGACAAACTTGTGTACAAAGCACGGTTTGGGAACGTTAAAACAATTATAATTAATTATACATTCAATCCGTCATTCGACACATTCGCCCCCACCCAGTCTATTTACATAAGAAATTAACTACGAATAATTGTTTCAACAAGAATAAAGAAATTTAATAAGTTTAAACGATAACAAAGATTAATCAAAAATAGACGACATTTAGTCTCCTAAACTATGCTATCGAGTGCGCTTTAAAAGTCAGTTAGGTTCTTCACAGATCGTGATATGATATACAGTTCAAGAGCATTTGACTTATGACTTAGCTCTTTCAAGATGGTGTCGTTAGGTAGCACGTGGTCCCCACAATTCGGTTGGTTCAGGACTCACAGCTAACTTGGTAATTAACGTCTCATCAGTTCACTCTCTTGCCAGATTTCGGGTTATGCCAGTTGCCCACACAGTTTGGAACAACCTTCAAGCATTCACTGGTAGTGAAGTTTATGACGACGTACCAAACAATAGGAAGGATAAAGAATCAGTACTTGAACCCGCTCTTCTCTATGTAGCCGATAGGTCTGATGGCGGGTTTTTGTACTCGACTTCATACTCGACTCACGGAATTCAGATGGCTGAGACGCTTGCATTGGTCAGCTGTTCCCTCATGAGTAACTATACGACGCACGATCGATGTATTTAAGGAGGTACAATAATTTACGGCGCGGATCGACCTACAGTTCAGCTATTGTCCGAATGTTGCATAACATGGAGTGAGTTCTCTCCCTACCTATGAATAGGTGTATATGCTAGAGCATGACGGGTACTGGCTCCAACAAAAGAACTGAATCCAAATAAGAAAATAACCGATTTGAAAAAATGAGAAAAATGGGTCAAGAGTTCAAGGTACGATTTTATCTTGACTCTGTCACATACATAAAACTGAAAACTCCACACTAGTATGATACTGTTATGTACATTAATACATAGTCAGAAAACACAAAATTAGTTTCACACTATGATAAACAATTATACACACTCCAGAAAGTTATGACACTGTAATTACATTAGTATTTAGACTGTAAATCCCATACTAATATGTCACTGTTGTGTGCATTAATATATAATCTTTAAACTGCTGACTTGTAAAGACAATGTGATGTGGAAAATGCCTGGTACATATTATTATGAAACTGTGATGAATAATACTTGGAGTATAAACTGTCGCCGCTATACTCTAGGGTGACTTTGTAATAATGACTTATACCAACTATGTGTAATTAGCTGTATGATACAAGACATCTACAAGTGCCGGTGCAGAGTATGGGTCACTGGTTAAATATGTATATCTGCAACTGTTACGCTGATATACTGGTACGTCGCCAATTTGGCTCCGCCCCCAACTCAGATTCAGCTGAGATTTAATGTTTATGAATAATATATATAATGATTATAATTAACGAATAGAGGACAAGACGTAATCATGAGGTTATCACTTTGAACTACGAAAATAACGATAGAAATAACAAACACGCGTTTTAAAATAATAACAAGAAATTTAATAAAAAGAAAAGTTAACAAGATTTAGAAAATTCAGTTTATCCTAAGCCAGTTCATTTAACCAAAGTCACACCTGGATAGGAACTTAGCCTATGTACAGAAATGACATCAGTCTTGTAGACTTGAATTTTGCCAGTCAATAGATCGGCACGTCCCAATTCAGCCGGGACAAGTAGAACGGCCACACAGGCAAGCAAAATCAGGCAGCTATAAACGAGCAGCCTAGAATAACCAAAAAAAAAAAAAAAAAACTATATAGCCAGGGTTTTCTTCTTTCATATACGACCCAGATGTTGTTTGGGGCCGCACTATCCTTTTCCAGTCGTCACCCTCAGACGATTTTTCAGGAAGTAGTGAAGATAAAATTTCCACTGTGGCTTTTATTACCCTGCTTAGACCAGCTTCTGCCCTGTCCAATTCTTTAGCTCTAAGTCTTAGAGTCTAAGATGATTTATGTTCCCCTAACAACTCTAACGCACCCGCTGACCGTACACTCTGACCACACACACTGACCGCCACGCTCTGCAGACATCAAACACCGGTCTATAAATCTCCCCTCCCCCCCCCCCCCCCCCCGTACACTCTCATTCGTTTCAGGGCTTCCCTTCTCAGTAAACAGGAAACAGGAAGCAATACACAGTCGTGATTCTAACATTCACTTTAAATACAACAAAAGAAAATTTCTTTAAAATATATATATGGGAACATTTCCCCATCATACAACATAAACTACATACTATTATGACACTGTGATGTGAATAATAATACTTGGAGTATAAACAATATAATATTATGACACTGTGATGTGAATAATACTTGGAGTGTAAACTATATACTATACAATTATGACACAGTGATGTGAATAATACTTGGAGTATAAACTACATACTATTATGACACTGTGATGTGAATAATACATAGAATGTAAACTCCATCCTAGCATGAAAATGTGTTGTACATTAATAAATATATGATAAAATTTACAGCATTATTTCACTCTGATGTACATTAATACATAGAGAGTAAACTACAGACTAGCACGGCAATGTTGTTTACATTAATACATAGACTGTAAACTCCACTTCATTATGATACTGTCATGTACATTAATACATAGACTATAAATTTTAGAATATTACGAATATATGTATATATATTACAATACTGTATTGTACATTAATACATAGATTGTAAACTGTACACTAGTATGACACAGTGATGTGTATTAATACACTTGCACGACTATGAAATGGATATTAATACATAAACTGTAAACTCCACACGTTTATGAAACACTGATCTAGACTAATACATAAAATGTAAACTGCACACGTTTATGAAACACTGATGTAGACTAATACGTAAAATGTAAACTACACACGATTATGAAACACTGATCTAGACTAATACATAAAATGTAAACTGCACACTAATGTGACACTGTGATGAATAATAATGTATCGTCAATAAATTCCAGACTAGTATGACTGTGATACGCAATATCACACTGTAAAGTGCACACTAGTATGACACAATGGTATACAATAACATATAGAACGCAAGCTACATACTAGTAATACATAGACTGTAAATTCCAACCTACTTTAATGTACATTAATCCATAGACTATAGAATTAACATTTTTATAACACTGAGATATACATTAATAGAGAGAGAAATAACAGACTAGCACGACAATGGGAAGTACCTTAATACATGGACTGGACACTCCTCTCTAGTATGACTGTGAAGTATATTAATACACTAAACAGGAATCTCAAGATTATTACGATAATGTGATGTATATTAATATATAGATTGCGAACTCCACATAATTTTGACACTTTGATGTACTTTAATACCTAGACTGTAAACTCAGTAACTAGTACGACAATGTGATGTACATTAAAACATGCACTAAATACACCAGAATAGTATGATAATTTTATGTATATTATTACATAGATTATTAACACTACACTATATTGACTAGTGCTGTACATTAATACATAGACTGTAAACTACAGAATAGTACGACATTTTGAAATACATTAATGCATAGACTGTTAAAACTACTGTATTATGACAATGATATGTTCATTAATACATACACTATAATATCCAGAATAGTACGGCAAAGTGGTGTACATTAATACAAATACTGTAAACCTCACACTAATATGACTTTGTGATGCATATTAATATATAGACAGTAAACTCCACACTAATATGACTTTGTTATGCATATTAATACATAGACTGTAAACTCCACACTAATATGACTTTATAATGCATATTAATACATAGACTGTAAACTTCACACTAGCACGACGATGAGATGTACTTTATTACATATGCTGTAAACTCCACACCATTATTGCTCTAGTTATGTACATTACTTAATACAAACAATGCACACTCCAGATTATTACAATAAATTGTGATGTACATTACTTAATACTAAAAATGTAGACTCCAAACTATTACAATAATTTTTGATGTACAATAAAATATAAACTGTAAATGCCTCACTATTATGACACATGATGTACAATAATACATAAACAGTAAACTCCATACCAATATGACAATTTGATATACAATAATACATAGACTGTAATCTTCATACTAGTGATGTACATTAGTTCCTAAACTGCAAACAACACTGGTCTGAAACTGTGGTGTACATTAATACATAAACTATAAAATCTAGACTGGTAAAACAATGTATTTTACATTAATACATACATTGTAAAATCTACACTAGTATAAAAGTGTGATATGTATTAATACATAGATTGTAAACTCTGCACTAGTATAACACTGTGATGTGTATTAATACATAGATTGTAAATATACACTAGAATAAAACTGTATTAATAGATAGACTGTATAATATACACTAGTATAACACTGTGATGTGTATTAATACATAGACTATAAACTTGACACTAGCATAACATTGTAATGCACAATTATACATAGACAGTGGTCTCCTGACTAGTATGATTATGTGAGGTACATAATATTAGACTGTAAACACCCACTAGTACAACAATGAAATTGTCATTTACATTAATAATAGTTGGTAAACTCCAGACTAGTATGAAAATTGAAGTACATGAATACATAAACTGTAAACACCACACTATTATTAAACTGAGATGTACATTAATACATAACTGTAAAATCCACACTATCATTACACTGTTATAGACTGTTAACGCCAGACTAGTACAACAACGTGATCTACTTTAATACGGACACTGTAAATTCGACACCAGATTGATTTTGGGTGTACATTAATACATAGACTGTAAATTCCTGACTTGTATGACACTGTGATATACACTGACATGTATTTAGTATTCTCCGGACTAGTATGACACTGTCATATGATCTAACACATATTTTGTATGATCCAGAGTAGTTTATATATATATATATATAAACCTAAAATAAAGATTTCAGTAAAATACATATTTTGACTTTGCTAGCATTCTCTAAGACATAATTTGATATTGAATGTACTCACTAACATTCCTTGGTATAACAATACAGTCACTCACATACCTTAGTGTAACAATACAGTCACTCACATACCTTAGTATAAAAACACAGTCACTCACTTACCTTAGTATAACAATACACTCACCTACCTTAGTATCCCTTGAACTCACTCACATACTTTATTATTGTCATACACTCACTCACATACGTTGGTATCCTTTGCACTAACACACATTCTTTAGTGTCCATTGCACTAATTTGCGTATCCTGGTATTCGTTGCACTAAGTCATATACTTTGGTATTGTAATTACTAACTCACATATCTTTTTATCTCTTGCACTCACATACTTTGGTATATCTATTGCACTAAAGGACATACTTTCGAATCTCATGCACTCATTTGCATACTTTGGTATCCCTTGCTCTCACATAACTTTTATATCCCACGAACACACACTTTGGTATCGCTTGCAGTCACACACTGACCATAATCTTCCTTGCACTGAATCACATGACGTGGTAACATGTGTACTCACACCTGCATTGGTATTCCTTGCTCTCACATACTTTGATATTCTTGGCACTTAATCACAATCCCAGGTATTCCTTGAACTCACTCACATACTTTATCATTTGAACTCACTCACATACTTGGTATCATTTGCACTCACTCACATACTTGGTATCATTTGCACTCACTCACATACTTGGTATCATTTGCACTCACTCACATACCTTGAAGTGAAGAATCGTGTAATTCAGGTTTTAAACTATTCATGCGTGTTTGTTGGCTGTATTGCTTTTGTGGATGTTTTTGCGTTTCTGTTTCTTAGTCTATTACAGTATTACAACTGTTTAACATCTGTAAATCTATTTCTTAGTCTATTACAGTATTACAACTGTGTAATATCTGTAAATCTATTTCTTAGTCTATTACAGTATTACAACTGTGTAACATATGTAAATAAATTTCTTAGTCTATTACAGTATTGCAACTGTGTAATATCTGTAAATCTATTTATTAGTCTGTTACAGTATTAAAACTGTGTAATATCTGTAAATCTATTTATTAGTCTGTTACAGTATTACAAACTGTGAAATATCTGTAAATCTATTTCTTAGTCTGTTACAGTATTACAACTGTGAAATATCTGTAAATCTATTTCTTAGTCTGTTACAGTATTAAAACTGTGAAATATCTGTAAATCTATTTCTTAGTCTATTACAGTATTAAAACTGTGAAATATCTGTAAATCTATTTCAGCATGCGATCATGGTTTCTATGGGCCAGAATGCAAACTACGTTGTGGATACTGTTATGGAAAGAAGTGTAGAGAGAATGGTAGTTGTCCATATGGATGTCAAGAAGGTTGGAAAGGTGACAATTGCATGCAAGGCAAGGCAAAGAATACAACTGTGTTCATTAGTGAATCATTTCAATATCCATTATGTTATACAACAATATTCATTAGTGAATGATTTCAATATCCATTATGATATATGTATATCATACAAAGATTGTAATCTCCAGACTAGTATGACAATGTGACGTGCATTAATATATAGACTATAAACTCAATACTAGTGTCACACTGTGATGTACATCATTACATATACTGTAAACTCCAGACTACTTGGACACTATCATATTCATTGAAAACAAATTCTGTAAACTCCAGATTAGTACTACGATGTGAGGTACATTAATACATAAAATTAACCTTCTCACTAGTATGACACTGTTATTCCATTAATACATGGACTGTAAATTCTACAATTGTGTGAAACTTGTACATAAAATTATACATAGACTTTAAACACCAGACGAGCATACACAATGATGTACAATAATTCAAAGACTCTATTTTCCAGACTAATATGACACTTCGGTGTACATTAGTACATAGACTGTAAAACCTTTCTAGTATAATACTGTAGCTTGCAATTATACTGCGACTGTAAACTACAGATTTAATGACACCGTGATGAGCAATAAAACATAGACTGTGGATTTCACACTATTATGAATCTCTGATGTACATTAATACATAGACTGTATACTTTACACTAGTAAGACAATGTGAAATGCTTTAATACTTAGACTATGAACTCAACACAATTATGACACTATGATGATTATTAATACATAGACTGTAAACTACAATATAGTACGAACTACAGTAGAATAAGAAAATTTGATGTAAATAAATACACAGCATTAACTACACACTTTACTGACAGTTTGAGGTATAGTAATATACATATAATGTAAATCTACACTATTATTGACTGTAAACCTCAGACTAGTACATCGCTGGGATGTACATTAATACATAAACTGTAAACTCCAAACTAGTATGCTACTGTGATGTCATTAATGCATAGACTGTAATCTCCTTACTAGTTTGAAACGGTGATGTACAATAATACATAGACTTGGCTAAAATTATACTGTGGTGTGAAATAACTGTACACCCTAAACTAATGATGTACATTAATACATAAAACTGAAAACTTCACACAAGTATGACACTGTTATGTTCATTAATACATAATCTAAAAACACAAAATTAGTTTCACAATATAATAAACTATACACAGACTCCAGAAAGTTATGACACTGTAATGTAAATTAATATTTAGAGTGTAAATCCCGTAGTAGTATGTCACTATTGTGTGCATTAATATATAGACTGTAAACTGCAGACTTGTAAAGACACTGTGACGTGGAAAAATACTTAGTGTAAATCCCGTAGACGCCACTAGGTCAGGGTCGCTCCAACGATACACGAACTCAACAGCAACTCCAGGGAAATATTCCAGACATCAGTCGATCCATAATTTCCAGGATAATGCCCGAAAATCAGTTACTAGAGGACAATAAGAAGAGACCAGAAAATGAAAATATAATAATTTCCTATGAGCGACAGTTCCTATAAATTCGCAATCCACACATGTGGCGTTCACAATAGCATAGCCTATTTCATCGACATTTACATTACCATTACATCAATATTTAAATATAGAATAAAGATACTATTTACAGTATCATTACGTCAATATTTAAATATGTAATAAAGATACAATTTACAGTATCATTACGTCAATATTTAAATATGTAATAAAGATACAATTTACAGTATCATTACATCAATATTTAAATATATAATAAAGATACAATTTACAGTTTCATTACATCAATATTTAAATATATAATAAAGATACAATTTACAGTATCATTACATCAATATTTAAATATATAATAAAGATACAATTTACAGTATCATTACATCAATATTTAAATATATAGTAAAGATACAATTTCAGTCACGCCATGCGTGTTACAATTAAAATACAACGTAATGCACGCAAGAGACTAAATGCATTTCAAAGAAAACATTTATATTTTACAATTAAGATTATATAAATGGAAAATTAGATACAATTTAAAATCATGCTCATGCATGTTACAATTACAGCACATAGTACACACATTGGTATAACAATACAGTCACTCATATACCTTTATAACAACAATGCAGTCACTCACAGATTTTCTTTTCACTCCATTGCACTCATTTGTATATCCTGGATTCCATTGCAATAAGTGATATACTTGGTATTGTAATTACTAACTCACATATCTTTTTTATCCCTTGCACTCACATATCTTTGTATCCCTTGCACTCACATATCTTTTTATCCCTTGCACTCACATATCTTTTTTAACCATTGTACTCACATATCTTTTTATCCCTTGCACGCACATAATTTGGTATATCCATTGCACTCATATATCTTTTTATCCCTTGCACTCACATAATTTGGTATATCCCTTGCACTAAAGCACATACATTCGTATCCCATGCACCCATTCGCATACTTCGGTATCTCTTGCACTCTAATACATTTTATATCCAACGAACACAAACGCTTGGGTATCGTTTGCACTCATTCACATACCTTGAAGAATCGTGCAATTCTGGTTTTAAACTAGTCATGCGTGTTTGTTGGCTGCATTGTTTTGTTTTTTTACGTTTCTGTTTCTTAGTCTATTATTGTATTACGACCGTGTAAAAACGTGTTCCTAAATCTATTGAAGCGTGCATTTCTGTTTCTTAGTCTATTATTGTATTACAACTGTAAAAACTGTAAAACACTTTCAGAATGCGAAGCTGGTTACTTTGGGGCAGGATGCACATATAAGTGTGGGGCTTGTACAGGCGGGAAATGTGCACCCGATGGTCGCTGCCCAAATGGATGTGAAATAGGATGGGAAGGTGGCAATTGCATGAAAGGCAAGGCAATGTATACAACTGTGTTCATTAGTTAATGATTTCAATATCCATTATTTTATACAACAATATTCATTAGTGTATGATTTCAATATCCATTATGTTATACAACAGTTTTCATTAGTGAATGACTTCGATCTCCATTATGTTATTTATGATATTGTGATATGAATAATACATAGACTGAAAACTCTACCTATTTGTGACATGTGATGTGAGATAATACATCGACTGTAATCTCCATACAATTATGATACACTGATGTGCCATAACACATAGACTGTAATCTAAATACTAGTTTGACACTGTGATGTGCAATAATACATAGACTGTAAACTCCATACTAGTTTGACACTGTGGTGTACATTACTAACTAGACTGTTAATCATGTACTTGTGTGGCACTGTTTTGTTCATTACTAACTTTTACTAGACTATCTCGTACTAGTATGACACTGTTGTGTGCAATAATATATAGACTGTCAAATTCATAATTATAAATGCTCATTCAGCTGTCCACGTCCTGCATATATATTTTACAAAAGAATCTGTATTTCTCTTTAGATATTGTCTATACTTCTAACACTCTGACATAGATATTTAGGAAGTTATGAAGCCTGCCGAGTGAAAATATAGTCCTGTTGTTAATACACATTTTGACTTTGTTTGCATTGATATCAAAAATGTCCACCACCACATAATTTGATATTCCAAAGCACACACTCATATTCCTTAGTATAACAATACAGTCACTCACTTATCATGGTATAACTATACAGTCATTCACATACCTTGGTGTAAAAGGTGTTGTGACTGTCTGCTAATTGTTAATTATTAATTTATGATATTTTATTTCATAATTAATATATAAACAATAATCCTCTCATGCAAATAGCACGCACAGTCACCCGACATGGGTCTTTTGTCTTTGCGGTTACGAGAGTGACTAGGTCAATCCCTGGAACAGTCTGCTAACTAATTAACTCTCTGTCCAAGTGTTACCTGTCTAGATTAACAGACCTGAATTATCTTGTCAATCTTTGTCTTTAATCCAGCCCCTCACATGTAAGCTCTCTACGACGACGAGAACTATTCCAAACTTGCACCTAACCGTCTTTTTATTGTCCTTACGTCATGTGCAGCCCTCACCCATCATCATGCACAAGCGCCTCTCTATCAATGTAACGAGAGTGGATAGTTATAAAATCAACAATTTATTAAAGAAAAATAAATAATAATTAAAAAAATTTTACAATTAATGTCATCGAAAATACACACAAGGCAATTTATCAGAAATCACAATCTCATCCAAGATACATAGAATTCAGTCAATCAAGAAAAATATATCATGTCAATTCCATAGAACAATTACTAGGAATTTTACATCAAAGAAATATCTTCAGAATTTAGTTTAGCTTACACAAGTTCTTAATGTCAATAAGCCAACCAAATGAATAATACAGATAAGTCAATGTAAGATATTAAAGAGAAGATTCAGAAATAGATAAGGAATTTAAGAAATCATGAAAAACATGTAGAGATTACACAGAAAATTCATAATAATAGTTCACGTGATAGCGGCCTTTGAGTGGTAGTCTTGTTCTTGTTTAGGGTTGGCTGGCAGTTAAAAGTCTTGTGATAATGGCCTTGCCTGATGACAGTTCTGCATACCATCACATGAATATTTGAATAATCTGCACAGAATGTTCAACACAAGCACTTAGTCACAATTCTTGTCCAATACGAATTACACAGCATAAACATAAATCAGTTTCTTGTCTGAATTTGTACAATGCTCAAAATTCAGTCTTCTCCACTGTCTTTGAATAAAATAATGTGGATAAAGTTTACACAGTTCTAGTTTCCAACACCTGTCCCTTTTATTAGGCTCTTATGGTTCCAACAGTTACTTGGCTGGGTCAGTCTTATGCTCCTCACAGCTGTCCCCCCCTAGTAACTCAGTCTTCTTGACGGACTCAAATTCCTCAAGCAAGTGTCACTGGTTGTTTATGAATTTTCATCCACATAAGAAGATACTCCTCGTCATAATATCCAATTACGTCATAGCACACATGCAGCATCACACACTTCTCTTGGAATATTACCTAGAGTCCCAACAAGAATTTCTCCTGCTCATGGATCTCAGCACCTTCACAAAATCCAATGGCAGTTAACAGTTGTCAACGTGGAAGTAACACTTTGAACTTCAACCGTCGACTCATACGAGTGTCGACATAAGCAATGTCGAGATAAGTGAAGCTTGATGGCAGCAAGTGATGAAGTTTACCAATGCTCGCACATCAGTAGAAACAAACAGCTTGCTTGCAAGTAGAACTTGAATCTTGCATTTCAGCCAAGCAAAAATGGAACAGAATGGAACGGCTTGCTAACTGTTGACACAAGAAACGTAATGACGCACATCAGTATCGTGTTTCAAATATTCGTAATCTCTACTTTTCTTCTTGTTTCTTCATTTAAAATTCCTTTTTACAATTCTTTCATCTGATTCTTTGTTTAAACAAGAATAAAAATGACATAGTTTAAACTCGTTAAAAATATTTACAAGGAAAAACATAATTCAAACAGATTTTAAGCAAATATTAAAAATCAGGTAAATGACAATTCACTGTCTCGGACATACCTTTCTGTTCAGCACTAACCATAAAGCCGCACATGGGACTCCAATGATTTTAACAAGAGTGAAGGTTCAATTTCGAAACTGCCATTATATGTGATTCTATGGGTCATCTGGAAGATTCTAGAATTTATCATCCTTAGGGTTAGAACAGGGTTGTTCCAATGGCTTTGTCTGAATGGACACTGTTGACTGCGCAAACACTAAAGGCAGGGTGACCTCGTTACTAAAATTAATCTGAGTTATGCAAGAATCAATGACCTTTAACAATAACTCCCCTTTATTCTGGATGTAGGTCAGAGTTGTTTGTTTCAAACTCATCACACTGAGATTTGAATGACGCAAATTTAAATTTAAAATTACAAAAATGAAAAATTAATTAAATATTAATTAAAAGTATTAATTAAGTGCATTAAATTTCATTTTCCGACACATTGGTATAACAATATATCACTCACATTCCTTAGTATAACAATACAGTCACTCACATACCTTGATATAACAATACAGTCACTCACATGCCTTAGTATAGGAGTATAGTCACTCACATTCCTTAATATAATATTACAGTCACTCACATACCTTGATATAACAATACAGTCTCTCACATACCTTGGTATAACAATACAGCCACTCACATATTTTCTTTACACTCCATTGCACTAATTTGCATAGCCTGTTTTCCGTTGCACTAAGTCATATACTTTGGTATTGTAATCACTAACTCACATATCTTTTTATCCCTTACACTCACATATTTTGGTATATCCATTGCACTAAAGCACATACCTTCCTATCCCATGCACTCATTCGCCTACTTTGGCATCTCTTGCACTCACATACCTTTTATATCCCAAGAACACATCAACACACACACACACACACACACACACACACACACACACACACACACACACACACACACACACATTCACACACCTTAATCTTCCTTGCACTGAATCATGACTTCTCATACATACCTTGATATTCCTTGCACTCACATACCTTGATATTCTTTAATACTTAATCACAATCCTAGGTATTCCTTGCTCTCACTCACATACTTGGTATCATTTGTACTCACTCGCATACCTTTAAGTGAAGAATCGTGCAATTATGGTTTTAAACTAGTCATGCATGTTTGTTGGCTGTATTGTTTTGTGGATGATTTTACGTTTCTGTTTCTCAGTCATTTATAGTGTTACGATTGTGTAAAAACTAGTTCTTAAATCTATTTCAGCATGCTTTTGTGTTTCTTAGTCTATTATTGTATGACAACTGTAAAAACTGTAAATCACTTTCAGCATGCACAGCTGGTTACTATGGGGCAAATTGCGCAATAAAGTGTGGAGCTTGTAGAGGCGTGATTTGTGAATACAATGGTAGTTGCACAAGTGGATGTGAAGAAGGTTGGGAAGGTGACACATGCTCGAAAGGCAAGGCAGTGTATACAACTGTGTTCATTAGTTAATGATTTCAATATCCATTATTTTATACAACAGTATTCATTAGTGAATGATTTCAATATCCATTATTTTATACAACAGTATTCATTAGTGAATGATTTCAATATCCATTATTTTATACAACAGTATTCATTAGTGAATGGTTTCAATATCCATTATTTTATACAACAGTATTCATTAGTGAATGGTTTCAATATCCATTATTTTATACAACAGTATTCATTAATGAATGATTTCAATATCCATTATTTTATACAAAAGATTCATTAGTGAATGATTTCAATATCCATTATTTTATACAACAATATTCATTAGTGAATGATTTCAATATCCATTATGTTATTTGTGTTATTCTGATATGAATAATACATAGACAAAAAATCTCTACCCATTTGTGACTATTATGGCACGGTGATGTGCCATAACACATAGACTGTAATCTAAATACATGTTTGACACTTTGATGTATATTTGTACATAAGCTGTAAATTCCATTCATGTACTAGTATAATACTGTTGTGTGCAGTAATACATAGATTGAAAAGTCCAGACTAGTATTCCACTGTGATGTGTAATAATGCATAGAGTGTAAACTCCATACTAGTTTGAAACTGTGATGTACATGACTAACTAGACTGTTAATCGTATACTAGTATGACACTGTTGTGTGCATTACTAACTTTTACTAGACTATCAATCTCGTACTAGTATGACACTGTTGTGTGCAATAATGCATATACTGTAAATCTCGTACAAGTATGACACTGTTGTGTGCAATAATGCATATACTGTAAATCTCGTACTAGTATGACACTGTTGTGTGCAATAATGCATATACTGTAAATCTCGTACTAGTATGACACTGTTGTGTGCATTACTAACTTTTACTAGACTGTCAATCTCGAACTTGTATGGCACTGTTGTGTACAATAATGCATAGACTGTGAAATCAATAATTATAAATGCTCATTTAGCTGTCCACGGCCTTCATACATATTTTACACAAAATTCTGTATTTCTCTTTAGATACTGTCTATTCTTCTAACACACTAGATAATTAGGAAGTTATGAAGCCTACCAATAGTGAAAATATAGTACTGTTGTTAATACATTTTTGGCTTTGTTTGCATTGATATCAAAACTGTCCACCAATACATAATATGATATTCCAAAGCACACACTTGCATCCCTTGGTATAACAATACAGTCACTCACATCCCTTGGTATAACAATACAGTCACTCACATCCCTTGGTATAACAATACAGTCACTCACATCCCTTGGTATAACAATACAGTCACTCACATAACTTGGTATAACAATACAGTCACTCACATCCCTTGGTATAACAATACAGTCACTCACATAACTTGGTATAACACGAGAGTCACTCACATTCCTTAGTATAATTATACATTCACTCACATACCTTGGTATAACAATACAGTCCCTCAATTATTTTCTTTATATAATCCATTGCACTAATTTGCATATCCTGGTTTCCGTAGCACTAAGTCACATACTTTGGTATTGTAATCACTAACTCATATACTTTGGTATTGTAATCACTAGCTTACATATCATTTTATCCCTTGCACTCACATACTTTGGTATATCCATTGCACTAAAGTACATAACTTCCTATCCTTTGCACTCATATACATTTTATATCCCACGAACACACACTGTTGGGTATCTCTTGCATCACTCACAGACATTAATCTTCCTTGCAATGAATCACATGCCTTCTTTTCCTGTGAACTCACACATTCATTGATATTCCTTGCACTCACATACATACCTTGATATTCCTTGCACTCACATACATACCTTGATATTCCTTGCACTCACATACCTTGATATTCTTTGCACAAAATCAAAATCCTAGGTATTTCTTCCACTCACTCACATACCTTAAAGCGAAGAAACGTGCAATTCTGGTTTTAAACTAGTCATGCGTGATTTTTGCCTGTATTGTTTTCTGGATATTTTTACTTTTCTATTTCTCAGTCTATTATAATATTACGACTGTGTGAAAACGAGTTCCTAAATCTATTTCAGCATGCGTTTCTCTTTCTTAGTCTATTATATTATTACAACTGTAAAAACTGTAAAACACTTTCAGCATGCGCAGCTGGTTACTATGGGTCAGGATGCAAACTAAAGTGTGGAGCTTGTAAAGGCGGGAAATGTGCACCCGATGGTCGCTGCACAGGTGGATGTGTAGATGGTTGGGAAGGTGACACATGCATGACAGGCAAGGCAATGTATACAACTGTGTTCATTAGTGAAAAATTTCAATATCCATTATTTTATGCAACAGTATTCATTAGTGAATGATATCAATATCCATTATATTATACAACCGTATTCATTAGTGAATGACTTCGATCTCCATTATGTTATACAACATTATTCATTAGTGAATGACTTCGATCTCCATTATGTTATTTATGACATTGTGATATTAATAATACATAGACTGAAAACTCTATCCATTTGTGACACTGTGATGTGAGATAATACATCGACTGTAATCTCCAGACAATTATGACACGGTGATGTGACATGACACATAGTCTGTAATCTAAATACAAGTTTGACACTGTGATGTATATTTGTACCTAAACTGTAAATTCCATTCATGTACTAGTATAATACTGTTGTGTGCAATAACACATAGACTGAAAACTCCAGACTAGTATGACACTGTGATGTGTAATAATACATAGATTATAAACTATACTAGTTTCACACTGTGATGTACATTACTAACCAAACTGTTAATCATATACTAGTATGACACTGTTGTGCTCACTTTTACTAGTCTGTCAATCTCGTACTTGTATGAAACTGTTGTGTGCAATAACACATAGAGTTTAGGCTATCAATCTCGTACTAGTATGACACTGTTGTGTGCAATAATACATAGACTGTCAATCTCGTACTAGTATGACACTGTTGTGTACAATAATACATAGACTGTCAATCTCGTACTAGTATGACACTGTTGTGTGCAATAACACATAGACTGTCAATCTCGTACTAGTATGACACTGTTGTGTACAATAACACATAGACTGTCAATCTCGTACTAGTATGACACTGTTGTGTGCAATAATACATAGACTGTCAATCTCGTACTAGTATGACACTGTTGTGCTCAATAATGCATAGACTGTCCTTGGCGAAAAGTGGATTTCTCTGTGTGCGTCTTTTGGTTATTAATTAGTTAATGACATGATACTCATAAATAATGTATATTAATTATTCTCTTTTATGCCAATCGCTCACAATCTCCTCAAGGGTCTTGTCATGCGGTCCAAGAGTGACTGGGTCAAGCCTTGAGTTTTCCGTCAGTCAGTAACCCTCTCCTCAAGTCTCAGAATAGTGAACTACGCTGAGTTTATCTTACCAGTCGTTCTGTCACTATTCCGGCCCTTCCACAAATGTCTCATCGTCGATAACGGGAACTATCTTAAAACATGTGTGTAGACCATCTACAATGTACAATAAGTGTGACACAAATTCACCTGATTTTTTTATGCGTAATTCTCTGTCATGGCGGCTTGTTTTGGTCGACGCAATGGTAGTCGTTTGCATCAATTCTGGAACAGTGTCTTTATTCAGCACTCTGCTAGAATGTTAACACAAATTCAGTTCCTTAAGAATTCTAATTAACTCCGGTACTGTTTGTTATTGTAACAAAAGAAGAATGTTCTGTAACACACACACTTCTACACTGATGTAAATAGATCAATGTTAATATGTAGCCCTCGATACTTTAGTCACTTTCACTTTACCAAATTTTATCTCAGTGAATCCATAAGTCCAATTTAAAGTTTGAGCAACGTGGTAGATGGAGTTTCCAAGTAACTTCACATCTCCTGGTTGGTGTTGACTCTTGACTTCCGAGACTGATAAAACATAACGATTTGTGTGTGCATCAGCTCGTGTCACATTAAACAATAAATCTGTAATTTAATTCTTGGTTCTCATATTAAATTCCTTTACATGTTTATTTGTTTGAATTCTTTTTTTACACCAAGAATAACATTACAAATACAAGTCAAATTTAAAATTACAAGAATAAAAATGACATGCCGGAAAATTGTAATAATTATCTTTAACAAAAATCATTATTTACAAAGATACAATTTTACCATTCAGGCGTGCCTTATTCTTGTCTCATCCTCCCTGGGAAGTCATTAGCACGGGAAACGGATTTTTTCCAGAATAATTATTTTGTGGCTGAGTCGGATATTTATGTGTTTTGCGTTTTGCATCGAGCATCGCGCTGGCTTTTACCCCTCAGGCAAAATTTACTCATTCTCCCTTTTGTGCAATAGTCACGACCCAGTGGTCGCGCACTATAGACGGCATTCCTATGGGAGTTTTCGTCATTATGATGACAACCGTGATGTGCTGGTCGTCATTGTCTGCCCTGGTGATATGAGAGTGATTATGCAACTTGGTAACTCACGTTGAGTGTCCCTCCTCTAGCACCCTGGTTATCGGCTCTTTTCTAACCAACTTCAAACCCACATTGTTCTTTTGTTCATAACTGGACCAATGACGGTGTCTAAATGGCTTACATGGCTTTCACTGCAAAAATTTAGAGTCAATTTTTGTCATAAGAACATTTTAAATTTAAGAAAATTTAGAGAAATACATTTAGCTGTCCATGCCCTTAAGAAATATTTTACAAAAGATCTGTATTTCTCTTTAGATATTGTTTATTCTTCTAAAACACTAGATAATTAGGAAGTTATGAAGCCTGCCGTTTGTGAAAATATAGTTCTGTTGTTAATACATTTTTGACTTTGTTTGCATTGATATCAAAACTGTCCACCACATAATTCCTTGTTATTATAATAACAGTCACTCAAATACCCTGGTGTGACGCATGAGTGTCACTCTTACATAACGGAAAGACGATCAATGCGAAGGTGTAGATAACCACTTATTTTTCACATTCCTACTGAGCTAAGTCAATGCGGATAAAATAATGGACTGAGAGTGGGTGGCATCTGACTGAAGAGATGATTTCCGACTGGAAGCTTAAGTTTATAGTTGCAAATGCGGCTGGAGGGGTGAGATGAGTGACCTTTGGCTAAAAAGATGATTTCCAACCAGAAGCTTAAAGTATGTAGATGCGAATGCGACTGAATGATGAACGGTGGCTGGAGGGGTGAGATGAGTGATTCCGATTAGTTGACAGGAAGTTAGTATAAATGGCCACTCAAACTCTTTTTCAGTACTCGCAATCGTTATTCGAAGTCCGTTTCCAAAGGCAGACCATGAGCCATGACGAGGTGTCTGGTACAATATGCAAAAATAAACTTTGGATAATTTGTATTATTATAATTATTGCTTTATGTATTGGACTTAGAACGATTTTGTTCCTCGATCTAGATATATTGTATATTCGTGGTTGATTATTTGATATGTATATGTTGGGTTAATTAAGTATTATTGAATGCATGGCTCTGTTATAGATCAATCAGATTTATACAGGTTTATCGAGTGAAGTGTATATTAGGGCTAACAATTCTCTTGCTGACACAGGTCGAGTGATTGGACAGAGAGAGAGAGAGGGAGAGAGAGAATGTAAAAATGTATGTAGACTGAATTAATGCAGCACACTTGAATATTCCTAGGGTGTGCCTTTCTTGTTGTTTGGGATCCTTGACATTTTTCCTCATCTTGATAGATTCCCTATGATCGACATATGAGTCGTCTTTGTTAATATTTACCGTGGACACCCCAGTGGTGGTGAGAATGGAGATGCAGACACATTGTCACTTCTAATGCCAGCTGAGTTCGAGAGTGCTCACGCGCATTCTGCATATACGAGTTGGAATGTTGGTTGATGGTGTGAAATTAAAAAGTCACTTACCAAGCCAAAATATCCGACAAGTGAAAGACGAGTGGTGTCTGTTGGAGAATCATTAATAAAATAAAATTAATATTCTCATATCTTTAAATAATGTATTAAGGATTCATTATTAATAATAATTATAGTTATAATCAATATAATCATTTAATTAATTATGTGTGGCACGCCTTGTCACAAATAGATAGATAGGTAGCCATACATGCATATTACAAACTGTAATACTTACAATAATACTTTCACACACCTACATACGTACACACAGCGTGTGTGTGTGTGTGTGTGTGTGTGTGTGTGTGTGTGTGTGTGTGTGTGTGTGTGTGTGTGTGTGTGTGTGTGTGTGTGTGTGTGTGTGTGCAATATGATTTTACGTATATACACAGAATCAAATATTTTATTATGCATACAACATGCGTCAACTTTATTGTATATTTCTTTTTTATTTTTTCAATCATATGTGCATGTTTGATAAAACATTGCAAATATTGAACAATTTGGGTTGTTGTAGGCAAGTCTTTTATTGTTATAAAATTGGACATTTTTATGCTCTCTGCATAAGTAGTTTCTTAGAGATTTTTTACTTGTGTTAATGCAAGTGTTCCATTTGTAGCAATTGTAATAGAAACTCCTTCTTCTACAGAGACCAACTATCAAGTGCTTTTCTTGGGTCTCATTGTTTTCTTGCTTGCAATACTGGATTGCCTATTATGTATGTAAGTATAACTATATTTGTTTTGTTTGTTTATTTAAAACAGTTTTTCTTGCTTGCAATACTGGATTGCCTATTATGTATGTAAGTATAACTATATTTGTTTTGTTTGTTTATTTAAAACAGTTTTTTTTTGGCTTTTCAGTAGTCCATGTCGCGCATCCCTCTGTTAATTGTACCGAATATATTTTCTCTTTCCTGTACCCATATCTTCCATGTACTCGTCTTCACGTGTCTTTTCCATACCACTATCTTCCATGTACTCGTCTTCACGTGTCTTTTCTATACCACTATCTTCCATGTATTCGTCTCCATGTGTCTTTTCTATACCACTATCTTCCGAGTATTTGCTTGCACGTGTCTTTTCTGTACCACTATCTTCCATGTATTCGTCTTCACGTGTCTTTTCTGTACCACTATCTTCCATGTATTTGTCTCTTCTAAAGCCACCCCCGTTCTGTTTGTGGCCCAAGTTTTATAGGTACAAACTATTGACTGGGGAAACAAATCAGCACTGGCCAGAAACTGTCATTCGATACTATGCGTAGGCAGCAGTAGCCTTGACCAATTACATATCGCTGACTAAGCATTTTACGGCGAGAATGGTGCTGATTAAGAGTGCTTCTTCATCTCTCTCTACATATATATTAATTATACACTCTATTCAAGTATAGACAGCTTTTCACAGTCACACATTCCTAGTTAAAGGAAAAACAATTTCAATGAATTGAAGACTTGACATCTATTTAGTTTTCAATTATTAAGGCAAGTGTTAGTGCTAACTGTGACACGTGCGCCACTTAATTAATGAAGATAATTATTCTTAATTAATTAATCCTTCATGACTAATTTCAAGTGATGAAAATATTAATTTTAGTTTATTAATGATCCCCCCAACAGGCATCACTCGTCTCTCATTTGGCGGTTATTTTGGCGTTGTAAACGTTTTCACAGTTCCGCAACATAAAACAACATAAGGTTTTCTGTAGGGGGAAACGTCTTGCTAAGGAGAAGACAAATCCGACTTTAAATTTAGCGAGCCCACTCTCTTCTCGGACATAAGATTATCAAATATCAAATTGATAAGGTATTTAAATTTAACAATAAATTTATTAAAAGAAAAATCAACTATACTAATAACAATTACAATGAACAGATAATTTGACATTAATATTCCATGAATCCACATTTAGGTAATTACAGTTTACAGTCTGTCTCCTTCTTAGAATTAAATGTATAAATTAACCTTGACCTGGATTAAGTACAGCTTCCACATTCGTTTCACTGGCCTTTTCAATCACGTCACAGTGTCAAAATGTTACAAAGGTTTCAATGTCAAAATATAAATTCAACTGTATTGATCTATAGGTTTCCTTTCACACGTTAGTTAGTCAGCCATCCACACTCATACCCGTGGGGTAGGGGAAAAGAAAAGAAGGAAAAGAATTATGAAGTAAAAGAAAATAATTATAAAACTCAAGATTCTTCATGCAGTACTACTTCTACTTCTACTTCTAATAATTTTTCAAAATAAAATAACAATCACTATTTAAAAGTTCTGGAGCCACTGCTCCTCTATCAAAATTCAGTAGTTCAAAAGAAAAAAACAGTCATTTGACTTGCAAGTCCTTTTCAAGATAGTCACTTCAACATTTTCAAGATAGTAACATCAACATTTCCTTACTAATCTTAAATGGATTCTTCACTGATAATTAATCATAGACTACTTAAGTTTAAAGTGTATTTTTTATTTAAGGTTTAATACTTAATTAAGATTCTAAGCTTTAGTTTAAAGTTTTAGGTTAATGAGCTCTGAGATTCCTACACTAGTTAGTATTTTTCTACTCACATAGTTATTGTCACTTTCTCATCGTGCTAAGGGGTTTGAAGATACACAAAACATCGTCGATGTCGTGGTCCATTCCCTGGAACCCAAGTACAGCCATCCCCACTGTTACATTACACTTCTCGTTAGGCCTTTTTCTCAACTCTTGTTATGTTTTCTCATTATTTCTCACTTAGTTCCTCATTTCTTCTCTTGTCTTAACGTTTCTCATTTCTTCTCATCTCATTAGGTTTCTCATATCTTCTGTTTTCATTATGTTTCCTATTTCTTCCTTTTGTTAAATAACGGTCATTCTTGCAGTTATTCTGCGACTACCTATCTGAAATATCTCCCAGCTTGGTGACACAACACTTCCATCAGGATTCATCCACTGCCTGGAAAATAGCCGATCATCCACAGTCTTTGCACAGAGTCTTTGAAGAACCCAAGATGACTGTCCGTATGACTGGTTCATCTTAATCTGTTGAGGGCCCAGAGTGTGCTCCTTAAATTACAGCCAGGTAGACATCTGACACTATTGCAGTGTCCAAGAGTTCTCTAGCTCTGGTTGCCGGCCAAGCTCATAGAGTCCTTGGTACAAAAAGCAGAGAGAAACTCAGTGGGTCTTTCTCACCCCTCTACCAACCTCTAAATTCTTGGTGTTACTCATTCATTTCTGTCCCCGTCATCCCCTTTTATATGCAAAGTCTTTGTATATCATTTTTGCTGTGTTGATTAGAAAGCACCCCCTCCAGCTCTTCTCGTCAGGGGAATTTTCTGACTGTCCACATTCTATTTGTGCCAGGTAACAAATTCCAAGTTGACATCTAGTGATTGACATATCAATTTGCCTGCTAGCTACCTAACCCAGAGCACAAAACTTCCCAGAGCACTCATTACTTTTATTTTATTTTTAAAACTATGGTACTATGGTGACTCATCGTCACCTGGCAAGCGTACACTAGTCATATAGCAAGAAAGGGTTGTACATACAAACTAACACATCTAACTATAACAAATAAATCTCAACCTTCCAATAACTCAAAATTCTGTTTCAACAAATAATTTTACATTAACAATATCCAACTGTAAACTACCAAACTTTATAGTGGTGATTCTTAAAAACAAGTTACATTTCAAAACTCAGAGCCTGATTTCTCACAGACAAAATTAGCGTCTCAGTGGCCTACCACGTATTCCCCGGTAAAGAGACGCGATTTATGGCTCCGGCATTGCTGACTGCAGAGGGGTAAATGCATGCGTCCTCGAAAGTTAATCACGCCTTTCCATTCACAGGCATGCACTACTATCAAACCTATTTCTTCCTCAGCTAGCATTTCCACCTTAGGCTTCATATTGTTGACAAAATGGTCATTTTAGCCCCTTTCTATTTTAAAATTAATTTGGCTGTTTCATTAATCCTTTAGAGTATGATGACACTAAGAGAGAGAAAAAAATTAATAATAATATTTCCTCATACCCTGACATCCAAGAACAAGGTCATCATTTTAATGCAGAATTAATTCATTCTCTAACAAGTGAAAATAAAATTTTCATTGTCAATAAGTTAGAATATGAAGTATTAAGAATCGTTTATCACATCTTATACAGGTGACCAATTCTCAAGTTATTTTTTTCTGTAAATGAAACGCAAAACAGACACACCTGAATATTTTATAAGATTTCACTGAATGCATGTATTTTCTGACACTCAGCACATAGCAATGATTCAGGGCCAATTGTTATAAAAACATTTGTGTCTAATAGTCACTTTATTAAATATAAAATACAGCTTTTACCTTAACCCTTATTAACGGATATAGCAATCTAAATTCCAAAATCGTTCAATGATAAGCAGCAGGTTTCTCTACTCATTTCTATATAACTAAGTAACAATAATACCGTTCAATGATAAATGGCATGCTATCGAGAAAGTTACAGTCCAATATCGTACAATGATAAACGGCATGTATCTCTATTCAGTTCTCTACCAACACAGTTACATTCCAATACCATTCAATGATAAACGGCATGTATCTCTATTCAGTTCTCTACCAACACAGTTACATTCCAATACTATTCAATGATAAACGGCATGTATCTCTATTCAGTTCTCTAAACACAGTTACATTCCAATATCGTTCATCGATAAACAGCTCGTATCTCTACTCAGTTCTCTATCAACAATGTTGGCAAGCATCCTATTTGTCGAGATTTAATTTCCCGGTCTTGAAATTGCATGCACATCTATAAATAAACTTTGTACGTGTTTTAAACCATGATCTCTAAACGGTTAGTTTGCGTCTGTCTGTTCCAGTTTGTGTCTGCTGGCCAGAAGAAGAAAGAAAGAGAGAGAAGAGGCTAAGAAACTAGGTGAGTAATAGTTCAACGTCAAAACACACCAGTTTTTTCCCGAAATTCTTTATGAAGAACGTGAAAACCATGTTGGTATCTCAAGGTCAACACCTCGGATTATACGATCACTGGCAGCATGAGAGTCTGTTCTCAGATTTTCCACTGATAAAATTTGGTCGTCAATTAGAGCGGTTTGCAATATACACCTGATCTTGAAATTATTGACTATTTTTCACCTACAATATAAATAATTGGAATGTCACAACTTTTATAAATGCACAAGTGACGTCATACTATCTTTATATGTGAGTTGTTCTATTGTAGCACTATATGTTTTCCGCGACTTTACACTAAAACATGACGTAGTCAATATATTTACTCTATTTTTTCAGTGACTTTACACTAAAACGTAACGTAGGCAATATATTTACTCTATTTTTTCAGTGACTTTACACTAAAACGTACCTTACTCAATATATTTACTCTATGTTTTCAGTGACTTTACACTAAAATGGCCGTAGTCACGTAGTAAAGACTCGTACTAAATATATTTACTCTATGTTTTCAGCGCCTTTACACTAAAACGTTCTGTAGTAAATATAATTAGTTAGTTTTCAGCGCCTTTACACTAAAACATGCCTTGGTAAATATTATTATTTTTCAGCATTTTACTATAAAACGTACCGTAGTCACGTAGTAAAGACACGTAGTATATATATTTATTCTATTTTAAAATAATATCTTTATACGTGAAGTGTTATATTCTTCATGTAATTTTTTTCATTCTCAAAATAAAACCAAACAGATCTCGAAAACCCACCAGAGGAAGTAACTGAACCACCAGTGGAAGTAACTGAACCAGAAGAGGAAGTAACTGAACCAGAAGAGGAAGTAACAGAGGAACAAACGCCACTAGAAGTGCCAGAGGAAAACGTCGTAGAGGAGATTCCTGAGAAAGAAGGAAGCGTTGCATCAACTGAATCAAGGAAATTCAACGGTTAGTTCGCAATATAACACAGAGAAAGTCCAGTCTTACAGCGACAATCAGTTGTAGGCTCGCATCATGTTTCTTTTTCAGTCCGGTTTTCTCCTTGACATGCATTCTGTTAGTAATGTTGTTAGGTCCCAATATAAAAAAGCTAAAGGAATGTTGTTAGGTCCCAATATAAAAAAGCGAAAGCAAACCCAGTCTTAAGGCGACAATCAGTTTTAGGCTCGCATCATGTTTCTGCTTATGCCATTAGTGAAATATTTTAAATGGTGATTACCTCATGTCTCATCACATTCCAATCAAAACAAATACAAGAGATTCGACTATTAATGCAGGCATATTTATTGTGAAGACCAGAGAGAGAGAGAGAGAGAGAGTGAGAGAGAGAGAGAGAGAGCCGCTTTGTCGTAAGAACTTGTGATCTCATCTAAAAATTCTACATTGTGCCCGTTAATGATGTTACATAGTTGAGTTTTAGCATACTTAAATATTTACCGAACCGAACATAAGAAACACATCCTTTACTAGTACGTTAATTTATGTCATCGTTTGGTATTCAGTTATATTAGAAAGACATACTTTACTAGTACTTTAATTTATGTCATCGTTTGGTATTCAGTTATATTAGAAACATAGAATTAGAAAGTGAACACTTTGTATTATGTCATCGTTTGGTATTCAGTTATATTAGACACATAGAATTAGAAAGAACACTTTGTATTATGTCATCGTTTGGTATTCAGTTATATTAGACACATAGAATTAGAAAGAACACTTTGTATTATGTCATCGTTTGGTATTCAGTTATATCAGACACATAGAATTAGAAAGAGAACACTTTGTATTATGTCATCGTTTGGTATTCAGTTATATTAGACACATAGAATTAGAAAGTGAACACTTTGTATTATGTCATCGTTTGGTATTCAGTTATATTAGACACATAGAATTAGAATGTGAACACTTTGTATTATGTCATCGTTTGGTATTCAGTTATATTAGACACATAGAATTAGAAAGAACACTTTGTATTATGTCATCGTTTGGTATTCAGTTATATTAGACACATAGAATTAGAAAGAACACTTTGTATTATGTCATCGTTTGGTATTCAGTTATATTAGACACATAGAATCAGAAAGAACACTTTGTATTATGTCATCGTTTGGTATTCAGTTATATCAGACACATAGAATTAGAATGTGGACACTTTGTATTATGTCATCGTTTGGTATTCAGTTATATTAGACACATAGAATTAGAATGTGGACACTTTGCATTATGTCTATTCTGTTTACATCAAGTATAATCTCTGTAAAATATAGAATGAAAGAGTAACAAAAACTTTTAAAAGTGGACACAATATTTGTATAGCTTGTTACATAATAATCCTCTTTTGTTTCACTATTATCTACAACATAACAAAACTCAAATTATATTTAACATAAACTATTTATTCAATAAAATACTTTCTGTCTCATAATAAATAGCAGTCTCAAATGACGTGCATTATTTACTTTGAAATAACATAGGTTTTGAGAAATGTTATTCCTAAGGTTTGACACAAACCCAATGAAAGTGAAAAAGATAGAAAAGCGGGAACAGTGAGTTTTGAAATCTTTTATTTAATTATAAACGTTTACAACTATGATGTTATTTCAACAAACTCATCACGTCACAAAGAATAAAAATAACTCACTGCACCATCCTCCTCCCCCCCCCACCTCCCCGAATAGGGTTCAAGCTGATCGATTCCGCATGTAGTGTTCTGGTTTCTATCTATAGATCTTTATTCATTTCAGTTTGTCCTCTAAGTTTCTCGTTCAATCCTCGTTTCATTTTCTCCTGGTCAGTCTTTAGTTCAACACTGTATCATTAGGGGTTGGATGTTTGACTAAATGACTTCCACTAGCAATAAAGTCCCTAACATGACACACAGAATAACCCACCACGCTTTAATATATAGGTGCATTGCTACGGGTACATACCATTTACCACTTTCTAAATATTTGGCTCCCGACCCCGCAAATTCCGAACCTGACAACAGAGATGATACAAACGATTAATGAATGAACACAAATGGTATTAAAGATTGCAAATAAATTTAATTTGATTGAAAAAAATGCATAGTATTCCTCAAAACAGGTGTAACCTCCACTCTAGAGTTTCAGAACTAGTGTCCGTGTTTTTAGAGGAGTGTGGGGTCCTTACATACTTTCTCGGACTTTTCGAATTAAAAGATCACGAGAGGAGTGACTAAAAATAGAATGCAGGTATCAGGTGTACAGCTAAAAGTCGTAGTCCGTGTCTTCCTCTAATCGGTGTTCGTTTGTACACTAACTACTCATAGAGTGTCATAGAGTGTGTTTATACACTAACTACTCATAGAGTGTCATAGAGTGTGTTTATACACTAACTACTCATAGAGTGTCATAGAATGTGTTTATACACTAACTACTCATAGAGTGTCATAGAGTTTGTTTATACACTAACTACTCATAGAGTGTCATAGAGTGTGTTTATACACTAACTACTCATAGAGTGTCATAGAGTGTGTTTATACACTAACTACTCATAGAGTGTCATAGAGTGAGTCTTCATCTAATCGGTGTTCGATTTGCACACTCACCACTCATAGAGTCATAGCGTGTAATATAGTGCATCTCATCTAGTCCGTGTTCGATTTGCACACTTATATAGTCATTGAGAGTCATAGAGTGTCATAGAGTGCGGTGTTCGATTTGCACACTGAGAGAGTCATAGAGTGTCATATAGTGTCACAGAGTGCGTCTTCCTCTAGTCGGTTTTCGGTTTACACACTCACCACTCATAGAGTGTCATAGACTGCCAGGTCTGCGTAGAAAAAACACAAAACATTCCCTAGTATCGGGTGGACAGAAGACGAGTTCTTAATCTACCCGGCACACGTCGTTCATAATTAAAGGAAGAGGAGAATGAAAACTAAAGACAATCAGCAGTCGAGTTAAAGATATACAATAGAATTACAAAAAGTATGCAACAGATCTAAATTAAGATGTGCAATAGGTATACAAGATTTACAATAGATTTACAAAATATACGGTATAGTTATGTAATATATACAAGATTTACAATAGATTTACAAAATATACGGTATAGGTATGTAATATATACAATAGACGTACAAATAATAAGATTGCATATACGGTTGGAAAAGATATTATTGCTGCCATTATTAATGCATGATTTCCATAAAATAAATATTACTGACTTGCTTGATAAGAGCCATATCAGTTTTGGTATCTAATAGTACTCCATACAACTTATTGTTTTGTTCAATGAAATCACTCCATACAGCGTACTGTTTTTTTCTGCGTGAAAGCACTCCTTACATCTTACTGTTTTGGTGTGTGAAAGCACTCCATAAATCTTAATGTTTTGGTGTGTGAAAGCACTCCATACATCGTACTGTTTTTTTCTGTGTGAAAGCACACCATACATCGTACTGTTTTTGTGTGTGAAAGCACTCCATACATCTTATTGTTTTTTCTGTGTGAAATCACTCCTTACATATTACTATTTTGACATGTGAAAGCACTCCATTCAATTTACTTTTGTTTGATCTTGGAGAGCACTCCACACATCTTACTGTTTTGTCAGGGACAGCACTCCATACATCTTATTGTTTTGGACTTCGAGAGCACTCCATACATCTCACTGTTTTGGTCCGCGATAGTACTCCGTACATCTCACTGTTTTGGTCCGCGATAGTACTCCATACATCTTACTGTTTTGGTCCGCGATAGTACTCCATACATCTTACTGTTTTGGTCCGCGATAGTACTCCATACATCTTACTGTTTTGCTCCGCGATAGTACTCCATACATCTTACTGTTTTGATCTGTGCTACGGCTCCGCACGTCATAACAGTTTTGGTCCGTGATAATTCTCTATACATCTTACCGTTTCGATCTGTGAACGAATTCCAATAAATCTTACAGTTTTGGTTGGCGAAATCACCTTTGAGATATCGGGGACATTTTGACGCACTAGAACATACATGTGCAGATCGGTCAAGATGGTCAGCTAGTCACGTGATCAGCAAACTAACTTTTCGGCTATTTACTATAGCATAACCTTCAGTAGTTTGGACAAGTTAAATGAGCGTTAGTGAGTTCACTTAGTCAAACAGTCACGTGGCCAGCCCTCTAAATATTCCACTATTAATTATAATGTCACATTCAGTGGCTAACTCAAGTTACAATACCCCTCTAAATATTCCACTATTAATTATAATGTCACATTCAGTGGCTAACGCAAGTTACAATACCCCTCTAAATATTCCACTATTAATTATAATGTCACATTCAGTGGCTAACGCAAGTTACAATACACCTCTAAATATTCGGCTATTAATTATAATGTCAACTTCAGGGAGGGGGGAGTGGTGGTGGCTAATACGTTAAGGTATAACAACCATCTAAATGTTCGTCTATTAATTACAAAGTCACATTCAATGTCTAGGCCAAGTTATAACAGCTCTCTAAATGTTCGTCTATTAATTACAAAGTCACATTCAATGTCTAGGCCAAGTTATAACAGCTCTCTAAATGTTCGTCTATTAATTACAATATCACATTCAATGTCTAGGCCAAGTTATGACAGCTCTCTAAATATTCGGCTATTACCTATATTGTCAACTTTATTGGCTAGGTCCAGTTATAATTGTTCTTCAAAAATATTACAATATCACCTTTTGTGGCGAGATCATGTTTTAATTGTGCTTTAAATATTCGACTGTTAATTAGTGGCTTAAGCCAAGTTCTTGCAGTGAGGCAGATTAATATAATCTTTTACATGACCTGGATTAATTACTGCTTTGACAATCCTTCACTTACTTTTGCAACAATGTCACAATGTCTGCATGTCAACACATCTCTCTAGTGGAAAACAATGATGTACACTTTCCTCTAGAACTGATTGAGTGATCTGCTCACCATGTCTGTTTCTTCAAGGAGAACACGATCACATTAATTCTGGTACCTTCAAAGGATTAGAATTTTCCAGAATGTACCCAGCGTACTTTGTTCTCCTATATCAAAAGTGTGTAGCACACTCCATTATGCTTACACACACTATAACAGACGTTTCCCACATCTCCCCGGCCACTCAGGTTTATAGCTGGTGAACACATGGACTTGAAACTTGAAGTTTGAAACTTAACTCTCAAGACTCAAAAGGCCAATTTTTCACTACAAAATATACTTAAGGAGCAAATCTAAGTTTATTTATCATCACAATATAACTCCATTGTATCTTACACTCCATCCTATCTTACACTCCAGTCTTCACTTAAGTTTCCTGCAATGTTATTTATTAACCCTATACACACACATGGTAAAATAAATATAGCATATAAAAATGTCATGTTTTCTTAGCAAACTACATGTGAACAGCCTAATTCAACACTTGTAGTAGTAATAAAAGTCGACTCACATAGTACATCTCTATAAAAACACAAGTATAACGTATCAATAGCGATAATGCATGAGATATTCCTAAAGTGCATTATTTCACAATCAGTCAGTTTAACTCACCATCATGCTAATGGCCGCCTTTCAATGTTGGACTTATTTCCCATTCAAATTCAAAGTGATCAGAGAGAAGAATTTTCTACAACTAGTGAATTCTTTAATCTCAGCACATTGGCTGGTCTCGTTCTCATAAATCATAATCATTGGACAATAGAAAACAATTCACTCAGTTTGAATTGTCAGCAATCTAGAATATTCTTGTCTCAAGTTGTTTACTTCAACTCAGACACTTTCATAAACAACACCATAAGGAATGCCCTATGTCAGGTTACTCTGGCAATTTAGCAATTTATATAACAATTTAAATTTAAAAATAGGGAGTGGCAAATTTACTCTGTGATACTTACCAAATAAGTATATTAACGTAACATATTTCACAAATAGTTAAACAGACGTAGATATTGCAAAAGTTCTCCAAAAACAAAAGCACAATAACTTAGAACAGTTTATGAAAAACGAGACAAACGCCAGCTGTTGTATTTATTAATCGTGATTATCGTTTCTGATTTCAGCTGATTACGCAGAAGCAGATGCACTACCGGATTATTAAATTGTGTCTGACGCTTGCTAGACTTTCCAAGTTCTCTCATTGTCTCTTAGCTAAAGATGGCGATTTACACTTATCTGGGCTACGGGGTGGGGGGTTACACATGCACGATCTTATATTTGGTAATGGGTGGTATGTGGGGTGGTTTAGAGAAAAATGCACCCATCATTAATATTACACACATGCAGTGAAAATGTGACAAAGTGCAATCAATCCATTATTCCACAATAACTAATACTGGGGAAAGCAAATGTTATATTGACAAAAAAATTTATTTGGTTAAAATATTTACTGAATTTACACGTAAGAATTGTCTGTCGATCATATATCAATAGTTCATATTACAATAACATTGAAAGTATATTAATCAAATATCAATAGTTCATATTACAATAACACTGAAAGTACATTAATCAAATATCAATAGTTCATATTACAATAACATTGAAAGTATATTAATCAAATATCAATAGTTCATGTTACAATAACATTGAATGTATATTAATCAAATATCAATTGTTAATAAAACTCAACATTAGCCGTTAACTACACAATATATATATATATAAGTCTTTTACTATTTATTTGCATAAATAAAACCTAATTTTGCAATTTTTTTCTTTGCTATTTTTCTTTATTGGAAATACTTTTGACATATTACATATTACAATACTGTTTGTCCGCCCGATCTTTTGTCATCACCATTCATCTCTCTCTCTCTCTCTCTCTCTCTCTCTCTCTCTCTCTCTCACTCTCTCTCTCTCTTTCTCTCTCTCTCCTTCTCTCTCTCACTCTCAATTTGTATGTCTGTGTATCTCCTTGTCTATCTCTCTATCTAACTCTCTCTCTCTAGATAGAAAGATGTTTGTTGTATGTATATATTTGTGTGTGTGTGTGTGTGTGTGTGTGTGTGTGTGTGTGTGTGTGTGTGTATGTATGTGTGTGTATGTATGTGTTTGTGTGTGTGTGTGTGTGTGTGTGTTTCACAAAATAATAATTCATATTATTTCAATATTCACAATAGATCACACACTTTAAAAACTATTGCTCAGTGTAAGTGCGAAAATCAACAAGAATGCTAATAGTTTACAGTTAACCCTTTCCCTCTCAACCAAAAAACTAGATAACACACTTTAAGAGCTAATACTCAATGCTTTTCCCTCTCAACAAAAAAACTAGAACACACACTTTAAATGCTAATACTCAGTGTAAGTGCGAGAGTCAACAAGAATGCTAGTAGTTTACAGTTAACCCTTTCCCTCTCAACCAAAAGAACTGCACTAATTAGTTCATTTATAATTAGTATTTAATTAGTATAAAGGAAAGAATGTTAATACGGTATGTTTACTATATTTTATGAAGCACATTAATTGCTTATTAAAATTATAAAGGTGTAATGCCAACGAAAATTGTGTACCTTCTTAAGAATATATCAAAAAAAAGTATGTGTCCCCAAATCCAAATTTCAGTTGTACGTATCCAGCATTAACCAGCAAATTCGATGGTTAAATAAATATTGGAGTCATAATTTCAGTATATTTTCAGGCTTTCTCAACATTTTATACTGGAGGAAGCCTTAGAATAATTTTCATGTCTCAGTGAACCCATGCATTAAAAAAAGAAAAAAAAACTTCTGTATCTAGGAATTTTATTTTGCAATAACGATATCTCGTGGAAACCCTGATATAGAGCGATCCAGTGCAGTCTTAACGCATGGGCACACTGGGCAGTTGCCCGGGGCCTCACGAGCTTAGGGGCATTATATAGACCATTTACATTTTTATTCTTGTAAGTGGTTGTGTACGTGGGCCTTCAGTGGACTATAGTGGGCCCATAATGCTGTTAAGACGTCCCTGCGGAGATGGATAGTCTTTTAAGGAAATCTTAGTGGGTTTTTCTCTTGCCCTTTGACCCTTCAAAATTGTATATAATTCCAAATTCCATGCCCAACATACTTACAGATATGTACTGTTAAGGTCGATGCTATTTTATAGTTTTTTTTAAAACAATCACGTGACATCTAAATCAATGTGTTATAGTCAGAAAGCATTCATATCATCCACAACTATTTAGAATTTGTAACTAAATCAAATTCCTCTAATATAGCATATAGTGATAGCATATACAATAGTCAGACTTACAATGCAATCTGTTGATTACTGCAGTGATAGCATATACAATAGTCAGACTTACAATGCAATCTGTTGATTACTGCAGTGATAGCATATACAATAAACAGACGCAATGCAGTAATGTTTGTACACATATTGTCAATTAATGTTTGTACAAAAAAAACTTTGTCAAATGGCAGAATACACAAATCCGATTTCGATCACAAAATAAACGTTTCTTTATCAAACTATCACAAACACAGCCACGCACGGGTAAAGGCCAGTATTGAGCGACATAAAGTAGAGAACGTTTACAAACTATCACAAACACAGCCACGCACGGGTAAAGGCCAGTATTGAGCGACATTAAAGTAGAGAACGTTTACAAACAATACTCCATTGGTACTCATCACGAAATTCACCACTGGAAAAATGATAGTACAAGTGATAAGACCTATTATCGATAACAGAAATAGACTACTCATCAAGGCCGAGTTGAAATATTCAAGAAATGACAAAACTCAAAACGAAGAATTAGAAACAAAATATCACTCTACTAAATCAGGACGTCCGTGTAGGCCAACTACACGACGGAGACGGAAGAAAATAGCGCTAGTGATACTTCGGATCATTACACAATTCGATATATTCATGGTACAACACGCGTGTTTGTTTATGTGTGTGTGCAGACAGACATAAAATTTATTAGATACAGACCTTGACTTAGATATAAAATGTAATAGTGTGTGTGTTGGACACTGGCACAAATATAGTATGGCATTATTATGGAATTTTCTATTTATTATGTAATATAATAATTCTTAAACCATCCCCTTAACCCCGACATACATGTTAGTGTATTCTATGGAACACGCCTTCCTATTTATCAGCGCTTATGCTTAGCAATAATTTTACTCGGGAACCAACACTTCTGGATTGCTACTGACTTACATCCCCTTGAGACAGTGACGAAGACAATATTACGTAACATCACATTCAGAAAGCAAATAAAACAAAGCGAATGCTAGTAGACTTCAAGAGTAACATACCGAACCTAATAGTAAAATAACATCAATTTAATGTTTTTGAAATAAAAACTAAATATTATTCAAATACAAAGATGATGAATCTATAAATTAGTCAAACATGTATGCATTAACACTTCGAGTTAATACTGATGAATGTTAGAGGAATAAATGGGCAGACAGACTGACGATTGGACGGATGGAAGGACGGACGGACGGATGGATGGTAGATAGATAGGTAGATAGTAGATTACGTAATTTGAAAATACCTCAAGTTGCCAGCCTTAGTATATATAAAGTATACCAGTGCTACACGTATTTCCATATGTAGCTCGCCATTTATTAAAACAGCCTGCACTTCGTTAACAAGAAAGTGCCGTAGTATTTATATCTTACATATGTAGTTCACCATTTATTAAAACAGCTTGCACTTCGTTAACAGGAAAGTGACGTAGTATTTATATCTTACATATGTAGTTCACCATTTATTAAAACAGCTTGCACTTCGTTAACAGGAAATGACGTAGTATTTACATCCTGTTTCCTTTTGTGCTATGACCACATAATGCCTCGAGCCTAAGATAAAAATTATATTAGTCTAACTTTTGCACAATATATATGCTGTTCTATACTTGTTCCTCGTTCTCCTATTTTGATCTGGAATATATACTTCGTGTAGAAGTAGTATTTTCAACTACATGTTAAACAGATCAATTATTAATTTTAATAATTGTTATATATTAATGTAAATTGTAAACACGTTCATGTAATGAATTTAATAATGCACAGAGACAAGGTCGTTACATGAACTCTGCATTTACAGAGATTGGGAGAGAAACGAGTAATGCCCCTTTGTCTGTGTTGATGTTTTGCTGTATTCATTAGAAAACAAAATACTGGTGAGCTTTGACTGCAAGTCAAACTTCCCATACACAACAAAGCTACAATAATTGCAACACTAAGTTTGCATTCATATCAAGCACTCTCTTTAATGTAATAAAAATATAAACATAAAATTGCTTACATTAAGTATAAAAGAACACATGAAAGACCAGACAAAATAATATATGACCATATATTTACTCCGGTGAACGATTGATTAAAGAGTAAATAATATTATCGCGATCATCTTCTTTTAATACGAAAAGACACAAACAGAGTTGTAAGAAGATACGTATATGCATGCTCATTTGTGATTCCACTATTTTATTTATCATCAGACAGTCACGTATAACTCACGTAAGTTATGCATTTAATTCACATAACCGTATTGAGATTTTCAGTTGCAAACATTATACTTTCGATTTATACAATTATAGGTGCTTTTATTTCCTACAGTATTTTGTAACAATAATGAAATATATATAGTGTTGCTCACTGAGGTATTAAAAACTGGTGTTGACACTCGTACAAAATTCAAATAAGTGAAAACTACGAGGTCACTCATAGCGCGAACTAATGCCTAATGAGTGCTCTAAGCTACAACAAGGGGATGGAACTCTTGAGAGAATACATGACAATCGCTGATGAAAAGGTGAGAGAAATTAAAGGCTTAGCTGATGAGTCCGTTATTCATTTTAACAAGAAAGCAAAGGATCATTCTTTTAAAGTGGGTGATAAAGTTTTGTTACTGTTGACAAAACAGCATAACAAATTACAAGTGAAATGGAAAAGCCCTTACGAGGTAATAGAGAATGGTGGCCAAAACCTTTCATATTAATTTGTTGCGTCCGTAAATTGAGAGGGACACGTTTGTAAATGATCAAAATTTTGCCGTACAAGTAGAGACACAAACAGATAATGCCCCTCTTATTGCTACTGTCCCAAGGGAAGAAAGAGAGACTGAAGACTCTACTAACACAAACATTGTTCCTACTTGCCCTTTGACGCAGTTTGAGACATTTCGTGACATCAAGATGGATGACAGTTTAACCGATATGCAGAAAGACAAATTGATCAGTGTTAGAGAAACATGGCGATGTACTTACAGAAAAACCTGGCCTTACTAACCTGACTGAGTTTGAGCTCAAGTTAACAACCGACACACCAGTGAAAGTCCCACGGTACACCTTACCATATGGTACAGAGGATGTTATACGGAAAGAGATCAAAGACATGTTAAAACTGGTGACCCGTCAAATGCGCGAACGACAATTGCGCGCCGACAAAACCGCGATGGACAAAAGCGCGACGACAAAATCGCGTTCTTTTAAATCGACACATTCGCGCCGACAAATGCGCGCCGACAAAATCACGATAAACATCGCCAAGTAAAGAATAGCAGGAAATGTTATATATGCTCGCTCTATTATGTAACTGCACACATTGCAAGACGGAGGGAAGGAACATGCACGTGCCACGGTAGAATTCAATAGATCTAACTATCTTAGAAGGCACCGACCTTTAGAGAACCGTCATTTAACCGTGACTCTGCAGACAAAGGGGGAAGACTAGGGAACTAATTGTTACAGAGGCAGATGCTGATTTTTAGCGCCATTTTTTTCAGCGCGTGTAAGGATTATTTGCATGCAGTATCTCTTATTATTGATCTTTAAATAAAATTATTAAGATTTGATGTATGCTTCATTCTTTTCATTGCCTTTGTGTGAGGATTATTTGCACTCAGTATCTCTTAACATTGGTTTGTGTATCGTAATATTGATATCTACGTATGTTATTATTACATTCTTGTACGATTTAACATGTATCATCGTGTTTTTGTCGATCGCGTTTTTATCGACGCGATTTTGTCGGCGCGCAATTGTCGTTCGCGCATTTGTCGGTGAACCGTTAAAACTAGGCGTTATTGAGCCTGCTAAGTCAGCGTACAGCGTACCGATAGTGTTAGTTCACAAGAAGGATGGAAGTAATAGGTTTTGCGTTGACTATTGGAGACTAAAATTGCGTGACGGTACCGTATGTTGAAGTTTTACCCCATCCAGAACTCATATTTGCGAAAGTCGCAAACGCTAAGTACTTTTCTAAACTTGACCTTGCAAAAGGTTACTGGCACGAGCGTGTTCACACACATGATGCGTAAGTTTGTAGAACTGTTGTTTGATAGAGGTCTGTATAACTTTATGGATGACCTACTGTTAGCTACTGAGACATGGGATGACCATTTATTGTTATTGACAGATGTTCTGAAAAGACAGAGAGACAAAGCTGACTGCTGCAAAATGTTGTATATCAGACTCTGAATTTCCTAGTTCACACAATCAGTCATGGCATTATTGCATCAAAGAAACAGTAGAACAATTACAAAATGCTGAACATCCCCAAACAAAAACTGCAGTACGATCGTTCTTAGGTCTGTGCAACTACTATCGGAAATTTGTACCGGAGTTTAGTGTTATCGCAAAACCTTTGCATGATCTGATCAGGAAAAATGCACCCAACCATGTAGTGTGGACAGAAAACTGTGAGTATGCATTTAAAACATTAAAAGCACATTTAACTTTTGATGCAGTTGTGTGAATGCCTGATATGACAAAAGAATTCGTTGAGAGAAGTGATGCTAGTAATGATGGAATTGGAGTGTGCTTACTCCAAGAGCATGATGAATTTTGCTTCCAGTTGCATATGGGAGCAGAAAGCTAAGTAAAGCAGAAAGAAACTACTCTGTTTCTGAAAAGGAATGTTTGGCAATTGTGTATGCAGTTTCTAGATTTCACCAGTACTTGTATGGTAGAAAGTTTATTCTGGAAACTGATCATGAGGCGTTAGCATATCTAGCATAGGCACGCCATGTTTGTGCCTGTCGCCGCCCAACTCCTCTCCGGCATGAGGGGAGGGATGGTGGCTTGTCGACGCCATGTAGGACTTGCATAAAGAGAAGTACGAGTGCACACACAGAATACCAAGATGGTTGTTTGGCTCGAATTTAATTCTGCGTGTAGGTTACGTATTGCCGACACGTTTGCATGTGTGCTTGCATACGGTTAGGGGTGAAGTGTAGACGGCACAGACAACACAACGTATAACAATGACAGCAACCACTCTTTCGAAACCATAGACAGGAGAAAGGCCCAATGTCAGAGTATATATTCAAATTTATTAGTCTATGGGTTTCCTCTCACACATTGGTTAGTCAGTCAGCCATCCACACTCGCACCCATGGGAAACGGGGGAGAAAGAAAGAAAAGGGTCACCACTTGACGTCGCCCATGAAAAGAAAATAATGAAAAGGAAAGAAAGGAATGAAAAAATTATAAGTGAAATACAATAAAAGAAATACAAAATTCAATTTATCCATGCAGTACTACTTCTAAACATGTTAAGCATTATTTATCATAACATAGCAATCATTATTTATAAGCTCTAGAGCCACTGCTCCCATATCAAAAGTTCAATAATTCAATAGTAAACAAATGTCATCTGACTTGCAAGTCTTCTTCAACAGTTCCATCAATATCTCTTTACATCAATCTTAAAACCATCCTTTGCTTACTTACAACGATTTAAACTTAAGGTTTATTTCTAATTTTAGTTTTAATGCTTAAGATTCCTACGCTTTAGTTTCAAGTTTTAGTTTATATTTATGTGCTCTGAGATTTCCTACACTAGTTAGAATTTACTTTTACTCACATAGGTACTGTCATTTTCTCCTTGTTCTCTGCTCACATAGTTCGTTACTCTCTCTTGTTCTCTGCTCATATAATCAACGTTACTTCTCTTGTGCTGGGCTCACATCATTACACTTTCTTCTTGTGCTGGGGGGTTTTGATGATACAAAAAAAACATTGTCGACGTCTGGACCCGGCCGTCCTCACTGCTACGACGGCTGCTACAACTTCATGCTCCCATGCGCTTCTCTCGTTAGGCCTAATTTCTCAGCTCTCATTCCGTTCTCTCTTCTCTCTTCTTCTCTTCAATTTCTGCTCATTTCATCTCATCTCTTCTCTTCTTCGTTTCTCATCTCTTCTCTTCTTCGTTTCTCATCTCTTCTCTTCTTCATTTCTCATCTCTTCTCTTCTTCGTTTCTCATCTCTTCTCTTCTTCGTTTCTCATCTATTCTCTTCTCTTCTTCGTTTCTCATCTCTTCTCTTCTTCGTTTCTCATCTCTTCTCTTCTTCATAACAGCCATCCTTTGACGTTCTCGGCGGTATGCCTCATGCATGACTGCTACGCTTCCAACGATAGTTACTACCATTATGTAACATCTCGTTCTGTAACATATCCCAGTGCATAGTGACATTAGACTTCCATCAGAAATTTGCCTCTGCATGGAAAATAATCGATCACCTGCGGTCTTTGCACAGAGTCTTTGAAAACCTGAGATTACTGTCCTGTTTGACTGGTTCACCTAAAACTGCAGTGGTCTTTATGGCGCGCTTTCCATATGCAGCCAGGTAGACATCTGGCACTCTGTTACAGTGTTCAGGAATTCTCCTTCTGTTTTGCCTGCAGATAGAGGACCCTGATACAAACAAGCAGGGAGAAACAGAGAGCATGTCACACTTTCTCTACAACATGCTACATTTTCCACGTTTGTCATCTGCCCCTGGCTCTGTATCCTCTTTTATACACAAAGTTCTTGCACATCCCTTCTCTGAGCTGACTGTAACGCACCCCCTTCCAGCATGCTATCCCCCATCCAACACTGCCCATTTACAACCAGCACGGCACTGTACGTGCTGACCAATAATTCTGACCATCCTGAAGGTCCGCTTCTATTAGTGCCAAAATATCAAGTTCCCAGTTGACACTCTGATTTACGTATCTATTTGCCTTGCCTAGCTAACTCAGAGCACACTAAAATCTCAGAGCAATGATCCTAATGATCCTAGTTTTATTTTAAAACTACAGTTACTGGCAACTCATGGCCACCTGGTAAGCCATACATCAATTCACAGCAAGAAATGGTTGTACACTCAAACCAACCTTTTTAACTTAGTAATACAAACATTAACTTCCAATAATCTCAAAATTCTAGTTCAATAGTACTTTCATAAAACAATAGTAATTTCACAATAACAATATCAACCTACTACCAAACATTTTATAGTGGTGATTCTTAAAAAGATGTTTACATTTCAAAACCCAGAGCCTGCCTTTTTCATGGACAAAATTGGCAGTCCCAACGCTTTCTCACGTATTCGGTACACTGGCCGCCATGTACTCTACACTGACACAGATTTATGGGCGTGGGTTTTGGCTATGGAGGGTCAAGCCAGCATTTAATTATACGTTTTCCTATTCTCCTGCATGAACTTTAGCTAGTGTTTCTGACTGACAAAATGGTCATTTTCACACTCTCCCTCTTTTAAATAACTTAGCGGTTTCGTTCATAGCTTAGAGTTAGAAGTTACTTAGAGGGAGAGAGAGAAAAAAATTCCTTGATTTTCGTGACAGTGCCCACCTTATGTAAGTCATGTAAGTTGGGCACTATTCTGTCTGCACGTCTAACATGGCCACCCATTCATGTGGTTTTATCAATGGTGGGGAGGGCAACTCACAACTTAGTGCTACGACATTAGCAGGTAGGCAAATGACAATACATGGTTAGTTAGTATCCGATTTTTGGTGTGACCTTCACCTGTGCTTTAACCTAATTTCTTTGAAGGCGTAAACAAGGTATTTCGTCAGTCTCTAAGCTTAAACTGTAACGGAAGTTCTCAATGGTTACGCAAGACTAGGAAAAACACGTGTATATGAAAGAACAATTAAATATATGAAAAGGGTTATTAGAGTTACATTTGTTTTAATATATCTTCACATATACAATGATTAATACACCTGATAAGCATATACAATTACAATATCATATTAAGGACAATAGATTACTGATTGGTAGAATGCTAGACATGAATTGATGCTTATTATAATTTGATAACAAGCATTGATTGTATAGAAAATGTTTTAATTACAGACATTGTCTATAGTGAGAAAGCCAGCATTGATTGTATAGAAAATGTTTTAATTACAGATATTGTCTATAGTGAGATAGCCAGCATTGATTGTATAGAAAAAGTTTTAATTACAGACAATGTCTATAGTGAGATATTACAATTTCTTTATTTTAATCTTTTCAATACTATGATATCCAACAAGCACATTATAAATAAGTATGATGTTGATTAGAGGTTTTTTAAAAATATAATTTAATATCCCCTTGGCAATATTTACAGACATTTCATAATATATAATGTAATTTAAAATTCTGAATATATGTATCTGGAAGCTTTGGCAGATTTGCTATAGAGGTATTACTTTTATCCAGGAGAGACACAGTGAAGACACATATTATTATTTGTACAAAGTGTGTAATAGTTTAGTGAAGACACATATTACTATTTGTACAAAGAGTGTCATAGTTTAGTGAAGACACATATTACTATTTGTACAAAGTGTGTCATAGTTTGGTGAAGACACATATTACTATTTGTACAAAGAGTGTCATAGTTTAGTGAAGAAACATATTACTATTTGTCAAAGTGTGTCATAGTTTAGTGAAGACACATATTACTATTTGTACACAGTGTGTCATAGTTTAATGAAGTCCGCTTGGACTCTTACAGTTGTATTCTTTCTTTTTTCCTCTATGATATTGTAATATCTTTTCTCTTCTTTCTCTATATCTTTCACTCTATATGTTAGTGTGTGTGTGTGTGTGTGTGTGTGTGTGTGTGTGTGTGTGTGTGTGTGTGTGTGTGTGTGTGAATGTGATATATATATATATTGAAATTCAGCTGTAGTGTTTCTTTTTTCTGTAAGATATTGTAATCTCTCTTTTTTCTTTCTCTCTCTCGGGTTCTATCTCTTTCCTAATATAATTACGCGCTGGCGTGTATGGTGTGGTGGTGGTGGTGGTGGTGGTGGTGGAGTGTGTGTGTGTGTGTGTATGTGTTTGTGTGTATATGTGTGTGTGTGTGTGTGTGTGTGTTTAATATATATTCAAAATGTGTATTTAATTCTCTTTTATTCGGTAAATATTACAACTTTCTTGTTTGTCTGCTTAAGAGTGTTAACAACTCCATATTTTGAAATACAACTTGTGGACTATGTGAGTGTTAGAGCCATAAATATGTATTGCATTGCCGTCATACAGAACTAGTCTCAGTTCAGTTAAATCTTTAATTTTATCAATGGGGAAATTAATAACTCTGTAACTAGGGGAAATTACTCTTTATTGTCATTACAATGACGCAAACAAATGACGTTTCACTACGTATGACGTCACAGTCCATGATGTTGTAGTCAGCAAGACGATACAAAACAGTTTTCAGTGAAATGTAATCAGGGTCAAAAATAAAAATAATAAAACGTTTGTAAACTAAATTTAACCACAGCGATATTCGTGTTGATATAAAATTACATTTGTAAATAATAATATGTAACCAGTACAACCGTTATGTATCAACGTGTGTTCACTACAAACGACCAGTGAACAGTTTAAATTTAAGTTAACAATTAACAGACATATAACATTCACGACACACAACAGCGCCGTCGTCTTTTTGTCGTCTGCACAGCGACATGACGATCTCCATCAGACACGGGGCACGTCGACTACCACCAGCTGTGCAGTGCAGCGAGACATGGCAGTAAACCTGACAGAAAACTCAACTTCTTCCTCAGTTACATCATCATCACGACCCGGAATTCTGTATGCCAAACAAACCACCACCTTCCGCTCTAAACCTGACACATCCCCAAAGTTTGTCACAGTCACCACGTCACTCTGTCTCACCGCCGTGTCACACAAATCTGTTGACCAATGCCCGTCTCCTATCACACGCACAGGTATGCCAGCATCACGAAGACCGCGCACCACGCCGTTAGCTGTTGACGTCACACGCCCCGCCTCGTTCTTGTCGTCGTCACGTAGGTCAAGACTTCGGGTCAACACGAACACGTCACGATACTGGAGGGGTGGACAGGTGGTTGTTTTGCTGACATTCGCGGTGGCGGTATTACTTTTGGCTGTTGTAGCAGTCGTGGTCACAGTGTTGATGTGGTTGTTGATACAGGAATCTGCACGACACAAATATCAGTCACTTTATTATCTACAAGCCGTTTATTTACAACATTAAGGCGTTGAATACTGTTATGGAGGTAGTTGTGGTGGTAATAATGATGGTTCTAGAGAGGTCATTATAACGGTCACACTTACCTTTCACGCCAACTCCCAGTCGTTGTAGAATGCCGGCGATTGACTGTCCGCACTTGACGCACTCCAGTGGCTGACGTACAGCGTGTACGGGTCCCTGGTGGCTCAAGTGAATAACGTTCGGTCCGTCACAGGGCGTGGCCATTGCGGTCGTTGTGTACGGATGGACTGTTGTACTATAACGGCTCATTGCCTTTTGTACTTCACTCAGCACTGCGGGTGGACACCTTAGCGGTGTGGTCATTCGTTCTTCCTGCAGTTCTGCTGGTCTCTGGGGATAGAGTGGTGAGGCCGCCCACAGACAGACGTTGGGAAGGCGCGTGCACAAGTCGGTGACAAACCGGTGATAACGGGCAATGTGTCTGTTAAGATGAAGAAAGACAGATCCGTTATAACGACAACTTACCTCAGTACACAGGGGAGATAATCACACACAACGATACATTAATGTTTCTTGCCAAAGTCAGAACTCTGTGTGACGTCAATAAATGACGCAACAATACACATCAGTGCGTCATGACGTCATGCTTTAACAAACACAAAATGACTGTTGGCATTTTAAGTCATTCATAGAAAAATGTATTTAATTTTTTTTTCAGATAATCAAACCTAACAGTTCTACCTCAGTGCCACACCTGTACACGTATTACAACATACCTGGAATCAGCGTCAAACTCATCACATATGATGTAGGGTCCATGACTTCCTCTTTTTGCCGTCAGTGTGTTGATGGCTTTATCAATCTCAGTCTCTTTGATGAAGTCGTAGTCATGGAGGTGGACACTGCCCACTCCTGATGATGTAGTGGGATCATCGCGCATTGACACCTGTATCACGTGGTTTATCATGCGTGTCGCTGCCAAGCTTGGAATCCAAACACTGACGAGATGAACGTCGCGACCCTGTCTCAGCCATGTCAAGGCCATCAGTACTAACATCACAGACTTGCCCACACCCGGCGGACCGGTCAGTAAAACTTTAGTCGGAGCTCTGGTCAACAGACTGATCTGTTCCGGGGTTAGAACCAGTGACGTCATTCTCTCACCCGTGACTGCCACACCCTGTCCTTCAGTTCGTATGTGAATCCTCGGGGAAGTTGGACAATGGACGGAGACAGTCGTGGCGGGGCCGCAAAACCTGAAACACAGTGTCACGTGATAATTAAAAAGAAACACTATGAAGCTCACAACTTGTCACACATGCAAACACACTGGAACCTTTCCTTAAGTGCATAAACAAATCTACATTAATTTCCTAGCCCCTTCCGTCCATGCATGATATACTCCACCCACCCACCCACCCACCTACCCCCGCGCGCTGTTATCGTGAAAAACGTACTTTAAAATCCCTCCATCCCCCATTCTCACCAAATATTTAATAACTGCTAAATTTCGTTAAAGTACTTTTTTCTCATCCAAAATACGTGTCTATTTTTGATTTATTTGTATTACTGTTAAAGACCGTTGACATCCAAAATACTATTGTTGATTTATTTGTATTACTGTTAAAGACCGTTGACATCCAAAATACTATTGTTGATTTATTTGTATTACTGTTAAAGACCGTTGACATCCAAAATACGTGTCTATTGTTGATTTATTTGTATTACTGTTAACGAGCGTTGAACATTGTGTATGTTTCAAGCACTTTAATTGAACACTCAAACATTAAACACTATTAAAATTGCTTTTTAATTTTCAGTTTGGACTGTAACGTTCAAATGACTGATTATTTTAGCCAGTACTATATTGTCTCTATTTCTAAAATAATGAAGAAGAAATAATATGAAATAAATCAAAATGTGAATTTTACAATTATCATGATAGGCACGATTCAGAATGGATTACTTCCCTGCAAGAGAGTTTGTGAGATTGTTTTGTCTCACATATATAGGAGAAAGTAATGATGAACTAGATCTAACACTATACATATTAACACGTCTATTTACCTCCTATCCACTACTTTTCTTACCTCCCTTTCCCTTGTACAGAATTCACACACACATACACTCTTATATCAAACACATAAGAAATCAGCTTGTTCACATGAGTGTAGTTTATATTATTATGACACATGCACTTTGTTTTCTCTCTCTTGTAAAATACAATTCACTGATCAAGCAATATTGCTGCTCTCGTGTAAACTATTTTCGACAACTGCCATTTAAACGACATGTTTAATAACAATAATTTACAAAATACAAACCTGGCCAAGAGATCTAAACTACATGTTTAATAACAATAATGTATCAAAATACAAACCTGGCCAAGAGATCTAAACTACATATTTAATAACAATAATTTATCAAAATACAAACCTGGCCAAGAGATCTAAACGACATGTTTAATAACAATAATTTATCTAAATACAAACCTGGTCAAGAGATCTAAACGACATGTTTAATAACAATAATTTATCAAAATACAAACCTGGCCAAGAGATCCAAGTACAGATCTGACGTCATAGAACTAGATGTAGAGAACCATGCTTTTATTTTTGGTTGTTGGTCATTGGCCGTTTCAGTTAGATTAGAAGAAAGATTTTCAGCTAGCAGGCAGCACTGGAGGGCTTGCTCAAAGTATTCAGCCTGGAGACACGTGACCAGAGCCTGATGAAAGAAGAACACTTAAGGGAAAGTTATCAGTATATATATATATATATATACTAATTATTATGTTTTAAATTATAAATATAATAATCACAAATCAACATGCATTATAAATACAACAATAACATATCAACATGCATTATAAATACAACAATAAATCAACATGCATTATAAATACAACAATAACAAATCAAAATGCATTATAAATACAACAATAACAAATCAACATGCATTATAAAATCCAAAACAGCTACACAAGCCAACATTTCGTCCAAGAAATCTTGATCAGTTTAATGAGAGCGAACAATAAAATGTGTAAAATTAATTATGAAAATCTTTTCTGAATAGTGACTTTTCCATTCTGATCAATTACTTTACAAACTACTAATTAACAGTTTTTCTCTTTTCATCAATTACTTTACAAATTAGATTAATAACAGTTTTTCTCTTTTCATCAATTACTTTACAAATTAGATTAATAACAGTTTTTCTCTTTTGATTAATTACTTTACAAATTACGATTAATAACAGTTTTACTCTTCTAATCAATTACTTTACAAATTACGATTATTAATAGTTTTACTCTACTAATCAATTAATTTACAAATTACGATTAATAAAAGTTCTACTCTTCAAATCAATTACTTTAACCTTGACTCAGGTGGAAATATACACGACAACAGCAAAATAACCAAGAATAATAACATCAGAAGTTCTCGGATTTCAGACATTGAATGTCATTTCAGTTTTAATAAAGTTTTTTTGAAATAGTTTTCATACTAACCGTTGGAGAGATCGTTTCTTGATATTTTTCCTCAGCACCTTTACAGAAATTGGTCAATGACTTGGAAATAAATCAAATCTTTACAGTAATTGATCAGTGATTTGTAAATAAATAAAATATTTTACAGTAATTGATCTGTGACTTGGAAATAAATAAAATCTTAGGAAAAGCAAACACGTTGGACCTGGGCGACATGAAGACGTCATTGGTATTATGACGTAAACAGACTTTAACTTAGTTTTGACCTCGTAGTAATTACACTTTGATTTATGGATAAGTTATCGCTTGATGTATGTATTGCTATTTTAAACACAGTTTAACTGTGCTATCAAACGTTGGGAAATTAATTTGGTTTCAGAGTATTATTAGAACGGTAAATATACATGCACTCCGAAAGTGGAATATACTCACTGGTTTGAGTGAATGTTCTTGACTAAAACGGTAATGAAATAAAATTGTCTAGATGACGTGTTCCTCTAACTACTACTGCTACTGCAACATCCACAGCTACTACTACCACTACTGCTCCTAACATCATAACTAGTACTACTCCCATTACTGCTCCCAACGCCATGTGTAATACTACCGTAACTCCATCAGGAACACTCTACCACAATCAAAGCTGCAACTTCCAACAGCTCATCTACTACTGCCACTACTATTAACACTTTTATAACTACTATTGCCACTTCCATAACTGCTACTACCACCACATTAATAACTAATACTGCATCTACTTCTCCAAATATCTGTGATGTGAGCGGTTAGAAATGGATGGAAAGAATTAAATTAACATTATAAACCATAACGTGGTTAGAAATGGATGGAAAGAATTAAATTGACATTATAAACCATAACGTGGCAGACGACACGCCTCACCACATTTCAATATTTGTCAAATGTTACAAAGTATTTAAATACTGAATTATTAATTATTAAACAGCTAACGAACCCCTAATCCAGACCTGACATAAAGAAACAATACAAAATATTTAAATAATGAATTAATAGTTATTAAACAAGTAAGGACCTAATCCAGACCTGACATAAAAAAACACAAAACAATACTAACAGTTGGAAGAACACAAATACTAGTAACGTTTAGGAAAAAATAAATTTTGTAAACCTGACATAAAGAAACAACACTAACAGCTGGAAAAAAGAACACAAATACTAGTAACGTTGAGGAAAAAATAAATTTTGTAAACCTGACATAAAGAAACAACACTAACAGCTGGAAAAAAGAACACAAATACTAGTAACGTTGAGGAAAGATTCACTTTTGAAGAAAAAGCTTAATGGCTGCAAAATCAGGAAGAACAAGTGCGCACCGAATGTTTAATTGTGTGTCAATTCTGTTTAGAGAATGTGATTTTGCTGATATAGTTCTCGGGAATGTAAATTGTTTAATTTTGTGTCCACTCTGTTTAGAGAAAGAGATTTTGGCGACATAGTTCTTTCGACATGTCAAATAAATTTGTACGGTCGGCCAGTGTGGAAACCACATGGCGAAGGCCTGAACAGAATGCTGGCATCAAGTTGTTCAAAGATCGAGCTTAGTGCTGTCATCAACTTATTCAAGGGTCGAGCTTAGTGCTGTCATCAACTTATTCAAGTGCCGAGCTTAGAGCTGTCATCAACTTATTGAAGGATCAAGCTTAGCGCTGTCATCAACTTGTTCAAAGATCGACTTTAGCGCTGTCATCAACTTGTTCAAAGATCGAGTTTAGCGCTGTCATCTACTTATTCAAGTGTCGAGCTTAACGCTGTCATCAACATGTTCACAAATCGAACTTAGCGCTGTCATCAACTTGTTAAAGATCGAGCTTAGCGCTGTCATCAGCATGTTCAAAGTTGAGCTTAGCGCTGTCATCAACTTGTTAAAGATCGAGCTTAGCGCTGTCATCAGCATGTTCAAAGTTGAGCTTAGCGCTGTCATCAACTTGTTAAAGATTGAGCTTAGCGCTGTCATCAACATGTTCACAAATCGAACTTAGCGCTGTCATCAACTTGTTCACGGTCGAGCTTAGCTCTGTCATCAACAAGTACAAGGTTGAGCTTAGCGCTGTCATCAACTTGTTCAAAGACTTCTCACTTACTTAACACTAAGTAAACATAACATAAATCTCTGAATTAATACTAAGTAGAAATACCATAGATCTTTCACTTAACGCAAAGTAAACAGACCATAGACTTGTTAATGCCTGAGGCTCAAGGAATCCCAAGTTACTATGCAGTAAACCACTGTAATCCCCCCATCCCTCTGTTTGAGTTAGTGGCAGTAGGAATAGTTTTAGTGACGCTGACCGACGGTGGATATACATATTGTGTGAATAAGCCTATTGATTTTATTGCAGAAATAATTAAGTTGTGAAATCTACTGCAGAGAAAGTGTGGAAGTGTAAAGTGTGTAGACACAAGAATTTACAGATGTCACTGATTTTTCACGGAAGCACGCTTTTCGTGCTTTATCCACTGTGGTGGACTGCCAGCGTCGACACCAACTGCGACTGAAGTAACCTACAGTCCTCCTCCTCTTTGATCTACATCAGTACTCGGGTTTCGACATCGATCGTTACAACCTCTAACAACAGGGTTGTCAGATTTACCTGTGGTGAATTTCCGCCAGGAACCAGTACGTCTGGAATCTGGCCCAGATCCCTGGTTTTGAGAAATTCAATTAGAGTTCCTGAGATCTGTTTGGGTTTGGCGTGCCTAAGGACGCACGTTAAAACCAGTGTCCAAATGCGTGGCAAGTGAGTGTCTGACATTGTTACAAGGGCCGTGCACAACGAGACTCCCCGCTCTGAATAGTTCATGAGAGGCAGATTTTATTAACTTGAGAGATTATCAATTTGATTTTTTTTAAATTTTCATTGTAGTGATAAAGACTATTATAGATTATCAATTTGACTATTTTCATTGTAGTGTTAAAGACTATAGATTTTCAATTTGACTATGTTTATTGTAGTGATAAAGACTAAAGATTATCAATTTGATTATTTTCATTGTATTGATAAAGACTGGGCAGGTGTTGGACAGTGTTGGAACAGTTATTTAATAGCAAGCATAAGTGTATATTTCAACTGTATTCGTTTGCATATGTTCCATCAACTAAAGACAGTGATAAAAATATTCCTATTAACTAAAGACTTTTATATCATTATTCCTGTTAACTAAAGACAGTGATAAAAATAGTCCTATTAACTAAAGATTGTTATATCTATTCCTATTAACTAAAGACTGATAAAAATATTCCTATTAACAAAAGACTATTATATCAATATTCCTATTAACTAAAGACGGTGATATCAATATTCCTATTAACTAAAGACAGTGATATCTATATTCCTATTAACTAAAGACTGTTATATCTATATTCCTAGAGACAGTGATAAAAATGTTCATATGAAGCAAAGTAAAAGTTGCAAATCAAAGAACTGAAGTCTTAACACATGACTATAATAAGCTAGTTAAATTATTTGTTACCTGTATAACATACTGTAAAATAATTAATGTAAGTCTTTTCAGACTTTATAAAATAACAATCACGTAACACATCCGTGAAGGGGTGTGTGTGTGTGTGTGTGTGTGTGTGTGTGAGAGAGAGAGAGAGAGAGAGAGAGAGAGAGAGAGAGAGCGCACTCACGCGTTGCCAGAGTGATTAAATTTATCTGTGTGTACGTTGCCAGAGTGATTATATTTATCTGTGTGTACGTTGCCTGAGTGATTATATTTATCTGTGTGTACGTTGCCAGGGTGATTATATTTATCTGCACATGTGCGTGTGTGATGCATGTATGAATATATTTACCTGTTCGTGTGTGTGTGTGTGTGTGTGTGTGTGTGTGTGTGTACGTTGCCTGAGTGGGTATATTTATCTGCGCGCGCGTGTGTGTGTGTGTGTGTGTGTGTGTGTGTGTGTGTGTGTGTGTGCGTGTGTGTGTGTGTGTGTGTGAACATACTGCCTGAGGATGTGTGCCTCTGAGGGTGCATAAGTGTGTCTGAACGCGTGTACCAATAGATGAGTGACAATGCTCACGGATGCCTGAGTGTGTCTGCTTGTATATGTGTGTGCTTTACAGTGGTTAAAAGCAAAACTAGAACGAGGTGAAGACTTTAAGGTCATGTTAAATACAACTATACTTTAAAGAGAATGTGATGGAGACTTTGAGGTCATGTTAAGTACAACTATACTTTAAAGAGAATGTGATGGAGACTTTAAGGTCATGTTAAATACAACTATACTATAAAGAGAATGTGATGGAGACTTTTGAGGTCATGTTAAATACAACTATACTTTAAAGAGAAGGTAATGGAGACTTTGAGGTCATGTTATATACAACTATACTTTAAAGAGAAGGTGATGGAGACTTTGAGGTCATGTTATATACAACTATACTTTAAAGAGAAGGTGATGGAGACTTTGAGGTCATGTCAATTTTTTTTTAAGTCTTTAAAATGAGATCGATAGAATCTTGAAGGTCATTTAATTCTTAAAAAAATATTTCAACTTTCTTCTTGAAACAGACACGTGCCGATTGTGTGTCACGTGATCAGTTATGGATTAATTTACATCAATGATCTGAGACGGAACCATCAGATCCATAGAAAATTGGGTTCTTAACCCGAAAATGGTCTGTTGACAGATTTCAGGCGTTACAAAACTTATACAAAGAAACAGAAATCAAATATTTATTTTTACATGAGTGTTACCTTGTCAAACACCATCCCACAGTTTAATGTTCTTATTCAAGCTAATTAATAACAGGCTTCACACCCCATAGTTTAATATTCTTTTTCAAACTAAGCAAAAACAGTGTACATACTGATACATCTTTTAAAAGTAAAGATTTAGTATAAATTTTCAATATTTTAAAATGTATTCTTGCGTTCCTTAATGTGCTAATAACAAAGCGCATATATTACTAATTATTTTAACAGTTTGATACCTGTATTCATGCAAATGGTTTCCTTTTTAATCCTATTTATTTTGTTTCATGCATTTAAAATTAGTATTCTTAGTAGGGACTCCTAAACTTTTCCAAATTGACAAATAGGTCTTTGGCTCAAAATTGAGTAAAAAAAACCTGTCTAGAAAAGACTGCGCACTTTATAGGTAATTAACCCTGCTACCTTATCTCCTTTTGACAGGCCCGTTGGTTTTGCTTTTGCCAAATTTGATAACTTTTCACGTGACTAATTTACGGATTAAAAAATAACAAACAAGATTTCTATATTTTAATTTTTAAAAAGTTTCAAAACTAGCTGGTCTTCATGTAGTAGACATACAGAAGTACAAACGACTAAAGTATTAATTAGTGGGGAGAGATCGAACAGTTTTTGTTCATTGACGTCATATTGCTTTTAATTTTTTATTACCTAAAGTCTTACCTGTTTTAACTGTTCATCGCTTGAAACCACCCGAATTAGGATGTCAGCAGTGACGTAAGGCAAAATAAGAAGTTTACGGATGGCAAGGTTGGGATCAAGGTCTTTGGTTATCTCCCGTAGAACGACTTCGGATTTATTCAGTTGTTTGATTGCATTTCGTACTCTGTCAGTGACCACTCGGTCTATGTCTGGTTGTGATAATTGGAATTGTTGTTGGTTTGACAGAACTGACTTTATCTCTCCAGTGATTATTCCATAGTGACGATGGATGACGAGAATGTCAAAATCACCTTCTCTGTGATGTTGCGACAGATTTTGTGGTCGTAAGAATTGTTTGGCAGCAGCCGCGTAACATGGTTCTCCCAGGTAACTAGAAAATTGTAACTGTGAAATGACAAACATTGGTTCACTGTGCTCACTGACCAGTTCTCGCAAAGAGAGTAACACCAGCTGTAGTGACAAATCTTCCCGTCTATCGTTGTCTCCAATACCTTTGCCTTTGACCCCTTTAGAACTGGGTCGAACGGCACTGGCTTGGACAGGATTACATTGCGGCACGAGAACTGGTTGTCCGGCCACTGGGACCACGTCAAATGGTATCCTGGTGATGACCACTGGCGGGACGAAATATGTCTTGGTTTCATAATCAGGGTACCACGTACGAATACAGTCCCGCCATACGGCCATGTTGTCCTGAGACGCCATGATGCCTTGTTCCTGGCTGACACAAACCGAACTCAGGTTTAGAAAACTGATAACTGAAATATCTTTTCACTCTAACTGTGTGGTTACTAATTTAGTTCTTTCACTATTTTGTCATAGCGACATAATGTTCCAAATACCTATCTATCTAAGTAGTAATCAACAAAATACTTCCTTGTAGTCAAGACAACATTACTGACTGTCATTGTCACGAGCAATATCTATGTCACTTCTCATGCACATTGTTCTACTGTATCGGAATTTCCCGATTAGGTTTGTGTGTGTGTGTGTGTGTGTGTGTGTGTGTGTGTGTGTGTGTGTGTGCGTGCGTGCGTGCGTGCGTGCTTGCGTGCGTGCGTGTGTGTTCTAGCGCTTGTTTGTTTTGTGCAGATTGTGGAGGTGTATTCTGGTGCTTTTTGATAAGATGGACGGTCCATTTGGGGATGGGGTACTTGAGTGTGAATGTGTGTCAGGTTGTGTTTTTGTAGTCGTCTGATTTTTATAGTTTAATGAAAGGGAGAGTCTTTTGACGTCCATTCTGTTCTTTTTCTGTTCGTGAAACCGTGTAAATTCCCAGTGTGTCTTTGTAAGTATTATTTGGTTAATACAAGTCCGTGTTGTGTTTTATTTGCCCGGTGTTTTAGAACTTGCTTCTGTCATACTTCAGTGAAATATAGGTGTCCTCATGTTTGTAGAGTTGTGTGTTTAGTTTCCCTGCTTGTTTATAGAGTTGAGAGTTTAGTTGCCCTGCTTGTTTGTAGAGTTGTGAGTTTAGCTGCCTTGCTTGTTTGTAGAGTTGTGAGTTTAGTTGCCTTGCTTGCTTGTTGAGTTGTGAGTTTAGTTGCCTTGCTTGTTTGTAGAGTTGTGAGTTTAGTTGCCCTGCTTGTTTGTAGAGTTGTGAGTTTAGTTGCCTTGCTTGCTTGTTGAGTTGTGAGTTTAGTTGCCTTGCTTGTTTGTAGAGTTGTGAGTTTAGTTGCATTGCTTGTTTGTAGAGTTGTGAGTTTAGTTGCCTTGCTTGTTTGTAGAGTTGTGAGTTTAGTTGCATTGCTTGTTTGTAGAGTTGTGAGTTTAGTTGCCTTGCTTGTTTGTAGAGTTGTGAGTTTAGTTGCATTGCTTGCTTGTTGAGTTGTGAGTTTAGTTGCCTTGCTTGTTTGTAGAGTTGTGAGTTTAGTTGCCCTGCTTGTTTGTAGAGTTGTGATTTTAATTGCTTTGCTTGTTTTTAAAGATGTGAGTTTAGTTGCCATTTTTGTTTGCAGAGTTGTGAGTTTAGTTGCCCTGCTTGTTTGTAGAGTTGAGTTAACTCCAGTGTTTGAAGCTGACTAGTCACTCTTTCAGTTGTGCTCTGCGTACTCTGTTATTTTAGTATTCTATGAATAATTGTTTATAAGCATTCTGAGGTTTATGTTTTGATTTTTTAATTTTATTTATTATATTTATTTATACTTTATTATAGATTCCTTTGAGAATGATGGATTATAAATTTCGCAAGTTATTTAAGACATAAATGTCATTACTCTTTGTCGGGGAGAGGGGAGCTACAACTACTACTACTACCACTACTACTACTACTACTACTACTACTACTACTACTATGCCGATTTCGCGCTTGGAAAAGTGGGTATAGAGTGAGAGGGGGTGGATACTATCCCAGTTAGTCTGGCGGAACTCGCTCCTTTTTATACTTTTTTCCACTGAAACATTCCGCGACGGGAAGGGTGTGCGCATGCGTTTGATACTAATGACCCCCATGTTACTTAAAAGTGCTCTTTTCAACTAGATACATGGTAACATTGTAACGTTCGTTACATAGTAAGTTAAATTCTCTAATAATATATTCTATTAATAGTCTATGGCCGCACTAACATTTTCCTTTTTTATATTTGGATAGTTCACTGCATAATCTTAATTTAGTTATTAATAATTGCCTTCTTCTGTTGCCATTTTGGTATTTTAGATCGGCGCTGGATATCTATCTTATTTTATTCATTTTCTTTTATTTTATTTTTTTTTGGTAGTTTTGTACTTCCCATGTTTTGTATAATACTTTTTAATGTTGCCATGTTTTCTTTGTGATTTAGAGTGATGTTGAATTGCACTTGTATAACATGTTTTAATGTTGCCATGTTTTCTTTGTGATTTAGAGTGATGCTGAATTGCACTTGTGCAGTTAGACATTTCTTCTAGTGTGTCTGTTATTTCATTGTTTTGTCTGTTTGACACATCCATATTATTTCTGTTTTTCGTTGTTTTTTTTGTTTTGTTTCTATGTGGCATAATTAGGTCTGATCTTGTACCACTGGTGTCGTTAATGACTGTTATTGTGATATTGAGTCAATTATTATAAGAGTTTTATTCTCAGTCTTGTTTTGCTGTTAACGGCGTGAGTATGAGCATTCATCCTGCAGTGTTTATGGATATGTTTGTAAGTAAAATTTTAATGTCGAAGTGTTTGTTTCTCATTCTTACCCGCATGCTCACATTCACACACCGTTGGCTTTCACACTTTACCCCACACGCAGAATAAATTATATCCCACCAAACCATCATGGTTGTCTGTGTGTGAGACTTTGTGTTTTACATCTTACAAGATCGGTGTGTGTTTTGACCGCTGCTCCCACCAGGAAGCAGTGACAATATGAAACACTTAAGTTTATGAAATCGTTTCTTAATATAGTCACCCCAGCATGGAACATACATAAAAATAAATAACAATGTATATTAATATTACAGAAATAAAATATATTTAAAGCAAATAGTTTAATTTGTTATTTAATTTATCAACTATCAACGTTTTCAACTTCTAAACTATTTATAATTAATCTCCATAATTTCTGTATTTTATTTAGACAAATAATCTAAATTAAAATGTAATATGCTGATTTTTGTTTGTATAATTTCTAGGAGTTTGCTGTCGTTAACAACACATTTTTGCCTGAAGTGGTACTGATATTGATGAATTTTTACGTCATGATTTGATTGGTGTCACTCATGTAATTCAGGCATTGATGTATTGCGATGTTATGATTTTTTATGTCACTCATGCAGAACAGGCATTGGTGCATTTCCTTGTTATCATTTTATTGACACCACTCATATAGTACAGGCATTGGTGTATCGTGGTGTTATATGTTTATTGATGTCACTCATGTAATACAAGGCATTGGTGTATCGTGGTGTTATATGTTTATTGATGTCACTCATGTAATACAAGGCATTGGTGTATCGTGGTGTTATATGTTTATTGATGTCACTCATGTAATACAAGGCATTGGTGTATTGCGCTATTATGATTTTTATGTCACTGATGCAGAACAGGCATTGGTGCATTTCCTTGTTCTCATCAATAACATCATAACATCGAAATACATCAAAGGCTCTATTTCATCAATGGCATCAATAAAATCATAACATCAAAACGCATCAATGCATATACTGCATGTGTGACGCCAATAAAGATACTACTTATGTAGCTGTGACTACTATTGAACTGCTATAATTTGTTCCAAGCTTACCTTTAGACTGGACGCAATATCGTCACTGTTATTAATATTAGTTTGTAAAGTAAGTGATCAGAAGAGAATAGTCATTTTTATTAATCGTAGATCGTAAAGCGATCATAAAAGAATAGTGTTAATAATCGTAGTTTGTAAAGTGATCAAGGGATAAAAGTCGCTGTTATTAATAGTAGTAGTTTGTAAAGTGATCAAGGGATAAAAGTCACTGTTATTAATAGTAGTTTGTAAAGTAATCAAGGGATAAAAGTCACTGTTATTAATAGTAGTTTGTAAAGTGATCAAGGGATAAAAGTCACTGTTATTAATAGTAGTTTGTAAAGTGATCAAGGGATAAAAGTCATTGTTATTAATATTAGTTGTTAAAGTGATCAAGGGATAAAAGTCATTGTTATTAATATTAGTTTGTAAAGTGATCAAGGGATAAAAGTCATTGTTATTAATATTAGTTTGTAAAGTGATCAAGGGATAAAAGTCATTGTTATTAATATTAGTTTGTAAAGTGATCAAGGGATAAAAGTCATTGTTATTAATATTAGTTTGTAAAGTGATCAAGGGATAAAAGTCATTGTTATTAATATTAGTTTGTAAAGTGATCAAGGGATAAAAGTCATTATTATTAATAGTAGTTTGTAAAGTGATCAAGGGATAAAAGTCACTGTTATTAATAGTAGTTTGTAAAGTGATCAAGGGATAAAAGTCATTGTTATTAATATTAGTTTGTAAAGTGATCAAGGGATAAAAGTCATTGTTATTAATATTAGTTTGTAAAGTGATCAAGGGATAAAAGTCATTGTTATTAATATTAGTTTGTAAAGTGATCAAGGGATAAAAGTCATTATTATTAATAGTAGTTTGTAAAGTGATCAAGGGATAAAAGTCACTGTTATTAATAGTAGTTTGTAAAGTGATCAAGGGATAAAAGTCATTGTTATTAATAGTAGTTTGTAAAGTGATCAAGGGATAAAAGTCACTGTTATTAATAGTAGTTTGTAAAGTGATCAAGGGATAAAAGTCATTGTTATTAATATTAGTTTGTAAAGTGATCAAGGGATAAAAGTCATTGTTATTAATATTAGTTTGTAAAGTGATCAAGGGATAAAAGTCATTGTTATTAATATTAGTTTGTAAAGTGATCAAGGGATAAAAGTCATTATTATTAATAGTAGTTTGTAAAGTGATCAAGGGATAAAAGTCACTGTTATTAATAGTAGTTTGTAAAGTGATCAAGGGATAAAAGTCATTGTTATTAATAGTAGTTTGTAAAGTGATCAAGGGATAAAAGTCACTGTTATTAATAGTAGTTTGTAAAGTGATCAAGGGATAAAAGTCATTGTTATTAATAGTAGTTTGTAAAGTGATCAAGGGATAAAAGTCACTGTTATTAATAGTAGTTTGTAAAGTGATCAAGGGATAAAAGTCATTTTTATTAATAGTAGTTTGTAAAGTGATCAAGGGATAAAAGTCACTGTTATTAATAGTAGTTTGTAAAGTAAATGATCAGAAGAGAAATGTGATAGTTGTTAATCGTATTTGTAAATAAGTGATCAGAAGAGAATAGACAGATATTAATCGTATTTGTAAATAAGTGATCAGAAGAGAATAGACAGATATTAATCGTAGGTTGTGTGACAGCTATTTCCACCCCTCTTTTATTTTTGTCACTTATATTCCATATTTTGTCAATAACCATATTTGTTATGAAATGCTTTTTGATATGTGTGTACATTTTGCATTAATTCAAGGACATCATTATAAATTCTAGAAATGTTTGAATTTATGCTAGATGATTTAGTACGACTACACGCTAGTCCTTATCAAAGTCTTTGTTGACCTTTAACCTACGTGAAATGATATTTAATTTCGAGCCGTCTCTCGTCATAACTTTGATGTGGGTAAACACTAGTTATGTCTTAAATATTTTCTATGCTGTTATAATTCTTATTGATGTATACAACTGTACTTAAATGGATAAATATGCTTCAACTTGAATGACTGTACAAGAGAAGATAGAGAATGTCGCCATTTTACAGAAGGTCATTGTTTTTTTTCACAGTCAGAAAACTCCCTGTTACGTTCAGTAATTACCTATTACCTACACGTCATCTTCACCTATAACCTTATCGTGACTTCATTGTTTCTTCATCGTTACCATTATCATTATGGTTGTTGCCATGTATACGTTATGTGTACATGCCTTGGATTCGTCTCACATTTTGCGGTTACCTGTGATTTTTTGTGACTTTTGCCTTGGCTGTCTTCTGATGGCGGGTGGCTCTACAACCTTGTTCATCTGCGAAGTATAGGTCGTGAGACCCTATTCAGAGTGTGGCCATGACGTCATTGTTGGTCGCCAGTAAATTGATGGAAAATACGAAAAACACAACAATTGAGGTCAACCACTTCCGGTAGCTCGTTCAAGCCCCCAAAGGAATGAATTCTTCACTTATAATAGACAAAAGTCAGGTACAATGACTACAATTAAGTAATTTTACATGAAGTGAAGATAATAAGAAATGATGCAAGCCAGGTGAAAAATTAATAAAATATTTATATAAAAGAAAGCAAACAAGAAAAGAAAGGAAACAACAATCAATTACAAATTTCACCAATTACAATTCCATAATAACTAATAAGAGAAACTTTAGATTTCCTTAGAGCGTCAGCGTTTCCATGAATAAATTATAATAAGTTCATAAATTCTCCTTCTCAGTTAATTTTCCTGTTCTTATTTCTAAAATGTTCTCTCAGTTACTTTTCCTGCTCACTATTTCTAAAATGTTTACACACAGTTTTCACACTCTTGACAAATGTAACTGTCTTATTGATTAGGGACCACGCCACCAACTCAGTCTATGTAGACGTCTTGGTTCTCAAGAAAACGTAGTATGGCGTTTGTACAAACCAACCGCTATCAACAACCCAAGCCCAACAGACCAACAGATACTGTGATATGAAGTGTTGTGAAACGATGCAATTTTTTCTCGTTCAGAATTAAAAAAAAACGAAAGGATGAAACAGTCAACTGTATTGGCAGCTCATGAATTCTCCACCTGACATAAAGCCATCCTTAGTTATTACTGGATTTTCATATATTTCCACATTTAAATCTGGCCTCTCGTTATGCCTGGAGACGTGTCAAAATACAGAGAAAAAAAATTCTTCTTCTTCACGATAACTTCTTTGCCCCAGAGGAATTGTATGAACTTTTCATCTTCCTGATGTTCTCAGTTAATGGTGGATTCCTGTGGGGCCTTCCTCTTCTCACTGTATTCTGAAGAGGGTGGCGTGTTGTTTTGTTGAGCTGGTGAATGTTTTTGTTGTTGAGTCTTGGAGTGGTTGAGATGGAAGCTTTTTCATCTGTTGTGTCCGTCATTGCTGGCTGGTGGGGCATGCCTTAGTCCGGTAATACGAGGACTATTTCTCTCCTCTGTGATGTTGATGTTGTTGTCTCGTCCGATGTTCGAGCGAGAGGGTGGGAGGGGGTGTCTTACAGAGCTAGTGAGCGCACCAAGACTTTACCTAGTGTGTACATGCGCCCAGGATGTTTAACCCCCTGTCCTCTTCACTGGCGTTGTTGTTGGTGTTGTTGTTGGCGCTGGCGTCTATGTCGTCCCCGGTGTCCGTTGGGATGTATGAAAATCGGCGCTGGTGGCCAGTAGAGGTGGTCCAGCAGCATTTGTATCATGTCGGCAATGGGGTGGTTGAAATACCCCCATTGCATGTGCTGTTGCTGTTCTCTATGCCTTCGCTATTGTTGTCTTTGTTGTTGGCGGTGGTTGTTCTGTTGTTGTTGCTGTTGTGGTGGTCATGGTTCTTGTCGTTGTTGCTGCTCTGTTTTCATCCTCCTCTGAGCTGTCTGTTGTGATTTGTGCTTCTTTTTCTTCTGTTTTTGTTTGGCGTCTGTACTTTTCTACTCTCTGTTTTGTTGGTTTTGGTTTGCCTGGAGGCTTGTCTTGTTTCCTCTTTCAATGTCTGTGTGTTGTTGTTTTTCTTATTTGGTGGCAGCGTCCAAATGATGTTGGTGTTGGTTTCTTTGTCTTCTTTTTCTGGGTGGTGGCAGTATTCATAGAAGTATTCTCATAGTTCATCTACTATTATTAGTAGGCAGTCATTAATTGCTGTTGTATCTGTTGGCTTATTATTCTGGAATATCAGCCACATCATTCTTTCATGCAACGGCTTCCTGGTTAGAGCTGAACAGAAAGGTATGTCCGAGAATAGTGATTGTCATTTTAACTGATTTTTTTAATATTTGCTTAAAATCTGTTTGAATTATGTTTTTCCTTGCAAATATTTTTAACGAGTTTAAACTATGTCATTTTTATTCTCGTTTAAATAAAGAATCAGATGAAAGAATTGTAAAAAGGTATTTTATAGTTATGGTTTTATGTACAAAAAATAAACTCATTACCAATTCTCGCATTAATACTTGCGAGTCGTATCTTATAACCTGGTTCGAAGACAATGGGCTTTGGATTATCAAAATGTATTGATAAGAACCTAACTTGCAGTCTTCTTCTACTTGCATTATTTTAGATCTAAAAACACTATAGCTACTTTTACTACTACTACCATAACTGCTACTTCTACTACTACTACTACTACTACTATTACTACTACTACTACTACTATTACTACTACTACTACTACTACTACTACTACTACTACTATTGTAGATTTCTTAGTACGTCACAATCGAAATCCCTAAGAGCTGTGCAGTGAAGCTTAGTAACACCTGGTTGGATGGAATATAAAGACCCTAGACTGCCAAAGTTGCCTACCCTATTTCTAAACTTAATAATTATATATTTGTTGCCAATGTCAACATGACCCGACCGTGGGCATTGCTTATGATGGTATTCTTCTCAAAGTTGTAGTAAACTAGTCAGGTGGGGAATATACTAGAACTTGCTGATGCAGTCCAAACCAGTTCCAAACTGGATGAGTAGGGTTTCTGACTAATGGTCTCACACTTGTTCATGACAACGTCATCCAAAGGGGATGAAAATTATTTCTTTGATTCTTTGATTCTTAGTTCTATATTATAATCACTTTGATTTAACTTAACCAGAGTCCGAGCATAAAGGCGATGCTAACTGATAAAGAAAGAATGGACTTAGAAATATTTCGTACATGTTTGCTATAAATCTATGATTTGAATAGGAGAATGTTTTATGTAATTGAATCATTATTTGTATGTTCACTAATTGTATTAATTTGTATATTATACTTGTGAATTTTGATTGCTGCTATATTTCCTATGCTGCCTGTGTATCGGCCTGACAAATACCTTTGCAGGATTTGTAAGTTAAGAATGCATGCTAGAGAGAAAGGAGTTTAGAGATTAAATTTGTCTGAAATTTAGTGTTGCTTTAATTTGACTTTTGCAAAAAGGAGTGCGCCTTTTCTATTTCATATTCTTGTACCCGTTTCAGTGACTACAACACTTTACTAGATGACGTTAGTGTATGCTAATCCAGTGGAACATATCAGTAAAATGTTCCTGTCAGTTGATTCCTGTGAATTCTGTATGAGACCCAATAGGGCGAAAATTGAGGATGGAGTTTGGTCTCGAGAATTCACAAAGCTTCTTGAAAATTCCTTGTGGTGTGCTGAGTACAGCACACATAATTTCTGGAACTCTCCATGTGATGGGCTTTGATAGCGTATGTGAAGTTCTGGACAATTCTCCACTGTGTGCTTTGTGAGCACATTCAAGATCGTGTAACAGTTGTGTAAGGAAACTACAAGTGATAAATTGGACCAACACGTAAATAAGAAAGTTACTTGTTGCCATCATTGAAAAGTTTATATACATTTGACTGCTGATGTCTATGCTAGGATAAAATAAAATACTGTCTAGCGTTGATAAAATGTTTGTGAAGTGATGTGAATGCCAATTCTCGTTTGATTGTATTTATATGTTGTATATTTGATTGTTGGTTTAAAACATTTATTTTTAAATTGATTAACCTTCTTGTACATTTATTAAAACATATGTTGGAGTAATAGGTGGTGGATGGGGTCTCGTTAAATATTAATAAAAAAACGGGGTTTTATTAACTCATTTGGTAAGACGTTTCCACCTGCAGTAACAGTATACGGCAGTTAAACGTCACTCTTTTTATTGTGTAAAGAGTAGTTTTACAACACCATTATAATCCTCCAAGTTAAAGACATTTTGGTCTTGTTGGATAATTATTAATTAAACTAAATTAAGATTATAGATCACTTGTAATTAGTTACGTTATTAATTAATAAATAATAATCATAACGAGTGAACTGTGCCCAGACTGGTGTCACACCTAGTAATAAGAAATATAAAACAATAGACGGTTAAGTGTCAAAGAGTGTCTTAGATAGGACTCCACTGTTATGTGTCAATTCACAAGATTTTATTTATCACATTTTGTCTTGATATATCAATATTGCTAAAAACTTCTTTTGCAGATTTCCCTTGTTGTTATTGTGAACAACCAGGAACTTATTTATGGAAGGATGCCGCTCTTAAAGTTTTGGGAAATTAAAGGATGCGGCTGATGACAACAAATACACATTTTTCAAATTCTTCCTGACTGATAAAATGTTCTGTGCTGACTGATATTGGGCGGTAAGGTAAATAATTGTTTTCTACTAGTACATTTCCTTCTTCCTGCCTTTAGATATTCGCATGATAGGCATGATTTCTGAATAAAGTAAATACATGTAATTCATGCTGTTTGAACCTATAATACACTATTGATGAAGGGACCAAATTAATTTTATATATGACACCTAGAGTGTCATGATTACAGCGATATAAGACACATTACTGTACAGGTGAGTACCAGCATGCTAACTGTTACCGAATATACTCATAGCTGGCATATTGTCACGATAATGGGGGAATATTAATAATTATTTTTCTCCCTCTAAGTATTTTTCTAACTCTAAACTATTAACGGAACAACTAAGTTAATTAAAAGAGGGACAGGGGCGAAAAAGACCATTTTGTCAACAAGGGGAAAACTAAGTCAGAAACACTAGCTTTAAGTTCGTGCAGGAGAATGGAAAAAGTATAATTAACTTGCGAGAGAACGCTAGCTGACCCTCTGTGGTCAGGACCCACGCCTATAAATCTGTGTCAGTATAGACTGAGTATAGAGTACATGGTGGCCAGTGTACGGGAGTACGTGAGAAGGCGCTGGCGTGTTTACAAGTAAGTAAAAGCGGATATCATGCGGCAGTATTAGACGGTAGACTTTAATCTGTGCAGGTACAGTCCAATACTGAATTATGTAGAACTTTCATCGGCGACTATATAGGCGCGCAACGTACCACAACGATTTTATAACAGTTGACAGATGCAGTTGTCAGAATAGTCGTTAAAGGCAGATTAAACGTCATTGGCAGTTATTGGAATAGTCGTCAGAGGCAGTTATTAAAATAGTGATAACGGGTCGTTGTTTTGCGCATGGTCAGCCTGGGGCAAGCTGCGATCTCGTAAGTAACGAGTAGTAGTCATATGTGGACTAATTTGCCATAGAGCTGTTATCACTCTCGCTGATGCCTGACATCCAGATAGTATGTGCTCTGTTGTCTCATCCATGGATTTGCAGAGTCTACATTTGGAATCACATGAAATTTTCATGATTTATATTTTGTGTGATTTGGTGTTGAGTGCTTGATCTTGTGCAGCTGTTATGAGTGCTATGACTATACGTTTTAACTTAAAACGCTTAAAAATCGGAACCCCCCCCCCCCCCCTTCTGTCAGTTTCAACTCACAAAGAGCGTGAAAATAATTAAATGACCAATTAACACTTTGACCTTAATTAAACAAGAGTGACCTCCCCATGTCACAAACAGCATCCAGTTTCATGAAATGCCATCTCCTTACAGTCATGACACTAAGATTCGGCACTTACCTTACCTAGTACTTTGGGAACTGATTACAGACCTTTCCTATACATTATTATCCAGTATTTCTAGTACTTTGGGGAATGATTACAGATATTCCTAAAAACCATGAATATATGTATCTGGTAATTTTGGCACATTTACTAAAGCACTATTACTTTTATACAGGAGAGACACATATTACTATTTGTACAAAGTAAGTCATAGTTTTATGCAGACCACTTGGACTCTTACAGTTGTAGTGTTCACAAGTTATTGTTTTATAAAAAAAAAAAAAAAAAAAAAAACTACTTTGCACTTGAGTGAGTGTTAGAGTCAGAAATGTGTATTACATGTCCGTCATACAGAAATAATCACTGTTCAGTTAAATCTTTAACTTTATCAATAGAGAAATGAATAAATCTGTAACAAGGGGAAATTACTCTTTATTGTTGATATACATAACAATGACGCAAATGATGCTTCACTATGCATGACGTCACAGTCCATGACGTACTAGCGAGCAAGACGATACAAAACAGTTTTCAGTGAAATGTAATCAGTGTTAAAGATAAAATTAATAAAATGTTTGTGAACTAAATTTAACCACAGCGATATTCATGTTGATATAAAATTACATTTGTAAATAATAACGTGTAACCAGTACACCCGTTATGTGTTTTGTCTCAACGTGTGTTCACATTCACTACAAACGACCAGTGAACACCGACAGATTAAGTTAACAGTTAACTGACAGATAACATTCACGACACACAACAGCGCCAAGGTCTTCTTGTCGTTTACACAGCGACATCACTATCTCCATCAGACACGGGCACTTCGACCACCACCAGCTGTGCAGTGCAGCGAGAAATGGCACCAAACCTGTCAGCATACTCAATTTGTATATCAGTCCATTTATCATCAAAACCCGGAACTCTGTCTGGCAGCCATACCACCACCTTCCGCTCTAAACCTGACACATCTCTATAGTGTGTCAAAGTCACCACGTCACTCTGTCTCACCGCCGTGTCACACACATCTGTTGACTCATGCCCCTTTCTTATTACACGCACAGGTATGCCAGCATCACGAAGACCGCGCACCACGCCGTTAGCTGTTGACGTCACCCGCCCCGCGTCGTCCTTGTCGTCGTCACGTAGGTCATAACTCCGGGTCAACACGAACACGTCACGATACTGGAGGGCTGGACAGGCGGTTGTTTTGCTGACATTCGCGGTGGGGGTATGACTGCTGGCAGTTGCAGCAGTCGTGGTCACAGTGTTGATGTGGTTGTTGTCACCGGAATCTGCACGACACAAATATCAGTTTATCATCTACAATCCGTTTACTTAAGATATAAAGGCGTTAAATGTGGTAGCGGTGGTGATAATAATGATGAATCTGGAATGGCATTGTAACGGTCACACTTACCCGTCACGCCAACTGCCAGTCGTTGTAGAATGCCGGCGATTAACTGCCCGCACTTGACGCACTCTGGCGGCCAACGTCCAGCGTGTACGGGTCCCTGGTGGCTCAAGTGAATAACGTTCGGTCCATCACAGGTCGCGGCCAGGGCGGTCGTCGTGTATGGATAGACGTCATTATAATTGTTAACAACCTTTAGTATTTCACTCAGCACTGTGGGTGGACACCTTAACGGGGTGGTCATTCGTTCTTCCTGCAGTTTTGCTGGTCTCAGGTTATGTTGTGGTGAGGCCGCCCACAGACAGACGTTGGGAAGGCGCGTGCACAAGTCGGTGACAAATCGGTGATAATCGTCAATGTGACTGTTAAGATTAAAAAAGACAGATCCGTTATAACGACAACTTACCACAGTACACGGGGGATTTAATTTTTCTCAGATAATCAAAACTATCAATTCTACTTCAGTGCCCCACCTGTACACGTTGTACAACATACCTATCTTCAATCCAAAACTCATCACATATGACGTATGGTCCATCACTTCCTCTTGTCTCCGTCAGTGTGTTGATGGCTTTATCAACGTCAGTCTCTTTGTTGTAAAAGTCGTACTCAAGGAGCTGAACACTGCCCACTGTTGATGGTGTGGTGGGATCATCGCGCATTGACACCTGTATCACGTGGTTTATCATGCGTGTCGCTGCCAAGCTTCTAAACCAAACACTAACCAGATGAACGTCGTGACCCTGTCTCAGCCATGTCAAGGCCATCAGTACTAACATCACGGACTTGCCCACACCCGGCGGACCGGTAAGCCAGACTTTAGTCGGAGCTCTGGTCAGCAGACTGATTTGTTCCGGGGTTAGTACCAATGACGTCATTCTCTCGCCCGTGACTGCCACAACCTGTCCTTCAGTTCGTATCTCAATCCGCGGGGAAGTTGGACAATGGACGGAGACAGTCGTGGCGGGGCCGCAAAACCTGAAATTAGTGTCACGTGTTAATTAAAAACAAACACTATGAAGCTAACAACTTGTCACACATGCAAACACACTGGAACCGTTCCTTTAGTGCATAAACAAATTTATTAATGTTTTACCCCCTACCGTCGATGCATGATTTACTCCCACCCATCCCCGCTATCGTGAAAAAACGTACTTTAAACCCCACCCTTCCCCATTTTCACTAAGTTTTCAATAACTGCTCAAGTTCTTTAAAAATTTACTTCTTTTCGCATCCGAAATAACTGTCTATTGTTGATTTATTTGTATTACTGTTAAAGAATGTTGAAAATTTTGTAAGTTTCAAACACTTTAAGTGAACTCAAACAGTAAACATTGTTTTTAAATTTAATATTTAACTTTTTCAGTTCGGAGGTACCGCGTTCATATGACTGATTATTTTAACCAGTACTATTTTGTCTCTATTACTAAAATATTAAAGATGAAATTATAAAAAATAAAACAAAATGTGAATTTTACAAATATCATGTTGATCACGATTCAGAATGGATTACTTCCCTGCAAGAGTGTATGAGAAGATTGTTTTGTCTCACACCTATAGGAGAAAGTACTTGATGAACTAGATCAAACGTTATACTTATTAACACGTCTATTTATAACTTGTTTTGTCTCACCTATATAGGGGAAAGTACTTGATGAAGTAGATCGAACACTCTACGTATTAACACGTCTATTTACCTCCCTTCCCCTTGTAGAGAATTCGAACACACATACACACTTTCATCGAACACATAAAATGATCCTCTTGTGCAAAAAAAAAATGAGCATATTCACATGAATGTAATTTACATTATTAGGTACACATGCACTTTGTTTTCTCTCTCTTGTAAAATATAATTCACTGATCAAGCAATATACTGCTATCGTGGAAAGTACAATGGACAACTGACTTTTAAACGACATGTTTAACGACAATAATTTATCAAAATACAAACCTGGCCAAGAGATCCAAGTAAAGATCTGACGTCATATCACTCTTGACAATCATATCAATAAATGTAGACCACAATTTTTTTGTTGTTGGCTGTTGGTCATAGGCCGTTTCAGTTCCACTAGAATAAAAATTTTCAGCTAGCAGGCAGCACTGGAGGGCTTGCTCAAAGTCTTCAGCCTGGAGACACGTGACCAGGTCCTGATGAAAGAAGAAATCGTAGGGAAAGTTATCACTTACTATTTATTTACGACATTTGTATATTTGACTTACTACTAATGTACATGTTTTAAACTTACGGCTAAAGTATTTATGTTTGTAATACTTACTATATATTTACCTACCAATTTCCTTATCCACAACCTTACCATTTTATCTACCTACTACTTTCGTTATTAAGAAAAAACCTTTACCTACATACCTTGTAATTTATTAAACAGTTTACCTACGTATTTATTTATAATAATTGTTTACATTCGTTGTAATTACTTCTTACTCACCTAGTACATCAATAACAAATCAACATGCATTATAAATACAACAATAAGAAATCAAGGTGCATTATAAATACATCAATAACAAATCAACATGCATTAAATATACAAAAACAGTTACACAAGTCTACGTTTCGTCCAAGAAGTTTTCATTAGTTTAATGAGAGTGAAAAATAAAATGTTTAAAATTAATTTTGAAAATATTATCTGAATAGTGACTTTTCTTTTCTGATCACTTACTTTACAAATTAAGATTAATAACAGTTTTTCTTTTCTGATCAATTACTTTACAAATTACGATTAATAACAGTGACTTTTCTCTTCTGATCAGTTACTTTAAAACTACGATTAAAACCAGTTTTTCTCTTCTGATCGCTTTTTACAAACTACGATTAATAACAGATTTCTCTTCTGATAAATTACTTTACAAACTAAGATTAATAACACTGACGATTATTTTTAATATTTGCTTAAAATCTGTTTGAATTCTGTTTTTTACTTGTAAATATTTTTAACGAGTTTAAACTATATCATTTTTATTCTCATTTAAACAAAGATTCAGACTACAGAGAGAATAGATCAAAAAATAGACCTAGTTTTGTCTAGAAGCTTTATTAATTTAGATCTTTTCAACAAATTAATATTTGTCTAGAAATTATATAATTTAGATCTTATCAACAATTTATTATACTTTATCTAGGAATATTATTATTTTAGCAATCTATTATGCCTTGTCTAGAAATGTTAATAATTCTCTAAAATAGTGAAGTATTCTGTGTTTTATCTATTGTTAGTATAGAATACATGACTAACTATTAATAGATAAATACTATAGTATACGTGACTAACTATTAATTACTAATACTATAGAACAATTAACTAACTATTAATGACTAAATACTATAGACCACATGACTAACTATTAATTACTAAATACCATAGAACACATGACTAACTATTAATTACTAAATACAATATAACAGTTAACTAACTATTAATTACTAAATACTATAGAACACGTGACTAAATATTAATGACTAAATAGTATAGAACACGTGACTAATATATGGAACATGCATTGATGTGTGTGATGTTAGTCATAATTCGGTAGTTAATTATTAAATTTGTTAATTAACAGAAACATTTACTTTTGTATGCCACACTAAGTAGTCATTGAAATAACCGATATAAATACATCTATAAAGCGAATAGTATGGTGTTTATATTCCTATAAACATTAATTAATGATACAAATATTCGTTTTATTTTTGTGGTGTCAATATTCGTATAAAGTTAACCGTTACAAGTAGTCCTATTAACTAAAGTCTGTGGTATAAATATTCCTATAAATCTAAGTGACTGTAGTAAATCTAAGAAATAAAACTTCACACGGGACTTTAATAAAAAGCGAGATTCTTTGTTAACTGTATAACACACTATAAAATAATTATTTGAAGTCTTTCTTGACTATATAAAATGACAGTAATATCTCACATCCGTGAATGTGAGTATGTGTAAATTGTGCATATGAGTGTCTGAGTTTGTGTTTGTTTGAATGAGTTGCCTGAGTGAATATATTTATCAGTGTGTGTGTGTGTGTGTGTGTGTGTGTGTGTGTGTGTGTGTGTGTGTGTTACCTGAGTGGGTATATTAATGTGTGCGTGATCGTGTGCGTTTCCTGCCTGAGTGAGTATATTCATCTGTGCATATGTGTGTGTTTGTGTGTGTGTGTGTGTGTGTGTGTGTGTGTGTGTGTATGTTGCCTGAGAGAATTTATTTATCTGTGAATGTGTTGCATGTTGCCTGAGAGTGAGTACTTCTGAAGGTGTATAAGTGTGTTAGTATGCGTGTACCAATAGGTATCTCTGTTCATGAGTACCTGAGTGTGCTCGTTTGCCTTTATATGATATTGTTTGAAACGTTCGATGACCCCCCTCCTACATTAATAAAGAGACAAAAATGTCAAGCATATTAAGAAATAAGAACAAGACCTATAATATTTTACTCAGGTAACAGTAAAAATAAAACAAGGTGAGAAATATTTTACAAGTGGAATAAAGGAAAAAAAACTTGTCTAGAAAGGACATTTAACCCTTATGGGTAATTTAACCCCTTCTACCTTATCTCTTTTCGACAGGCCAGTTGGGTTTGCTTTACCGAAGTTGAGAACATATCCCGTGACTAAAGTACGGATTAAAGAATAAAAACAAGATTTCTATTTTCTTAATTTAAAAACATTTTAAGACTAACTGGTCTTCATGCAGATATGCTTAAATACAAACGACTACAGTATTAATTAGTGGGAAGAGCTCTAACAGTTTATCCAATGACGTCATATTGTTTTCATTTTTTTTATTACCTAAAGTCTTACCTGTTTTAACGGTTCATCACTTGAAACCACCCGAATTAGGATGTCAGCAGTGACGTAAGGCAAAATAAGAACTTTACGGATGGCAAGGTTGGGATCAAGGTCTTTGGTTATCTCCCGTAGAACGACTTCGGATTTATCCAGTTGTTTGATTGCATTTCGTACTCTGTCAGTGACCACTCGGTCTGACTCTGGTTGTGATAACTGGAGTTGTTGTTGGTTTGACAGAACTGACTTTATCTCTCCGGTGATTATCCCATAGTGACGATGAATGACGAGAATGTCAAAGTCACCTTGTCTATGATCATTGCGAAGATTTTGTGGTCGTAAGAACTGTTTGACAGCTGCCGCATAACATGGTTCTCCCAGGTAACCAGAAAACTGTAACTGTGAAATGACAAACATTGGTTCACTCTGATCACTGACCAGTTCTCGCAAAGAGAGTAACACTCGCTGTAGTGCCATATCGTCCCGTGTATCGCTTTCCTGAACACGTTCAACATTGACCTGTGTAGAACTGGATTGAACTTTGACCTGTGTAGAACTGGATTGAACTTTGACCTGTGTAGAACTGGATTGAATTTTGACCTGTGTAGAACTGGATTGAACGGCACTGGCTTGGACAGGATTATATTGCGGCACGAGCACAGACTGTCCGGCCACTGTGACCACGTCAAATGGTATCCTGGTGATGACCACTGGCGGGACGAAATATGTCTTGGTTTCATAATCAGGGTACCACGCACGAATACAGTCCCGCCATACAGCCATATTGTCCTGAGACGCCATGATGCCTTGTTCCTGGCTGACACAAACCGAAATCAGGTTTAGGAAACTGATAACTGAAATATCTTTTCACTCTAACTCTGTGGTTATTAATTTTGTTCTTTCACTATTTTACCATAGCGACATAATGTTCCAAACACCTATCATATCTAAGTAGTAATCATCAAACTACTTCCTTGTAATTACAACTAACGTTACTGACTGTCTCTGACACGAGCAATATCTACGTCACTTCACGTACAAGGTGTTCACCGTATCGGAATTTCCCGATATATATATATATATATATATACACTGACTAATATACCTGATAAGCCAATAAATTAAAATATCATATGAAGTACAATAGATTACTGATTAATAGAATGCTAGACATGAATTTAAGGTTATTATAAATTGCTACCCAGCATTGATTGTACAGAAAAATGCTTTAATTACAGATATTGTCTATAGTGAGATACCACAATTTCTTTATTTTAAAATTTTCAATACTATCATATCGAACATGTACATTGTAAATAAGTATGATGTTGATAAGAAGTTAAAATTTAAAATCCAGTATTTATATCTGATGTTTTTGCAGTGGTTACAGACATTTCATAATATATAATACTTTGGGTAGTGATTACAGACACTCGCTGTAATTTAAAATCTTAACTATATGTATCTGTCAGTTTAGGCAGATTTACTATAGCAGCTATTACATTTTGTACAAATAGTAACATGTGTCTGTCCTGGATAAAAGTATCATAGTTTAGTGAAGTCCGCTTGCTCTTATAGCTGTAGTGTTTCTTGTGTGTGTGTGTGTGTGTGTGTGTGTGTGTGTGTGTGTGTGTGTGTGTGTGTGTGTGTGTGTGTGTGTAATATATATTCAAAAATTTATGCTTAATTCTTTTTTTCCGGTAAAAATTATAATTTTCTTCTTTGTCTGCTAAAGAGTGTTCACAACATCTTGCATTGATATACAACTTCTGGGGACTTGAGAGAGTGTTAGAGCGATAAATATGTATTACATTGCCGTCACATATAAATGATCTCTGATCTGTTCAGTTAAATCTTTATTTTTATCAATGGAGAAATAAATAACTCTGTAACAAGGGGAAATTACTCTTTATTGTTGATATCCATTACAATGACGCAAACAAATGACGTTTCACTACGCATGACGTCACAGTCCATACGTAGTAGCGAGCAAGACGACAGTTTTTAATGAAATATAATCAGTGTCAAAGATAAAAATTATAAAACGTTTGTGAATTAATTAACCACACCGATATTCGTGTAGATATAAAATTACATTTGTAAATAATAACGTGTAACCACTACACCCGTTACAGGTTTTGTGTCAACGTGTGTTCATGACCAGTGAACACCAACAGTTTAAGATAGAAGTTAAATGACAGATAACATTCACGACACACAACAGCTCAGTTGTTGATGACGATCTCCATCGACAACCACACGTCGATCTTCATCAGCCACGGGCACGTCTACCACCACCAGCTGTGCAGTGCAGCGAGACATGGCGTTAAACCTGTCATTAACCTCAATTCGTTCATCAGTCAATTTACTATCACCGGGAACTCTGCCTGGCAGACATACCACCACCTTCCGCTCTAAACCTGACACATCTCCATAGTGTGTCACAGTCACCACGTCACTCTGTCTCACCGCCGTGTCACACACATCTGTCGACTCATGCCCCTTTCTTATCACACGCACAGGTATGCCAGCGTCACGAAGACCGCGCACCACGCCGTTAGCTGTTGACGTCACACGCCCCGCCTTGTCCTTGACGTCGTCACGTAGGTCAACACTTCGGGTCAACACGAACACGTCACTATACTGGAGGGGTGGACAGGCGGTTGTTTTGCTGACATTCGTGGTGGTTGTGTGACTGTTGGCAGTTGCAGCAGTCGTGGTCACAGTGTTGATGTGGTTATTGATACAGGAATCTGCACGACACAAATATCTGTCAGTTTATCATCTCAAACGCGTTTATTTACGACATACGTCGTTAAATGTGGTTGTGGTGGTAGTGGTGGTAGTAATAATGATGGCTCTGGAGAGGTCATTATAACGGTCACACTTACCCGTCACACCAACTCCCAGTCGTTGTAGAATGCTGGCGATTAACTGTCCGCACTCGACGCATTCCAGTGGCCAACGTCCAGCGTGTACGGGTTCCTGGTGGCTCAAGTGAATAATGTTCGGTCCGTCAGAGGGCATGGCCAGGGCAGTCGTCATGTATGGGTGGACTTGATCACTTTTACTGTTAACTGCCTTTTGTACCTCACTCAGCACCGCGGGTGGATACCTTAGCGGTGTGGTCATTCGTTCTTCCTGCAGTTCTGCTGGTCTCTGGTAATGGTATGGTGAGGCCGCCCACAGACAGACGTCGGGAAGGCGCGTGCACAAGTCGGTGACAAACCGGTGATAACGGGCAATGCGACTGTTAAGATGAAGAAAGACAGATCCGTTATAACGACAACTTACCGCAGTACACAGGGGAGATAATCACACACAACGCTACATTAATGTTTCTTGCCAAAGTCAGAACTCTGCGTGACGTCAATAAATAACGCAACAATACACGTCAGCGCATCATGACGTCATGCTTTAACAAACACAAAGTGACTGTTGACATTTTAAATCATTCATAGAAATGTATTTATTTTTTTCTCAGATAATCAAAACTAACAATTCTATTTCAGTGCCACACCTATACACGTTGTACAACATACCTGTCAACAGTAAAAAACTCATCACATATGACGTATGGTCCATGACTTCCTCTTGTCGCCATCAGTGTGTTGATGGCTTTATCAACGTCAGTCTCTTTGTTCTTAAAGTTGTATACTTGGAGGTGGACACTGCCCTCTACTGATGTTGTGGTGGGGATACCGCGCATTGACACTTGTATCACGTGGTTTATCATGCGTGTCGCTGCCAAGCTTTCAGTCTTAACACTGACGAGTTGAACGTCGTGACGCTGTCTCAGCCATGTCAAGGCCATCAGCACTAACATCACGGACTTGCCCACACCCGGCGGACCGGTCAGCAAGACTTTAGTCGGAGCTCTGGTCAGCAGACTGATCTGTTCCGGGGTTAGTACCAGTGACGTCATTCTCTCACCCGTGACTGCCACACCCTGTCCTTCAGTTCGTATCTCAATCCGCGGGGAAGTTGGACAATGGACGGAGACAGTCGTTGCGGGGCCGCAAAACCTGAATAGTGTCACGTGTTAATTAAAAACAAACACTATGAAGCTCACAACTTGTCACACATGCAAACACTGGAACCTTTCCTTAAGTGCATAAACAAATTGACATTAATTTTCTACCCCCTTTAATGAAGTATTCCCCCACACACACCGCCGTTATCGTGAAAAACGTACTTTAAACCCCTCCCTCCCCCATTTTCACCCAGTTATTAATAACTGCTCAAGTTCTTTCAATAAACAACAGACACGTATTTTGGATGCAAAAAAAAAAAGTACTTTTTATTTGTATTACTGTTAAAGAGCGTTGAAAATTGAGTAAGTTTCAAACACTCAAAGAATAAACATTCTATTAAAATTTAATTTTTATTTTTCAGTTCGGGGCTACCGCGATTTTGTGACTGTTTATTTTAACCAGTATTATATTTTCCCTTTTACTAAAATAAGAAGTACCACGTTCATATCACTGATTATTTTAACCAATACTATTTTGTTTCTCTAATAATAAAGAAGAAATAATAAGAAATACAACAAAATGAGAATTTTACATTTATCATGAAGAGCACGATTCAGAATGGATTACTTCCCTGTAAGAGAGTGTGAGAAGATAGTTTTGTCTCACATATATAGGGGAATGTACTTGATGAACCAGATCGAACACTATACGTATTAACACGTCTATTTATAACTTGTTTTGTCTCACATATATAGGGGAATGTACTTGATGAACCAGATCGAACACTATACCTATTAACACGTCTATTTATAATTTGTTTTGTCTCACATATATAGGAGAATGTACTTGATGAACTACATCAAACACTATACGTATTAACATGTCTATTTATAACTTGTTTTGTCTCACAAATATAGGGGAAAGTACTTGATGAACTAGATCAAACACTATACGTATTAACACGTCTATTTATAACTTGTTTTGTCTCACAAATATAGGGGAAAGTATTTGATGAACTAGATCAAACACTATACGTATTAACACGTCTATTTACTTACAATCCACTACTTGTCTTACCTCCCTTCCCCTTGTGCAGAATTCGCACATACTTTCGAACATAAAATGTCCCTCTTGTGCAAAGGAAATCACTATGTTCACATGAATGTAGTTTACATTATTGGGTACACATACACACTTTCATTGAACACACAAAATGTTCCTCTTGTGCAAAAGAAATCAACATGTTCACATGAATTTAGTTTATATTTTTATGACACATGCACTTTGCTTTCCCTCTCTTGTAAAATATAATTCACTGATCAAGCAATGTTCTGCTCTCGTGGAAACTATAATCGACAACTGCCATTTAAACGACATGTTTAATGGCAATAATTTATTAAAATACATACCTGGCTAAGAGATCTAAGTACAGGTCTGACGTAATATCACTTTTGACAATCATATTAAATGTACACCACAATTTTTTTGTTGCTGTCTGTTGGTCATCGGCCGTTTCCGGTCCACTAGAAGAAAGATTTTCAGCTAGCAGGCAGCACTGGAGGGCTTGCTCAAAGTCTTCAGTCTGGAGACACGTGACCAGTTCCTGATAAAAGAAGAATACGTAGGGAATTTATCACTTACTATATATTTACGACATGTATATTTTTTGACTTAGGCCCTACTACTAATGTACATGTTTTAATATAGGGCTTGAGAGAACAGATCAAACAGATGACCCATTTTTGATGTAGGACATGAGAGAACAGATCAAGCAGACGACCTAGATTTGATGTAGGACATGAGAGAACAGATCAAGCAGACGACCTAGATTTGATGTAGGACATGAGAGAACATATCAAATAACTATTACATACTAGGCGTTCAGACCCGCGTCTTCACGATTTTAGTAACTTAGATCTTTTAAACAATCTATTATTCCTAGTCTAGAAGTGTTATTAATTGAGATCTTTTAAACAATCTATTATACCTAGTCTAGAAGTGTTATTAATTGAGATCCTTTAAACAATCTATTATACCTAGTCTAGAAGTGTTATTTATTGAGATCTTTTAAACAATCTATTATACCTAGTCTAGAAGTGTTATTAATTGAGATCTTTTAAACAATCTATTATACCTAGTCTAGAAGTGTTATTTATTGAGATCTTTTAAACAATCTATTATACCTAGTCTAGAAGTGTTATTAATTGAGATCTTTTAAACAATTTATTATTCCTAGTCTAGAAATGTTATTAATTGAGATCTTTTAAACAATCTATTATTCCTAGTCTAGAAATGTTATTAATTGAGATCTTTTAAACAAATTATTATGCCTTGTCTAGAAGTTTTATTAATTTAGATTTTTCAACAATCTATTATACTCTGTCTAGAAATATTATTAATTTATATATTTTTAGCAATCTAGTATGCCTTGTCTAGAAATGTTAATAATTCTCTAAAAGTAGTGAAGTCTTCTGAGTTTTATCTATTGCCAGGATTGCGATTGGTGGCTGGATGCCATTTTGCTACCTAACTATTAATTACTAAATACTGAAGATTCGTGACTAACTATTAATTACTAAATACTAAAGATTCGTGACTAACTATTAATTACTAAATACTGAAGATTCGTGACTAACTATTAATTACTAAATACTAAAGATTCGTGACTAACTATTAATTACTAAATACTAAAGATTCGTGACTAACTATTAATTACTAAATACTGAAGATTCGTGACTAACTATTAATTACTAAATACTAAAGATTCGTGACTAACTATTAATTACTAAATACTGAAGATTCGTGACTAACTATTAATTACTAAATACTAAAGATTCGTGACTAACTATTAATTACTCAATACTAAAGATTCGTGACTAACTATTAATTACTAAATGCTAAAGAATCGTGACTAACTATTAATTACTAAATGCTAAAGAATCGTGACTAAGAATTAATTACTAAATACTATAGAATACGTGACTAACATATGTAATATTTGTTGATGTGGTTGTTTTTTGTCTTAATTCGGTAGTTAATTATTAAATTTGTTAATTAAATATGTGTGGATGTGGTTGTTTTTAGACTTAATTCGGTAGTTAATTATTAAATTTGTTAATTAAATATGTGTTGGTGTGGTTGTTTTTTGTCTTAATTCTGTAGTTAATTATTAAATGTGTTAATTAACAGAAACATTTACTCGTGTATGTCACACTAAGTAATCAGTGAAATAACCGTTATAAATAAATCTATAAAGTGAATAGTATGGTATTTATATTCCTATAAAGATAAATTAATTATGCAAATATTCCTAATAAATTAATAGCTTCGTGATTATATTCATATAAAGGTTAATTAATGATGCAAATATTCCTAATAAATTAATAGTTTCGTGATTATATTCATATAAAGATTAATTAATGATGCAAATATTCCTAATAAATTAATAGTTTCGTGATTATATTCCTATAAAGATTAATTAATGATGCAAATATTCCTATTAAAATACTTAGTGTCAATATTCGTATAAAGCTAACCGTTACAAATATTCCTATCAACTAAAGACTTTGAGATAAATATTTCTATAAAGCTAAAAACTGTAGCAAATCTAAGAAATATAGTGTGATGTAAATATTTCATATAAATCTAAGTAACTGTAGTAAATCTAAGAAATAAAGACTTGACACGTAACTATAATAAGAAAGCGAGATTCTTTGTTAACTGCATAACAAACACACTGAAACATAATTATTTTAAAACACACTGTAAAATAATTATTTTAAGTCTCTCTTTACTTTATAATGCGTGTGTGTGTGTGTGTGTGTGTGTGTGTGTGTGTGTGCGCGCGCGCGCGCGCATACGCGTGCGTGTACGTTGCCTGAGTGAGTATATTCTTGTGTTATGTGTGTATGTCTAATGCCAGAGTGAATAATGTAATCTGTGGAAGAGCGCGTGTATGTTGCTTGAGTGGGTATATTTATCTGTGCATGTGTGTGTGTGCTGCCTGAGTGTGTTTATTTATCTGTGAATGTGTACGTCTGAGTGTATATAGGTGTGTTAGAATGCGCGTACCACTAGTTATCTGTGTTCATGTATACATGAGTGTGTGAGTTTGATTTTATATGTGTTTGCAACGTTCGATAATCCTACCCCTCCTACATATAAAATGAGACAAAAATATCAAGCATACTAAGAAATAAGAACAAGACAAAAAATATGTTACAGCGGGTAACAGCAAAAATAAAACAAGGTGAGAAACATTGTACAGTTGATAACGGGGAAAAAACTGTCTAGAAAGGACCTCAAGACCTATGGGTAATTTAAACCCTGCTACCTTATCTCCTTTTGACAGGCCCGTTGGTTTTGCTTTTAACAGAGTTGAGAACATATCTTGTGACTAATTTACGGATTAAAGAATAACAAACTTGATTTCTGTATCTTAATTTTAAAACGTTACAAGACTAACTGGTCTTCAAGTAGATATGAAAGTACAAAGGACCAAATTATTAATTAGTGGGGAGAGATCGAACAGTTCATACAAAGACGTCCTATTACTTTTAATATTTTATTACCTAAAGTCTTACCTGTTTTAACTGTTCATTATACGAAACCACCCGAGTTAAGATGTCAGCAGTGACGTAAGGCAAAATAAGAAGTTTACGGATGGCAAGGTTGGGATCAAGGTCTTTGGTTATCTCCTGTAGAACGACTTGGGATTTATTCAGTTGTTTGATTGCATTTCGTACTTTGTCAGTGACCACTCGGTCTACGTCTGGTTGTGATAACTGGAGTTGTTGTTGGTTTGACAGAACTGACTTTATCTCTCCGATGATTATTCCATAGTGACGATGGATGACGAGAATGTCAAAGTCACCTCTTCTATGATCTTTGGGAAGATTTTGTGGTCGTAAAAACTGTTTGACCGCCGCCGCATAACAGGGTTCTCCCAGGTAACCAGAAAACTGTAACTGTGAAATGATAAACATGGGTTCACTCTGCTCACTGACCAGTTCTCGCAAAGAGAGTAACACTCGTTGTAGTGCCAAATCGTCCCGTGTATCGCATTCTTGAATACGTTCAACTTTGACCTGTGTAGATCTGGATTGAACTTTGACCTGTGTAGAACTAGATTGAACGGCACTGGCTTGGACAGGATTACATTGCGGCACGAGCACAGACTGTCCGGCCACTGTGACCACGTCAAATGGTATCCTGGTGATGACCACTGGCGGGACGAAGTATGTCTTGGTTTCATAATCAGGGTACCACGCACGAATACAGTCCCGCCATACGGCCATGTTGTCCTGAGACGCCATGATGCCTTGTTCCTGGCTGACACAAACCGAACTTAGGTTTAGAAAACTGATAGACTGATATATATTCTTTCACTCTAACTCTAATGTTCTTAATTTTGTTCTTTCACTATATTACCATAGCGACATAATGTTCGAAACACCTATCATATCTAAGTAGTAATCTTAGAAACTACTTCTTATAGTCAAGACTAACTTTACTGACTGTCTCGGTCATGAACACCGATCATAACTAAGTAGTAATCAACAAACTACTTCCTTGTAGTCAAGACTAACTTTACTGCGTCACACGCAATATCTACGCCACTTATCAAGCACAGTGTTCTAGTGTATCGGAATTTCCTGATTAGGTTTAATGTGTGTGTGTGTGTGTGTGTGCGTGCGTGCGTGTGTGCGTGTGTGCATGTGCGTGTGTGTTGTGTGTGTAGGTGTGTGTGCTTACGAGGCGTGTCTTATTTTTTTCACCTGTGAAGGTTATGTGTTTCTTGGAGCAGGATGTGTGTACGCGCGCACCAAATACAGAAAATCCGCCCAGAGCGCAAAATTCCTGAAGTAGTCTACCACCACCACCCCGCTTAATAAACGTCATTTTATTACTATTGCCTACTGTTTTCACGTCACAAAATCAATACAAATATATTTTGTATGCATTCACTCTTTATTAATTCTAGCAATTAATACAAAATATATTTCTTGTACATTCACTTTATATTACTTCTAGCAATTAATACAAATATATTTCTTATACATTCACTTTGTATTACTTCTAGTAATTAATGCAAATATTTTCATTAAGAATTCATAGTGAACATGTGATTTGTGAGAATTGATGAGATTCATTAACAAATCTCTAAGATCTATTTATAAGAACTAGCTTGATGTATTTAAATGGAAACATTATATTTTTTATATCGATAGTGTAATAAATTTATATTTTTCAAGTATTGACTGTATCGAATTTATATTTTGTAAGTACTGATAGACTGTAACAAATTTATATTTTTAACATACTGATTGTAATAAATTATTATTTTGAAAGTACTGACCGACTGTAACAATTTTTTTTTTTATATTTAAAGTACTGACTGACAGTAACAAATTTATATATTTTAAACGATGACTGTGGAAAGGTAATATCCGGAAATCCCAATAGTCCTCAAACTCATAATTTCAGCCTGGAACAGATACTATAGAAGATAATGTCACTGTAGGAGATAACATCACTATAGAAGTTGTACATATGGTCTGAAGGCAGTCTAATTTTAGCTCTCTCTAGCTCGCCTATTAAGTGTTCTATCATTTGTTGCCCATAGTTTAGCTTACCCTGGGTGACAATTTTCACTTCTGATCCGAGTGTATGTGGGCCAAATGAGACTTTTCACATCTGATCTGAGTGTATGTGGGCCAACGGATGCTGTCCTCACATACACACACTAAGACTTGATGTACACACAGCAGCCAGAGCAGGTGACAAGCTCGACCAGGGATTACATAAGTTGGGAGTCAGGAAGCTGAGACAAAGATTAATTAAAAACTAATTAATACATCTTTACTTTTAATAACTTTATAAAGGCAAAACTATTATTTCTATTGAAGTATTTATATTAAAATGTAAAATCTTATAAATTAATACATCTTTATGTTTAATAATTTATTAAAATCATTGTAAAGGAATCTCCTTTGGGAGGCAAATTACTGCTACAGTCTGAAAATTAATATTTTCTTTTTTACACTTTCAGACAGTATCATTGTCATTGTAGGAGAGTATATTCATTGCTATTAGAAGGTAACAAAGGGAGAGAACCTTTGTCTAATTGCTATTAGAAGGTAACAAAGGGAGAGAACCTTTGTCTAATTGCTATTAGAAGGTAACAAAGGGAGAGAACCTTTGTCTAATTGCTATTAGAAGGTAACAAAGGGAGAACCTTTGTTTAATTGCTATTAGAAGGTAACAAAGGGAGAGAACCTTTGTTTAATTGTTATTAGAAGATAACTAGGGAGAGAACCTAAGTCTAATTGCTATTAGAAGGTAACAAAGGGAGAGAATCTTTGTCTAATTGCTATTAGAAGATAACTAGGGAGTTATTGTCTTATTGCAATTACCATTTTTACTCCAGTGGAGAGAGCCATAGTGAGGGCAGAGGTCATGAGAATCGCCCACTACACATCTCTCTGTTGATTCAAACAACCCTAGATGCCACAAACATTGGAAAATTATTGGTGTGTGGAGGGTGGGTAGCTATTAATTTTAGAAATGAAGTAGGTGTAGTTAAACTATATAAGTCTAGCTAAACGTTGTGCTGGCACTGATGGGACCTCAACTGGATTACAGAGAGAAGCTGAGGGCCTGGTCTGTGACCTAAATGCGTAGTTTATCGAAAATAGCACTGGTTGAGGGCCCGGTCGGTGACCTATATGCCTAGTTTATCGAGAGTAGCATCAGTTGATGGACTGGTCTGTGACCTAAATGCCTAGTGTATCCAGAGCAGCATTAGTTTCATAACTCGAAGCTAGAGAAGACAATCCAGGACCATCATCAGGTGAACGTTTGCTCAAGAATCGTCTTGATAGGATATTGTGTGACTTTGTCATCCATGGTCTATCATTGCAGACAAATCAGTTGACTTAAAAAGAAAGACTCAGAACCCTTGTGCTCTAAATGACAATTAAACTGAGTTGGTGAAGAGTGATGGTTATAGAGTGTGTTTCTTCTCACTCACTATAACTTGTAAATTTCATATTTGTTATTTTTATTTTAAAATTATTTTAACTACCTCATCATCTTCATTAGTACCTTGAATGACCGGTAATTGGGTTCAACTGAAGCGAGCTATATACTGAGTGACTGATTGTCAAGTTAATTCAGAGAAGATAATATTTTGTGATCCCAAAGGCAATGTTAACTAGTCTGCTCGTCATTATGTTGAATAAGTTGAATAATTGCTCCACTAGATTATTGCACCAGGAGTTAACAAAGTCTGCTCGTCATTGTGTTAAGTTGAATAATTGCCCCATTAGATTATTGCACCAGGAGTTAACAAAGTCTGCTCATCATTGTGTTAAGTTGAATAATTGCCCCACTAGATTATCGCACCAGGAGTTAACAAAGTCTGCTCGTCATTGTGTTAAGTTGAATAATTGCACCAGGAGTTAACAGAGTGATTGAAGGAGTAGGCTAGACCACAGGTGTTATTAGTATGATATTTAACTACAAAAATTACAATCTCAATAATTAATACTATAACAGATTTGTATACAAACCCAGACCGTAACGAGCATAAGAATGGGAGTGGACACACCAGGAAGTCAACAAATACACGTAAATACGTCCTTATACTATCAGCAATTATATATGAAATACGTCCTTGTACTGTCAACATATATATATTAAATACGTCTTTGTACTGTCAACAAATATATATATATATATAAATAGCTATTCAGTAAATAGTTAAGTGTTGGTCAGGATTTGTGTGCGATCAGTTACATTAGTTATTCAGTAATTGTTAAGTGCTGGTCAAGATTTGTGTTCGATCGGTTACATTATTTATTCAGTAAATAGTTAAGTGCTGGTCAGGATTTGTGTGCGATCAGTTACATTAGTTATTCAGTAATTGTTAAGTGCTGGTCAAGATTTGTGTTCGATCGGTTACACTAGTTATTCAGTAATTGTTAAGTGCTGGTCAAGATTGGTGTGAGATCAGTTACACTAGCTATTCGGTTAAGATTAGTGTACGATCAGTTACATTATCTATTCAGTAAATAGTTAAGTGCTGGTCAGGATTTGTGTGAGATCAGTTACATTATTTATTCAGTAAATAGTTAAGTGCTGGTCAGGATTTGTGTGCGATCAGTTACATTATCTATTCAGTAAATAGTTAAGTGCTGGTCAGGATTGGTGTGAGATTAGTTACACTAGCTATTCGGTTAATTGTTAATGTAAGTGCTGGTCATATTGTATTGACTTTGGTTGGAAATTATCTTATATTTGAGTTTTTACAGGTTTTATTTCTCTTTTAGTTTTAGTTTTTATTCAACTGGCGTATACAATTTCTGTATTTGAGATTAGGTTAATTAAGGCAAATATTCTTTGTTTGTTGATTAATTTGTATTTGGGTAATCACCCTCACTAGATTTGTAGTATAATGCTGTATTTTCAGTGAATTATTAATTTTATTATTTACTTGTGTAGTTGAGGAATATAAAGATGATCACCCTCACTAACCTTGTAGTATAATGATGTTTTTGTGTGTGAATTATTAATTTTATTATTTACTTGTATAGTTGAGGAATATAAAGACGATGAGGGAGGCAGTGGTAGGTTAATGGTTGTGGTGGTGGTTTTATTTTGAGAATGGGTTTAATAATATAATTTATGTTAGATTATTTTATGATTAGTAGGATTGTTTTATATGTAGAATGTTTTAATACTTTATGTTAGATTATTTTATGATTAGTAGGATTGCTTTATATGTAAAATGGGTTTAATAATTTATTTTAGATTATTTTATGATTAGTAGGATTGCTTTATATGTAAAATGGGTTTAATAATTTATTTTAGATTATTTTATGATTAGTAGGATTGCTTTACATGTAAAATGGGTTTAATAGTTTATGTTAGCTAATTTTATGGTTAGTAGGATTATTTAATATGTAGAATCTGTTAGTAAAACTTAGTTTATTACTTTTTTACAGGCTGCAAAATAATATTTTGTATTACGATGATTTTTTTAAATTTGTCTTGCTTTCAGAAAGTATAGAATATATAAATAATTAGTATAGTTTTAGTAAGACGAGATTGTAATTAGTTTGTTTGATAGGTAAGATAATTGTATTATTTAAGGTTTTATTTCTGGAAAGTGGGGATTTTTTAAATTTTTTATTTTTTGAGGGGGGATTTAAATTGTTTTGTCATGATAAATGAAATATCTTATCTAGGTTACTAAATTTTGTGGAAAGTTCTCTTCTATCTCCTTTTTCCTTCGTTTTGCCGTTTGAATGTTACGATTGTTGATTAATAAATTTATTGTCAACCTGCCAAGTGGAACACAGGTTGGTGTCTTACCGGAAATGTATTGATATATATATATATATATATATATAATGAAAATTCCAACCACTTGTAATTAGTTATGCATTATTAAATGACAGAATATTCATGATAATAATCATACCAGAGCGAGCCTTTAGTAGTTATGTAGTGCTTATGTTCTGCTTTCAAACCTGCTTCTTTTAACCCTTTGTAAGTCAATTGTTTTGTTGATAATTCATCAGCTTGTCGCACATACTGACCATTGAGGGGTTTGGGGCTACCTCCACGTTTCTTTGTCTGTTTCTGGGGCTTGGTTTAATCCACTCATCCTTACTGCTTCTACGTGTGACTCATCTTTGGAGATATTCCAGATGTAGTCCCTCAGGCCTTTAACTTCTCCTTCAAGGACATCTTTGATTTTCTTGATTCCTCTGCCTCCAAATTTCTTGATTCCTGTGCCTCCCAATTTCTTGATTCCTGTGCCTCCCAATTTCTTGATTCCTGTGCCTCCCAATTTCTTGATTCCTGTGCCTCCCAATTTCTTGATTCCTCTGCCTCCCAATTTCTTGAGTCCTCTGCCTCCCAATTTCTTGATTCCTCTGCCTCCCAATTTCTTGATTCCTGTGCCTCCAAATTTCTGAGATACACTAAGCTATCTACATCTGCTTTTGGATGTAGGGCCTTATGAATTGTGAGTAGTTTTCTTGTTTTTCTGTTTAGTTCATTTATTTAATTTATTGTCCAATCTATATTATCTCCAGTTGAGCTAATTACATGCATTGCGAAAGTATTAAGAACTTGTATTTTATTCTCCATTTTTAGCTTTGACTTTAGAACTTGTCTAACTCGCTTTGTATACTCTCTTTTAGCTTTGACTTTAGAACTTGTCTAACTCGCTTTGTATACTCTCTTTTAGCTTTGACTTTAGAACTTGTCTAACTCGCTTTGTATACTCTCTTTTAGCTTTGACTTTAGAACTTGTTTAATTCGCTTTGTATACTCACTTTTAGTTTTGATTTTAGTTCTTGTCTAACTCACTTTCTATACTCTCTTTTAGCATTGAATTTTACTTCACTCTGCATGTTTTCTTGATGTTGTAATATCCCTAGATATTTATATCCTTTTCCCCACTGATACATGTCCAATGTCAAATTGTAGGTCTTCTGTTATTTAGATCTTGCTTTTCTAGACAAAATTCTGCAATATTTTTCATGGACGAATTTCATGTCTATTTCCCCACTACACATCTTGACAGTACTGATTATCCAAATTGGTATTATGTTCATTTTTACCATAAAACTTTAGATCGTCCATACCCAGTAAATGACTGATTATATGTTCTGATTTCATTTTTAGCCTAATCCTGTTTTCTGAATAACTTGACTCAGAGGATTTCTGGCAACGCAGAACAGCAGTGCTGATAGAGAATTTCCTTCAAAAATTCCACATGTTATTGGCATGTTTGCAATTTCTATATTTTTTCATGTTAGGGTAGTTTTCCACCTTATCATTGATACTTGTATAAGGTTTTGTAGTTGTCATGACCTATGCCTGCTGCTTCGTATACCCGGATTAAGAAAGCACCCAATTATGTACCTCATGGGTGACGGACACGCAGACAGACAAACTTGGCTTCACGCCCGGGTATCTACAGCTCGTAAATCTGTCTCACAGGCATTTCAGCACCCTCCCCCAAGTATAACAATGACAAATAGACAAATTCATACATTACAGAATTATAGACATGGAGATGAAATTATGAGAATTTAACGACGAGATGAACAACAACAACCTCAAAATACCCCAGTATAAGATTTTATAAAACAATAACAGAGTTTAATTATAAGGAGAAAAAATAAAGTTAAATGCTAGGGATGTATCCCAAGTAGCTAGTCTACAATGTAAATGTTAGGGATGCAGCCCTAGTACAAATCACATGGGACTAGCTAGTCTACAATGTAAATGTTAGGGATGCAGCCCTAGTACAAATCACATGGGACTAGCTAGTCTACAATGTAAATGTTAGGGATGCAGCCCTAGTACAAATCACATGGGACTAGCTAGTCTACAATGTAAATGTTAGGGATGCAGCCCTAGTACAAATCACATGGGACTAGCTAGTCTACAATGTAAATGTTAGGGATGCAGCCCTAGTACAAATCACATGGGACTAGTTAGTCTACAATGTAAATGTTAGGGATGTTGCCCAAATACAACCACATGGGAAAAGCTAGTGTAAAATTGTAAATCTCCAAGGAGAATGTTCCACGTCTAATAATAATACTTCTAGCCTCCATACAGGTTAATATCACGTGGTCTCTCAACAATTCTACTAGTCACTTCTCCTATGAAAATTCCTGCCCAAGGAAATCCTTTCTCAAAATAACGGCCTCAGAAAATATAATCTTTTAGGTCTATATTTAGGACAATTACTTTCTCTCAGTAGTGACGAGTAGTCTCTGACCAAAGGTACTTAACTCGTGCTGTCATAGAACCTTTTCCTTTTTCTGAGTGATCTCCCTTTGACCTCTGTCTGCTTCGCAGTCGAAAGTTTGAACGATTCTGGAAAATGAGGCTGGAATTTAAAAACCAAGAACTCTGCAATAATTTGTATTCAGTTTTTATCCATATTTTATCTTATACATAATAATTAAACTGTGAAGTGGGCTATTCCCATGTTTTGTCTTATACATAATAATAAATTGTGAAGTGGGGTATTCCTATGTTGACAATTTTCAGCTTTAAATATTTTGTCTTATACATAATAATAAATTGTGAAGTGGCTATTCCTATGTTGACAATTTTGCAGCTAACTTCTCCTTCATGAAGTATTCATTAGTAAAATATTAAAACACACTCTCTCAAACTTAATAATTTGGCAACATACCTACTTCATTCTTTGCAAGCTGTGGAAGAAATCAAATTCAACTTATCTTTATTTTAATCAGATATGAAATTAGTGTATATTTAGCAGGAATGTTATTCAGTACATATATTTTATTATAATCTGATATGAAATTAGTGTGCATATAGCAGGAATGTTATTTAGTACATACATTTATTATAATCTGATATAAATTAGTGTACATTAACATGGGGTTTATCAGTCCACACATTTATTACAATATGATATCAAATTAGTTTATATTTAGCATCTGTGTTGTTCAGTACAGACTTTTACTTTAATCTAATACCAAGTTAGTGTATATTTTACAGGTGTGGAATTCAATAGAGACATTTCCTCTGATTTGAGGTCAAATTATATATATTTAGCAGTTAAGGAATTCAATAGAGACATTTCCTATGATTTGAGGTCAAATTAGTATATATTTAGCAGTTAAGGAATTCAATACAGACATTTCCTATAATCTGAGGTCAAATTAGTATACATTTAGCAGGTGTTTCAAAAGCAGACATATAATTTCATCTGATGTTGAATTAGTATCTATTTCAGAGGTGTGATATACAGTGTAGACATTTACTATAATCTGATATAAAATTAGTGTATAATATAATACTGATAAATAAAATAGTTTATATTTAGCAGGTGTGTCATTAACTGCAGATATTTATTATAATCTAATATCTAATTAGAGTACATTTAGCAGGTGTTATGTGGTGCACACACATATTTTAATCTAAAATTTTAATTTTAGTGTATATTCAGCAGGTGTGTTCTTTAGTACAACCACTTATTGTGATGTGATGTCAAATTGGTGTTATTTAGAAGGTGTGTTATTTAATACAGACATTTAGAATAATGTTATATAAAGTTAGTGTATATTTAGCAGGAGTGTTATTTAGTACAGACATTTACTATAATCTGACCTCAATTTAGTGTACACTTAGCAGGAATTTTGTTCTATGGTCAATTTAGTGTACACTTTGCAGGAGTTTTGTTCTATGGTCAATTTAGTGTACACTTAGCAGGAGTTTTGTTCTATGGTCAATTTAGTGTACACTTAGCAGGAGTTTTGTTCTATGGTCAATTTAGTGTACACTTTGCAGGAGTTTTGTTCTATGGCCAATTTAGTGTACACTTAGCAGGAGTTTTGTTCTATGGTCAATTTAGTGTACACTTAGCAGGAGTTTTCTTCTATGGTCAATTTAGTGTACATTTAGCAGGAGTTTTGTTCTATGGTCAAATTTAGTGTACACTTAGCAGGAGTTTTGTTCTATGGTAAAATTTAGTGTACACTTAGCAGGAGTTTTGTTCTATGCTCAATTTAGTGTACATTTAGAGGTGTGTTATTTGTCAGTGCATTCAATTGCTCTAATGTGATATTAAATTGGTGTTTATATTGCATATGTGTTATTCAGTATGGAAATGTATTATAAGCTCATATCAAATTAATGTTTATTTAGCAGGGGTTCATTCGGTACTGACATTTATTATTATATAATATCAAATTAGTATTTATTTAACACGAGTGTTACTTAATGTAGGCATTTATTATAGTCTGATATCAGATTAATGAATATGTTACAGGGGTGTTATTGAGTACAGATACTTAAATCTAATCTGATATCAAATAACTGCATTTATTTAGCATGTGTGTTATTTAGTAGATAATTTTTATTATAATCTGTTAACAAATTAGTGTATTTTTCAATGTGTATTATTCAGTACAGACTTTTATTATAATCTGTTAACAAATTAGTGTATATTTCAAGGTGTATTATTCAGCATAACATTTACAATAATCTAATGTCAAATTATTGGATATGTAGAAGTGTGTTATTTCAATGCAGACATAATATATCATGATATCAAATTAGTGTAAATTTGTTTAATGTCTTGTAAGAGTTAATATACCATATATATGTATGTTTTTAATTTTATATATATATATATATTTATACAATGACTAATACACCTTATAAGCATATACAGATTACAATTCAAATAGTATATGAAGGACAATAGATTTCTGATTAATAGAATGTTAGACATGAATTTATGCTTATCATAATTTGATAGCCAGCATTGATTGTATAGTAAAATGCTTTAATTACAGGCAATGTCTATAGTGAGATATTTCACAATTTCTTTATTTCACTATTATCATATCAAACATGTACATTATAAATAAGTATGATATTAATTATAGAGGTATTTTTATAATTTATATAATTTAATGTCCAGTATTTATATCTGCTGTTTTGGCAACGATTACAGAAATTTTGTGATATATATTAATTTGGGTACTGATTACAGACATATGTTCTAATTTAAAATCTTGAATATATATATCTTGCAGTTTTGGCACATTTACTAAAGCAGCTATTACATTTATCCAGAACAGACACATATTACTATTTGTACAATGTGTGTCATAGTTTAGTGAAGTCACATATTACTATTTGTACAAAGTGTGTCATAGTTTAGTGAAGTCTGCTTGGATTCTTACAGTTGTAGTGTTTCTTTTTTCTAAAATATTGTAATCTGTCTTTTTTTTATTTCTTTCTGTCTCTCGGTCTCTAACTATTTTAATATATAATTATGAGCGCGTGCGTGCGTGTGTGTATGTGTGTAATACATTCGAAGATTTGTGTTTAATTCTTTTATTTGATAAATATTACAACTTTCTTCTTTGTCTGCTAAAGAGTGTTCACAACTCCTTGTTTTAAAATACAAAATCTGGACTTGAGTGAGTGTTAGAGCCATAAATATGTATTACATTGTCGTCATACAGAAATAATCACTGTTCAGTTAAATCTTTAATTTTATCAATAGAGAAATGTATAACTCTGTAACAAGGGGAAATTACTCTTTATTGTTGATATTCATAACAATGATGCAAACAAATGACGTTTCACTACTCATGACGCTACAGTCCATGACGCTGTTGTGAGCAATTTTCAGTGAAATGTAATCTGTGTCAAAGATAAAAATAACAAAACGTTTGTGAACTAAAGTTAACCACAGCGATATTCGTGTTGATATAAAATTGCATTTGTAAACAGGCCTAATAACGTGTAACCAGTACAGCCGTTATGTGTTTTGTGTCAACGTGCTACAAACGACCAGTGAACGCCGATAGTTTAAGTTAACAGATAACTGACAGATAACATTCACGACACACAACAGCGCCGTCGACATTTTGTCGTATGTACAGCGACATGTCAATCTCCATCAGACACGGGCACGTCGACCACCACCAGCTGTGCAGTGCATCGAGACATGGCGTTAAACCTGTCTTCAAACTCAATTTTTTCATCAGTCCAACCATCGTCACCCGGAACTCTGCCTGGCAGCCATACCACCACCTTCCGCTCTAAACCAAACACGGCTCCATAGTATGTCACAGTCACCACGTCACTCTGTCTCACCGCCGTGTCACACACATCTGTTGACTCATGCCCGTTTCTTATCACACGCACAGGTATGCCAGCATCACGAAGACCGCGCACCACGCCGTTAGCTGTTGACGTCACACGCCCCGCCTCGTCCTTGTCGTCGTCACGTAGGTCAGCACTCCGGGTCAACACGAACACGTCACGATACTGGAGGGGTGGACAGGCGGTTGTGTTGCTGACATTCGCGGTGGCGGTATGACTGTTGGCTGTTGTAGCAGTCGTGGTCACAGTGTTGATGTGGTTGTTGACACCGGAATCTGCACAACACAAATATCAGTTTATCATCTACAAACCGTTTATTTACGACGAAATAAATGCGATATATCTGATTGTGGTGTTCGTGGTAGTGATAATAATGATGGCTCTGGAGAGGTCATTCTAACGGTCACACTTACCCGTCACGCCAACTCCCAGTCGTTGTAGAATGCCGGCGATTAACTGCCCGCACTCGACGCATTCCAGTAGCCGACGTTCAGCGTGTTCGTGTCCCTGGTGGCTCAAGTGAATAACGTTCGGTCCGTCACATGGCGTGGCCAGGGCGGTTGTCGTGTACGGGTGGACATCACTATAACTTTTAACTGCCTTTTGTACTTCACTCAGCACTGCGGGTGGACACCTTAGCGGGGTGGTCATTCGTTCTTCCTGCAGTTCTGCTGGTCTCTGGTCGTGGTATGGTGAGGCCGCCCACAGACAGACGTTGGGAAAGCGCGTACACAAGTCGGTGACAAACCGGTGATAACGGGCAATGTGACTGTTAAGATGAAGAAAGACAGATCCGTTATAACGACAAACTTACCGCAGTACACAAGGGAGATAATCACGTCAGTGCGTCATGACGTCATGCTTTAACAAACACAAAATGACTGTTGACATTTTAGGTCATTCATACAAATGTATTTAATTTTTTTCTCAGATAATCAAAACTAACATTTCTCCCTCAGTGCTGCAACTGTACACGTTGTACAACATACCTGTCCGTCCAAAACTCATCACATATGACGTATGGTCCAAGACTTCCTCTTGTCGCCGTCAGTGTGTTGATAGCTTTATCAACGTCAGTCTCTTTGTTGTAAAAGTCGTACTCAAGGAGATGGACACTGCCCACTGCTGATGGTGTGGTGGGATCATCGCGCATTGACACCTGTATCACGTGGTTTATCATGCGTGTCGCTGCCAAGCTTGAATTATCGACACTAATGAGATGAATATCTTGAACCTGTCTCAGCCATGTCAACGCCATCAGTACTAACATCACGGACTTGCCCACACCCGGCGGACCGGTCAGCCAGACTTTAGTCGGAACTCTGGTCAACAGACTGATCTGTTCCGGGGTTAGAACCAGTGACGTCATTCTCTCACCCGTGACTGCCACACCCTGTCCTTCAGTTCGTATCTTAATCCGCGGTGAAGTTGGACAATGGACGGAGACAGTCGTAGCGGGGCCGCAAAACCTGAAATCAGTGTCACGTGTTAATTAAATACAAACACTATGAAACTCGCAACTTATCACATATGCAAATACACTGGAACCTTTCCATAAGAGCATAAACAAATTTACATTAATTTTCTAACCCCCTTTCCGTCGATGCATGATGTACCCCCACTTCCTTTATCGTGAAAAAACGTACTTAAAATTCTCCCTCCCCCTTTTCTCCAAGTTTTCAATAATTGTTCAAGTTCGTTAAAAAGTTTTTTTTCTTATCGCATCCCAAATACGTGTCTATTGTTGATTTATTTGTATTACACTGTTAAAGAACGTTGACAAATGTGTACGTTTCAAGCACTTTAATTGAACACTCAAACAGTAATCATTATATAGTCTACCATATTGTGATTAGATTGTAATGAAGCATTCTGGATTTTTTTTATATTTATCTTATGATTGTTCAAAGTGTTTATGGTTAGACTCACTAAGTGATGGTCTTGAAAGTTTGGAGATGGGGATGTCAGTCGAGGGCATAAAACTTCGCCACGTGACAAATTTGTCAAATTTCGTGTCATTCTGACATATGTAAATGTCTTCAGTTCTATCTTATTGAGCACGATTCAGAATAGATTACTTCCCTGTAAGAGAGTGTGTTAGAAGATTGTTTTGTCTCACATATATAGGAGAAAGTTCTTGATGAAATAGATCGAACACTATATAATTAACACGTCTACTGCTTGTCTAACCTCCCTTCCCCTTGTACATAATTCGGACACACATACATACTTTCATCAAACACATAAGAAATCAGCATGTTCACATGAATGTAGTTACGTTATTGGGTACACATATATATCAAACACACAAAATGTTCCTCTTGTGCAAAAGAAATGAAAATTTTCACATGAATTTAGTTTATATTATTATGACACATTCACTTTGTTTTCTCTCCTCTCTTGTAAAATAAGATTCACTGATAAAGCAATATGCTGCTCTCCTTCAAACTATAATCTACAACTGCCATTTAAACATGTTTAGTGTCACTAATTTATCAATATACAAACCTGGCCAAGAGATCTAAGTAGAGATCTGACGTCATATCAGTCTTGACAATCACATCACTAAATGTAGACCACAATTTTGTTGTTGTTGGCTGTTGGTCATTGGCCGTTTCATTTCCACTAGAAGAAAGATTTTCAGCTAGCAGGCAGTATTGGAGGGCTTGCTCAAAGTTTTCAGCCTGGAGACACGTGACTAGGTCCTGATGAAAGAAGAATACTTAGGGAAGTTATCACTTACAATATATTTACGACCTATGTATATTTGACTTAGTACTAATGTACATGTTTTAAATATGTTTCTAATACATATCTAGCAATTTCCTTTTCCACATACTTACCATCTTATGTAAGTTTGCCTACATACGTACTATCTTATCTAAATTTGCCTACATACATACTATCTTATCTAAATTTGCCTACATACGTATTATCTTATCTAAATTTGCCTACATACGTACTATCTTATCTAAATTTGCCTACATACGTACTATCTTATCTAAATTTGCCTACATACGTACTATCCTATCTAAATTTGCCTACATACATACTATCTTATCTAAATTTGCCTACATACGTACTATCTTATCTAAATTTGCCTACATACGTAGTATCTTATCTAAATTTGCCTACATACGTACTATCTTATCTAAATTTGCCTACATACGTACTATCTTATCTAAATTTGCTTACATACGTACTATCTTATCTAAATTTGCTTACATACGTACTATCTTATCTAAATTTACCTACATACGTACTATCTTATCTAAATTTGCCTACATACGTACCTACTACATTTTTAAAAATGACTTTTACCTACATACTTATCGTGTAATCTACTAAACAGTTTACCTACATATTTACTTATAATAACTGTTTAAGTACGTTGTAATTACTTCTTACTCAACTAGCGAACCAATAACAAATCAATATGCATTATAAATACAACAGTAAATCAACATGTATTATAAATACAACAATAGAAAATCAACATGCATTATAAATACAATAACAAATCAAAATGCATTATAAATACAACAATAACAAATCAAAATGCATTATAAATACAACAATAAGAAATCAACATGCTTTATAAATACAACACTAACAAATCAACATGCATTATAAATACAACAATAAGATATCAAAATGCATTATAAATACAACAATAAGAAATCAACATGCATTATAAATACAACAATAAGAAATCAACATGCATTATAAAAACAACAATAACAAATCAAATTGCATTATAAAATACATAAACAGCAACAAGTCTACGTTTCGTCCAAGAAGTGTTCATCAGTTTAATGAGAGTGAACAATACAAAGTGTAAAATTAATTATGAAAATCTTAACTGAATTAGTGAATAGTGATTTTTCTTTTCTGTTTACTTACTTTACAAATTACGATTAATAAATTAAAACAAGGCGAGAAATATTTTATAGTGGATAACAGCAAACTCTTGTCTAGAAAGGACCTCACTCCTTATAGGTAATTACCTACCTTATCTTCTTTTGACAGGCTGGTTTGTTTTGATTTTTACCAGAGTTGAGTACCTATCATGTGACAAATTTACGGATTAAAGAATAATAAACAAGATTTCTATATCTTAATTTTAAAACGTTTTAAAACTAACTGGTCTTTATGTAGATTTGCAGAAGTACAAACAACCAAAGTATTAATTAGTGGGAGAGGTCGAACAGTTTATTTAATGACGTCATATTGCTTTTAATATTTTATTACCTAAAGTCTTACCTGTTTAAACTGTTCATCACTTGAAACCACCCGAGTTAGGATGTCAGCAGTGACGTAAGGCAAAATAAGAAGTTTACGGATGGCAAGGTTGGGATCAAGGTCTTTGGTTATCTCCCGTAGAACGACTTCGGATTTATTCAGTTGTTTGATTACATTTCGTACTCTGTCAGTGACCACTCGGTCTACGTCTGGTTGTAATAACTGGAGTTGTTGTTGGTTTGACAGAACTGACTTTATCTCTCCGGTGATTATTCCATAGTGACGATGGATGACGAGAATGTCAAAGTCACCTTGTCTATGATCTTTAGCAAGATTTTGTGGTCGTAAGAACTGTTTGACCGCCGCCGCATAACATGGTTCTCCAAGGTAACCAGAAAACTGTAACTGTGAAATGACAAACATTGGTTCACTCTGCTCACTGACCATTTCTCGCAAAGAGAGTAACACTCGCTGTAGTGCCAAATCGTCCCGTGTATCGCATTCCTGAACACGTTGAACTTTGACCTGTATAGAACTGGATTGAACTTTGACCTGTGTAGAACTGGATTGAACTTTGACCTGTGTAGAACTGGATTGAACGGCACTGGCTTGGACTGGATTACATTGCGGCACAAGCACAGACTGTCCGGCCACTGGGACCACGTCAAATGGCATCCTGGTGATGACCACTGGCGGGACGAAATATGTCTTGGTTTCATAATCAGGGTACCACGCACGAATACAGTCCCGCCATACGGCCATGTTGTCCTGAGACGCCATGATGTCTTGTTCCTGGCTTAACACAAACCGAACTCAGGTTTAGAAAACCGATACGACTGAAATATCCTTTCACTCTAACTCTGTGGTTATTAATTTAGTTCTTTCACTATTTTACCATAGCAACATAATGTTCCAAACACCTATCATATTTAAGTAGTAATCAACAAACTACTTCCTTGTAGTCAAGACAACGTTACTGACAGTCTCTGTCACGAGCAATATCTACGCCACTTCTCATATAGTATCGGAATTTCCCGATTATGTTTTTGTGTGTGTGTGTGTGTGTGTGTGTGTGTGTGTGTGTGTGTCTTAGTTTTTGACCTGGGGGAGGTGATGTGTTCTTGGAGCAGAATGTATGAGTTGTTAACGTGTGTGCTAGGCCAATTTTGTCAGTGTAAGGGTAATGTTGTCAGTGCTAGGCCAATGTTGTCAGTGTTAGACTATTGTTGTCAGTGCTAGGCCAATGTTGTAAGTGTTAGGCAATTGTTGTCAGACTTATTTTAGGTGTTACACCACAATTATAAGCCTAAGTTTTAGGACCCAGTGTTAGGCCGCTGTTGTCAGTGTTAGGCCATTATTCTCAGTGTGAGGCCACCCGTGTCAGTAGCCTATTATGAGTCGACACTAGAAAGAAAATGACCTTTACAATGTCTTAGATTATGACTTCAAGTCCGGCCTTGACCCCAGTGATGAACTATGTTGGAGGGATGCAATGGGGACTCGGTGAGAACCAAACACAATATGCATTTCTCTGTTTAAATATTAAAAGTTTGTGTGTGTGCGTGCGTGCGTACGTGCGTGTGTATGTGTGTATGTGTCTGTATGTATGTGTGTGTATGTGTGTGTGTCCATAAGTGCGTGTGCGCCCGCGCGCACCGAGTACTGTTTATGAGCACCAAGTTCCAGATTCCTTAGAAAGTCTCCCCCCTCTCGCTTAAGTCAAAGCTTTTTGTTTCTATAGCCGACTTTTTTCACGTCACAAAATCAATACAAATATATTTCTTATGCATTCACTTTGTATTATATCTAGCAATTAGTACAAATATATTTCTTGTACATTTACTTTGTTGTACTTCTAGCAATTAATACAAATATATTTCTTGTACATTTACTTTGTAGTACTTCTAGCAATTAATACAAATATATTTCTTGTACATTCACTTTGTATTACTTCTAGCACTTAATAAAAAATATATTCATTAAGAATTCATAGTGAAAAATATCAGTGATATCCTCTCCTTGCACACAGTCGTGGTTTGTTTCTTATTCCTGCTGCACTTGTGGACGTATAAAGGAATATAAAAATGTAGACATATAAAGGAATATAAAAATGTGGACATATAAAGGAATATAAAAATGTGGACGTATAAAGGAATATAAAAATGTAGACGTATAAAGGAATATAAAAATGTGGACGTATAATGGAATGTAAAATATTAATGTCAAGTTAAGGTGAGGGTGTTTGCTAACGGACGATTATATGCGATAGTATCAACCAACTTGTAATAATGTATGAAGATTGTTGAGTGTGATTTAATAATGTATGAAAATTGTTGAATGTGATTTAATAATGCATTTTCTCCACAGCCTCAAAAACATATCAATTCACTTGTACGTAGATGACTGAGGGTAATTTAACAATGCACTTCTTTTTCCATAGCCACACAAGAGTCGACACAGCAGACAGGAAAGCAAAATAGGTCACCACTCAAGGAATAGCACAAAACACGCCTATATACACAGCTGACGTCACGACCAAAGCACAGATAAGTAGAAAACATCAAGTGTACCCTACCCACTCCTCAAGACACTCAAGACTCCAAACTGCCGTTGTAAAAAGACCCACTCCAGTATTGAACGAAGCAAACCGACTCACATGTAAGGTGTACAAAACGTTGATATTTCACTTAAATTTGAGTACATTTCGGCTGATGACGATCACGTAAAATCCGAAGTTAATGTATTTGTTGTTGTTTCGATAACTTCTTTGCTCCACAGGAATTGCGAGAAAAACTTTCATCTTCTTGATGTTATCAGTTTTTGAATGATTCCCGTGGAGCCTTCCTCCATTTTCTTGTATTTAGGGAGGGGAGGTGGAGGCTTGTTCTGGTGGTTTAGTTAGGGATGGTGGGGTTGGTTAATTTTTTGCTTCTCTTCTTTCTGTTAACGTATTGTCAACTGCTCGTTTAAATATTATTTAAACTAACATTAACATAACTACATTTTCTCTTTACCTTCGGTTAATCTTATTTTACACTGAAAATAAATTCGACCTTCAGCAAGTTACTACTGAAGAAATCTAAAACCAGTAAACAACCTTGTAATTTAATTAAAATGGCACCAGTAAAATAATACGATTATTGCTTTTTATAAACAAGTGAAGAAAATATTTTAAGGATTTCATCAGACCGACAGTAAACAGATTATAACATAATTGGAATAATTTCAAAAATACTTCCTTTGAAAAATTGCAAGCGATGTTACAGACCCCCTATTTTTTTTATACCAAAGATAACCCATCCCAACCTCAATGAAACTCAGTGGCTATAATGCAAGATTGATCTTGTACGCTTGTTGCTTTGACTGCAAAACTTTCACCTCATAATCTCACTGGCTAGAATGCAAGACTTTGACCTCATAATCTCACTGGCTAGAATGCAAGACTTTGAACTTATAACCTCACTGGCTAGAAAAATGCAAGACTTAAACCTTATAATCTCACTTGTTAGAATTGAAGACTTTGACCTCATAACCTAATTGGATATAATGCAAAACGATGACCTCACATAAGTTCATTGACTAGAATAGAAAACCTTGACCTCAAAATGTCATCCGTTACACTGCTAGACTTTGACTTCACAGCTTCATGAATTAGAATGTAAGACTTTGGAGTCATGATGTCAAATAGTTAGAATGCAAGAATGTGACCTACACTAGCTTATTGATTCTTTAGACGATAGTCGAGAAAGTTCAGATCAACAAGCATACCTCGTGATCTAGTCACGTGATACATTCTTTCTATTAAACTACGAGTGTGGTGTTTATATTCATATAAAGATTAATTAATTATGTAAATATTCACACACACACACACACATGTACACACACATACAAACACACACACATCTCTCTCTCTATATATAGAGAGAGATATTATGGATAATGAATAACATAAACACTAATTTGAAATCAGTATCATAAGCACTTCGAACTTGCCTTAGTTTAGATCTGAAGCTGTGTCTTCGTAATTGATCGTTATTGTTAAATCTTAACTATTAAATTCTTTTATTGTAATACCTCTTTCGTAGTGATTTTTATGCATATAGACCTAATCGTGGTTTGGATGGGGGATCGATTGAGCTAAATGTAACATTCTGAATAAAAGAAAAACAATGTCATTGGACTTGCAAGTCCTTTTCACATCAACATCTTCAAGATAGTCACATCAACATTTCCTTACTAATCTTAATATGATTCTTCACTGATAATCGTATACACTGCTTTATTCGTCCTCTCTCTCATTTAAATATTTATCTTTACTATACACTGCGTAATAATATAATCATCTTCTAATATGGTGATATCTTCAAATGTTTCATGTTCTCATTCAGTTAGGAACATATCTAAATCTAATCTACAGTTGTCCATCACTTTTTCATTGATGCATGGTGCAACATGTACTTAACGGTGAAAAGTGCCTCTTAAATTATGAGAGATTTATTATCATTTTTCCACCAATGACACATTTACACCTCTCAATAGCGGACATGGATAGAAGGAGTAATCTCCCTGTACTCCATTTAACCCTAGAATTATAAATAAACACCACTAAATAGCTCTGACCTGGAAAGTATCCAACAAGTAGTGGACAGCCCTGTTCAAAAGCTTATGCCCGTCTTATTAATTATTACGCCCCCCGTCCCCACTACTTAACCTGTTACCCCAATTAATCGCACAGGGTCTGGGGGTGACGATAAATAAAGAAATAGAATTTAATTAACAATATAAATTACTTACACACTACACTTAGCAATTCAACATTCGATCAAACACAAGTAAAGACGTACACAGTATACATATACAGAAGTATAGTGTCAATATAGTTTCAAGTAGAGAGTGTCAACATAGTTTCAAGTAGAGAGTGTCAACATAGTTTCAAGTATAGAGTGTCAATATAGTTTCAAGAAGAGAGTGTCAATATAGTTTCAAATATAGAGTGTCAATATAGTTTCAAGTAGAGAGTGTCAACATAGTTTCAAGTATAGAGTGTCAACATAGTTTCAAGTATAGAGTGTCAACATAGTTTCAAGTATAGAGTGTCAATATAGTTTCAAGTATAGAGTGTCAATATAGAGTGTCAATATAATTTCAAGTATAGCAGTTCACTTGATAGTTCTCTAATGCTGGTTGCTCTCAAAGCTTAAAACTGTCTATAACACTTCGTATTGTTCATCAGTCAAATGCATTTAGAGATGAACACAAAATAATTCGACATCGCCTTGATGATAATTAAGTCAAAAGCCTTATCAAAGACGCCATTTTGGCTGGTCCTTTAAAACGTAAGTTATGATCTTAAGTCTAGGAGCACACTAGCCCAGGTGGTCCTCATTGCTTATTCCAATGTACATGGCTGGAATTTGGGGGTTGACGTCATCTTACGAAAGTACTTTCCGCCATATTTGTAACTGCTACTATTATTCTGCTTTTCTTTCCCAATCCCCTTTCTCCTGACTACTGAGACTTGTAGACATGTTACTATTTCTCAATCCCTTTTCTCCTGTCTACTGAGACTTGTAGACATGTTATTATTTCCCAATCCCTTTCTCCTGTCTACTGAGACTTGTAGATATGGTATTATTTCCATGGCGAGTTGTTCCTAGTCAATAAATAATAAAGTTCTTATAAATTTTATTTCTGTTTATTTCAGTTAAGTGTTGCTGGTCGTCTAGTATGTGTGTGTGTGTGTATTTTAATGATCTGTTGTTTTGCAAACTTATGTTTTATTGACTGCAGTATTTAATTGTTGGTTGTAATGTTTAGATTGTAAATCCCTCCTAATGGCAAATTAATGGTTCGAATCCTCTGAATGTCTTCATTAGTATTACGTTGTGGTCAAGGTTTTCGCTATAGCCATCATCTTCTAATATTTGTGCTCTATGTAATAATGGTTCGAATCCTTTGAATGTCTTCATTAGTATTACGTTGTGGTCAAGGTTTTCGCTATAGCCATCATCTTCTAATATTTGTGCTCTATGTAATAAATGTAATAATGCTTATACAATTTGTATTTCTTTATTTCACGCATGATTTATTATATTTTAGTTATTTTCTTTAAACACAATTAAATATTTGTACCTTTTCGCAGTGCAGCCACTTTCGTGTATCTTGTTGTCTGCTATAGAGCATGTGTTGTTCTTTGTGTTGTCGTTCGTTGTGCTGTTAATTGTCGTGTCAACTCTTGGCACAAGGAACCATCGTAACTAAATGTGTGTGTGTGTGGCGACCACGCCCGATTGATGTTTTATTATAGATTGTCATCTTATGTAGTGTTCAGTAGATTTCTCCCTATTTTTTTTATCATATAGGAAACAAATGTGTTCTAAATATAGATACAGATACAAGATTCAGAATCAATATCTAAACCTGGGTGAATGTTCTAAATATAGATACAGATACAAGATTCAGAATCAATATCTAAACCTGGGTGAATTGAAAAGATTTTGGAAGAGTTAAATGCAATCGAGAATTATAGATGATAGATAGATAGATAGATAGATAGATAGATAGATAGATAGATAGATAGATAGATAGATAGATAGATAGATAGATAGATAGATAGACAGACAGACAGACATCTGGAACTGTTATAAATTTTAATTTCGCATTAATCTTGAGGATAAGTTTTGTTTTGTAAACTATCTTTAGCTTTCGTATGCGTTTCTGGGGTACGAAACCGTGTAAGTGTTTTATTGTAGCACCTACACCGATCGCTTTTGTGTATGTTATTGTGCTATTGATCGAATTTGTGCACGTTTGACTCATTTGTGCAGTGTACAATGTTGAAAAGTTGTCAAGAGAATAGCACCAAGGCTGACTTCAAGAGAATAGCACCAAGGCTACTTCAAGAGAATAGCACCAAGGAAGACTTCAAGAGAATAGCACCAAGGCTGACTTCAAGAGAAAGCACCAAGGCTGACTTCAAGAGAACAGCAGCATATCAGTGTTTCAACGTGAACAGAGAAAAACAAGTGGAACACATAATAACGGAGGACAATAAATTTATGGCATTGTTGCAAAAGCAATCTTATGACATTGTTGCGAAAGCAAACTTATGACATTGTTGCAAAAGCAAGAACTGTTGAAACAGCAGTTAATCCAGTTTATGTAAAAACTATTATCACTTATCTTTAATAACTCAACTTCTTTTTTCTGGTAGGACTATCCTGTGATTTGTATTAACACTAATAACTCCATTTCTGTTCTCTGTTAAGATTGTCCTGTAATTTGTATTGACATTAATATCTCATTGTATTTATCATATGTAATATAAAATTAGTTTGTATATAGCAGCTGTGAATTTAGATAGTAACATTTCTTGTAGCCTGATATCAAATTAGTGTATATTTCACAGGTGTGTTATTGTCATGGTCTAAGGGGAATAATCGTTAAAATTTATTTTTTATTTTTATCAAAAGGTATAGTTTCCCTTTGTGTCGGTCACAAGACGTTACGATCTGTTGAATGAATGTTTCGTCTATATATGCACAGTCTGTAAGTTTGTGTACGTGTATATACTGTTATGTATGTGTGGTGTTTTAACTATAATGATTTATTTATTTATTTAATTTGACAATTGGTTAATTATGCTAGGGGTAAATAGGAATTGCATTTAATTATTTTATATTCTTTAATGTGACCGTGAGATAGAAACTATACTTAGTAATTTATTTCTTTAGTGTAGTTGCACCTTTAGACAGGTGAGAGTGGACCACAGAGTAGTGTTTACCGATTTCAGGAATTTCTAGGCACGCTTTTGAAGTGTCACGAATCTGGAACCTTCGATGGTTCTATCACTTTTTAGTGTTCATTTATAAATACATTAATAATATATATTTACAGACATCTGATACATAGATAGATAGATAGATAGATAGATAGATAGATAGATAGATAGATAGATAGATAGATAGATAGATAGATAAAAGACACAATTTACTTATATATATATATATATATAAAACAGGTGTGTTAATAGGTACAATAATTTATTTTAATCTGATATCAAAACAATGTTGACTTAGAAAGTGTGTTATTCACTACAAACATTAATTAAAGTCTTATATCAGGTTAGTGTATATTTAGTAGTTTTGCTTTCTGCTGTGACATTTTTTATAATATGATATCATGTTAGTGTATAATTAGTGCATATGTTATTAAGTACAGACACATATAATCTGATATTTAATTAGTTGATATGCTCTTCAGTACAGAATAATATAATGTCTAATTAGTGTATATTAACAGGTGTTTCTCTGGTGTATATTTTGAATAAAATAGTTAATAAGCGCTCATTAATAGCAAATCAAATTATACTTAAATGTCTGTAATAAATAAAACAGATTTTAAAAAATCCACACAATAATATCAAATCAAATTATAGTTAATTGTCTGTAATAAATAAAATACAACTTGAACATACACTAATTTCATATTGGAAAAAATTAAATGTAATAAATATCTCACCTAAAAAGTATACACTAATGTGATATTGGATTACAAATAAATGTTTGTAATAAATAACACACCTACAAATTATACACTAATGTGATATTGGATTACAGTAAATGTCTTGTAAAAGGTAATATACCTTTTATAGGTAAAATATGTGTAATTATAAGCATACATACAATGACTAATACACCTGATAAACACATGCAATTAAAATATCATATTACGGATAATAGATTACTGATTAATAGAATGCTAGACATGCATTTATAATTGTAATTTGATAGCCAGCATTGATTGCATAAAAAAAATGTTTTAATTACAATGTCTATAGTGAGATAGCCAGCATTGAATTACAATGTGTATAGTGAGGTAGCCAGCATTTATTGCATAGAAAAATGTTTTAATTACAATGTCTATAGTGAGATAGCCAGCATTGATTGCATAAAAAAATGTTTTAATTACAATGTCTATAGTGAGATAGCCAGCATTCATTGCATAGACAATTGTTTTAATTACAATGTCTATAGTGAGATAGCCAGCATTGATTGCATAGAAAAATGTTTTAATTACAATGTCTATAGTGAGGTAACCAGCATTGATTGCATAGACAATGGTTTTAATTACAATGTCTATAGTGAGATAGCCAACATTGATTGCAGAGAAAATTGTTTTAATTACAATGTCTATAGTCAGATAGCTAGCATTGATTACATAGAAAAATGTTTTAATTACAATGTCTATAGTGAGATAGCCAACATTGATTGCAGAGAAAATTGTTTTAATTACAATGTCTATAGTCAGATAGCTAGCATTGATTACATAGAAAAATGTTTTAATTACAATGTCTATAGTGAGATAGCCATCATTAATTGTATAGAAAAATGTTTTAATTACAATGTCTATAAAGAGATAGCCAGCATTGATTGTATAGAAAAATGTTTTAATTACAATGTCTAGAGTGAGATAGCCAGCATTGATTGTATAGAAAAATGTTTTAATTACAATGTCTAGAGTGAGATAGCCAGCATTGATTGTATAGAATTTTTTTTTAATTACAGACAATGTCTAGAGTGAAATAGCCAGCATTGATTGTTTAGAAAAATGTTTTAATTACAGACATTTTCTATAATGAGATATCATAATTTCTTTATTTTAATATTTTCAATACTATGATATCCAACATGTACATTATAAATAAGTATGATGTTGATTAGAGGTGTTTCTTATAAATTAATATCCAGTATTTATGTACATTATAAATAAGTATGATGTTGATTAGAGGTATTTCCTATAAATTAATATCCAGTATTTATGTCTGCTGTATTGACAATGGTTACAGACATTCCTATAAACTAATATCCAGTATTTATGTCTGCTGTATTGGAATGGTTACAGACATTTCCGTTAAATTAATATCCAGTATTTCTAGTAGTTTGGGTAATGATTACAGACATTCCTTGTAATTTAAAACCCTATATATATGTATCTGGTAGTTTTGGCACATTTACTATAGCAGTTATTACTTTTATCCAAGATAGAATAATATTATTATTTGTGCAAAGTGTGTCATAGTTTAGTGAAGACACATATTACTATTTGCACAAAGTGTGTCATAGTTTAGTGAAGACACATATTTCTATTCGTACAAAGTGTGTCATAGTTTAGTGAAGTGCGTTTGGACTCTTATTTTTGTAGTGTATTTTTTTCTCTTTAAGATATTGTAATCTCTCTTCACTTTTTCTTTCTCTTGTACTCTACCTCTCTCTATACATAATTGAGTGTGTGTGTGTGTGTGTGTGTGTGTGTGTGTGTGTGTGTGTGTGTTTGTGTGTGTGTGTACATGTGTGTGTGAGAAATATATTCTAAGATTTTATTCGGTAAATATTACAATTTTCTTCTTTGTCAGCTAAAGAGTGTTCACAGGTCCTTGTTTTGAAATACAAAATCTGGACTTGAGTGAGTGTTAGAGCCATAAATATGTATTACATTGTAGTCATACGGAAATAATCACTTTTCAGTTAAATTTTTATTTTTTATCAATAGATAAATGAATAACTCTATAACCAGGAGAAATTACTCTTTATTGTTGATATATTCAAAACAATGACACAAACAAATGACATTTCACTATGCATGACGTCACAGTCCATGACGTAGTAGCGAGCAAGACAATACAAAACAGTTTTCAGTTAAATGTAATTAGTGTCAAAGATAAAAATAATAAAACGTTTGTGAACTAAATTTAACCACAGCGGTATTCGTGTTGATATAAAATTACATTTGTAAATAATAACGTGTAACCAGTACACCCGTTATGTGTTTTTATCAACGTGTGTTCACATTCACTACAAACGACCAGTGAACACCGACAGTTTAAGTTAATAGATAACTGACAGATAACATTCACGACACACAACAGCGTCGTCGTCTATTTGTCTTCCGCACAGCGACATGACGAACTTCATCAGACACGGGCACGTCGACCACAACCAGCTGTGCAGTGCAGCGAGACATGCCGTTAAATCTATCATCAATCTCAATTAGTTTATCAGTCAAATTATCATCAACACCCGGATTTCTGCTTGGCAGACATACCACCACCTTCCGCTCTAAACCATGCACATCTCCATAGTCTGCGACAGTCACCACGTCACTCTGTCTCACCGCCGTGTCACACACATCTGTTGACCTTTGCCCCTTTCTTATCACACGCACAGGCATGCCAGCATCACGAAGACCGCGCACCACGCCGTTGGCTGTTGACGTCGCACGCCCCGCCTCGTCCTTGACGTCGTCACGTAGGTCAAAACTCCGGGTCAACAAGAACACGTCACGATACTGGAGGGGTGGACAGAGGGTTGTATTGCTGACATTCCCGGTGGCAGTGTGAGTGTTGGCTGTTGTAGCAGTCGTGGTCACACTGTTGATGTGGTTGTTGACATTGGAATCTGCACGACAAAAATATCAGTCAGTTTATCATCTACAAACCGTTTATTCACGACATAAAGGCGTTAAATGTGGTTGTAGTAGTAGTTGTGGTGACAATAATGGTCACACTTACCCGTCACGCCAACTCCCAGTCGTTGTAGAATGCCGGCGATTAACTGCCCGCAATTGACGCACTCCAGAGGCCAACGTCCAGCGTGTTCGGGTCCCTGGTGGCTCAAGTGAATAACGTTCGGTCCGTCACAGGGCGTAGTCATGGCGGTCGTCGTGTACGGGTGGACTAGATCACTATAACTGTTAACTGCCTTTTGTACTTCACTTAGCACTGCGGGTGGACACCTTAGCGGGGTGGTCATTCGTTCTTCCTGCAGTTCAGCTGGTATCTGATCATGTTGTGGTGAGGCCGCCCACAGACAGACGTTGGGAAGGCGCGTGCACAAGTTGGTGACAAACCGGTGACAGCGGGCAATGTGACTGTTAAGATGAAGAAAGACAGATCCATTATAACGACAACTTACCGCAGTACACAGGGGAGATAATCACACACAACGAAACAATGTTTCTTGCCAAAGTCAGAACTCTGTGTGACGTCAATAAATGACGCAACAATACACGTCAGCTCGTCATGACGTCATGCCTTAACAAACACCCAAGTTGACATTTTAAGTTATTCATAGAAATGTATTTAATTTTTTCACAGATAATCAAAACTAACAATTATACCTCAGTGCCAACACCTGTACACGCTGTACAACATACCTGGCTTTAATCCAAAACTCATCACATATGACGTATGGTCCATGAATTCCTCTTGTCGCCGTCAGTGTGTTGATGGCTTTATCAACGTCAGTCTCTTTGTTGTAAAAGTTGTACTCATGGAGGTGGACACTGCCCACTACTGATGGTGTGGTGGGATCATCGCTCATTGACACCTGTATCACGTGGTTTATCATGAGTGTCGCTGCCAAACTTGGAATCCTAACACTGACGAGATGAACGTCGTGACCCTGTCTCAGCCATGTCAAGGCCATCAGCACTAACATCACAGACTTGCCCACACCCGGCGGACCGGTCAGCAAGACTTTAGTCGGAGCTCTGGTCAGCAAACTGATCTGTTCCGGGGTTAGAACCAGTGACGTCATTCTCTCACCCGTGACTGCCACACCCTGTCCTTCAGTTCGTATCTCAATCCGCGGAGAAGTTGGACAATGGACGCAGACAGTCGTGGCGGGGCCGCAAAACCTGAAATCAGTGTTACGTGTTAATTATAAACAAACACTACGAAGCTCACAACTTGTCACACATGCAAACACACTGGAACCTTTCCTTAAGTGCATAAACAAATTTACATTAATTTTTTAGCCCCTTCCGTCGATGCATGATAAACTCCCCCTCACCCGTGCCGTTATAAAAATAAAATTATAAAATAATGAAGTACAGCGTTCATATGACTGATTATTTTAACCAGTACTATATTGTATCTGTTACTAAATTAATGAAGTACCGCGATCTTATGACTGATTATTTTAACCAGTACTATATTGTATCTGTTACTAAAATAATGAAATACTTAATGAACTAGATCAAACACTATACATATTAACTCGTCTATTTATAAATTGTTTTGTCTCACATATATAGGAGAAAGTATTTTATGAACTATATCAAACACTATACGTATTAACACGTCTATTTATAACTTGTTTTGTCTCACATATATAGGAGAAAGTATTTGATGAACTAGATCAAACACTATACGTATTAACACGTGTGTTTACCTCCTATACACTACTTGTCTTACCTCCCTTCCCCTTGTAGAGAATTCGCACACACATACACTCTTATATCAATCACATAAAAAAATCAGCATGTTCACATGAGTGTAGTTTTCATTATTATGACACATGCACTTTGTTTTCTCTCTCTTGTTAAATATAATTCACTGATCAAGCCATATCCTGCTCTCGTGGAAACTATTTTCGATAACTGCCATTTAAACGACATGTTTAATAACAATAATATATCAAAATACAAACCTGGCCAAGAGATCCAAGTACAGATCTAACGTCATAGAACTAGATGTAGAGAACCAACATTTTACTTTTTGTTGTTGGTCATTCGCCGTTTCAGTTTCACTAGAAGAAAGATTTTCAGCTAGCTGGCAAGACTGGAGGGCTTCCTCAAAGTCTTCAGCCTGGAGACACGTGACCAGATCCTGATGAAAGAAGAATACGTAGGGAAAGTTGTTACTATATATTTACGACCTATGTATATGTGACTTACTTCTATGTACATAATTTAAATTATAAATACAACAATCACAAATCAACATGCATTATAAATACAATAATAACAAATCAGCATGCATTAGTACTACATCAATAAGAAATGAACATGCATTATAAATACAACAATCACAAATCAACATGCATTATAAATACAACAATAACAAATCAAAATGCATTATAAATACAACAATAACAAATCAACATGCATTATAAATAAACCAATAACAAATCAACATGCATTATAAATACAAAAATAGCAAATCAACATGCATTATAAATGCAACAATAACAAATCAACATACATTATAAATACAACAATAACAAATCAACATGCATTATAAATACAACAATAACAAATGAACATACATTATAAATACAACAATAACAAATCTACATACAGTATAAATAGAACAATAACAAATCAACAAGCATTATAATCACAAAAACAGCTACACAAGTCTACGTTTCGTCCAAGAAGTCTTCATAGTTTAATGAGAGCGAACAATAAAATGTGTAAAATTAATTTTGAAAATCTTATCTGAATAGTGACTTTTTTTCTTCTGATCAATTACTTTACAAACTAGGATTAATAACAGTTTTTCTCTTCTGTTCAGTTACTTACCAATCTACGATTAATAACAGTTTTTCTCTTCTGTTCACTTACTTTACAAACTACAATTAACAACAGTTTTTCTGTTCAAATGAAATACAATACAAAATTCTATTAATAACAGTGTTTCTTTTCTGATCACTTACTTTACAAACTACGATTAATAACAGTTTTTCTTTTCTGATCAATTACTTTACAAATTACGATTAATAACACACTCGATATTGCTTCCATTCGAAAGGAAATCTTGAAATACTTTACAGCAGTTAAATAGTAGTTAAACTACAGCAGTAATCTTGAAAAACTTTACAACAGTTAAATAGTAGTTAAACTACAGAAGAGACCTGAATAAAATCATTAACATTGAAATACATCAATGCTTGTACTACATCAGACAAATAAAATTTGTAATGAGACAAACGCCGTATATTTGTACAAATAAAAGTCAACATATTGTATTTAGTTTTAATTATGTGAAAAAAATAAGATTATGGGGATTAATAATGAAGCACTTTGGAATGTAAATATGTTCATAGTTATTTTTTTAATTAAAATAAACACTTGGCTTTTGAATCATTTCATACACTTTAATGGTCAAATATCATTATAACAAAACATAAAATTAATTAAGATCCTAGACATATTATATCATTATAACAAAACATAAAATTAATTAAGATCCTAGACATATTATATCATTAAAACAAAACATAAAATTAATTAAGATAATAGACATGCAAAAGTCGTAGGCTTTGTAATAAGATTTTAGAACTCTAACTGTAACCTTGACTCAGGTGGAAATATACACGGCAACAGCAAAATAACCAAGAATAATAACATCAGAAGTTCTCGGATTTCAAACACTGAATGTTATTTCAGTTTAAATAAAGTTTTGTTATAATATTTTTCATACTAACCGTTGGATAAATTGATCTGTGACTTGGAAAAAAAAATCAGATCATAGGAGCAGCAAACACGTTGGACCTGGGCGACATGAAGACGTCATTGACGTCATAGTAATTACATTTTAAGTTATGGACAAGTTCCCACTTGATGTTTTTATTGCTATTTTATCAAACAAATTCTCGCTTGATGTTTTTATTGCTATTTTATCAAACAAGTTCTCGCTAGATGTTTGTATTGCTATTTTAAACACGGTTTAAAACTGTGCTATCAAACGTTGGGAAATTAGTTTGGTTCCAGAGTATTATTAGAACGGTAAATATACATGCTCTCCGAAAGTGGAATATACTCACTGGTTTGAGTGAATGTTCTTGACTAAAACGGCAATGAAATAAAATTGTCTAGACGACATGTTCCTCTAAATATTACTGCTAATGCAACCATCACAGCTACTACTACCACTACTGCTCCCAACATCACAAGTACTAATATACCAACACAGCTACTACTACCACTACTGCTCCCAACATCACAAGTACTAATACTACCAACACAGCTACAACTACCACTACTGTTCCCAACATACAAGTACTAATACTACCAACACAGCTACTACTACCACTACTGCTCCCAACATTACAAGTACTAATACTACCAATACAGCTAGTACTACCACTACTGTTCCCAACATACAAGTACTAATATTACCATCACAACTACTATTACCACTACTGCTCCTTCCATCATAAGTACTACTACCACTGCCACCATCAGAAATATTCCTACCACAATCATAGCTGCAACTTCCACCATCTCAACTAATACTATCACTACTATTAACACTTATATATTGACAAATCCATAACTACTACAACCACTACTTCTCCAAACATCTGTGGTGTGAGCGGTTAGAAATGGATGGAAAGAATTAAATTAACATTATAAACCATAACGTTTTTAGAAATGGATAGAAAGAATTAAATTAACATTATAAACCATAACGTGGTTAGAAATGGATGAAAAGAATTAAATTAACATTATAAACCATAACGTGGCAGACGACACTCCTGACCTCATTTCAATATTTGTCAAATGTTACAAAGTATTTAAATAATGAATTATTAATTATTAAACAGCTAACGAAACCCTAATCCAGACCTGACATAAAGAAACAATACAAAATATTTAAATAATGAAATATTAGTTATTAAACAGTTAACGAACCCCTAATCCACACCTGACATAAAGAAACAATACTAACAGTTGGAAGAAGAACACAAATACTAGAAACCTTTAAGAAATATTTAATTTTGAAGACCTGACATAAAAAACCAACACAATAACAGTTGGAAGAACACAAATGCTAGTAAAGTTTATGGAAAGATTCAATTTTGAAGTAAAAACGTAATGGCCGTGTCACGTGTCCGTTTATGTTTTAACGACTCTGTCACTATCTCAAATTCCCATGTATCAATATTAGGTAAACGTTTCACTTCCAATACTGGTAACAGCCAATCCACCTGACCTACATTTCCGCTAGTATGCCAAAGATTCGAGCTATTACTCAACTGACGTGTCCAAGCTGGTAACGTTATCTCCCCCTTTTTATTAGTTATGATTATAATATTATTTCTCAGAAGTCTTTGAATCATTATGAAACATGTGAAAGTGACGAGAATTACACCTTCCGTTTGAGTGACGTCGACTCTGAGAGTGAGGACGAATTGGGCTACAGACGTTTCGATGCTGACGTCATTTTACACTGCAGCAAATGCAACAGTTCACGTTGGGTGCCTACTCCAATACAGGTAAAGGAAAGGATTGCAAATATTGTAAGGAACTTAGAAATATCGATCAGATTAAATTAGGGTTAGTTGTGATCTATGGTCTGTCTAGTTAGTTTTACATAAGAGATCTATGATCTGCTCTTTAGTGTTAAGTAATGGGTCTATGGTCTGTCTACTCAGTATTAAGTAAGTGAGAAATATTTACTCCACAGGTATATGGGATGCAAATTCATTTTTTTTTTAGACTATAGATTTGTTAATTTCTGGAAAGCCTTAAGGAATCCTATGTTACTATATTACGTCACTGTAACCCTCCCGCCACCCTTCTGTTCGAGTTAGAGATTAGTAGGAATAGTTTAGTGACCCTGATCGAATGTACGTATACATGAAGCTTTAAAGAATGGATGACAGAACAGATTCATGAATGATTTGTTAGATTCAAAGTGAGGAACACGATTAATCCCGTTTTACAGAGACTGTTACTTCAAGTAGTTAGTAAGCTGCTGTTTGACAGATCTTAAAATAACTTTAAATCCCGTTTTACATATACATTTTTGATTGTGTAGTTAATAAGCTGTTCTTCGACAGATCTAAAACTAAACTTGATTGTTTGCTTCCTTTTACCGTCAATATGGGGTAAATTACCCGAGGGTCTTTGTTATTGGGAATCTTTCTATATCTCTCTTTCCAGTTTTTCCATTTAAAAACCCTTTAGTTTGTTCTTACTAAGGAGAGTGTTGAGTTGTACTTAGACCGATCTGACTGAGGCAAATGTTACATAGATGCGTGTACACATTTGTCTGGCTTCATTTGGAAAATGTTTTCGTGCTTTGTGAATTTTTTCCCTAAGTAAATTTGTTAATTTATTCTTGGGATATGTACCAGTAGAATTTTTCATTCACGGTTAAATAAATAGAAATTTGTATTATTAATACTGATAGGCAGTTTTAATGTGTAATAATAATGTTGTAGGTCGTTTTAATTTGTATTATTACTATTGATAGATAGTTATAATTTGCATTATTATTGTTGAAGAGTAGTTTTAAATTGCGTTATTACTGTCACGGACAAAAAGGGATAATCCTAGCTAAAATTTATTTATTTTTAAAGCCTTATTTCTTCCACTTTTTGTTCACAAAGTGCGCTGTTGTAATGTGTGGAATGAAAGCTTGCGTCTTACATGTGTTGCCAGTATGCTAGAGAGTTGTCGTTGTTGTTGTCGTTGTTGTAATGTGTTGATTGAAAACTTGTGTCTCACATGTGTTGCCTGTATGTTAGAGAGTTGTTGTTGTTTCGATAATTTCTTTGCTCCACAGGAATTGCATGAAAACCTTTTATCTTCTTGATCTCAGTTTTTGAATGATTCCGGTGGAGCCTTCCTCTTTTTATTGTGTATTTAGGGAGGGTAGGTGGAGGGATGTTCTAGTGCTTTAGTTAGGGTTTTTCTTTTTGTTTTTTTGTTTTTGCTTCTGTTCTTTTTTTTGTTGCGACTGTTGTTGGTCAATCCTTTCTTTTAAAATTTTTGCAGGGCAACAGGTTATTTCGCGATGAGTTGGATTTTTTGAAGTAGTCGTAGAAGTGGTTTGCTTTCGCCTTTGGGTTTGGGTTTTGTCAGCAGGGTAGTAGGAGATAGGGTAAGTTTGTTGATTGATGGAAGTGAGCGTTTGTGGTTTGGTGAATTTTGTATTTTGTTTATAAGTGTTTTGTGTGGTGAATGTTGAATTGTCTTTGTCACGAAAATCAAGAACTATTAATAATTTTTTTTCTCTCCCTCTAAGTAACTTCTAACTCTAAACTATGAACGAAACCGCTAAGTTAATTAAAAGAGGGACAGGGTGAAAATGACCATTATGTCAACAATGTGAAACCTAAGTGTAGGGACGCTAGCTGAAGAAAATAGGTTTCCTGCCGGAGAATAGGAAAACGATAATTAACTTGCTGGCTGACCAGGAACCCACGCCCATAAATATATGTCAGCGTAGGGCCAGCGTACGGAATTCGTGAGCGAGCGCTGGGATGCCAATTATGTCCATGACGAAGGCAGACTGAGTTTTTGAAATGTAAACATTTTTTTTTTTAAGAATCACCACTATAAATGTTTGGTAGTAGGTTGATATTGATTGTTATTGTGAAATTACTATTGTTTGTGAAAGTACTAGTGAAATAGAAGTTGAGTTATTGGAAAGTTAATCATTGTATGTTAAGTTAAAAAGGTTGGTCTGTGTGTACAACCATGCTTGCTGTGAATTAATGTATGACTTGCCAGGTGGCCATGAGCTGCCAGTAACTGTAGTTTTTAAAATAAAATAGGAATAGGACAGCCTGCTCTGAGATTTTAGTGTGTGCTCTGAGAAGTCAGTTAAGATAGGCCAAATGGATAAGTAAATCACAGTGTCAACTGGGAACTTGATACTTTGGCACTGATAGAACTGGACGCCAGAGGTAACCAGGATGGGCAGAGATTATTCGTCAGCACGTACAGTACCGTGCTGGTTGTAAATGGGCAGTGCTGGAAGGGGGATAGCGTGTGTGCTGGAAGGAGGGTGTGTACCAGTCAGCTCAGAGAAAGGGGACGTGCAAGAACTTTGTGTATAAAAGAGGAGATGGAGCCAGGGGCAGATGAGAAACGTGGAAAATGTAGCGTGTTGTAGGAGAGCGGGAATGCTCTCAGTTTCTCCCTGATTTTATGGATCAAGAAGACTCTACGATTCTGTGATGGCAAAACAGAAGGAGGATTCTTGGCCACTGTAACAGTGTGCCAGAAAGTCTACCTGGTTGCGTATGAGGCGCGTCGTAACGACCGCTGCAGTTTTTAGATGGGCCAAATCAAATCAGATAGCCATCTCAGGTTTTCAAAGACTCTGTCAAAGACCGCGGACAATCGATTATTTTCCATGCAGAAGGTAAATTCCTGGTGGAAGTTTAATGTTGTTGCGCTGGGAGATGTTACAGAACGAGATGTTACATAGTGGTAGTAACTATCGTTGGAAGCAGTAGCGGTCATGCATGAGGCATACCACCGAGAACGGCAAAGGTTGGCCGTTATGAAGAAGAGAAGAGATGAGAAACGAAGAAGAGAAGAGATGAGATGAGAAACGAAGTTAAGAGATGAGAAACAGAGAAGAGAAGAGATGAGATGAGAAACGAAGTAAAGAGAAGAGAAGAAGAGAGACGAGAGAACGCAATGAGAGCTGAGAAATTAGGCCTAACGAGAGAAGCGCACGGGAACGTGAAGTGTAGCAGCCGTCGTAACAGTGAGGGCGGCCAGGTCGAGACGTCGACGATGTTTTTGTTGTATCATCAAAACCCCCCAGCACAAGAAGAGAGTGTAACGATGTGAGCCTAGCATAAGAAGAAAGTGTAACGATGTGAGCCTAGCACAAGGAGAAAGTAACGTTGATTATATGAGCAGAGAACAAGGAGAACGTGACAATACCTATGTGAGTAAAAGTAAATTCTAATTAGGGAAATCTCAGAGCACGTAGCACATAAATATAAACTAGAACCTAAAACTAAAACTAGAATCTTAATAAAGCATTGAAACTAAAATTAGAAGTAAACATTGATATAAAGAGATATTGATGGAACCATTGAAAAGACTTGCAAGTTAAATGACATTTGTTTATTTGTATCGAACTTTGTTTATTATTGAACTTTGATATAAGTAGCGGCGCCAGAACTCCGAAATAATGACTGCTATATAATGTTGTAAAAATGCCTAAGCAATGTTAGAAGTAGTACTGCATGAAGAAATTGAATTTGTATTTCTTTTATTTTATTTCACCATTCATCATTATTTTTCTTTTCACGGGCGCCGACAAGTGGTGACCCTTTTTCATTCTTTCTTCCCCGTTTCCCATGGGTGCGAGTGTGGATGGCTGACTGACTAACCAACGTGTGAAAGGAAACCCATAGACCAATAAACTTGAATTTGTACTCTGACATTGGGCCTTTCTCCTGTCTATGGTATCGAAAGAGTGGATGCTGTCGTTGTTATACGTTGTGTTGTCTGTGCCGTCTACACTTCACCCCTACCCGTATGCAAGCACACATGCAAACATGTCGGCAATACGTAACCTACACACAGAATTAAATTCGAGCCAAACAAACATCTTGGTATTCTGTGTGTGGATTTGTCATTCTCTTTATGCAAGTCCTACGTGGAGCCGGCAAGCCCACCACCCTCCCCTCAACAGAGAGGGTGGGAGGCGACAGTCTTGTTTTTTTTATCCTTTCATGGATTGTGTGCGTGTGTGGGGGTGGTGGGGGTGGGGTTTTGTTTCGTTTGGTTTGGTTGTGGTTGTAATTTTGGAAGTTGTGATTTTGTGTCTGTTGTGTGTTTCATATTGTCCAAAATTTGTTGTGTTTTTATTTTTATTATTATCCCTCTTTCCACGACTTCTGTTTGACTGTCAGTTGTGAACCAAGGTCTCGGAATCTTACCAAGATTCTGGGAGATCCAAGGTTTTACTTAGAATGTGGGCACTTCCGAGGAGCGCTGCTTTGAGTAGTGAAGCAAGTCTGTGGTTTCCAGGGAGTTTAATCAGATAGCCTTGCAATTCAGATGTTATGTTCCCCAAGGCTCCTATCACTATAGGTATCACTACTGCTTTTACATTCCACAGTCTCTGAATTTCTAATCTGAGGTCTTGGTATTTTTCTATTTTTTCTCTTTCTTTTGTTTTTATGTTTCTATCACTTGGAACAGCGACATCAATGATTGATACTGTTCTGTTGGCCTTATTGAAAACTACAATGTCTGGTCTTTGTGCAGGAATCATCCTATCTGTTCTTATCTCGAAGTCCCACAGTATTTTGACTTCTTCTGTTTCGGTGACTGCTTCTGGTTGGTGCATCCATGCTCTTTCTGGGGTTTTTATGCCATAATTCTCACACAGATTTCTATGTATGTTTTGCCACTTCATTGTGTCATTTGGTGTATTATTATTATTATTCAGCCTCTTTCCACGACTGCTGTTTGACTGTCGGTTGTGATCCAAGGTCTCGGGATCTTACCAAGATTCTGGGAGATCCAAGGTTTTACGGAGGATGTGGGCACTTCCGAGGAGCGCTGCTTTGAGTAGTGGAGCGATTCTGTGGTTTCCAGGGAGTTTATTCAGGTAGCCTTCCAATTCAGATGTTATGTTCCCCAAGGCTCCTATCACTATAGGTATCACTTCTGCTTTTACATTCCACAGTCTCTGGATTTCTAATCTGAGGTCTTGGTATTTTTCTATTTTTTCTCTTTCTTTTGTTTTTATGTTTCTATCACTTGGAACAGCGACATCAATGATTGATACTGTTCTGTTGGCCTTATTGAGAACTACAATGTCTGGTCTTCGTGCAGGAATCACCCGATCTGTTCTTATCTCGAAGTCCCACAGTATTTTGACTTCTTCTGTTTCGGTGACTGCTTCTGGTTGATGCATCCATGCTCTTTCTGGGGTTTTTATGCCATAGTTCTCACACAGATTTCTATGTATGTGTTTTGCCACTTCATTGTGTCGTTTGGTGTATTCCGTTCCAGCCAGAACTTGACATCCAGATAGTATGTGCTCTGTTGTCTCATCCATGGATTTGCAGAGTCGACATTTGGAATCATTTGAAATTTTCATGATTTTCGCTTTGTGTGCTTTGGTGTTGAGTGCTTGATCTTGTGCAGCTGTTATGAGTGCTTCTGTTTCTGCTTTCAATCCTGCCTCTTTCAACCATTTGTACGTTGATTGCTTTGTTGATATTTCGTCAGCTTGTCGTACATACTGGCCATGCAGAGGTTTCTGGCTCCATGTATGTGCTAGTTCTTGCTTCGTTGTTTTCTTCCATGTTTCTTTGTCTGTTTCTGGGGGTTGGAATAGTCCACTCATTTTTACTGCTTCTATCAGTGGATCATCTTTGTTGTTATACCAGATGTAGTCCACAAGGCCAATGACTTCTGCTTCAATGCCATGTTTGATTTTCTTGAGACCTCTGCCTCCCATTTTTCGAGATACATAGAGCCTGTCTACGTCTGCTTTGGGGTGTAAGGCTTTATGTATTGTGAGTAGTTTTCTTGTTTTCCTGTCCAGTTCATTTATTTCATTTGCTGTCCAATCTATGATACCTCCAGTGTATCTTACTACAGGTATTGCGTATGCATTAAGGGCTTGTATTTTGTTTGCCCCATTTAGCTTGGACTTCAGGACTTGTCTAACACGTTTTTCATATTCTCTCTTAACTTTGGACTTCACTTCTCTCTGCATATTTTCTTGATGTTGTAGTATCCCAAGATACTTATATCCATTTTCCATTGAAACATCGTTGATTTTTCCGATGTCGAATTGCAGGCCTTCTGTTGTTTTGACCTTGCCTTTCTGGATGATAATTCGTCCACATTTCTCAAGGCCGAATTTCATGTTGATGTCCTCACTGCAGATCTTGACAGTATTGATCAGGGATGTGATGTCACGTTCATTTTTTCCGTACAGCTTGAGATCGTCCATGTATAGTAGATGGCTGATGACCTGTCCTGCTTTCATTTTGTATCCTAACCCTGTTTTCTGGATCACTTGACTGAGAGGATTCAGTGCAATGCAGAACAGCAGTGGCGATAGGGAATCACCTTGGAAGATTCCACAATTTATTGCTATGTCTGCAATATTTGTGTTGTTGCATGTGAGAGTGGTTTTCCAGTTTTTCATTGACTCCTGAATTAGGTTCTGTATTGATGGCGCTACTTTGTACAATTTTAATGTTTCAATTATCCATGAATGTGGGACTGAGTCATAGGCCTTTTGATAATCAATCCATGCCATTGCAAGATTTGTTCTTCGTTTCTTGCTGTCAGTCACTATTGCCTTATCAATTGCCAATTGGTCCTTTGTTCCTCTGCTGCCTGGTCTAGCACCCTTTTGTTCATTGTTTAGAAGTTTTTTTGTTTCAAGGTGAGTCATGATTTTGTCAGCTATAATTCCTGATAGTAACTTCCAGGTGGTTGATAGGCAAGTGATTGGACGATAGTTGTTTGGTGTTGTGCCTTTCTGTGGATCTTTCGTAATCAGACTTGTTTTTCCTTTTACCACCCATGCTGGCAGGGTTCCTGGTTTGTTTAGTATGTCTTGCAGTTGTTCAGCAAGTCTGCCATGTAAGGAGGTAAGATGTTTCAGCCAGAATATTTGTACTTGATCTGGGCCTGGGGCTTTCCAGTTTGCCATCTTTCGTACCTTCTTCTTAATGTCTTTCTCACTGACTGTGACGGTGCATTGTTCAGGTGTCTCTTTATGATCATCTTTCAGTTCCTGAATCCATCTGGCGGAGGTGTTGTGCGTATTTGTATTGCTCCAAATGTTTTCCCAGAAGGTCTTGGTATCATGAATGTTTGGTATTTGTTGTTCTGTTCTGGAATTTCCTTTGAGTTCTTGGTATAGTCTTCCAGGGTCAGTTCGGAATATTTTGTTCTGTTGGAATTGCTGACTTCTTGCAGTGTATCTCTTCAGACGGTGACTGAGTCCTTGAAGTCTTTGCTTTGCATCTTCTATTGCAGTCTTAGTGCTTGTGCAGGTGAGATGGTATTTGGCGACCAATCTTGCCTTGAGTTTTCCATTATTTTGTTCTGCTGCTGTCATTTGGCTTATTTCTCTTCTAGTACACTCTATTTTCTTTTCTATTCTCTTCTTCCATGGTGGTACTGATGGTTTCTGTGTTTGTACTGTGTCTGGCCTTATATATCTTTCAATTACTTTTGCAGTGGCGTATATCAGACTGTTGGTTTCTGTGATATCTTTTGTGGGGATACGTTTTAGTACTTCATTTGCATTCTCAATTGCTGTCCTTAGATCTTTGTTGTTTTGCAGCCTTCTTGTTGGGGTTCTGCCTTCACGTGACTTATTTTTGTCCATGAAGCTTTTTATGTCTTCAAACAAGCGTTGCTGTTCTTCATTGAAGGTGTCTCGATAGTCCAGTGGTTAGAGCAGAAAAACCTCACCCAGAAGGCTACAGGTTCAATCCCAACTCTGGACTATCGAGGGAGGGAAAAGCGGCTCCCTCCAAAATACACGCTTGCCCATCCCATTCATGATGGAGAAAACTAACTTTGATTCCATACCGGATCAGACTTCGCCCGGGTTAACAAGGTCTGCGCTAGGCACTGATGTTTCGGGGTGTTCTAGTGAAAAATGGGCTACTGAAACGCAAGCAAAAACTCGGAGGAAATGGACCAGAGAGGAAAACATACAAATCATGGTCTCTTACTATCAAAGCCAACCAACAACAAGAGGATATAGAAAACGAATGTATGAACACTGGCTTTTTCGCAGAAGTCGGCAAGAAAGCAGTATGTTTGCTGTGCAGTGAAAGTGTTGCCGTGTTGAAAGAGTACAACATTAGCCGCCATTATGCGACGAAACATGCAGGCTATGGGAGTACTTTATCAGCAGCGGAACGGCAAACAAAAGCAACAGAACTGGACAGAAAACTTGTAAAGCAGCAGAATGTATTCGGAAAAGCCAAAGTAGCCCAGAAAGCTGCTACTCATGCCAGCTTTGTGGTCGCATACAACATTTCTAAGCACAGCAAATCGTTCTGTGATGGTGAATTTGTCAAAAAGTGCATGCTCCATGTAGCTGGTCAAGTCTGTCCAGAACACAGAAAGAAGTTTGACGAAGTCAGTTTGTCGAGAAGAACCTTGGCTCACCGCATTGAAGCATTTGGTGAAGACCTGACATCACAACTGAAAGGGCGTGTACCTTCATTTCAGCTGTTTTCCCTGGCATTGGATGAAAGCACTGACATAGATGACACTGCACAGTTACTCATCTTTGTACAAGGCATTTCAGAAAACTTTGAAATCACAGAAGAATTGCTGTCAATGGAATCAATGAAAGACACTACTAACGGGGAAGATATTTTCGAATGTGTGGAAAATGCCTTGCACACAATGCAATTACCATGGCAGAAAATGGTAAGTGTTACTACGGATGGTTCTCCATCTTTGACAGGAAAGAATGTTGGTCTACTGAAGAGACTGGGTTACCGTGTTGCAGAGGTCGATTGCACCAGGGAATTGATATTTCTATATTGCATAATACACCACGAAGTGATGTGTAAAAATGTGCTTGACCTGAAACATGTTGTGGATCCAGTTGTGAAAATTGTTAATTTCATCAGGGCGAGAGGTCTAAATCACAGACAGTTTATCACACTTCTGGAAGATTGTGGCTCTGATCACAGTGATGTTTTGTATCATACCGCTGTATGCTGGTTGAGTTTGGGGAAAGTTCTGAGACATGCCTGGGATCTGAAAAGGGAGATGAAAGATACAGAATATCCTCAACTCATAAAATCAGAATGGCTGCCAGATCTGGCATTTGCAGTTGATCTCTTTGAACATATGAATGAATTGAACACCAGACTTCAAGGGAAGGGCACTTTTGCTCACGAAATGTACTCAACAGTGAAGGCATTCAAGGTGAAGCTAAAACTGTTTTCTCGCCACCTCAGTCAGAATATCACAACACACTTTCCAACACTCGAAACTATGGCACCCCAGATGATGTCAACTGAGAAGTACACCAGTATGATATCTGCACTAGACAATGAATTTGCTCGTTGTTTTGCGGACTTCCAGAAACTTGCTGCTGAGTTTGATATCTTGTCATCACCGTTTACAACTGACTTTGAAAAGGCGCCGGATGCTCTACAGCTGGAACTGATTGATCTGCAGTGTGACTCTACCTTGAAAGAGAAATTCCAATCTGAAAGTATTGACAATTTTTATGTGTCACTGAATGAGTCCAAGTTTGCCAACCTGAGAAAGATGACCATGAAACTACTTGTTTTGTTCGGGTCTACATACATTTGCGAACAAACATTTTCGACCATGAACATTAACAAGACAAAGCTGCGTTCCAATCTAACTGATGTTCACGTGCAGTCTTTACTGAGAATTTCTACGTCCGACATGCAGCCAGAGTTCAAACTACTTGTTGAAAACTTTGATCGACTACAGATGCCTCATTGACTTCAGCAGCTATTGAAGTACATTACGTTAAATTCATTAAATACTGTTTTTGGTCTCTATGCTTTAAAGTTTACAAGTTCAAAGTTTACATTAAATACGATTTATTCCTTGCATAGGTGGATAAAAACGCGATTAAGGTATTGATTTAGTAATCCGGCCCGCCAAGGACTTCATTTTCCCATATCCGGCCCGCCGACTGGAGAAGTTGCCCACCCCTGTCATAGGTAGTTAGGGTTAATTAGAATAAGAATTGCAATTTATTAGAGTAAGAAATGTAATTTATTAGAGTAAGTAATATAATTTATTAGAGTAAGAAATGTAATTTATTTGAGGCGCATCCTCGTAGGTAGTTTGGGTTCATTAGATTATTTAGAATCTCCTGTTTGTTATTTATTGTAAATTCTTGTAATCATTGATATATTGGGTTTTCACACATAACTATTACTTGAAAACGTATTATCATTAACTTTGTTGACACTTAGTCTTAATAATTATATTGTACAGTTAAAGCGGTTGTCCGAGTTCAGACAAAAAGAGAATGTGGAGCAAGTCTACTCCATGTTCTACTTCTGAAAGCAGAGATCTGTAGAAACAATGAGAGCAAGTCTACTCCATGTTCTACTTCTGAAAGCAGAGATCTGTAGAAACAATGAGAGCAAGTCTAGTCATGTTCTACTCTTGAAAGCAAAGATCTGGAGAAACAATGAGAGCAAGTCTAGTCATGTTCTATTCTTGAAAGCAGAGATCTGGAGAAACAATGAGAGCAAGTCTAGTCATATTCTATTCTTGAAAGCAGAGAGATCTGGAGAAACAATGAGAGCAAGTCTAGTCATGTTCTATTCTTGAAAGCAGAGATATGGACAAACAATGAGAGCAAGTCTAGACCATGTTCTACTCTTGAAAGCAGAGATCTGGAGAAACAATGAGAGCAAGTCTAGTCATGTTCTATTCTTGAAAGCAGAGACCTGAAGAAACAATGAGAGCAAGTCTAGTCCATGTTCAACTTCTGAAAGCAGAGATCTGGAGAAACAATGAGAGCATAGTCGCACGCTCTATTAGGCCTTTGGAGTAAACTTCATCAGTACAGCAAGAAAGCTGGTTTGCGGGCCTACTCCCACCGTCGATTGACAGGAATTTCCTTGAGGGATACGAGATGTTAACATGAAAAGAAAAGTCAAGAGAATTGTTTCCTATGACATTGACATCTGTCTCCCTACTTGAGTTACGAGATGGAGCAATAATCGAGTACGCTGGAGAACCCTACAACAATGAATTCGGGTCATGATCCATTATGGTACAATCGCTCTTGTTGATGGCAGAAGTGGTCACAAGACAGATCAGATTACAACTTGACCCGGTGTTACAGGAGCTTTCTTGTGCAATAAACTGTTTAACAGACCACACGAGGCGCCTTCAAACACAACGAAGGCCACGTCCTGCTCAGAATAATATCCGGACACATTGGTGGACTCGGCCGACAGATAGTGTGTGCATCATGTGGCCAGACCTCTCACTTGACCTTCAGGCATGAAAAAAAAACCCTGACGGGCATCCATGTGTTCTCATACGTCATACGGTTGGACATATGGCACGAAGATGCAGAAATCATGGGCAGCCAGCCAGACCACCGTACTTAGAAGCAGCATGACGCCACGCTAAAAATAGATTCAATGCAACAATAGAAAGAGTGGCACATTTTAATAAAATCATTAGAGATGATAATCTTATGGTAGGGGACTGAATATTATTTCATAATCATCCACAAGGTCATGCCAAGGTTATGGACATCTGGAAAGAAGTGTACATTGTACAGTCAATCCCTGATAAGGACAGTGTACCATATACAATCTACCTTGAGGGAAAACTCGAACTGACTCACCACGTAAATCGCACGCAGCTGTGGAGTTTCCCATTGCCGGAAATCAATGTCCCTAATACGGACCCACCTCCCGCAAGCACTGAACCAGTTGACCCCCAAGCCAGGACCCTCATAACTATTCACTCCAGAATCCCCCTGTACAAGAGGGAGCATCAGAAACAGTTAACAGATAGAATCAGAACACCCCGTCCCTGCTCTAACAAGCTCCACCAGCTACAGACTCGCCATAAAGAACTCATTCTCTACCGATCAACCAGGCCCATGCGCATTTTTGTGCGATATGGATTTGAGACAGAAAAAACAGAATCAATAATCTTCTCCATTTCACGTGTGACTATATTTGTGTTGATTTAAATAATAATAATAACACCTTTTGATGACTAAAAGTGAACCACGTGTGACTATATTTGTATTGATTTAAAAAACTAATAATAACACCTTTTGATGACTAAAAGTGAACCACATGTGAACCAATGTTGTTATTCATAACCCGGATGTGATTTAAAAAAACAACAACATAAACCATTTGAATTATTGTGTTCTCAAACAACTATATGGTAACAGAATGATTATTTTTATTCGTTCATCATTAAAAATTGTGTATTTAATCAAATTTTAATTAAAAATTTTATTTTCACTGATCTTTTCAAATGTTTTGTTAAGGATATTTCTTAGCTCTGCATTGTTGCTTGAAATGTTTTAGAAGAAAGTTAAAAATATGCTGACTAGATATTTTATATTGTTTTGATAGTTTATATACCCACTACTTGCTATCGTAGTTTGCTTTTTGTTTGTGGGAATACTTTATGTTTTTTCTATATCTTCCTTTGTTAATATTTGTTTAATTTTGAGCATAGAAATTTAGTCAGTTTGGGTGAAAGTGCATTGTTTGACACGTGTATTTTACACTGAATAAAATATTTGGATTTTTGAATAAATGTAAATATGCTAGGAGTATGGAGCAGTTAGATAAGTATATTTGTGTATAGGATGCAAGTTAATGTTGTCTAATAGCTAGAGATAATGTAATTCTGATATGTGAATGGAAGACTTAATTGCAGGAATATTCTAGTAAGTAGTTGTGCAAATAAAGTAGCCTAATGGTCAAGAAGTAGCCATGTGAGCCAGGAATAATGTAATTTGATAGAGATGGTTTGATTCTACGTGGATATTTGCGTTAATAGATTATTTTGGCAAGCCATTGAGAGGTAATTAAAGGTTTATTTTGGTGAGCCATTAAGAATTAATTAAAAGATTATTTTGGTGAGCTATTGAGAGTTAATTAATGGTGAGTCATTGAAGCATAATTATACAACTAGAGTAGCGGTATGGTCATAGAAAATCTAGATGTACTGAGCCAAGGTGCTCTAAAGGTATTACCTAATTTTGGTTGTTTTCTCTGTATTTTTGGACAGCTGATATACTGCAGATTGGTTAATATTGCTCTCAAGGTAGGTGCACAGCAGGAGAGGAGCATTTTTGCTATTTTATATATGCATGATTTGTTGTGGAGTGATATTTCCACCTAGAGATATCATTCAATATTTAAATATTTGTTTTTCGTTTTATCATTCATTGCTCTTGTTCCACACCCCATGAATGAGTGTAAATAGCCTTGAGCAACTGATTAACAACAGCTCATAAGGAGATCCCCATTTTGTAATAAATAGCCTTGAGCAACTGATTAACAACAACTCATAAGGAGATCCCCATTTTGCAATAAATGCATAAATAGAGAGTTTAAACTGAAATTCCTGTCTTTCGTTTTTGAATGTGAGTGAGCGGGTTTGATTGTTGTTCTGTCCATTTTCATGTGTCCAATTGCACTCGCACATGCATGCCAGCCTACTCATAACCCTGCATGCAGAATAACAAACTTCATCTCAAACAAACAACTTGGTTCGTTATGTATGTGGGTACTCGTTATACCATCTACATGAGGCACGGTGAGTCAAAGGCCTGCCATTTTCTTCCGTCATGACTAGAGAGAGGGCGGATGGTGGTGACACTCTGTGTGTGTGGAATTGACAATCATAACTTTTCTGTGTTAAATGGACAATCATAATTTTACTCTGTGAAATGGACAATAATAATTTTATTCTGTGGAATGGACAATCATAATTTTACTCTGTGGAATGGACAATCATAATTTTACTCTGTGAAATGGACAATCATAATTTTACTCTGTGAAATGGACAATAATAATTTTACTCTGTGGAATGGACAATCATAATTTTACTCTGTGGAATGGACAATCATAACTTTGTGAGGAATGGACAATCGTAAATTTGGTCTGTGGAATGAACAATCACAATTTTTCTATGTGGAATGGATACAACTGTTAAATATTTGGTATTCAGACAGGCATCTTTACGATTTTATTAAATTAGATCTTTTAAGCAATCTATTATGCCTTGTCTAGACATGTTATTAACTAGAAATTTTATTAATTTCGATTATTTTAGTAATCTATTACACCATGTCTAGAAATTTTGTTAAGTTAGATCTTTTAAACAGTCTATTATACCTTGTTAATAAATTCCTAAAAGTCATATATATATTGACCTTATATTTATACTGAGACAAAAATGTCAAGCATACTAAGAAATAAGAACAAGACGATAAATATTTTACACGTGAGTAACAGCAAAAATAAAACAATGCGAGTAATATTTTACAGTGGGTAAACTCAAAAATAAAACAATGGCAGAAATATTTTACAGTGGGTAACAGCAAAAATAAAACAATGCGGGAAATATTTTACAGTTTGAAGACTTAGATATGCAGAACTAGAAACGAACTAAGTACTAATTAGTAGGGAGAGATCGAACAGTTTATTGAATGACGTCATATTGATTTTATTTTTTTTATTACCTAAAGCCATACCTGTTTTAACTGTTCATCTCTTGAAACCACCCGAGTTAAGATGTCAGCAGTGACGTAAGGCAAAATAAGAAGTTTACGGATGGCAAGGTTGGCATCAAGGTCTTTGGTTATCTCTCGTAGAACGACTTCGGATTTATTCAGTTGTTTGATTGCATTTCGTACTCTGTCAGTGACCACTCGGTCTATGTCTGGTTGTGATAATTGGAGTTGTTGTTGGTTTGACAGAACTGACTTTATCTCTCCGGTGATTATTCCATAGTGACGATGGATGACGAGAATGTCAAAATCACCCTGTCTATGATCTTTTGGAAGATCTTGTGGTCGTAAGAACTGTTTGACAGCCGCCGCATAACATGGTTCTCCCAGATAACCAGAAAACTGTAACTGTGAAATGACAAACATTGGTTCACTCTGTTCACTGACCAGTTCTCGCAAAGAGAGTAACACTCGCAGTAGTGCCAAATCGTCCCGTGTATCGCTGTCCTGAACAACTTGAACTGTGACTTTTTTATATCTGGATTGAAATTTGACATTTTTAGAACTGGATTGAACTTTGACCTGTGTAGAGCTGGTTTGAACGACACTGGCTTGGACAGGATTACATTGCAGCACGAGCACAGACTGTCCGGCCACTGGGACCACGTCAAATGGTATCCTGGTGATAACCACTGGCGGGACGAAATATGTCTTGGTTTCATAATCAGGGTACCACGCACGAATACAGTCCCGCCATACGGCCATGTTGTCCTGAGACGCCATGATGCCTTGTTCCTGGCTGACCAAGCCGAACTCAGGTTTAGAAAACCGATACGACTGAAATATCCTTTCACTCTAACTCTGTGGTTATTAATTTTGTTCTTTCACTATTTTACAATATCGACATACACTGTAAACACCTATCATATCTAAGTAGTAATCAACAAACTACTTCCTTGTAGTCAAGACAACGTTACTGGCTGTGTATTCATTGTTAGGCCACCAGTGTCAGTAGCTATTATGAGTCAACACTACTAGGAAAAGGGCCCTTACAATGTCTTTGGTTATGACGTCAAAACCGGCCTTGACCCCAGTGATGAACTAAGTGGGACAGTTGCGATGGGGACGGTCCGCTTCCAATCAGAACCAAATATAATTTGCATTTTCCTGTTTAAATTAAAAGTGTGTGTGTTTAAGTATTAATGACAAAATACTCCTCCTTGTACTGTGTGGCGTTTGTTTACGTGTTAAAATACATCCCTGTACTGTCTGTTTACGTGTTAAAAATACATCCTTGTACTCTCTGTGGCGTTTGTTAACATGTTAAAAATAGATCTTTGTACAGTGTGTGGCGTTTGTTTATGTCAGGGGCGGGCAAACCCTGGCCCGCGAAGCATTTTTTGTTGGCCCGCCAAGCTATTCACAGTTAACATTGCTTTTGGCCCGCCAAGCTATTCACAGTTATTGCTTTTGGCCCGCCAAGCCATTCACACTTATTGCTTTTGGCCCGCAAAACAAAAGTCACCAAAACAATTGGGCATTGTGTTATACGCTGTCAAACAGCCAAGGCTAAACTAGTCTAAAGACTACATGTAATTTTAACAGTTTGAATTACTCACACAGAATCCTGTGCACATGTACAATTTATGCCTGCGGTTATATATATTACACTAGCATCTCTTTATAGTTCGTTGACTTTTGAACTCTCCTAGGCCTAGGATAGATCTACAATAATAATGTATGTCAGCATCTGTACTCTGCCTCAGTCGTGACCTGACCTTCACCTTACAATTGGGTGAGAGGAAGGAGGGCTAGAGATGTGCGAATTTGAAACTCACAGTCTTCTGCCATCACAACCGAACTGGTTGTTGCATTTCTGCTATTTCTTTGCCATTATTCCCCCTCCCCACAATCATGTCTGCAACCCCAGCATCCTAAAAAATTTAAAGTGGATATGGAAAGTCGGACATTTAACTCTGAGTGGTCGAGAAGTACTTTTTCATAGAACGATTTGGACAAGCTCAGTGTCTGATCTGTTTGAAAACTGTTGCTGTCTTCAAAGAGTTTAATGTGCGCTGTCACTGGGAAACAGTACACTTAACTTCGAAATTCGGTTTAATGTCTGCCTCAGAGAAAAAGAATAGTATTGCTAAACTCACTGGCAATATAGAGAAAAGCAGTTTGATGTTTCATAAGCAAACATCTGTGCATGAAAAAGTGACACGTGCCAGTTATGAAGTTTCACTACTCCTTGCTCAAAGAATGAGTTAAAAGCAAAGTTCCGCACTTCTTCTTCTCTTTCTTTTTTTCGTGATGTCATCCTACCATGAGGCAAGTTTCCACATTTTGTTAAACATGCTTAGCGCATTGTAGCTATGTTCCGAAGCACATTTTGCTGTGAACAACTGTTCTCAAAGATAAAATATACAAAGAGTCGCCTTCGCTCTCAACTCTCTGACCGTCATCTAAATGACATTCTTCGCTTGTCAACCTCATCAGTTAAGCCAGACATTGAATCACTTATTCATTGTAAGCAACACCATCCATCTCATTAATCATGAAACTGAGTTAGTTTTTAAAATTACTTTTGTTCTCATTTTATATTCTGAACTTGCTGGACTTGTGATATGTGGTCGTCTATCCGGCCCGCGAACTGTTCCAACAGTTTTATCTGGCCCGCGGTCTCAAAAGTTTGCCCGCCCCTGGTTTATGTGTTAGAAATACATCCTTGTACTTTCTGTTGCGTTTGTTTACGTGTTAAAAATGCATCCTTTTACTGTGTGTGGCGTTTGTTTACGTGCTAAAAACTTCCTTTTACTGTTTGTGGCGCTTGTTTACGTGTTAAAAATACATCCTTTTACTGTGTGTGGCGCTTGTTTACGTGTTAAAAATATTTCCTTTTACTGTGTGTGGCGCTTGTTTACGTGTTAAAAATACATCCTTGTACTGTTTGTTTGTTTGTTTACGTGTTAAAAATACATCCTTTTACTGTCTGTTTACCTGTTAGAAATACATCCCTGTTTGTTTACGTGTTAAAAATACATCCTTGTATTGTGTGTGTCGTTTGTTCACGTGTTAAAAATACATCCTTGTACCGTGTGTGGCGTTTGTTTACATGTAAAGGCAGGAAGAGAGAAAGAATAAAGTATTATTTTAATTAGTTTCCCTCTGCTTGCTGGAAAAATTAACCCCGTTCCCCAGTCACTAATGCTCACATTCAAGAAAGGTATACAAGGACGCAAAATGGATAGTACGCGTCACGAACCGTCTAGTCTATACTAAACACAACAATTACATTAGCTCTAAGCCCCCCTCCCCCCGATTCCCTTGGTGAATACCATCCCTGTAACATATAGACACATGACAGGATGAGATACAGAATCAAGAATTATAATTTTTAAGGAATTTAATAAAGAAATAAATAAAATAGAAAACAATGAGGTACATGTCCAGGTAGATTCAGATAAATTGCGGCACAAAATGTCATAATTTCTAAAGAGGAATTTTAGTACATATATTAATAGAAATGCTAAAACGCTTTTGAGTGTTATCTTTTTCACTCAGGTGACCACGAGAAAACCTGTCCCATCATCTAAGGACGGTGTCGGTATGCTGTCTCTAGTCCCTATGTATGAAACGTGATTTGACGTCTTTCTTCATGCAGACAACAAAATGTATAGGAATAATGTTAGGAATTAGCAGCCTTTATCCTTATCTGGTCATCCCATACAAAACATCATTTTCCTTCTCTGGTCATCCCATACAAAACATCCTTTTTCCTTAGCTGGTCATCCCATACAAAACATTATTTTTCCCTATCTGGTCATCCCATACAAAACATTCTTTTTCCTTCTCTGATCATCTCATACAAAACATCATTTTTCCTTAGCTGGTCAGATCAAACAAAGCTAGAGGTAACAAATGAATGAACAGCCTTTCTTTAGCTGGGGTCAGTCAACTCATACCACTCATGTTTCTCTTAATGTACATTGTTTATAATTGTGCATCTAAATGACGTCATATGCATTCTTCAGTCAGTTTGTGTAGACAAGAAAAGTTGGACAACATTCACTTAATCATTCTCATTCACAATCGTAATTAATATTTATGAATACAAATTATATATAAGCAATAGGCATATAAGTAATCTGTAGAATGAAAAGAAAGTTTAATTTTAATAATAGGCTAGAGAAACCATGATACTAATCTTTGCTGGCAATAAGTCACTGAATTATAAAATCCAGGAAATCCCAATAGTCCTCAAACTCATAATTTCAGTCTGGGACAGATACTATAGGAGATGACGTCACTACATGAGATGACGTCACTATATGAGATAACGTTACTATAGGAGATAACTTCACAATAGAAGTTGTTCTTGTGGGTCTAAAGGCAGTCTAATTTTGGCTCTCTCCAGCTCACCCATTTAAGTGTTCTACCATTTGTTGCCCATAGTTTAGCTTACTTTGGGTGACACTTTTCACATCTGATCTGAGTGTACATGGGGTGAGGGATGTTGGGTCGTCTCATATAGATGCTAAGGCTTTATGCACAGAGTGGGTGACAAGCTCAACCAGGTAACTGGCAAGTCATGAAGTTGACACTAAGTTTATTTAAATATCAGAGTTAAATGCTTTAAAGATGAAACCACTATTTTAGAAATATTTAAAGTAATAAAGTCAAAACCATGATTACTTTTAAGTTAATATTATAACATGTGAAATGTTACTATCAGTTAATACATCTTTACTTTTAATAGCTTAATTAATAAAAGCATTATAAACGAATCACCTTTGGAAGGCAAATTACTGCTACAGTCTGAAAATTCATATTTTCTGTATTTACTTTCAGACAGGTATCATTGTCATTGTAGGGTACATTCATTGCTTTTAGAAAGTAACAAAGGGAGAGAGCCTTTGTCTAATTGCTATTAGAAGGTAACTAAGGAGAGAACCTTGGTCTAATTGCAATTACCATTTTATTCACACCTGCTGTGTAAAGGGCCTTAAATATATCTTTGACTAACTAGAGTGGGCAGAGGTAAGGAGGGTCGCCAGCTGTGCATCTCTTTGTCGATTCAAATAACAAATATAGATGACCCTAGATGACATAACCATGTTTGGAAAATTATAATTTTAGGTGTGAATATTATAGCTATTAATTTTAGAAATAGAGTAGGAGTAGTTAAATTATATAAGTCAAGCTAAACTTTAAGCTGGCGCTGATGACTTCAACTGGATCACAGAGAAAAGTTGAGGGCCTGATCTGTGACCTAAATGCCTAGTTTATCCAGAGTAGCATTGGTTGTATAGCTCGAAGCTAGAGGAGACAACCCAGGACCATCATCAAGTGAACACGTGCTCAAGAATCGTCTTGATAGGATATTGTGTGACGTCATCAGGTGAATGCTGATCCAACAATCGGCTTGATAGGATATTGCGTTACTTCGTCATCCATGGTCAATCACTGCAGATGATTCAGATGAGTTAAAAAGAAAGACTCAGTACCTTTGTGCACTATCTGACAATTAAACTGAGTGGGAGAAGAGTGAGGGTTAGAGCGTGTGTTTGTTCTAACACACTATAACTTGTAAATTTCATATTTGTTATTTTTACTTTTAAATTATTTTCAGAAACACAGATGTTTACTACTTGGAATCCATAACGTTAAATGACAAATAGAAAAATGGCGGTCTACGATGTATCTTGTACTGTTAAGTTAAATGATAAATAGAAAAATGGCGGTCTACAATCTCTTATGTACTCAAGTTAAATGCTACTTCCTTCCTGAATTCCTTACTATGTGATTTCAAAGTCATACTTCCTACTTCTAATTCCTTTCCTTATGACAGTATAAATCCTAAGTCTACTCCCTCTCTCCAATCACAAGCTGCAAGTCAGTAGAAATCTTGAGTGCTACATGTCAGTGTAAATCTTGAGTGCTACATGTCTCTATAAAGCCTGAGTGCTACATATCAGTATAAAGTTTGAGTGTTACATATCAGTATAAATCTTGAGTGCTACATAGTATAAATCTTGAGTGCTACATAGTATAAATCTTGAGTGTTACATGATGTTATAAAGTGAAATTAATGTAGTTTGAAAACGATCTTTCCAGTCATTGACAAGGATGTTATATAAGTGAAATTAACAGATTTAAGGGAAAGACAACGATGTATGCCATGTGAGTAAGAGGAGAACAATGAAACAATGACAAACTACACCCACCCACTGCCGTTTGTTATAAATCCCTGGTCACGTGAATCATTTCGCAGAATTATGTATGCGAGCGACCTTTCGAGCCACGGATAAAATTAGAATCCCGGCTTACACAACTGGTCTTTTGTGAGCTGTATTTCAAAGAGAAAAAGAATAAACTAGAATATATGTGTTAACTTTTATGAAGTTTACTTTTCTTTCTTTCATCACAAAACGTATTTTTATCAGTGTGAAATGCAATTAATAGAGTAGATCCAATAAATGTTGTATTTATTAATCACAGTGTGAAATGCAATTAATAGAGTAGATCCAATAAATGTTGTATTTATTAATCACAGTGTGAAAATCAATTAATAGAGTAGATCCAATAAATGTTGTATTTATTGATCACAGAACGTCCTTTTATCAGTGTGAAATGCAAGTTGAAGAGTAAATCCAATAAATGTTGTATTTATTAATCACAGTGTGAAATGCAATTAATAGAGTAGATCCAATAAATGTTGTATTTATTGATCACTGAACGTCCTTTTATCAGTGTGAAATGCAAGTTGAAGAGTAAATCCAATAAATGTTGTGTTTATTAATCACAGTGTGAAATGCAATTAGTAGAGTAGATCCAATAAATGTTGTATTTATTGATCACAGAACGTCCTTTTATCAGTGTGAAATGCAAGTTGTAGAGTAGATCCAATAAATGTTGTGTTTATTGAAAATTTGCAGCTGACAACATGTATTAAGCTGTTTGGTCCAGACAGCTGTCAGTTCTGATCCGTGTAACTGTATTGAGGTTTTGCTTAGTATGCATGTAACCAAACAGCTGTAAGTTCTGATCCGTGTAAGTGTATTTACATTTTGCTTATTATGCATGTGTTCAGACAGCTGTCAGTTCTGATCCGTGTAACTGTATTTACTTTTTGCTTATTATGCATGTTTCCAGCTGTAAGTTTTGATACTTGTAACATTATTTAGTTTTTGCTTATTATGCCTGAGTACTGAGTTGTCAAGCTGACCCTACTTTAAATGTCTCAAATAAATATGTACTTTTACATCTAAAACAATTGGCTTGTATTCGTACTGTTAATAACATCACCTCTGGACAATTATATATTTTATCTGAGTTTTAGTTTATTGCTTCTGCGTGTGTTCATGTGTGTATGTATGTATGTTCATGTGTATGTGTGCATGTAGGTATTTTAGCTGTGTTTAGTTCGTTGCTTCCGCGTGTGTGTTTGTATGCATGTAGATAGTTGGGATTAATATGTGCGCTTCCGGTCGCAACAGATCTTGCGTCTAAGAGTGAGTGATAACAGAAAGAAGAAATGTTTTTCTCTGTACCAGGTTAGGTGAGGATTTCTTAGAAGACAGACTGGCTTATGTAGATAATACAAAATAGAGTGCGGTACCGTGAAGATAAACTAGACAATGGGAAACTACATGTCCAATCTTTACTTCCATCCCCTTTGTTGTAAATCCTCTTAGAATTATCCTCTGTGAATAATCCTTTGATAATTAAATAATCTTCGTTGAATGATAGTCTTACTATAATCCTCTAGTGTGCATGAAGAGCTCATTTGCAAAAGATACTAAGTCAGTTTTTTTGTAAACACTTTGTTATGTCCCGTGCCTTAGTAAATAGGCTTATATATATTCAATTTAAAACACTTTGTTATGCCCCTTTAGTATTCAATTTGAAACACTCCTCTAAGCAATTAAAACATTTCCCGTCACTTTATTTTTAATAGAAAATATAGATCAACCTGCAAAATGTACAAAGTCATTCAATCAAACTTTATGAAAATGTATCAGGACTAATAAAATTAATCAGACTTGTGCTTGAAAAAGCAAGGTCTTCAGATAACCAGTCAGAAGAGAGTATTCAGTCTGTAATTACGTCTATAGTAAGATGGACGACACTGATGCTAGCTTGTCTGAAATTGCTGAGAGAGCTAATAAAATCCATCCAAGGGTACCAAAACGGAAGAGACAACAGATTGAGAGGCAATATTTAATATCAACCAGAAAGGATGTGTTGTTGACCAATTCAGAAGAAACAACAGGTTGAGAGGCAAAACGAGCGACGACTAATTAACACAAAGTACTTAGTCAGTCACACTCTTTCAAAATGTACTTAGTCAGTCACACTCTTTCAAAAAGTACTAAGTCAGTCACACTCTTTCAATATGTACTTAGTCACACACTTTCAAAATGTAGTTAGTCAGTCACACTCTTTCAAAAGTACTATGTCAGTCACACTCTTTCAAATGTACTACGTCAGTCACACTCTTTCAAAATGTAGTTAGTCAGTCACACTCTTTCAAAATGTACTTAGTCAGTCACACTCTTTCAAACTGTACTTAGTCAGTCACACTCTTTCAAAATGTACTTAGTCACACTCTTTCAAAATGTAGTTGTCAGTCACACTCTTTCAAAATGTACTTAGTCACACTCTTTCAAAAGTACTACGTCAGTCACACTCTTTCAAAATGTACTTAGTCACACTCTTTCAAAATGTACTTAGTCAGTCACACTCTTTCAAAATGTACTTAGTCACACTCTTTCAAAATGTACTTAGTCACACTCTTTCAAAATGTAGTTAGTCAGTCACACTCTTTCAAAATGTACTTAGTCACACTCTTTCAAAATGTACTTAGTCAGTCACACTCTTTCAAAATGTACTTAGTCACACTCTTTCAAACTGTAGTTAGTCAGTCACACTCTTTCAAAAAGTACTAAGTCAGTGACACTCTTTCAAAAGTACTACGTCAGTCACACTCTTTCAAAATGTTCTAAGTTAGTCACACTCTTTCAAAAGTACTAAGTAAGTCCTACTCTTTCAAAAGTACTAACCGAGTCACACTCTTTCAAAAGGTACTAAGTAAGTCCTACTCTTTCAAAAGTACTAAGTCAGTCACACTTTTTCAAAAGTATTGAGTCACACTCTTTCAATTTTATTTGCAGGAATGTAAGTTTGAGAATGCTTGTGTATGAATGAGGGATAATGATTTTATTTACAGGAATGTAAGTTTGAAAATGCTTGTGGAGATGTTATAGGAGTATAGAAACATTTTAGATCTAAATCTAAGCACTGTGCCTTGATTGGTTATTTCCAGAAAGACCTCCACACGACGAGTAGTCTGCCTTTTGCTTAGTGATCTGTAGTGATCCACGTGAATAATATATGAGGTACTCCACCGTGAATAATATATGTGGTACTCCACGTGAATAATATATATGGTACTCCATGTGAATTACATCAGTGGTGCTCCACGTGAATAATATATATGGTACTCCATGTAAATTACTTCAGTGGTGCTCCACGTGAATAATATATATGGTACTCCATGTGAATTACTTCAGTGGTGCTCCACGTGAATAAGATATATATGGTACTCCATGTGAATTACATCAGTGGTGCTCCACGTGAATACCAGTCTGTTTAACTCACCATCAAGCTGTGCCTCCTTTCAAAACCGGACTTATTTTTTGCCACTTCAAATTCAAAGTGACTGTACAGTAGATTTATCTACTGCAAGTCAACTTTTTAATCTCAGCCCATTGGCTGGCCTCGTTCTCATAAATCATAATCATTGGATAATACTCACTAGTTTGTATGACATCAGCAAAACTAGAATATTATTGAATCGAGCGTTTACTTCAGTTCAGACTTTTAAAAATACCATCATAAGGAGTGCCCAAGGATGGGTTACTCAGACAATTTAAATTTAAAATTAGGGAGAGGCAAATTTACTTTGCCACATATATATACACACACATACAAACACACATACATTCAACAGTCTGAATGCAAAATGTAAACAATGTCAACAATCTTTCCCTTATCAAGGTCATCTAACTGCAATTCTTTACATTTTGAGAGACGAGGCAATTGATCTCAAGACAAGTTCCAAAAGTTAGATTTTTAAAGTATTAAAACTTGTTTCCTTAAATATCTTGAAAATCCATTTATTATTAAACTTTGTAATTAAGTAAAAGAACAATTGATTGAATCATGTAGTTAAATATATATATACCTGTTTGTAATGAGCACCCAATTCCTGCTGCTGATTATTATTATTATTATTATTATTATTATTATTAAATTCAAGCAATCAATAATCTTAATTTATAGCTATAAATAATACTCCCACAAGACCATTATGTCTCTCATGTGGCGGATTATGAGGATGTCGTAATACTGTACTCTTTACACAACAATAAGGTAGACGTTTTAATGTCGCATAATATCTCCGTATGTGGAGACTTCTTACTGAAGAAGTAATAAAAATCTATATTTTCATATTTAACAAGCCCGAATCACCTACTACTATTCCAACATATAGTTTAATAATAATATATGCAAGAATGTTAATAAATTTAACAATAAATTTATTCAATCAACAATCAAATATAAGAACGTTGACATTTGCATTTCTTCAAAACAATCATCGTGTCACGGTAAACGGGAGATAATTGAAACAAAATTTATTTTCCATTAGTTATTTCCCTTAGTATGGACACAGAGAACCATTTTCGTTTTATGTCGAAAGAGAGCTGTTTATTTATACATGTACTTTTGTATGCATGCGCATATTAAATTGAAATATCATGAGATTGTGAATAAATAAATATTGATTTATTCATTGTTAAAAGTTTAGCTCAGAGGGTTGTTGTTCAAATTGTGAATAAATAAATATTGATTTATTCATTGTTACTCAGAGGGTTGCTGTTCAGATGCGCCAGTGAATAGGATAGACAACAGTGCGCCAGTGTGTTTCCACGTGTTTGTTGATGGTTCGAGTACTTTTTGGAAGCATCTAGAAGCGTAGATATAAATGGAAACAGAAATTTTCCCTCCCAGAGTTCAACACAAAGAGCAACCCAGGAGAATCTATGCAATGTTGCACGGACTATTTTTATTTCTGTTTTCAAGATTTTTGAAGGAAAATATTGAACCTGGATAACTGTAATTTCAATTTCTTCCCTGTCAACTTAATTTTCGTCAACGAGAATTTTGGCGCAAAGCGAGACGAAATAATTTGATAATTATTTCTGGTCCGAAGTCCCTTGAATTCTGTCAATACCGCAGTCGTCCATCAGCCACTTGGACAGTGAAATTTGTCCACTTGGGCAAGCACGAGTTGTTGAGGGTATTGTCCAGGCATAGAGTGATACGGTCATGTAAGAAACCAATTTTACAGTGACACGGTCAAATAAGAAACCAATTTTACAGTGACACAGTGATATAAGAAACCAATTACACACTTCAGTTTTTCAATTAGATTACCAAAAGTCACATAACGTAGAATGAGTCACTCTGTTATTTGAATACAGATGCGTGTAGGGAAAATGCCCTAACAAAGGAACTACATTCGAATTCAAATTTGAAATTTGCAGAACTGGGCCAAGAGATCATGACACAGAATATTTTGTCTGAATCTGTCACATTCGGTACAGTCATTTATTATAAACTGATATACAATTATTGCACATTTAGCAAATGTCTTAGTAGATACATTTATTATAAACTGATATACAATTATTGCACATTTAGCAAATGTCTTAGTACATACATTTATTATAAACTGATATACAATTATTGCACATTTAGCAAATGTCTTAGTATATACATTTATTATAAACTGATATACAATTATTGCACATTTAGCAAATGTCTTAGTATATACATTTATTATAAACTGATGTACATTTATTGCACATTTAACAAGTGTGTTATTATACTAAGCTAATAAAATAATAGTTTATATATAGCAGCTGTGAATTTAGGTAGAGACATTATTTATAGCCTGATATCAAATTAATGTATATTTATCAGATGGGTTAGTCAGTAAATACATTCAATATAATATGATTTCAAATCAGGGTATATTTTTCAGGTGTGTTATACAGTAAAGTTATTTACAATTATTTGTTATGAAATTCATGTATATTCGGTACAGATTTTACTATAATTTGATATTAAATGTTGCTACTTTACCAGTTATGTTATTAAGTACAGACACTTATTATTAAGTAAAATTGTTTAGTATAATCTGATATCAAATTAGTGTATTCAGCAGGTGTATTGTTCAGGACAGATATTTATTATAATCTGATATCAAATTAGTGTATTCAGCAGGTGTATCGTTCAGGACAGGTATTTAGTTTAATCTGATATCAAATTAGTGTATTCAGCAGGTATATTTCAATAAAGGTACTTTTATAATCTTATATCAAATTAGTATATTCAGCAGGTGTATTGTTCAGAACAGGTATTTATTATAATCTGATATCAAATTAGTACAATCAGCAAGTGTATTATTCAGTACAGAAATGTATTATAATCTGGTATCAAATTAGTGTATTCAGTGCAGGAGTATATTTCAATAAAGGTACTTATTACAATCTGATATCAAATTTTAGAGTATTCAGCAGGTATATTATTCACTACTAGGTATTTATTATCATCTTAGACCAAAGAATTTTTTTTTCTTAGCATATGTTGGATTTAGTACATAAATTTTATTCTAATATAATATCTAATTAATGTACATTTAGCAGTTGTGTTATTCTATACAGACATTTACTATAATGTAATTAAACATTATTTATTTATCAGATTTTATTCAATACATTTTTTCTTTCATTTGAATGTAATTTTGAGTATCATTCATATGTATTTTATTCAGAAGTAAAATTAACTGTAATCTTATATCTAATTTATAAATAGATAACAGTTGTGTTAATCAGTACAATAGTTTATTTTAATCTGATATCAAAATCTTGTTTACTTAGCAGGTGTGTTATTCACTACAGACATTTATTAAAGTCTTATATCATATTAGTGTATGTTTAGCAGGTTTGTTTTCTGTAGAGATATTTATTATAATCTGATATCAAATTAGTGTATATTTAGTGGATATGTTATTCATTACAGACACATATTATATTAGTGTAATAAATAAAACATCTAAAGAAACACACAAGAATATAAAATAAAAGTATAGTTAAATGTCTGTAATAAATAAAACATCTAAAGAAACACACAATAATATCAAATCAAATTATACTTAAATGTCTGTAATAAATAAAACAGCTAAAGAAACACACAATAATATCAAATCAAATTATAATTAAATATCTGTAATAAATAAAACAGTTAAAGAAACACACAATAATATCAAATCAAATTAAAGTTAAATGTATGTAATAAATAAAATACAACTTGAACATGCATTAATTTAGTACCAGATTAAAATAAATATTTGTAATAAATAACACATCTATAAAGTATACACTAATTTGATACCAGATTAAAGTAAATGTTTGTAATAAATAAAACACCTACAAAGTATACACTAATGTAATATTGGATTACAGGAAATGTTTGTAATAAAGTACACCCGTTATGTGTTTTGTGTCAACGTGTGTTCACATTCACTACAAACGACCAGTGAACACCGACAGTTTAAGTTAACAATTAACTGACAGAAAACATTCACGACACACAACAGCGCCGTCGTCTTTTTGTCGTCTGCACAGCGACATGACGAACTCGCATCAGACACGGGGCACGTCGACCACCACCAGCTGTGCAGTGCAGCGAGACATGGCGATAAACCTGTCACCATTCTCAATTTGTTCATCAGTGTAATCATCATCGTCAACCGGAATTCTGCCTGGCAGACATACCACCACCTTCCGCTCTAAACCTGACACAGCTCCATAGTATGTCACAGTCACCACGTCACTCTGTCTGACCGCCGTGTCACACACATCTGTTGACCTTTGCCCCTTCCTTATCACAAGCACAGGTATGCCAGCATCACGAAGACCGCGCACCACGCCGTTAGCTGTTGACGTCACACGCCCCGCCTTGTCCTTGACGTCGTCACGTAGGTCACGACTCCGGGTCAACACGAACACATCACGATACTGGAGGGATGGACAGGCGGTTGTTTTGCTGACATTCGCGACAGTGTTGATGTGGTTGTTGGCACCGGAATCTGCACGACACAAATATCAGTTTATATTGTACAAACCGTTTATTTACGACATAAAGGCGTTAAATGTTGTGGCGGTAATAATGATGGCTATGCAGAGGTCATTATAACGGTCACACTTACCCGTCACGCCAACTCCCAGTCGTTGTAAAATGCCGGCGATTAACTGCCCGCACTTGACGCACTCCAGTGGCCAACGTCCAGCATGTTCAGGTCCCTGATGGCTCAAGTGAATAACGTTCGGTCCGTCACAGGGCGTGGCCAGGGCGGTCGTCGTGTACGGGTGGACTGTTTTACTATAACTGTCAAGTCCCTTTTGTACTTCACTCAGCACTGGAGGTGGACACCTTAGCGGGGTGGTCATTCGTTCTTCCTGCAGTTCTGCTGGTCTCTGGTCATGTTGTGGTGAGGCCGCCCACAGACAGATGTTGGGAAGGCGCGTGCACAAGTCGGTGACAAACCGATGATAACGGGCAATGTAACTGTTAAGATGAAGAAAGACAGATCCGTTATAACGACAACTTACCGCAGTACACAGGGGAGATAATCACACACAAAGATACATTAATGTTTCTTGCCAAAGTCAGAACTATGTGTGACGTCAATAAATGACGCAACAATACACGTCAGCGCGTCATGACGTCATGCTTTAACAAACACAAAGTGACTGTTGACATTTTAAGTCATTCAGAAATGTATTTAATTTTTTCTCAGATAATCAAAACTAACAATTCTACCTCAATGCCACACCTGTACACGTTATACAACATACCTGTAATCAAACCAAAACTCATCACATATGACGTATCGTCCATGACTTCCTCTTGTCGCCGTGAGTGTGTTGATGGCTTTATCAACGTCAGTCTCTTTGCTGTAAAAGTGGTACTCATGGAGGTAGACACTGCCCACTACTGATGGTGTGGAGGGATCATCGCTCATTGACACCTGTATCACGTGGTTTATCATGCGTGTCGCTGGCAAGCTTGTAATCTTAACACTGACGAGATGAACGTCGTGACCCTGTCTCAGCCATGTCAAGGCCATCAGCACTAGCATCACGGACTTGCCCACACCCGGCGGACCGGTCAGCAAGACTTTAGTCGGAGCTCTGGTCAACAGACTGATCTGTTCCGGGGTTAGTACCAGTGACGTCATTCTCTCGCCCGTGACTGCCACACCCTGTCCTTCAGTTCGTATCTCAATCCGCGGGGAAGTTGGACAATGGACGGAGACAGTCGTGGCGGGGCCGCAAAACCTGAAATCAGTGTCACGTGTTAATTAAAACAATCACTATGAAGATCACAACTTCTCACACATGCAAACACACTGGAACTTTTCCTTAAGTGCATAAACATATCTACATTAATTTCCCACCCACTTCCGTCGATGCATGAAGTACTTCCCCTCCCAGAGATTTATCGTGAAAAACGTACTTTAAAATCCCTCCATCCCCCATTTTCACCAAATGTTTAATAACTGCTCTATTTCGTTAAAGTACTTTTCTCTCCTCCAAAATACGTGTCTTTTGTTGATTTATTTGTATTACTGTTAAAGAGCATTGAAAATTGTGTAAGTTTCAAACACTTGAATTGAACACTCAAACAATAAATATTAAAATTGCTTTTTAATTTTCAGTTCGGATTACCGCTTTCAAAGGACTGATTATTTTAACCAGTACTATTGTGTCTCTATTACTAAAATAAAGAAGAAGAAATAATCAGAATGGATTACTTCCCTGCAAAAGTGTGTTTGAGAAGATTGTTTTCTCTCATATATAGCAGAAACAACATGATGAATTAAATCGTACACTATACGTATTAACATATCTATTTATAACTTGTTTTGTCTCACATACATAGGGGAAAGTTCTTAATGAACTGGATCAAACACTATTCATATCAACATATCTATTTACTAAATTATCCACTACTAGTCTTACCTCCCTTCCACTTGTACAAAGTTCGCACACACACATACACACTTTCATCAAACACATATAAGAAATCAGCATGTTCACATGGATTTAGTTTATATTATTATGACACATTCACTTTGTTTTCTCTCTCTTGTAAAATATAATTCACTGATCAAGCCATATGCTGCTTTCGTGGAAATTATTTTCGACTCCCGCCACCCCCATCGACGGAGGGCGGTTGAGGGTGTGCGCCAAATAGGTGCTACCTGTTTCACACTCTTCTGCCAACCCTCCTGCCCTCCACTTCAGACGCACCGCGAGGCTGTGGGGATCCCCCAGAAACAGACCAAGACCGAGAACATCGTAAAGATGAAAGGTCTATTGCGGCTTTTGGGGTGAGAGAGCGGAACAACAACTATTTCGACAATTGCCATTTAAACGACATGTTTAATAACAATAATTTATCAAAATACAAACCTGGCCAAGAAGTCCAAGTAGAGATCTGACGTCATAGATCTTAATGTAGAGAACCATACTTTTGCTTTTGAATGTTGGTCATTGGCCGTTTTAGTTCCACTAGAAGAAAGATTTTCAGCTAGCAGGCAGCACTGGAGGGCTTGCTCAAAGTCTTCAGCCTCGAGACACGTGACCAGGTCCTGATGAAAGAAGAATACGTAGGGAAAGTTATCACTATATATTTACGACCTATGTATATTTTACTTACTACCAATTTATTTGTTTTAAATTATAAATACAACAATAACAAATACAACATGAATTATTAATACAAAAATAACAAATCAACATGCATTATAAATACAACAATAACAAATCAACATGCATTATAAATACAACAATAACAAATCAACATGCATTATAAATACAACAATAACAAATCAACATGCATTATAAATACAACAATAACAAATCAGCATGCATTATAAATACAACAATAACAAATCATGATTACTTACTCTTCAAACTACGATTGATAAAAAAGTTTTTCTTTTCTGTTCACTTACTTTACAAATGGTGACCCGTCAAATGCGCGAACGACAAATGCGCGCCGACAAAACCGTGAGAGACAAAAGCGCGACGACAAAATTGCGTCGACAAAATCGCGCCGACAAAATCGCGATGATACATGTTAAATCGTACAAGAATGTAATAATAACATACGTAGATATCAATATGAAAAGAATGAAGCATACATACATCAAATCTTATTCCGTGGTGATAAGAGCATAGAGGTACGTCTGGTGTAGTTAAATCTCTGATTGTAAATAATGATTTAGGGTTTTGCTGGTATCGCGCTGAAAAAAATGGCGCTAAAAATCAGCATCTGCCCCCTGTGACATAATTAGTTCTCTAGTCTTCCCCCTTTGTCTGCATAGTCACGGTTGAATGACGGTTCTCTAAAGGTCGGTGCCTCCTAAGATACTTAGGTCTATTGAATTCTACCTTGCAGGTTCCCTCCCTCCGTCCTGCAATGCGTGCAGTTACGTAATAGAGCGAACATACATAATACTTCCTGCCATTCTTTACTTGGTGATGTTTATCGCGATTTTGTCGGCGCGCATTTGTCGTTCGCGCATGTGTCGGTGAACCTTTACAAATTAAGATTAATAACAGTTTTTCTCTTCTGATCAAATACTTTACAAACTACGATTAATAACGGTTTTTTTCTTTTCTGATCAATTACTTTACAAATTACGATTAATAACCGTTTTTTTCTTTTCTGATCAATTACTTTACAAACTACGATTAATAACATTGACGATATTGCTTCCAGTCGAAAAATAGTAGTTAAACTAGAGAAGTAAGCTTGAAACACTTTACAGCAGTTAAATAGTAGTTAAACTACAGAAGTAAGCTTGAAACACTTTACAGCAGTTAAATAGTAGTTAAACTACAGAAGTAAGCTTGAAACACTTTACAGCAGTTAAATAGTAGTTAAACTACAGAAGTAAGCTTGAAACACTTTACAGCAGTTAAATAGTCGTTAAACTACAGAAGTAAGCTTGAAACACTTTACAGCAGTTAAATAGTAGTTAAACTACAGAAGTAAACTTGAAACACTTTACAGCAGTTAAATAGTAGTTAAACTACAGAAGTAAGCTTGAAACACTTTACAACAGTTAAATAGTCGTTAAACTACAGAAGTAAGCTTGAAACACTTTACAGCAGTTAAATAGTAGTTAAACTACAGAAGTAAGCTTGAAACACTTTACAACAGTTAAATAGTAGTTAAACTACAGAAGTAAGCTTCAAACACTTTACAGCAGTTAAATAGTGGTTAAACTACAGAAGTGACCTGAATAAAATCATAACACTGAAATACATCAATGCCTGTACTACATCAGACAATTAAAAGTTCTAACGATAGCAAACGCCGCAAATTTGTACAAATGAAAGTAAACATATTACATTTAGTTTTAATTATCTGAAAAAAGATTATGGGGATTAATAATGAAGCACTTTGGAATGTATGTTCATAGTTGGTTTTTTATTAAAATAAACACTTGGCTTTAGAACAATTTCATACTCTTTAATGGTCAAATATCATTATAACAAAACATAAAATTAATTAAGATTGTAGACATGCAAAAGTCGTATGATTTGTAATAAGATTTTAGAACTGTAACTGTAATCTTGACTCAGGTGGAAATATAAAAGGAAATATCCAACGGTTAGTATGAAAACTATTTCAACAAAACTTTATTACAACTGAAATGACATCCAATGTTTGAAATCCGAGAACTTCTGATGTTATTATTCTTGGTTATTTTGCTGTTGCCTTTTTCATATTTTTCCTCAGCACTTTCATAGTAATTCATCAGTTGTTTGGAAATAAATACTTTTTTTTACAATAATTGATCTGTGACTTGGAAATAAATAAAATACTTTACAGTAATTGATCTGTGACTTGGAAATAAATAAAATATTTTACAGTAATTGATCTGTGACTTGGAAATAAATAAAATCTTTTACAGTAATTGATCTGTGACTTGGAAATAAATAAAATCATTTACAGTAATTGATCTGTGACTTGGAAATAAATAAAATCTTTTACAGTAATTGATCTGTGACTTGGAAATAAATAAAATCTTTTACAGTAATTGATCTGTGACTTGGAAATAAATAAAATCTTTTACAGTAATTGATCTGTGACTTGGAAATAAATAAAATCTTTTACAGTAATTGATCTGTGACTTGGAAATAAATCAAATCTTTTACAGTAATTGATCTGTGACTTGGAAATAAATCAAATCTTAGGAGCAGCAAACACGTTGGACCTGGGCGACATGAAGACGTCATTGGTATTATGACGTAAACAGACTTTCACTTAGTTTTGACGTCGTAGTAATTACATGTTAATTTATGGACAAGTTCTCCCTTGATGTTTGTATTGCTATTTTATCAAACAAGTTCTCGCTTGATGTTTGTATTGCTATTTTATCAAACAAGTTCTCACTTGATGTTTGTATTGCTATTTTAAATACGGTTTAACTGTGCTATCAAACGTTGGGAAATTAGTTTGGTTCCAGAGTATTATTAGAACGGTAAATATACATGCTCTCCGAAAGTGGAATATACTCACTGGTTTGAGTGAATGTTCTTGACTAAAACGGCAATGAAATAAAATTGTTTAGACGACGTGTTCCTCTAACTACTACTGCTACTGCAACTATCACAGCTACTACTACCACTACTGCTCCCAACATCACAACTACTACTACCACTACTGCTCCCAACATCACAACTACTACTACCACTACTGCTCCCAACATCACAACTACTACTACCACTACTGCTCCCAACATCACAACTACTACTACCACTACTGCTCCCAACATCACAACTACTACTACCACTACTGCTCCCAACATCACAACTACTACTACCACTACTGCTCCCAACATCACAACTACTACTACCACTACTGCTCCCAACGTCACAACTACTACTACCACTACTGCTCCCAACATCACAACTACTACTACCACTACTGCTCCCAACATCACAACTACTACTACCACTACTGCTCCCAACATCACAACTACTACTACCACTACTGCTCCCAACATCACAACTACTACTACCACTACTGCTCCCAACGTCACAAGTACTACTATTGCTACCACCACCAGGAACACTCCTATCACAAAGATGCATCATCGACCATCTACTTCAATGACTATTACTACCACTTTCATAACTACTATTGCCACTTTCACAGCTGCTACTACCACAATATTCATAACTACTACAACCGCTTCTTCAAAAATCTGTGATGTGAGCGGTTAGAAATGGATGGAAAGAATTAAATTAACTTTATAAACCATAACGTGGTTAGAAATGGATGGAAAGAATTAAATTAACATTATGAACCATAACGTGGTTAGAAATGGATGGAAAGAATTAAATTAACATTATAAACCATAACGTGGCAGACGACACGCCTGACCTCATTTCAATATTTGTCAAATGTTATATCGTATTTAAATAATGAATTATTAGTTATTAAACAGCTGACGAACCCCTTATCCAGACCTGACATTAAAAAAAAACAATACTAACAGTTGGAAGAACACAAATACTAGTAACGTTTAGGAAAGATTTAATTTTGAAGAAAAAGCGTAATGGCTGCAAAAAGTGTAAAATCAGGAAGAACAAGTAAAGACTAAATATTTAAATTTGTGTCCACATGTTTATTTTGGTGACATAGTTCTTGGGACATGTAAACTGCAAATATTCTTATTAAACTACGAGTATGATGTTTATGTTCCTATAAAGATTAATTAATGATGCAAATATTCCTATTAAACTACGAGTGTGGTGTCATTATTCGTATAAAGTTAACCGTTACAGGTATTCCTATTAACTAAAAGCTGTGGTATAAATATTACGATAAAGTTAAGTAACTGTAGTAAATCTAAGATATAAAGACTTCACACCTGACTGTAATAAGCTAAGTAACTGTAATAAATCTAAGGTAACATCACAAGTAACTTTAATAAGAAAACGATATTCTTTGTTAATTGTATAACATACTATAAAAATAAAAAAAACAACTTTAAGTCTTTCTTGACTGTCAGGGAAGCCTAGGCAAATTATGCCGAGTTATCAAACATTTTGTATCTTATTAATGTTTTATTAACTGTTTTTATTTAATTTATGAGAGGTGTAGTTCTGCTCGTTGGATTGCACACTGATAGTTGTTTATGAGTTAGTAGTATGTAGTCGCTCAAAAGGTGAAGTAAAGGTCATTAACCAGAAACGAGACACCCATAATTGGTCATTTGCGTTTTGTATCATGACGTAGTGTTAATCTGCTAGCTGACCCAGAGTCCATGCATATATTCTCGTCAATGAATTAAATTCTTCAGATGTACACATTTCACAACAAAGGGTAGATAAGTGCGTCCATTTTGACAATGCTCATATAGTACAAAGTGGTAAATATTAGTAGACCTCTCTAAATTATTGTATTTCTCATTTGTAGAATGCTATGTAAAATTATTGTATTTCTCATTTGTAGAATGCTATGTAAAATTATTGTATTTCTCATTTGTAGAATGCTATGTAAAATTATTGTATTTCTCATTTGTAGAATGCTATGTAAAATTATTGTATTTCTCATTTGTAGAATGCTATGTAAAATTATTGTATTTCTCATTTGTAGAATGCTATGTAAAATTATTGTATTTCTCATTTGTAGAATGCTATGTAAAATTATTGTATTTATCAGGCTAGGTGGGACAGATGAATTTTAGAATTTTCTGCATATTAACTAATCTTCCTTTTATTATAATTTATTATTAAATTTAATTTGTTATCTTTACCCATTGTTACATAATATGTTATCTTTACCCATTGTTACATAATTTGTTATCTTTACCCATTGTTACATAATCTGTTATCTTTACCCATTGTTACATAATTTGTTATCTTTACCCATTGTTACATAATTTGTTATCTTTACACATTGTTACATAATTTGTTATCTTTACCCATTGTTACATAATTTGTTGTGAACGACAGGAAGCTAGCTGGGGCGGAGCCAGAGAAATAGAATTATAATTCTTAATTATTAAATAAAGGTGAAGATAACATTGCTAGCTTGGGCAAGTCAACTGATTTATCTGGTAGTGTGACATTGCATAATAGCCTGAATCTCTGGCATACTCATAGAAGATAGGTCAGACCATCTGGCTGTCGCTACCATTAGAAGTTAATCAATAACCAATATTGATATTCAGGAATCTTAAATAGAACAGTCATTAAACATAACTGGACACGTGACAATGGCTTTATAAAATGACAATAATATCTCACATCCGTGAATGTGAGTGTGTGTGTGTAGGTGTGCATTGTGCATATGAGTGTCTCAGTTTGTGTTTCTTTGGATGAGATGCCTGAGTGAATATATTTATCAGTGTGTGTGTGTGTGTGTGTGTGTGTGTGTGTGTGTGTGTGTGTGTGTGTGTGTGTGTGTGTGTGTGTGTGTATTTGTGTATTTGTGTGTGTGTGTGTTGCCTGAATATATTAATGTGTTTGTGTGTGTTTGTTGCCTGAATTAGTATATTTATGTCATGTGACAGGTAACAGCAAAATTGAAACAAGGCGAGATATATTTTACAGCGGGTAAGAACAAAAATAAAACAAGGTGGGAAATAGTTTACAGTGGGTAACAGAAAAAAGAAACCTGCCTAGAAAGGACCTCACCCTTTCGGGTAATTTAACCCCTTCTACCTTAACTCCTTTTGACAGGTTAGTTGGTTTTACCAAATTTGAGAATATATCACGTGAATAATTTACGGATTAAAAAATAACAAACAAGATTTCTATATTTTAATTTTAAAACGTTACAAAACTAACTGGTTTTCATGTAGATATGCAGAAGTACAAACACCCAAAGTATTAATTAGTGGGGAGAGATCGAATAGTTTCCTTAATGACGCCATATTTTTAAAATTTTTTTATTACTTAAAGTCTTACCTGTTTTAACTGTTCATCACTTGAAACCACCCGAGTTAGGATGTCAGCAGTGACGTAAGGCAAAATAAGAAGTTTACGGATGGCAAGGATGGGATCAAGGTCTTTGGTTATCTCCCGTAGAACGACTTGGGATTTATTCAGTTGTTTAATTGCATTTCTCACTCTGTCAGTGACCACTCGGTCTACGTCTGGTTGTGATAATTGGAGTTGTTGTTGATTTGACAGAACTGACTTTATCTCTCCGGTGATTATTCCATAGTGACGATGGATGACGAGAATGTCAAAGTCACCTTGTCTATGATCTTTGGAAAGATTTTGTGCTCGTAAGAACTGTTTGACAGCCGCCGCATAACATGGTTCTCCCAGGTAACCAGAAAACTGTAACTGTGAAATGACAAACATTGGTTCACTCTGCTCGCTGACCAGTTCTCGCAAAGAGAGTAACACTCGCTGTAGTGCCAAATCGTCCCGTGTATGGCTTTCCTGAACACGTTGAACATTGACCTGTGTAGAACTGGATTGAACTTTGACCGTTGTAGAAGTGGATTGAACGGCACTGGCTTGGACAGGATTACATTGCGGCACGAGCACAGACTGTCCGGCTACTGGGACCACGTCAAATGGTATCCTGGTGATGACCACTGGCGGGACGAAATATGTCTTGGTTTCATAATCAGGGTACCACGCACGAATACAATCCCGCCATACAGCCATGTTGTCCTGAGACGCCATGATGCCTTGTTCCTGGCTGACACAAACAAAACTCTAGTGTAGAAAACTGATACGACTGAAATATCCTTTCACTCTAAATCTGTGGTTATTAATTTAGTTCTTTCACTATTTTACCATAGCGACATAATGTTCCAAACACCTATCATATCTAAGTAGTAATCAACAAACTACTTCCTTGTAGTCAAGACTAACGTTACTGACTGTTTCTGTCACGTGCAACATCTACGCCATTATTCTCAGTGTAAGGCCACCAGTGTCAGTAGCCTATTATGTGTCGACACTAACAGGAAAAGGACCTGACAATGACTTTTGGTTATGACGTCACATCCGGCCTTGACCCCAGTGATGAACTAAGGGGAAGTGGAGTGAAAGAGACGGCCCGCTCCCAATGAGATCCAAACATAATTTGCAATTCTCCGTTGAAATATTAAAAGTGTGTGTGTTTAAGTGTTAATGACAAAATATTCCTTTTTAGTGAATACGTCAAGCCTTTTTTTTATTCAGACACACACACACACACACAAACACACACACACACACACACACACACACACTTACAGGGACACAAGAAAAAACGCAAACACATAGAAAATAAAATACACACAAGCACACACACATACACACGAACACAAGCACACAAAGTATTTCTTTCCTTTCTAATTTTTCAGTTACAATGAGTGAATGTGTCCCATATTGAATGTGTAATAACCTCTTGAGAAAGTTATAAACGACATAAAATAATAAAATAACACCGTATATTAGACAAGTATATCTTTTCATAAGAAATGTTTGACCAAAACAATTGTAGCATAATTGTCAAGAAGCACAGTAATCAACACAATTTATGTAAAACTCGTGATAATGAAGTGATGCATAATTTAAATCCACAATTACGTGTCAAAAATAAATCCTTCCACTATCTGTGACGTTTGTATAATGTTAAATATACATCCTGGTACTGTCCGTGACGTTTGTTTGCATGTTAAATATACATCCTGGTACTGTCCGTTACGTTTGTTTGCATGTTAAATATACATCCTGGTACTGTCCGTGACGTTACGTGTTAAAAATACACCCTCGTACTGTGTGTGGCGTTTGTTTGTGTGAATGCAGGAGGAGAGAAAGACGAGAAAGAATAAAGAATTATTTTAATTAGTTCTCTTCTGCTTGCTGAAAAAATTAACTCATTTCCCCAATTACACACGCGCGCATTTTCTAGAAACAAATACATGGACATACAATGGACAGAACGCGTCACGAACTGTCTAGTCTGTACTGGACACAACAAATACATTATCTCGTCTAGTCTATACTAAACACAACAATTACATTAGCTCTGTCTAGTCTACACTAAACACAACAATTACATTAGCTCCGTCTAGTCTATACTAAACACAACAATTACATTAGCTCTGTCTAGTCTACACTAAACACAACAAATACATTATCTCGTCTAGTCTATACTAAACACAACAATTACATTAGCTCTGTCTAGTCTACACTAAACACAACAATTACATTAGCTCCGTCCAGTCTATACTAAACACAACAATTACATTAGCTCTGTCTAGTCTACACTAAACACAACAATTACATTAGTTCTGTCTAGTCTACACTAAACACAACAATTACATTAGCTCTGTCTAGTCTACACTAAACACAACAATTACATTAGCTCTGTCTAGTCTACACTAAACACAACAATTACATTAGCTCTAAGCCCCCAGACTCCCTTGGTGAATACCATCCCTGTAATACATAGAGCAGGACAGGACGAGATATGGAGTGAAGAATTATAAAAAGGAATTTAATAAAGAAATAAAGTTAAATAAAATACGGAGTCAAGAATTGTACTTTTAAAGGAATTTAATAAATAAATGAAGTTAAATAAAATACAGAGGCAAGAATTATACTTTTAAAGGAATTTAATAAATAAATGAAGTTAAATAAAATACAGAGGCAATAATTATAATTTTATCGGAATTTAATAAATAAATGAAGTTAAATAAAACAGAAAACAATGAAGTACATGTCCAGGTAGATTCAGATAAAATGTGGCTCAAAATGACGTCATTATTTATGAGGAATTTTAGTGCACATAGTAATAGCAATGTTCATTCTCTTTTGACTGTTCTAATTAACTTATATTTTTCACTCGGATGACCAAGAGAAAACCTGTCCCATCAGCTTAGCTTACTCTGCGTGACACTTTTCACATCAAGTCTGAGTGTATTATTTTGGGCCGAGGGATGCTGGGTCCTCTCATACAGATGTTAAGACTTTATGTAGTCGGAGAGAAAGACAAGGTCAACCAGGAATTACATCACTAGTTTAGAAAGATTTAAAGTAATAAAGTCTAAACTATTATTTGTCGCCGCTATACCCTTTGGTGACGTAATAATGAATTATATCAAATATGTGTAATTAGTTATGATACATCTACAAGTGCCGATGCAGAGTGTGGTTCACTCTAGACGAACAGATGACAAGATGTAATCAATAGATTGTACGAAAACAAAGATAGAAATTACTTCACTAACAAATACACAGAAATTTAATAAAATTAACAAGATTTAGAAAAACAAGTTCATCCTAAGCCAGTTTGCTACACTGTAGTCAATTTCTTAATGGACACTCAGCTTATGTGCTGGAATGATGACACAGTCTTGTAGACTTAGATCTAACACAGTCTTGTAGACTTAGATCTGACACAGTCTTGTAGACTTAGATCTAACACAGTCTTGTAGACTTAGATCTGACACAGTCTTGTAGACTTAGATCTGCCACAGTCAATGGCTCAGCACATCCCACTCAAGCCAGGGACAATGTTTAGTCACGATAAACAGAACTGCCATACAGGCAACCAGCCACACAGGCAAGCAAAAACAGGCAGCTACAAAACAAGCAGCTGAAAATAAAAACCCTGCAACACAAACAATTGCAAAGCCTAAGTGTCCAGTCAATTGCTCTATTAATAAATACTAAGTTTGGCATAAGCCTCTGAAAGAATTTTAAAAAAATAAAATAAAATATAGCATATAACATCCTAATAAAGCCTAACCATTCATACAATACAAAGACGTTGTACCTTATGCAGCCAAGGAATTTGCTCTCATATACAACCTGTGGCTGGGAGGGACTACGGTTCCAGTTGCCACCCAAAGACAAATTTCAGAAACGAGTGAAGATAAAATTTCGCTATGGGACTTTTATCACCCTTGGGATCACACCTGCGTCTATTAGACACGCTTTCGAACCGACCAAATACTTAGCGCTAATACGGATTATGCCTTTCTAATGACTTCTAAACTGTTCAGGACCTCACTTCTAAATGACGCAATACACACACGTCATTCAAATTACAATAACGTACAATTTAAATACGACAATGAAAATTCATCAGGTGATTGTTGGCTCAAGAATCGTCTTGATAGGATATTGTGTGACGTCATCCAATGAATTCTGGCTCAAGAATCGTCTTGATAGGATATTGTGTGACGTCATCAGGTGAATGCTGGCTCAAGAATCCTCTTGATAGGATATTGTGTGACATCATCAAGTGAACGCTGACTCAAGAATCGTCTTGATAGGATATTGTGTGACGTCATCAGGTGATTGCTGGCTGAACAATCGTCTTGATTGGATATTGTGTGACGTCATCAAGTGAACACTGACTCATGAATCGTCTTGATAAGATATTGTGTGACGTCATCAAGTGAATGCTGGCTCAAGAATCGTCTAGATATGATATTGTGTGACGTCATCAGTTGAACGCTGGCTCAAGAATCGGCTTGATAGGATATTGTGTGATGTCATCAGGTGAATGCTGGCTCAAGAATCGTCTTGTTAGGATATTGTGTGACGTCATCAGTTGAACGCTGGCTCAAGAATCGGCTTGATAGGATATTGTGTGACGTCATCAGGTGAATGCTGGCTCAAGAATCGTCTTGTTAGGATATTGTGTGACGTCATCACTTGAATGCTGGCTCAAAAATCGTCTTGATAGGATATTGTGCGTCTTCGTCATCTGTGGTCTACCACTGCAAATGATTCAGTTGTGTTTAAAAGAAAGACTCAGAACCTTTGTGCTCTAACTGACAATTAAACTGAGTGAGAGTAGAGTGAGGTTTATAGCGCGTGTTTTTTCTGACTCACTATGACTTGTAAATTTCATATGTAGCGTGTGTTTGTTCTAACTTACTATAACTTGTACATTTCATATTTGTCATTTTTATTTTAAAATTATTTTATCTTTCTCATTATCTTGATTAGTTTTATAACTGATCAATAATTGGGATCGACTGGAGCGAGCTATATATTGAGTGACTGATTGTCAAGTTCAATAAGAGGAGAAGATAATATTTCGTGATCCCAAAGGCAACGTTAACTAGTCTGCTCGTCATTGTGTTCAGTTGAATAATTGCCCCACTAGATTATTGCACCAGGAGTTAACATAGTCTGCTCCTCATTGTGTTAAGTTGAATAATTGCCCCACTAGATTATTGCACCAGGAGTTAACACAGTGACAGAAGGAGGAGGCAAGGCCACGGGCTGTTATTAGTATGATATTTAACTACAAAAATTAAACTCTCGATAATTAATACTATAACAGGGTCATATACGAACCCCGCACGTAATGAGAATGATAAAGGGGATAATACCACACTGTCAACAAATACAAGTTAAATACGTATTTATACCGTCCATAAATATAAATTAAATACGTCCTCATACCGTCCACAAATATAAGTTAAATAAGTCCCGGTGGTGTCCATAAATTACATGTTGAATACGTCCTTGTTCTGTCAACAAATAATACAAGTACAGATTAAATACGTCATTGTACTGTCCAAAATAGTACAAGATAGTACTTGTTTTACTTGTCCTGGTATTGTTCATATACACAGAAACACAGTTGTTTACTACTTGGACTCAGGTTAAATTACAAATAGAAAATGTGCAATATACAATCTCTCCAGTACTGTTAAATTAAATCACAAATAGAAAAATGGCGGTCCACAATCTCTCTTGTACTGTCAAGTTAAATGACAAATAGAAAAATGGCGGTATACAATCTGTCTTGTACTGTTAAGTTAAATTCTATTTACTTCCTGTATTGAATTCCTTACTGCGTGATTTCAAAGACATACTTCCTACTTCTAATTCCTTTCCTTATGTCAGTATTAATCCTAAGTCTACTCCCTCTCTCCAATCACAAGCTACATGTCAGTATTAATCTTGAGTATTACATGTCAGTATAAAGCTTGACTGCTACATGTCAGTATAAAGCATGAGTGCTACATGTCAGTATAAAGCTTGACTGCTACATGTCAGTATAAATCTTGAGTGCTACATGTCAGTATAAAGCTTGACTGCTACATGTCAGTATAAAACATGAGTGCTACATGTCAGTATAAAGCTTGACTGCTACATGTCAGTATAAATCTTGAGTGCTACATGTCTGTATAAAGCTTGACTGCTACATGTCAGTATAAAGCTTGAGTGCTACATGTCAGTATAAAGCATTAGTGTTACATGTCAGTGTAAAACTTGAGTGTTACATGATGTTATAAAGTGAAATTAATGCAGTTTGAAGATGACTTTTCCAGTTTGAAGATGACTTTTCCAGTCAATGACAGAGATGGTATATAAAGTGAAATTAAGAGGTTTGAAGATGACTTTTTCAGTCAATGACAGGGATGGTATATAAAGTGAAATTAAGAGGTTTGAAGATGACTTTTTCAGTCAATGACAGGGATGGTATATAAAGTGAAATTAAGAGGTTTGAAGATGACTTTTTCAGTCAATGACAGGGATGGTATATAAAGTGAAATTAATGCAGTTTGAAGATGACTTTTCCAGTTTGAAGATGACTTTTCCAGTCAATGACAGAGATGGTATATAAAGTGAAATTAAGAGGTTTGAAGATGACTTTTTCAGTCAATGACAGGGATGGTATATAAAGTGAAATTAAGAGGTTTGAAGATGACTTTTCCAGTCAATGACAGGGATGGTATATAAAGTGTAATTAAGAGGTTTGAAGATGACTTTTTCAGTCAATGACAGGGATGGTATATAAAGTGTAATTAAGAGGTTTAAATGGAAGACATGGGTAAGAGAAGGACACTGAAGTAGGTCTCTTTCTTGAAAATAATTCCTCCAAACACGTACGAGAGGAGAACGAATAAGTACGTCACGTGTATTAGTTTTATCCAGACGTCATGACAACAAGTACGTCACGTGTATTAGTTTTATCCAGACGCCATAACAACAAGTACGTCATGTGTATTAGTTTTATCCAGACGTCATAACAACAACTAAAAGTTACATTTTCCAAATATAAATTAAAATCTATAATGAAATGACTAATCTGATTTACCTCTTGTTATGACAGTATACAGAGTGTGTGTCATTGATAAGATTGTGCTAAGATTTATATTTAAATGAATAATAACAAAGATTTTATTTATCACTCCCAACGAAATGTAGATGTGCATAATAAAATTAAAATGTGTTTTTTATTGAAATTATATATATATATGGCTGTATTTCCTAAAATCATGTCCACATATGGCTGTATTTCTTAAAATCATTTCTACATATGGCTGTATTTCTTAAAATCATGTCCACATATGGCTGTATTTCTTAAAATCATGTATATAATTATTTCAATTGTACTTCTTTTATTTGTTAGGAAATGCGTTTTATGTTTAACCATTTCTCTTGATATTGAAAGGTAATGATTTCTAAATAATATATTCTACTTTTATTTTTTCTCTTGAGGTTGAACGGAATGATTTCTAAATGATATATTCTATTTATATTTTAACACTCTAGCTGTAAATTTAAAGTAATGTTTACAATTTTTAATTAGTTTACTTTTCTATTGTGTTAAGTGTGTAAACATTTATGTCATATTTATAAATTCACACACGTATATAAAACTAATGTAGATATCGTGATTTGTCTATTTTTAGATTCCAACAACTAGTGTCCTGGAATAAATGTAGTATATATGTATTCCAATTTAAGAAACTCTTATATATTAACAATGGTATTAACATTGTGTGGCTCAATTATAGTTAGTCAATAAATATATTTCAATTTAAGAAACTCTTATATATTAACAATGGTATTAACATTGTGTGGCTCAATTATAGTTAGTCAATAAATATATTTCAATTTAATAAATTATATATTAGCAATAGTATTAACATTGTGAAGCTCAGTTTTATATATATATATATATTAAACCAGAATTAGATGAACCTGAATGATTATATACAGCCTTCAAAACCACACTTGAATTCACAGAAAAAACTGTTGAAATATGAAATATATCAAGGGTAACTACAATAAAGATAAAAGTAAGAGAGAAAATGGCAAACTGAGGTTTTATTTATACAAATAAATAGTACAAGACATTGGTAAACCACATATTTGTCTGCCTAATGCTGTAGGTCGACAAAAGGCTGGTTTTTAAGCATGGTTGGTCTGCTTAAGTCTGTGGATAGGATTATATATATATATTTCAATTTAATAAACCCCTACATATTATCAATGGTATTAACATTGTGTACCTCCGCTATAGCTAGTCAATATATATTTCAATTTAAGAAAGTCCTATATATTAACAATATTATTAACATTGTGTACCTCCGCTATAGCTAGTCAATATATATTTCAATTTAAGAAACTCCTATATATTAACAATATTATTAACATTGTACACTTCACTTATTATTAGTCAATATATATTTCAATTTAATTTAATGTGTGGCAGGTCGGATACTAAAGCTTAGAACACGTGACTAAAGACAATAGTGTACTAATAAAATAAAATAATAAATGTGTGATAGGTCGGATACTAAATCTTCACAGTTACCGTTCCTATCACCAGTGAGAGAGGGGCAAGCACGATACAGGATGTGTGTTGCCCTTGGTTAGAGCCCTTTACTATTGTATCCGTGTTATGTTAGTGGGCGAGTATCATCTGCACAGGGTGCCTTGCTGAGAAGTGGGGTCAAGAAGTGCTCCATTTGTTTCCACAGCATTGTATTTTTGCACGAATGTATGTATGCCCTAAATGTATGGAAACATCGTGCAGCATTGGATACAATTCCTTGCTTCATTACAAAAATCCCGTTTTATTAACTGTGTGTGTACATTGCTTCTGAGCATCATTGGTGGTCAAGTGACGTCACATCTGGCTGCGCACACGAGTGGTGTGTGTCAAAATTTTGGAACAGGAAGCGAAACGTCAGTAAATTATATTTCAGGAAATACAAGATGGCGAGGTCAATTGTAGGAAACGCTATCTGTGTGTTGCCATATTTAGTCACGCGGTGCGAGGTCAACTGTAGGACCGCTGTCAGCGTGTTGCCAGATTTAATCATACGGTGCGAGGTCAACTGTAGGAAACGCTGTCTGTGTGTTACAAGATTTAGTCACACTGTGCGAGCAAAAGGGTCTGTGTAATTCCCAACCAATTGGTGACTATTACATAATGTAGCAATTCTAACTGATACAGTAGTACGTAATTTAACAATTTTGATAAAGTAGTACATTATGTAACAATTCTAACTGATACAGTAGTACATAGTGTAGCAATTCTAACTGATACAGTAGTACATAGTGTAGCAATTATACAGTAGTACATAGTGTAGCAATTCTAACTGATACAGTAGTACATAATATAGCAATTCTAACTGATACAGTAGTACATGATGTAGCAATTCTAACTGATACAGTAGTACATAATGTAGCAATTCTAACTGATACAGTAATACATAATGTAGCAATTCTAACTGATACAGTAGTACATAATGTAGCAATTCTAACTGATACAATAGTACATAGTGTAGCGATTCTGATACATTAGTACATAGTGTAGCAATTCTAACTGATACAGTAGTACATAATGTAGCAATTCTAACTGATACAGTAGTACATAATGTAGCAATTCTAACTGATACAGTAGTACATAGTGTAGCAGTTCTAACTTATACAGTAAGCTGCATTATTTTCTGCCATTACTTATATCGTGGATCCATTTTATTATGGTTACGATAACAATTTAACGTCGCAATTCAACAAGTTAAAGAACAAAAAATGGATTTTATTATTTATTAATGTTCCTTTAATAACAAATATTGGACTGTGGAGGCTTTATGACCACACTGGCATGTTTTACGCCCTTGGTAAATATGTACGCTGTAGTTGTTTACCAAAGACTTACCCCACAATTTGATCTATTTACAATAGAGTGTATTGAGCTACATCTAATAACTATTCACTGTAAAATGGTGTAAGCCACATCTATGAACTATTTACACTAAAGTGTCATTAGCCACACCTTTGAACTACTTACAACAAAGTGCCATTAGCCACACCTTTGAACTACTTACAACAAAGTGTCATTAGCCACACCTTTGAACTACTTACAACAAAGTGTCATTAGCCACACCTTTGAACTACTTACAAAAAGTGCCATTAGCCACACCTTTGAATTACTTACTACAAAGTGTAGTTAGCCACGCCTTTGAATTACTTACTACAAAGTGTCGTTAGCCACACCTTTCAACTACCTACTACAAAGTGTCGTTAGCCACACCTTTCAACTACCTACTACAAAGTGTCATTAGCCACACCTTTGAATTACTTACTACAAAGTGTCGTAAGACATCTATTGACAAATTATCTTAATGTACAGATTCATAGATATTTCATTGCATTACCGACAAAGCCAACAATTATGAAGTACATTAAATGATGGACACAAATTTTGTATTTCTGTCCCCGTACTCAGTACATAAATGGTGGAATCGCGAGCAATCCTTTAAAACGAGGTTTTCCATTAGTAAATGAATGGATTTCGTTTTTCTCGTCCCTTTATCTTTCGTTTCTTTCTTCTTTAAAATAAATATAGTTTCAAGTAGTTCCATTAAGTGCAAAAATGTGTGCACTATTTGTTCTATATAAAACATAGATTTTAAGTAGCAACTAAGAGGATCGACTGATAAATAGTCTATAAGGTAAAATATTGAGTCTTCTTGCTTAAAAACAATGATATGTGCTAAATTTGAACATAGAATTCAAGTGCTAGCCAGTCTTTTACTTCATTTGTAGACTAATTTATTACAAGTAGACTGGGCGACCATGCAATAAAAATAAATTCGTTAGTTCACTGGTATGAATCCACTTATAGATTTCTATTGGCAGTTCACTCATACCTCACTAGTACCACTCACATCCCACACATACCCACTCACAACTCATTAATTAATTAACTAGTATCCACTCATAAGTCATTAACTATTATCCACTCATACCTCACTAGTACCACTCATAACCCACACATATCCACCCATACCTCACTTGTACCACTTATAACCTACACATATCCACTCATAACTCATTAACTAGTATCCACTCATAACTCATTAACTAGTATCCACTCATAATTCACTACTATCCACTCATAACTCATTAACTAGTATCCACTCATAACTCATTAGCTACTATCCACTTATAACTCATTAACTAGTATCCACTCATAACTCATTAACTAGTATCCACTCATAATTCACTAATATTCACTCATATCTAACTAGTATCAGTAGCACTAACAATATCACAGATTGGTGTGACATAATAATAAATTGCCTTAATGCTAAGTTTAATAAAGGCTATTATTTCTGTGTAGTTTGCAATCTGTGAGTTCTGAACAAGCAATCACTGGATTAGTTACTGTCTACTTAAGCGAATAGCCATTATAGATGGTGATATCAGATCAGATATACATAATATGTAGCTTAAATTCCCCTAGTCATTGGTCAGTCAGATTTGATATACTGAATATGTAGCTTAATGTTCCTAGTCATTGGTCAATCAGATTTGATATCAAAATATATAGCTTAATTTCCCCTAGTCATTGGTCAGTTAGATTTGATATACAGAAACTATAGCTTAATGTCCCCTAGTCATCAGTCAAACAGTCAGATTTGATATACAGAATGGGTAGCTTAATATCCCTAGTCACTGGTCAACCCCTCCCCACCAACTCCCTATTCTTCCTGTAAGGTTGTTGTGGACTGACTCTAGTGCTGACTGAGAGGAAAGTGAAGTAACCTCGATCAAATCGATTGCTGTTTTTTTTTTTAATACTTAGACACTGTGGTGAAAAGTGCTGTCAACAGGTACCCGGGTAGTAAAATTGTGAACGGGTACTCGTGATAACGTGGCCGATGTCTATACACCAGCTATGGAACTGCACAGCTGAGGATGATGTGCAAAAAATAGATAATGCAAAGAAAACTGACAGAGGGGGAGCAAGCAAATCACACTTTAGATGAGAGAACTGACACTGGTGGCTCAATACACCCCCCCACCCCCTCTGGTCACACCCACATTGTGCATGTAGATTTCAGCCTGATAAATCGTGCAGGCGTTGGAAAATAATCCCTCACTCTACGGGGGATTCATTTTAAAATAAAATCTCCGAGATAGAAAATGTATTCTCTCAGATTAAAATAAAATCCCCCATGGATGTAAAATAAATCCACCCCAAAATAAATTCACCTGGCGGGGGAAGATTCAGACTTTAATCAATTAAATTTACGTTGTAGCTTCAGTTTAATAGGCCGAGCTATTCCATAATTCTTTGTTCTAGGCTGCTTCTGTTGAGTTGTTTATAAAAATCTAACAGTTTGAGAACTGTTTTGAGTGCAGTTAAACTTGCATCTAAGTCTCACCCCATCAGAGGAGAGCCAGAAGTGCAGCACTCGATAGTGGCTACGTCATCCGGTTTCGCGACGTCATACTGCAGAGCTCTGTTGCCTTATGCAGTGCATTGTTAATACAGTTAAGGGGGAGACTTTATTTGATGATACCGGCCGTTTGTTGGCTCACGCACTGAGCAGTCACTGTTCCTAGATCTAATTATATTTATGGATGACATGGTTCACTATAGCTCGCGCCCTTTGTATTAACACGTGGAGCATGAAGTAAGACTTCAGTAAACAAACTTGTCAGTATTTTAATGTCAATAAATTAAATAATAATGTTGTAATATTTTTAATATGGGTAAGACCTCGTCTGGTGGAGTCACGCCATGTGATTGGATAGTGGCGCAGCGAAATGCATTCTCTGAGATGAAATTTTATCGGCAACGTTTACTTTATGTAATGATTAATCATATTCAAAATAAAAGTTTGTAAATATAAGTAGCTTTGAGTAGAGATCACGAGTTGCGATGGAGATTATTCAAAATCTGGAAGGGTACCCGAGCAGCATTTTAAAAAAAAATTGACAGCCCTAGTCATGAACAACTAGGATGCAGTAATACTGTTTTTTGGAATGCTTGGACCCTGTCGTGAACAACTAGAATTACTGTAATAGTGCTTTATTGGAATGCTTGGACCCTGTCATGAACAACTAGAATTACTGTAATAGTGCTTTATTGGAATGCTTGGACCCTGTCGTGAACAACTAGAATTACTGTAATAGTGCTTTATTGAAATGCTTGGACCCTGTCATGAACAACTAGGATTACTGTAATAGTGCTTTATTGGAATGCTTGGACCTTGTCGTGAACAACTAGAATTACTGTAATAGTGCTTTATTGGAATGCTTGGACCCTGTCGTGAACAACTAGGATGCAGTAATACTGTTTTTTGGAATGCTTGGACCCTGTCGTGAACAACAAGGATGCAGTAATACTGTTTTTTGGAATGCTTGGACCCTGTCGTGAACAACTAGAATTACTGTAATACTGTTTTTTGGAATGCTTGGACCCTGTCGTGAACAACTAGGATTGCTGTAATACTGTTTTTTGGAATGCTTGGACCCTGTCGTGAACAACTAGAATTACTGTAATAGTGCTTTATTGGAATACTGAGAGCCTGTCATGAACAACTAGGATTCCCTAAAATCCTTGTCTATATATTTCTAATTTATTTAAATTCCTTGCCTCTATATATTTCTAATTTATCTAAATTCCTTGCCTCTATGTATTTCTAATTTATTTAAATTCATCGTCTCTATATATTTCTAATTAATCTAAATTCCTTTTCTCTGTATATTTCTAATTTATCTAAAGTCCTTGTCTCCATATATTTCTAATTTATCTAAAGTCCTTGTCTCTATATATATTTCTAATTTATGTAAAATCCTTGTCTCTATATATTTCTAATTTATCTAATTTCATTTTTACCAATTTATAAATTCAAAATTATCATTCAAAATACAACTTATTATAACTGATGCTAATTCTTCTGTCACACAATATAATACACAAATACAATTTAAATTTTCATTAATACTATCAAAGTCAGTAAAAAAAAAAAAAAAACAAAACAAAAACCAGACTTACCTATAGATTTCCAAGCTTCTTTCTCTTAGTTCACTTTTGTGCAGAGTAAGATCTTTGATTAACTTTGAGACGCCGTCTACCACACTGATGACCTTGTCCATTAACCAGTTCGATGTAAGAAAACGTCATCCATGCTTCCTTCTGACTTTAATTGACGCATGCGTAGACACCTCCTGTCTTATCACGTCACAGTTGTTTCCTAGTCAAGCTGCACTCACTTTCGGTTCGAGTGCTAGCGATGAAAATTTCAACAATGCTGACTATAACTAATTCCACTTATACTTAATAATTGCCGACTCAATCTTTCACCCTTTCGCCATTTATAAACGTATATATTTCTGTTCCTATGGCGACATATGCAACACATTCATATATCTCCTAAGTTTCAAGTTTTACTTACCTCTTGGGTTTCCATTATTTAAATAATAATTATGATTTATGAATATATGAAAATTTACAATTAAATAACAATGCAATTCACATTTTGTGAAGTTCACTTTTATCATTTCACTTCAAGATGCATTTTATATTCATTTTTTCCTTCAATGTATCATTTCACTTCTAGCCACTCTTTCATGTCCATTTCTCCCTCACCATCATGAGCCTGGTCATAGCTCACCATCATGAGCCTGGTCATAGCTCACTGTCATCAGTCTTCTCATAGCTCACCATCATGAGCCTGGTCATAGCTCACCATCATGAGTCTGGTCATAGCTCACTGTCATCAGTCTTTTCATAGCTCACCATCATGAGCCTGGTCATAGCTCACCATCATGAGTCTGGTCATAGCTCACTGTCATCAGTCTTTTCATAGCTCACCATCATGAGCCTGGTCATAGCTCACCATCATGAGTCTGGTCATAGCTCACTGTCATCAGTCTTCTCATAGCTCACCATCATGAGCCTGGTCATAGCTCACCATCATGAGTCTGGTCATACCTCACTGTCATCAGTCTTCTCATAGCTCACCATCATGAGCCTGGTCATAGCTCACCATCATGAGCCTGGTCATAGCTCACCATCATGAGTCTGGTCATAGCTCACTGTCATCAGTCTTCTCATAGCTCACCATCATGAGCCTGGTCATAGCTCACCATCATGAGTCTGGTCATAACTCACTGTCATGAATCTGGTCATAGCTCACTGGACCAATCAACCGAACGATCACGTGCATCAGTTTATTAATATTTCAGAATATCCTCATAGATGAAATTGTATCAATTCGCTTATAGCGCAATAGTGTCATTACACTTGTGGCTCACTATATCATTCTACCCATATCACAATAATGGTATCAATTCACTCACAACTTATATAAATATAACCAGTCCCCACCAACATGATAAAATATTTCACTCATAACTCACTAGTGTCCAATCAATCACCCTTAGTAGCATTTCACCCAGTAGTCCCATGTCACTCATATTCATAACGCAGAAATATCATTTTACTCATAACTCATTAGTATCATTTCACCCAGTAGTAGGATTTTACTCATAACTCAGTAATATCATTTCACCCAGTAGTACCATTTTACTCATAACTCAGTAGTATCATTTCACCCAGTAGTACCATTTCACCCAGTAGTACCATTTTACTCATAACTCAGTAATACCATTTTACTCATAACTCAGTAGTACCATTTCACTTATAACTCAGTAGTACAATTTTACTCTGTGATGCCCAGAAGTCTCTCTTTCTTAATTTTGAACCTAGGTGTTGATAGGTATTTAATTTTTCATGCTCTTTACGAGATAAAGCCAACGGATGGGGGTGATTTGTGACTCGAGCTGTTAAAACGTGAAGTCACAGAGCGCAGCTGACTGACTGACAGTGGGCGATAGGACTTCCGCCAGACTGTTAAATTACGATCACCGCATAATTAGTTTGGACAGACAGCTGGAAGGGGGACAAAGGAAGGGTACACTAAGACTCCTTTGAAGTAGGGCAGGTCTCGCTAAAAAATGCTAGGTGCACTACGTGATGTGAGCGCGGGTGTAAAGAATGGTTCCGGTTAATTGATGCTTGGGTTTATATATACCCAGTCAAGCCTTTATACAATTACTTGTGACATGGGTTTATATATACTCAGTTAAGCCTTTATACATACAATTACTTGTGACATGGGTTTATATATACTCAGTCAAACCTTTATACAATTACTTGTGACTTGGGTTTATATATACTCAGTCAAGCCTTTATACAATTACTTGTGACATGGGTTTATATATACTCAATCAAGCCTTTATACATACAATTACTTGTGACATGGGTTTATATATACTCAGTTAAGCCTTTATACAATTACTTGTGACATGGGTTTATATATACTCAGTTAAGCCTTTATACATACAATTACTTGTGACATGGGTTTATATTATACTCAGTCAAGCCTTTATATAATTACTTGTGACATGGGTTTATATATATCCAGTCAAGCCTTTATACAATTACTTGTGACATGAGTTTATATATACTCAGTCAAGCCTTTATACAATTACTTGAGACATGGGTTTATATATACTCAGTCAAGCCTTTATACAATTACTTGTGACATGGGTTTATATATACTCAGTCAAGCCTTTATACAATTACTTGCGACAAAATATTTTCCGAGTCCGGTAGAAGGCAACCGATAGCCAGTGGTAAGATGTTTGATCAATAATGTGAGAATGGACTTAGAATAATTTTATGTTAACTGTATTGTTTAACATATATCAAATCAATGCATGAACAATACATTTTTGATTAACTCATTAATATGTATAATTTATGTTAGAAATTATGTATTGGTGAATGAAGCGTGTATGAGGGTTAACAATTCTCTTGCAGACGTTCTATGTTGAATTACTAGAGAGAGAACTAGAGAGAGAGAGACTGGAAAGTTTTGAATTTGAATCTAAACACCACGTCCCAATGTCGTTGCAGTGGGCGAGCCCACTTTGTAGCTACAGTTTTGACTTTTCAACCTTCAACTGTCGGCTTTCTCCTTTGGTCTTGATCTTGGTGGCGTCCTTGATGCAGAACCTGTGACATGCATTACATCTTGAGAGAGGCTTCTGTAGTCGTTGGACTACTGCCTACCCCGGATTTCCAGGGTCGTAAAAGCAGATACAACAAACACTCTTGGCTGTCCTATTTCCAGACGGATCTTATTGTGCTCAACAGACTGTGTAATGATTCTATTGTGCTCAACAGACTCTGTAATGATTCTATTGTGCTCAACAGACTGTGTAATGATTCTATTGGGCTCAACAGACTCTGTAATGATTCTATTGTGCTCAACAGACTGTGTAATGATTCTATTGTGCTCAACAGACTGTGTATAATGGTCCTATTGTGCTCAACAGACTGTGTAAACGAGTAAAGGGTTCGCTGCTATTGTGCTGACTGTATAACCTCTTCAATTGATTTCGCTACGACGATGCATCTGCAGAACAGGTCATGAAATCAATTAATTATCTCTACCGTTTTTGCTTTCTATACTCATTATAGAATAGTAAAACTGTTTAGAACTTTAGAGAGTGTTCCTTCAGATAGTCATTGTAGAATATTGTTTGTGTAAGAGAAAGGACTTGATGAATACTTAAGCATTTAATGTATATACGTGAACTATTTCAAACCTAGTTGCATTTTGTGATAAATGCATTTATTTTATAATAAATCTGTTATCTTTTGTTACATCCTTCTTACGCATTTACATATGTCTAGATCTGGGTGAACGGGGGTTCGTAAGTCAATTGTTTGGATATAAGTTAGTTAATACTGTGAAATTACAAAATACCTGATATAACAATACAATTAAAATGTCATATTAAGGACAATAGATTACTGAAATAATAGAATGGTAGACATGAATTTATGCTTATCATAATTTGATTTCCAGCATTGATTTTATAGAAAATGTTTAATTACAGGCATTATCTATAGTGAGATATCACAAATTGCCTATTGTTATATCTTCAATAGTAAGATATTCAAAAGGTACATTATAAATAGGTATGAAGTTGATTGGAGGTATTTCTTATAATTTAATATCCAGTATTTATGTCTGATATTTTGGCAAGTTTTACAGACATTTCCTATAAATCAATATCCAGTATTTATGTCTGTTGTATTGGCAATGGTTACAGACATTTCCTATAAATTAATTTCCAGTATTTATGTCTGTTGTATTGGCAATGGTTACAGACATTTCCTATAAATTAATTTCCAGTATTTATGTCTGTTGTATTGGCAATGGTTACAGACATTTCCTATAAATTAATTTCCAGTATTTATGTCTGCTGTATTGGCAATGGTTACAGACATTTCCTATAAATTAATTTCCAGTATTTATGTCTGTTGTATTGGCAATGGTTACAGACATTTCCTATAAATTAATTTCCAGTATTTATGTCTGCTGTATTGGCAATGGTTAGAGACATTTCCTATAAATTAATTTCCAGTATTTATGTCTGCTGTATTGGCAATGGTTACAGACATTTCCTATAAATTAATTTCCAGTATTTATGTCTGCTGTATTGGCAATGGTTACAGACATTTCCTATAAGTTAATTTCCAGTGTTTGTAGTAGTTTGGGTAATGATTGTAGACATTCCTTTGTAATTTAAAACCCTATATGTATATGTATCTGGTAGTTTTGGCACATTTACTATAGCAGTTATTACTTTTATCCAAGAGAGAAAAATATTACTATTTGTACAAAGTGTATCATAGTTTACTGAAGACACATATTTCTATTTGTACAAGTGTGTCATAGTTTAGTGAAGACACATATTTCTATTTGTACAAGTGTGTCATAGTTTACTGAAGACAGATATTTCTATTTGTACAAGTGTTTCATAGTTTAGTGAAGACACATATTATTTTTTGTACAAAGTGTGTCATAGTTTAGTGTAGTTCGTATGGACTCTTACATTCGTAGTTTTTTTTTTTTTTTTAAAGATATTGTAATCTCTCTTTTCTTGTTCTCTATCTCTCTATATATAATTGTGTGTGAGTGTGTGTGTGTGTGCGCGCGCGTGTGTATGTGTGTGTGTGTGTGTGTGTGTTTGTGTGTGTGCGCGCGCGTGTGTGTGAGAAATATATTCTAAGAGTAAATACTAAAACTTTCTTCTTTGTCTGCTAAAGAGTGTTCACAACTCCTTGTTTTGAAATACAAATTCTGGACTTGAGTGAGTGTTAGAGCCATAAATATGTATTACATTGCTGTCATAGAGAAATAACCACTACTCATTTAAAAATCTTTAATTTTATCAATAGAGAAATGAATAACTCTGTAACAAGGGGAAATTACTCTTTATTGTTGATGTACACAACAATGACGCAAACAAATGACGTTTCACTACTCATGACGTCACAGTCCATGACGTAGTAGCGAGCAAGACGATACAAAACAGTTTTCAGTGAAATGTAATCAGTGTCAAAGATAAAAATAATAAAACGTTAGTGAACTAAATTTAACCCCAGCGATATTCGTGTTGATATAAAATAAAATTTGTAAATAATAACGAGTAACCAGTACACCCGTTATGTGTTTTGTCTCAACGTGTGTTCACATTCACTACAAATGGCCAGTGAACACCGACAGTTTAAGTTAACAGTTAAATGACAGATAACATTCACGACACACAACAACGCCGACGATCTCCATCAGACACGGGCACGTCGACCACCACCAGCTGTGCAGTGCAGCGAGACATGGCGAATAACCTATCTTGAAACTCAATTTGTTCATCAGTGAAATCATCATCAACACCTGGAACTCTGCCTGGCAGACATACCACCACCTTCCGCTCTAAACCATGAACATATCCAAAGTGTGTCACAGTCACCACGTCACTCTGTCTCACCGCCGTGTCACACACATCTGTTGACCTTTGCCCCTTTCTTATCACACGCACAGGTATGCCAGCATCACAAAGACCGCGCACCACGCCGTTAGCTGTTGACGTCACACGCCCCGCCTCGTCCTTGACGTCGTCACGTAGGTCATAACTCCCGGTCAACACGAACACGTCACGATACTGGAGGGGTGGACAGGCGGTTGTTTTGATGACATTCGCGGTGGCGTTGTGACTGTTGCTTGTTGTAGTAGTCGTGGTCACAGTGTTGATGTGGTTGTTGACACCGAAATCTGCACGACACAAATATCAGTCAGTTTATCATCTGCAAACCGTTTATTTACGACATAAAGGCGTTAAATGTGGTTGTGTTAATTGTGGTGGTAAAATTATGATGGCTCTAGAGAGGTCATTATAAAGGTCACACTTACCCGTCACGCCAACTCCCAGTCGTTGTAGAATGCCGGCGATTAAGTGCCCGCACTTGACGCACTCCAGTGGCCAACGTCCAGCGTGTGCGGGTCCCTGGTGGCTCAGGTGTATAACATTCGGTCCGTCACAGGGCGTGGCTAGGACGTTAGTCGCGTACGGGTGGACTACATCAGTATAACTGTTAACTGCCTTTTGTACTTCACTCAGCACTGCGGGTGGACACCTTAGCGGGGTGGTCATTCGTACTTCCTGCAGTTCTGCTGGTGTGTGGTCATGGAATGTTGAGGCCGCCCACAGACAGAGGTTGGGAAGGCGCGTGCACAAGTCGGTGACAAACCGGTGATAACGGGCAATGTCACTGTTAAGATGAATAAAGACACATCCGTTATAACGACAACTTACCGCAGTACACAGGGGAGATAATCACACACAACGATACATTAATGTTTCTTGCCAAAGTCAGAACTCTGTGTGACGTCAATAAATGACGCAACAATACACGTCAGCGCGTCATGACGTCATCCTTTAACAAACACAAATGACTGTTGACATTTTAAGTTATTCATAGAAATATATTTAATTTTTTCTCAGATAATCAAAATTAACAATTCTACCTCAGTGCCACACCTGTACACTTTGTACAACATACCTGTTATTAATCCAAAACTCATCACATATGACGCATACATACGAAAGCGGCAGAAGCCCCAAGCGTTCCCCACGTTCAAGTATGACGTATGGTCCATGACTTCCTCTTGTCGCCGTCAGTGTGTTGATGGCTTTATCAACGTCAGTCTCTTTCTTGTAAAAGTCGTACTCATGGAGGTGGACACTGCCCACTGCTGATGGTGTGGTGGGATCATCTCTCATTGACACCTGTATCACGTGCTTAATCATGCGTGTCGCTGCCAAGCTTGCATTATCAACACTGATGAGATGAACGTCGTGACCCTTTCTCAACCATGTCAAGGCCATCAGTACTAACACAACGGATTTGCCCACACCCGGCGGACCGGTCAGCAAGACTTTAGTCGGAGCTCTGGTCAACAGACTGATCTGTTCCGGGGTTAGAACCAGTGACGTCATTCTCTCACCCGTGACTGCCACACCCTGTCCTTCAGTTCGTATCTCAATCCGCGGGGAAGTTGCACAATGGACGGAGACAGTCGTGGCGGGGCCGCAAAACCTGAAATCAGTGTCACGTGATAATTAAAAACAAATAATATGAAGCTCACAACTTTTCACAGATGCAAACACACTGGAACCTTTCTTTAAGTACATAAACAAATTTACATTAATTTTTTACCCCCCTTCCGTCGATGTATGATATACTCCCCTCACCCGGGCCGTTTTAATAATAAAATGATAAAATAATGAAGTACCGCGTTCATATGACTGATTATTTTAACCAGTACTATATTGAATCTGTTAATAAATAATGAAGTACTTGAGGAACTAGATCAAACACTATACGTATTAACACGTTTATTTATAACTTGTTTTGTCTCACATATATAAGAGAAAGTACCTGATGAACTAGATCAAACACTATACGTATTAACACGTGTATTTATCTCCTATCCACTACTTGTCTTACCTCCCTTTACCTTATAGAGAATTCGAACACACATTTTCTCTTACATCAAACACATAAGAAATCAGCATGTTCACATGAATGTAGTTTTCATTACTATGACACATACACACTTTCATCAGACACATGAGAAATGAGTATGTTCCCATGAATGTATTTAATAATAATTATGACACATGTACTTTGTTTTCTCTCTCTTGTAAAATATAATTCACTGATCAAGCCATATCCTGCTCTAGTGGAAACTATTTTAAACAACTGCCATTTAAACGACATGTTTAATAACAATAATTTATCAAAATAAATACCTGGCAATGAGATCTAAATAGAGATCTGACGTCATAGAACTAGATGTAGGGAACCATGCTTTTACTTTTGGTTGTTGGTCACTGGTCGTTTCTGTTCCACTAGAAGAAAGATTTTCAGCTAGCAGGCAGCACTGGAGAGCTTGCTCAAAGTCTTCAGCTTGGAGACACGTGACCAGATCCTGATGAAAGAAGAATACGCAGTGAAAGTTGTTACTATATATTTATGATTTATGTATATTTTGCTTACTTCTATGTACATAAATTAACTTATAAATACAAGAATTACAAATCAGAATACATTATATATTAATACAACAATAACACTATGTAACACAATTTTTGTTCCTGGCTTCTAAGTGTTATATTTCAATTGCTTATGTCTAAAGTACGTGAAAAAATGACTTCATTAAGCACAAACTTTGCTTACACGACAACAGCACGAAGAAAACTCGGTTTTTTTTGTGAAAATAGAACGATTTTTTTTCATTTTCGTCATTATGATCAGGTAAAAACAAAAATTGCACAAGGAATAGACAAACACAGTCGGAAACCACTCAACAAGGTTCAGAAATGTGTAGATTTTCTAGATTTACGATTGTACTGTGAATCTCTCTCTCGAAGTAGCCCCCAAATGTAGTCCCCCATCATGTTTTCGTTATACTGTCATTGGTAACGACGTTCAAAGTTCAATATATCTTGATGAAAGCGCCCGCCTTGCTCCTCCGAGTAAGCGCCCATGTTCTCCTTGAATTTGTCGAGATGCGCATCAAGGATATGGACTTTCAGAGACATTCTGCATCCCATTGTGGCGTAATTCTTTATGAGAGTCTGCACCAACTCCACATAGTTTTCAGCTTTGTGATTACCTAGGAAGCCCTGAATAACTGCAACGAAACTGCTCCAAGCCGCTCTCTCCGTCCTGTTCAACAGCTTTGCAAAATCCTCACATTCTATGATCTTCTTGATCTGTGGTCCGACGAATATATCAGCCCTGACCTTAGCCTCGGACAGCTTTGGAAAAAGATCTTGGAGGTATTGAAATGCTGCTGACTCCTTGTCAAGAGCAGTGACAAATTGCTTAATGAGGCCTAACTTGATGTGCAGCGGTGGCATAAGCACTTTATGAGATTCTCTCAGCGGCGCCCACTTCACATTGCTCTTCCCATCAGAAAACTCGGTCCGTTGTGGCCAGTCCTTTGTGCGATAATGCGCCTTAGTGTCACGGCTGTCCCAGAGACAGAGGAAACAAGGAAATTTCGTGAAACCTCCTTGAAGACCCATGAGGAATGATACCATTTTGAAGTCAGCGATGACCTCCCATCCATAGTCATCATACTTTAATGCACTCAGCAACATTTTGACACTGGGGTAGTCCTCTTTGAGATGCACAGAGTGGGCCATCGGGAAAGATGGGTAGTTGTTTCCATTGTGAAGCAACCTGGTTTTGAGGCTCCGGGATGAACTGTCTATGAATAGGCGCTATTCAATAGGATTACATGCGATACCTTTAGCCTGGAATAGACCGGCAACATCGCTGCAGAAGTACAGCCCATCATGCTGACTGAAGAAGTTGGAGAATCTTTGATGCTGCTTCCTCTGATCCATAACTTGTACGCTATCATCAACCAAGTTCCACTGTTTGAGCCTGGATATCAGAAGCTCAGCATTCGATTTCATAAGCCCAAGGTCCCTAATTAAATCGTTCATGTCTTTCTGGTTAGGGAAGTATGGCTTTCTATCCCCAACTTCATCTGCAGAATCGTAGTCCATATCTCCAGTATCTACCTCGCTATCTGACTTGCTGCTGTCTCCTGAAGATGGCCGATGCCGCCTAGGAGGAGTCGGAACAGGCAGATCGGGGCTGTGTGGTACTGGGGCGATGGAAGAAGGTATGTCCGGATAAACGATCTGAGGGGCATTTTTGCCGGTGCGACGAATTTTTTGGTTTACCATGCAGAAGTAGCAGTTGCTTGAGTGGTCCGTCAGCTCTCGCCAAATTCGCGGGATAGCAAACTTCATGGCTCGCTTCTCTCCTCTGTACCAACCTGTAACATAGCACATAATAATACATAAGAATTATAATAATTTGAGGGCACGAAATTTCAAAATATGGAACGATTTCAAGATGGAACGTATTTGCCTACAGTACACGACTTATGACAAAACTTTGTAAATTACAACTCTTTGAAATGAACTCGATCTAAAGCATTGAAATTTTATGAAAATAAATTAAAACACATCTAAGTGAGAAGCAACTGTTCAGTTTACCTTCAAGTGTTTTCTTGCAATATTCGCATGTGAAATGCAGTGCCCAAGATTTGTCTTGGTCCCCGACCGGCACGCCGAAGTATGCCTTATAGGCCTCGCACATTATATGACTTGCTTTCACGGAATACTTTTTTGCTCTTGTCTTTATGAATTGTCCGCACACGTAGCAGAATGAATCAGCTGGATGCAAACAATCTCTTGATGCCATATCAAATAAATAACTTCTCTTCAACTACGAATCGTTATCCTTTCAATCTGCAATAACACGAATTGAAATCTTGGTTCGAGACACCTGTGCTTTTATACTTGTACAGCTACTTTTGGAACGTTCAAGAACGTTCTAGAAAGTTCTGAGAGTTTCTTGAAAGTTCTGGAAGTTTCTTGAACGTTCTAGAGTGTTCAGGAGAATTGTAGAAACATGTGGACAACTCTAACAGTTCAGGGAGGAAGCTCGGCATTGAAAGCAAATCGAGAATTTTCTCGAACACACGCGATTTTCCAAATTTCAATGTCCCGGTCACAGAAGCAAAGTTTTTCTGGAATAACAGCGATTTCCTTTCTATTCGAGACCTAACGGAATAGGAAAACACACTTTCAACCCAGGAACAGAACAAAAGTGAAAATTTGTTACATAGTGTAATAAATCAACATGGATTGTAAATACAACAATAACAAATCAACATTCATTATAAATACAATAACAAATCAACATGCATTATAAATGCAACAATGACAAATCGATATGCTTTATAAATACAACAATTACAAATCAACATGCATTATAAATACAACAATGACAAATCGACATGCTTTATAAATACAACAATTACAAATCAACATGCATTATAAATACAACAATAACAAATCAGTTTACATTATAAATGCAACAATAACAATTCAACATGCATTATAAATACAAAAACAAATCAACATGCATTATAAATACAACAATAACAAATCTACATACAGTATAAATAGAACAATAACAAATCAACAAGCATTATAATCACAAAAGCAGCTACACAAGTTTACGTTTCTTCCAAGAAGTCTTCATCAGTTTAATGAGAGCGAACAATAAAATGTTTAAAATTAATTATGAAAATCTTATCTGAATTGTGACTTTTCTCTTCTGATCAATTAATTTACAAATTACGATTAATAACAGTTTTTCTTTTCTGAACAATTACTCTACAAATTACGATTAATAACAGTTTTTCTTTTCTGATCACTTACTTTACAAACTACGATTAATAACAGTTTTTCTTTTCTGTTCACTTACTTTAAAAACTACGATTAATAACGGTTTTTCTCTTCTGTTCACTTACGTTACAAACTACGAGAGTTTTTCTCTTCTGGTAACCTTGACTCACGTGGAAATATACACGGCAACAGAAAATAACTAAGAACTACAATAATTGATCTGTGACTTGGAAATAAACCAAATCGTAGGAAAAGCAAACACTTTGGACCTGGGCGACATGAAGACGTATTGGCATTATGACGTAAACAGACTCTCACGTAGTTTTGACGCTTGATGCTTGTATTGTTATTTTAAGAACGAAATAACTATGTTATTAAACAAGTTCTCACTTGATGTTTGCATTGCTATTTTATCAAACAAGTTCTCAAGTAACGTTTAAGGAAGATTTTACAGTTAACCTGCCAAACAAATCTAATTATCAAGAAAATATATATCAGCGAATAACAATAGTTATGCGTAATCATGCCTAAAGAAACTCAATGAAACAAGTACACAATTATTTTTTGATTTTGCACCTGAGCAGTAAACAAATATATAAACATTATATTGTGTATTTTTGATTCTTATTTTCTTGATAATTAGATTGTAAGTTAACTGTAAAGATGGTTGAACAGTAAACATATATATTGATATAACTATTGTGTAATTTTGATACTTATTTTTTTGATAATTAGATTTGTTTGGTAAGTTAACTGTAAAGATGGTTGAGCAGTAAACATATAACTATTGTGTATTTTTTATTCTTATTTTCTTGATAATTAGATTGTTTGTAAGTTAAATGCTGAACAGTAAACCTATCAAGACATATCCATGTTTGTTTGGATACTGAAGATTCGTGACTAACTATTAATTAATAATTACTGAAGATTCGTGACTAACTATTAATTAATAATTACTGAAGATTCGTGACTAACTATTAATTAATAATTACTGAAGATTCGTGACTAACTATTAATTAATAATTACTGAAGATTCGTGACTAACTATTAATTAATAATTACTGAAGATTCGTGACTAACTATTAATTAATAATTACTGAAGATTCTTGACTAACTAGCAATGCCTAAATCCTATAGAACACGTGATTAACATATGAAATATTTGTTGATGTGTGTGTGTGTTGTTTGCCTTAATTCGGTAGTTAATTATTACATATATTAATTAACAGAACATTCGAATAGCATGGTGTTTATGTTTCTATAAAGATTAATTAATGATGTAAATATTCCTATTAAACTACCAGTATGTCAATATTCGTATAAAGTTAACCGTTACAACTATTCATTCCTATTAACTAAAGTTTGTGATATAAATATTCCTATAAAACTAAGTAACTGTAGTAAATCTAACAAATAAAGGCTTCACACGTGACTGTATTAAGAAAGCGAGATTCTTTGTTAAGTGTACAACACACTGTAAAATAATAATTTAAATCTTTCTCGACTTTCTTAACTGTATAATACACTGTAAAATAGTTATTTAAGTCTTTCTTGACTTAGTTAACTGTATAACACACTATAAAATAATTATTTTAAGTCTTTCTAGACTTTCTTTACTGTATAACACACTATAAAATAATTATTTTAAGTCGTTCTTGACTTTGTTAACACGCTATAAAATAATTATTTTAAGTCTTTATTGGCTTTGTTAACTGTATAACACACTGTAAAAAAGTTATTTTAAGTCTTTCTTGACTTTATAAAATGACAATAATATCTCACATCCGTGCATATGAGTCTGTGTGTGTTTGTTTGTTTGTGTGTTTGTGTGTGTGTGTGCGCTGCGCGCATTTTGCATATGAGTATCTGAGTTTGTGTTTGTTTGGATGAGTTGCCTGAGTGAGTATATTTATCAGTGTGTATGTGTTTGTGTGTGCGTGTGTGTGCGTGCGTGTACATTGCCTGAGTGTTGTATGTTTATGTCATGTGTGTTTGTTTATTGCTGGAGTGACTATATTTATGTCATGTCTGTTTGTGTGTTGCCAGAGTGAGTATGTTTATCTGAGGATGAGCGTGTGTATGTTGCCTGAGAGTGTGTACCTCTGAGAGTATATATGTGTTTTAGAATGCACATGCCAATAGGTATCTGTGTTCATGTGTACCTGTTTGTTTGTGTCTGCCTTTATATGAGTGTGTTTGCAACTTTCGATAACCCTTTCCCTCCTACATTAATAATGAGATAAAAATGTCAAGCATACTAAGAAATAAGAACAAGACGAAAACTATTTTACAGCAAGTAACAGCAAAATTAAAACAAGGCAAGAGATATTTTACAGTGGATAACAGGAAAAAAATGTCTCTAATGGACATCACCTCTTATAGGTAATTTACCCCTGCTACCTTATCTCCTTTTGACAGGCCGGTTGGTTTTACTTTTACCAAAGCTGAGAACATAACACGTGACTAATTTACGGATTAAAGAATAACAAACAAGGTTTCTATATCTTAATTTAAAAACGTTACAAGACTAACTGGTCTTCATGTAGATATGCAGAAGTACAAACGATACTTCTATATCTTAATTTAAAAACGTTACAAGACTAACTGCATGTAGATATGCAGAAGTACAAACGACCAAAGTATTAATTAGTGGGGAGAGATCGAACAGTTTATTCAATGACGTCATAACTGGTCTTCATATGGATATACAGAGGTACAAAGTATTAATTAGTGGGGAGAGATAAAACAGTTTATTCAATGACGTCATAATGCTTTTAATATTTTATTACCAAAAGTCTTACCTGTTTTAATTGTTCATCGCTTGAAACCACCCGAGTTAGGATGTCAGCAGTGACGTAAGGCAAAATAAGAAGTTTACGGATGGCAAGGTTGGGATCAAGGTCTTTGGTTATCTCCCGTAGAACGACTTGGGATTTATTCAGTTGTTTGATTGCATTTCGTACTCTGTCAGTGACCACTCGGTCTACGTCTGCTTGTGATAACTGGATTTGTTGTTGATTTGACAGAACTGACTTTATCTCTCCGGTGATTATTCCATAGTGACGATGGATGACGAGAATGTCAAAGTCCCCTTGTCTATGATCTTTGGGAAGATTTTGTGGTCGTAAGAACTGTTTGGCAGCCGCCGCATAACATGGTTCTCCCAGGTAACCAGAAAACTGTAACTGTGAAATGACAAACATTGGTTCACTCTGTTCACTGACCAGTTCTCGCAAATAGAGTAACACTCGCTGTAGTGCCAAATCTTCTCGTGTCTGGCATTCCTGAACACGTTGAACATTGACCTGTGTAGAACTGGGAACTATGACCTGTGTAGAACTGGGAACTATGACCTGTGTAGAACTGGATTGAACGGCACTGGATTGGGTAGGATTACATTGCGGCACGAGCACAAACTGTCCGGCTAGTGGGACCACGTCAAATGGTATCCTGGTGATGACCACTGGCGGGACGAAATATGTCTTGGTTTCATAATCAGGGTACCACGCACGAATACAGTCCCGCCATACAGCCATGTTGTCCTGAGACGCCATGATGCCTTGTTCCTGGCTGACACAAACAAAACTCTAGTGTAGAAAACTGATACGACTGAAATATCCTTTCACTCTAACTCTGTGGTTATTAATTTTGTTCTTTCACTATTTTACCATAGCGACATAATGTTCCAAACAACTATCATATCTAAGTAGTAATCAACAAACTACTTCCTTGTAGTCAAGACTAACGTTACTGACTGTTTCTGTCACGTGCAACATCTACGCCATTATTCTCAGTGTAAGGCCACCAGTGTCAGTAGCCTATTATGTGTCGACACTAACAGGAAAAGGACCTGACAATGACTTTTGGTTATGACGTCACATCCGGCCTTGACCCCAGTGATGAACTAAGGGGAAGTGGAGTGAAAGAGACGGCCCGCTCCCAATGAGATCCAAACATAATTTGCAATTCTCTGTTGAAATATTAAAAGTGTGTGTGTTTAAGTGTTAATGACAAAATATTCCTTTTTAGTGAATACGTCAAGCCTTTTTTTTATTCAGACACACACACACACACACACACAAAACACACACACACACTTACAGGGACACAAGAAAAAACGCAAACACATAGAAAATAAAATACACACAAGCACACACACATACACACGAACACAAGCACACAAAGTATTTCTTTCCTTTCTAATTTTTCAGTTACAATGAGTGAATGTGTCCCATATTGAATGTGTAATAACCTCTTGAGAAAGTTATAAACGACATAAAATAATAAAATAACACCGTATATTAGACAAGTATATCTTTTCATAAGAAATGTTTGACCAAAACAATTGTAGCATAATTGTCAAGAAGCACAGTAATCAACACAATTTATGTAAAACTCGTGATAATGAAGTGATGCATAATTTAAATCCACAATTACGTGTCAAAAATAAATCCTTCCACTATCTGTGACGTTTGTATAATGTTAAATATACATCCTGGTACTGTCCGTGACGTTTGTTTGCATGTTAAATATACATCCTGGTACTGTCCGTTACGTTTGTTTGCATGTTAAATATACATCCTGGTACTGTCCGTGACGTTACGTGTTAAAAATACACCTTCGTACTGTGTGTGACGTTTGTTTGTGTGTTAAATATACATCCTGGTACTGTCCGTGACGTTACGTGTTAAAAATACACCCTCGTACTGTGTGTGGCGTTTGTTTGTGTGAATGCAGGAGGAGAGAAAGACGAGAAAGAATAAAGAATTATTTTAATTAGTTCTCTTCTGCTTGCTGAAAAAATTAACTCATTTCCCCAATTACACACGCGCGCATTTTCTACAAACAAATACATGGACATACAATGGACAGAACGCGTCACGAACTGTCTAGACTGTACAGGACACAACAAATACATTATCTCGTCTAGTCTATACTAAACACAACAATTACATTAGCTCTGTCTAGTCTACACTAAACACAACAATTACATTAGCTCCGTCTAGTCTATACTAAACACAACAATTACATTAGCTCTGTCTAGTCTACACTAAACACAACAAATACATTATCTCGTCTAGTCTATACTAAACACAACAATTACATTAGCTCTGTCTAGTCTACACTAAACACAACAATTACATTAGCTCCGTCCAGTCTACTAAACACAACAATTACATTAGCATCTGTCTAGTCTACACTAAACACAACAATTACATTAGCTCTGTCTAGTCAACACTAAACACAACAATTACATTAGCTCTGTCTAGTCTACACTAAACACAACAATTACATTAGCTCTGTCTAGTCTACACTAAACACAACAATTACATTAGCTCTAAGCCCCCCAGACTCCCTTGGTGAATACCATCCCTGTAATACATAGACGCAGGACAGGACGAGATATGGAGTGAAGAATTATAAAAAAGGAATTTAATGAAGAAATAAAGTTAAATAAAATACGGAGTCAAGAATTATACTTTTAAAGGAATTTAATAAATAAATGAAGTTAAATAAAATACAGAGGCAAGAATTATACTTTTAAAGGAATTTAATAAATAAATGAAGTTAAATAAAATACAGAGGCAATAATTATAAGTTTATCGGAATTTAATAAATAAATGAAGTTAAATAAAACAGAAAACAATGAAGTACATGTCCAGGTAGATTCAGATAAAATGTGGCTCAAAATGATGTCATTATTTATGAGGAATTTTAGTGCACATAGTAATAGCAATGTTCATTCTCTTTTGACTGTTCTAATTAACTTATATTTTTCACTCGGTTGACCAAGAGAAAACCTGTCCCATCAGCTTAGCTTACTCTGGGTGACACTTTTCACATCAAGTCTGAGTGTATTATTTTGGGCCGAGGGATGCTGGGTCCTCTCATACAGATGTTAAGACTTTATGTAGTCGGAGAGAAAGACAAGGTCAACCAGGAATTACATCACTAGTTTAGAAAGATTTAAAGTAATAAAGTCTAAACTATTATTTGTCGCCGCTATACCCTTTGGTGACGTAATAATGAATTATATCAAATATGTGTAATTAGTTATGATACATCTACAAGTGCCGATGCAGAGTGTGGTTCACTCTAGACGAACCGATGACAAGACGTAATCAATAGATTGTACGAAAACAAAGATAGAAATTACTTCACTAACAAATACACAGAAATTTAATAAAATTAACAAGATTTAGAAAAACAAGTTCATCCTAAGCCAGTTTGCTACACTGTAGTCATTTTCCTAATGGGCACTCAGCTTATGTGCTGGAATGATGACACAGTCTTGTAGACTTAGATCTGACACAGTCTTGTAGACTTAGATCTGACACAGTCTTGTAGACTTAGATCTGCCACAGTCAATGGCTCAGCACATCCCACTCAAGCCAGGGACAATGTTTAGTCACGATAAACAGAACTGCCATATAGGCAACCAGCCACACACAGGCAAGCAAAAACAGGCAGCTACAAAACAAGCAGCTGAAAATAAAAACCCTGCAACACAAACAATTGCAAAGCCTAAGTGTCCAGTCAATTGCTCTATTAATAAATACTAAGTTTGGCATAAGCCTCTGAAAGAAAAAAATTTTTTTAAAAATAAAACATAGCATATAACATCCTAATAAAGCCTAACCATTCATACAATACAAAGACGTTGTGCCTTATGCAGCTAAGGAATTTGCTCTCTCTCATATACAACCTGTGGCTGGGAGGGACTACGGTTCCAGTTGCCACCCAAAGACAAATTTCAGAAACGAGTGAAGATAAAATTTCGCTATGGGACTTTTATCACCCTTGGGATCACACCTGCATCTATTAGACACGCTTTCGAACCGACCAAATACTTAGCGCTAATACGGATTATGCCTTTCTAATGACTTCTAAACTGTTCAGGACCTCACTTCTAAGTCAAAATGACGCAATACACACACGTCATTCAAATTACAATAACGTACAATTTAAATACGACAATGAAAATTCATCAGGTGATTGCTGGCTCAAGAATCGTCTTGATAGGATATTGTGTGACGTCATCCAATGAATTCTGGCTCAAGAATCGTCTTGATAGGATATTGTGTGACGTCATCAGGTGAATGCTGGCTCAAGAATCATCTTGATAGGATATTGTGTGACATCATCAAGTGAACGCTGACTCAAGAATCGTCTTGATAGGATATTGTGTGACGTCATCAGGTGATTGCTGGCTGAACAATCGTCTTGATTGGATATTGTGTGACGTCATCAAGTGAACACTGACTCATGAATCGTCTTGATAAGATATTGTGTGACGTCATCAAGTGAATGCTGGCTCAAGAATCGTCTAGATAGGATATTGTGTGACGTCATCAGTTGAACGCTGGCTCAAGAATCGGCTTGATAGGATATTGTGTGACGTCATCACTTGAATGCTGGCTCAAAAATCGTCTTGATAGGATATTGTGTGACGTCATCACTTGAATGCTGGCTCAAGAATCGGCGTGATAGGATATTGTGTGACGTCATCAGGTGAATGCTGGCTCAAGAATCGTCTTGTTAGGATATTGTGTGACGTCATCAGTTGAACGCTGGCTCAAGAATCGGCGTGATAGGATATTGTGTGACGTCATCAGGTGAATGCTGGCTCAAGAATCGTCTTGATAGGATATTGTGCGTCTTCGTCATCTGTGGTCTACCACTGCAAACGATTCAGTTGTGTTTAAAAGAAAGACTCAGAACCTTTGTGCTCTAACTGACAATTAAACTGAGTGAGAGTAGAGTGAGGTTTATAGCGCGTGTTTTTTCTGACTCACTATGACTTGTAAATTTCATATGTAGCGTGTGTTTGTTCTAACTTACTATAACTTGTACATTTCATATTTGTCATTTTTATTTTAAAATTATTTTATCTTTCTCATTATCTTGATTAGTTTTATAACTGATCAATAATTGGGATCGACTGGAGCGAGCTATATATTGAGTGACTGATTGTCAAGTTCAATAAGAGGAGAAGATAATATTTCGTGATCCCAAAGGCAACGTTAACTAGTCTGCTCGTCATTGTGTTAAGTTGAATAATTGCCCCACTAGATTATTGCACCAGGAGTTAACATAGTCTGCTCGTCATTGTGTTAAGTTGAATAATTGCCCCACTAGATTATTGCACCAGGAGTTAACATAGTCTGCTCCTCATTGTGTTAAGTTGAATAATTGCCCCACTAGATTATTGCACCAGGAGTTAACATAATCTGCTCCTCATTGTGTTAAGTAGAATAATTGCCCCACTAGATTATTGCAGCAGGAGTTAACAGAGTGACAGAAGGAGGAGGCTAGGCCACGGGGCTGTTATTAGTATGATATTTAACTTCAAAAATTAAAATCTCGATAATTAATACTATAACATGGTCATATATGAACACCGCACGTAATGAGGAATTTAAAAGGGAGGGGGGCGGACATACCACACTGTCAACAAATACAAGTTAAATACGTATTTATACCGTCCACAAATATAAATTAAATACGTCCTTATACCGTCCACAAATATAAATTAAATACGTCCTTATACCGTCCACAAATATAAATTAAATACGTCCTTATACCGTCCACAAATATAAGTTAAATAAGTCCCGGTAGTGTTCATAAATTACATGTTGAATACGTCCTTGTTCTGTCAACAAATAACTCAAGTACAGATTAAGTACGTCATTGTACTGTCCAAAATAATACAAGACAGTACTTGTTTTATTTGTCCTGGTATTGTTCATATACACACAGTTGTTTACTACTTGGACTCAGTCAGGTTAAATTACAAATAGAAAATGTGCAATATACAATCTCTCTTGTACTGTCAAGTTAAATGACAAATAGAAAAATGGCGGTCCACAATCTCTCTTGTACTGTCAAGTTAAATGACAAATAGAAAAATGGCGGTCTACAATCTGTCTTGTATTGTTAAGTTAAATTCTATTTACTTCCTGTATTGAATTCCTTACTGCGTGATTTCAAAGTCATACTTCCTACTTCTAATTCCGTATGTCAGTATTAATCCTAAGTCTACTCCCTCTCTCCAATCACAAGCTACATGTCAGTATTAATCTTGAGTGTTACATGTCAGTATAAAGCTTGACTGCTACATGTCAGTATAAAGCTTGACTGCTACATGTCAGTATAAAGCTTGACTGCTACATGTCAGAATAAATCTTGAGTGCTACATGTCAGTATAAAGCATGAGTGCTACATGTCAGTATAAAGCTTGACTGCTACATGTCAGTATAAATCTTGAGTGCTACATGTCTGTATAAAGCTTGACAGCTACATGTCAGTATAAAGCTTGAGTGCTATATGTCAGTATAAAGCATGAGTGCTACATGTCAGTATAAAGCATGAGTGCTACATGTCAGTATAAAGCTTGACTGCTACATGTCAATGTAAAACTTGAGTGTTACATGATGTTATAAAGTGAAATTAATGCAGTTTGAAAATTACTTTTCCAGTCAATAACAGGGATGGTATATAAAGTGAAATTAAGAGGTTTGAAGATGACTTTTCCAGTCAATGACAGAGATGGTATACAAAGTGAAATTAAGAGGTTTAAATGGAAGACATGGGTAAGAGGAGGACACTGAAGTATGTCTCTTCTTTGAAAATAATTCCTCCAAACACGTACGAGAGGAGAACGAATAAGTACGTCACGTGTATTAGTTTTATCCAGACGTCATGACAATAAGTACGTCACGTGTATTAGTTTTATCCAGACGTCATAACAATATGTAGGCCACGTGTATTAGTTTTATCCAGACGTCATAACAATATGTAGGCCACGTGTATTAGTTTTATCCAGACGTCATAACAATATGTAGGCCACGTGTATTAGTTTTATCCAGACGTCATAACAATATGTACGCCACGTGTATTAGTTTTATCCAGACGTCATGACAATAAGTACGTCACGTGCATTAGTTTTATCCAGACGCCATAACAACAAGTACGTCACATGTATTAGTTTTATTCAGATATCATAACAACAACTAAAAGTTACATTTTCCAAATATAAATTAAAATCTATAATGTAATGACTTATCTGATTTACCTCTTGTTATGACAGTATACAGAGTGTGTGTCATTGATAAGATTGTGCTAAGATTTATATTTAAATGAATAATAACAAAGATTGTATTTATCACTCCCAACGAAATGATGTAGATGTGCATAATAAAATTAAAATGTGGTTTTTTTTATTGAAATTAGATATATATGGCTGTATTTCCTAAAATCATGTCCACATATGGCTGTATTTCTTAAAATCATGTCCACATATGGCTGTATTTCTTAAAATCATGTCCACATATGGCTGTATTTCTTAAAATCATGTCCACATATGGCTGTATTTCTTAAAATCATGTCCACATATGGCTGTATTTCTTAAAATCATGTATATAATTATTTCAATTGTACTTCTTTTATTTGTTAGGAAATGCGTTTTATGTTTAACCATTTCTCTTGACGTTGAAAGGTAATGATTTCTAAATAATATATTCTACTTTTATTTTTTCTCTTGAGGTTGAACGGAATGATTTCTAAATGATATATTCTATTTATTTTTTAACACTCTAGCTGTAAATTTAAAGTAATGTTTACAATTTTTAATTAGTTTACTTTTCTATTGTGTTAAGTGTGTAAACATTTATGTCATATTTATAAATTCACACACGTATATAAAACTAATGTAGATATCGTGATTTGTCTATTTTTAGATTCCAACAACTAGTGTCCTGGAATAAATGTAGTATATATATATATATGTATTCCAATTTAAGAAACTTTTATATATTATTTTATAATATATATATTATATATTATATATTATTTTATATATTATTTTAATATTTTATATATATTAACAATGGTATTAACATTGTGTGGCTCAATTATAATTAGTCAATAAATATATTTCAATTTTAGAAACTCCTATATATAAAACAATGGTATTAACATTAATATATATATATATATATATTAAACCAGAATTAGATGAACCTGAATGATTATATACAGCCTTCAAAACCACACTTGAATTCACAGAAAAAACTGTTGAAATATGAAATATGTCAAAGGTAACTACAATAAAGATAAAAGTAAGAGAGAAAATGGCAAACTGAGGTTTTATTTATACAAATAAACAGTACAAGACATTGGTAAACCACATATTTGTCTGCCTAATGCTGTAGATCGACATAAGGCTGGATTTTAAGCATGGTTGGTCTACTTAAGTCTGTGGATAGGATTATATATATATTTCAATTTAATAAACCCCTACATATTATCAATGGTATTAACATTGTGTACCTCCGCTATAGCTAGTCAATATATATTTCAATTTAAGAAACTCCTATATATTAACAATATTATTAACATTGTGCACTTCACTTATTATTAGTCAATATATATTTAAATTTAATTTAATGTGTGGCAGGTCGGATACTAAAGCTTAGAACACGTGACTAAAGACAATAGTGTACTAATAAAATAAAATAATAAATGTGTGATAGGTCGGATACTAAATCTTCACAGTTACCGTTCCTATCACCAGTGAGAGAAGGCCAAGCACGATACAGGATGTGTGTTGCCCTTGGTTACAGCCCTTTACTATTGTCTCAGTGTTATGTTAGTGGGCGAGTATCATCTGCACAGGGTGCCTTGCTGAGAAGTGGGGTCAAGAAGTGCTCCATTTGTTTCCACAGCATTGTATTTTGGCACGAATGTCTGTATGCCCTAAATATATGGAAACATCGTGCAACATTGTATTTTTGGCACGAATGTCTGTATGCCCTAAATATATGGAAACATCGTGCAGCATTGGATAAAAATCCTTGCTTCATTACAAAAATCCCGTTTTATTAACTGTGTGTGTACATTGCATTTGAGCATCATTGGTGGTCAAGTGACGTCACATCTGGCTGCGCACACGAGTGGTGTGTGTCAAAATTTTGGAAAAGGAAGCGAAACGTCAGTAAATTATATTTCAGGAAATACAAGATGGCGAGGTCAATTGTAGGAAACGCTATCTGTGTGTTGCCATATTTAGTCACGCGGTGCGAGGTCAACTGTAGGAAACGCTGTCTGTGTGTTACAGGATTTAGTCACACGGTGCGAGCAAAAGGGTCTGTGTAATTCCCAACCAATTGGTGACTATTACATAATGTAGCAATTCTAACTGATACAGTAGTACGTAATTTAACAATTTTGATAAAGTAGTACATTATGTAACAATTCTAACTGATACAGTAGTACATAGTGTAGCAATTCTAACTGATACAGTAGTACATAGTGTAGCAATTCTAACTGATACAGTAGTACATAATATAGCAATTCTAACTGATACAGTAGTACATGATGTAGCAATTCTAACTGATACAGTAGTACATAATGTAGCAATTCTAACTGATACAGTAATACATAATGTAGCAATTCTAACTGACACAGTAGTACATAATGTAGCAATTCTAACTGATACAATAGTACATATTGTAGCAATTCTGATACATTAGTACATAGTGTAGCAATTCTAACCGATACAGAAGTACATAATGTAGCAATTCTAACTTATATAGTAGTACATAATGTAACAATTCTAACTGATACAGTAGTACATAATGTAGCAATTCTAACTGATACAGTAGTACATAGTGTAGCAGTTCTAACTTATACGGTAAGAAGCATTATTTTCTGCCATTACTTATATCGTGGATCCATTTTATTATGGTTACGATAACAATTTAACATCGCAATTCAACAAGTTAAAGAACAAAAAATGGATTTTATTATTTATTAATATTCCTTTAATAACAAATATTGGACTGTGGAGGTTTTATGACCACACTGGCATGTTTTACGCCCTTGGTAAATATGTACGCTGTAGTTGTTTACCAAAGACTTACCCCACAATTTGATCTATTTACAATAGAGTGTATTGAGCTACATCTAATAACTATTCACTGTAAAATGGTGTAAGCCACATCTATGAACTATTTACACTAAAGTGTCATTAGCCACACCTTTGAACTACTTACAACAAAGTGTCATTAGCCACACCTTTGAACTACTTACAAAAAGTGCCATTAGCCACACCTTTGAATTACTTACTACAAAGTGTAGTTAGCCACGCCTTTGAATTACTTACTACAAAGTGTCGTTAGCCACACCTTTCAACTACCTACTGCAATTTGTCGTTAGCCACACCTTTCAACTACCTACTACAAAGTGTCATTAGCCACACCTTTGAATTACTTACTACAAAGTGTCGTAAGACATCTATTGACAAATTATCTTAATGTACAGATTCATAGATATTTCATTGCATTACCGACAAAGCCAACAATTATGAAGTACATTAAATGATGGACACAAATTTTGTGTTTCTGTCCCCGTACTCAGTACATAAATGGTGGAATCGCGAGCAATCCTTTAAAACGAGGTTTTCCATTAGTACATGAATGGCTTTCGTTTTTCTCGTCCCTTTATCTTTCGTTTCTTTCTTCTTTAAAATAAAAATAGTTTCAAGTAGTTCAATTAAGTGCAAAAATGTGTGCACTATTTGTTCTATATAAAACATAGATTTTAAGTAGCAACTAAGAGGATCGACTGATAAATAGTCTATAAGGTAAAATTTTGAGTCTTCTTGCTTAAAAACAATGATATGTGTTACATTTGAACATAGAATTCAAGTGCTAGCCAGTCTTTTACTTCATTTGTAGACTAATTTATTACAAGTAGACTGGGCGACCATGCAATAAAAATAAATTCGTTAGTTCACTAGTATGAATCCACTTATAGATTTCTTTTGGCAGTTCACTCATACCTCACTAGTACCACTCACATCCCACACATACCCACTCACAACTCATTAATTAATTAACTAGTATCCACTCATAAGTCATTAACTAGTATCCACTCATAAGTCATTAACTATTATCCACTCATACCTCACTAGTACCACTCATAACCCACACATATCCACTCATACCTCACTTGTACCACTCATAACCTACACATATCCACTCATAACTCATTAACTAGTATCCACTCATAACTCATTAACTAGTATCCACTCATAACTCATTAACTACTATCCACTCATAACTCATTAACTACTATCCACTCATAACTCATTAGCTACTATCCACTTATAACTCATTAACTAGTATCCACTCATAACTCATCAACTAGTATCCACTCATAATTCACTAATATTCACTCATATCTAACTAGTATCAGTAGCACTAACAATATCACAGATTGGTGTGACATAATAATAAATTGCCTTAATGCTAAGTTTAATAAAGGCTATTATTTCTGTGTAGTTTGCAATCTGTGAGTTCTGAACAAGCAATCACTGGATTAGTTACTGTCTACTTAAGTGAATAGCCATTATAGATCGTGATATCAGATCTGATATACAGAATATGTAGCTTAAAGTCCCCTAGTCATTGGTCAGTCAGATTTGATATACAGAATATATAGCTTAAAGTCCCCTAGTCATTGGTCCCTAGTCATTGGTCAGTCAGATTTGATATACAGAATATGTAGCTTAAAGTCCCCTAGTCATTGGTCAGTCAGATTTGATATACAGAATATGTAGCTTAAAGTCCCCTAATCATTGGTCAGTTAGATTTGATATACAGAAACTATAGCTTAATGTCCCCTAGTCATCAGTCAAACAGTCAGATTTGATATACAGAATAGGTAGCTTAATATCCCTAGTCACTGGTCAACCCCTCCCCACCAACTCCCTAATATTCCTGTAAGGTTGTTGTGGACTGACTCTAGTGCTGGCTGAGAGGAAAGTGAAGTAACCTCGATCAAATCGATTGCTGTAATACTGTTTGTTTTTTTAATACTTAGACACTGTGGTGAAAAGTGCTGCCGTGCTAATACCCGGGTAGTAAAACTCTGAACGGGTACTCGTGATAACGTGGCCGATGTCTATACACCAGCTATGGAACTGCACAGCTGAGGATGATGTGCAAAACATAGATAATGCAAAGAAAACTGACAGAGGGAGAGCAAGCAAATCACACTTTAGATGAGAGAACTGACACTGGTGGCTCAATACACCCCCCCACCCCCTCTGGTCACACCCACATTGTGCATGTAGATTTCAGCCTGATAAATCGTGCAGGCGTTGGAAAATAATCCCTCACTCTACGGGGGATTCATTTTAAAATAAAATCTCCGAGATAGAAAATGTATTCTCTCAGATTAAAATAAAATCCCCCATGGATGTAAAATAAATCCACCCCAAAATAAATTCACCTAGGGAGAAAACGATTCAGACTTTTATCAATTAAATTTACGTTGTAGCTTCAGTTTTATAGGCCGAGCTATTCCATAATTCTTTGTTCTAGGCTGCTTCTGTTGAGTTGTTTATAAAAATCTAACAGTTTGAGAATTGTTTTGAGTGCAGTTAAACTTGCATCTAAGCCTCGCCCCATCAGCAGAGAGCCAGCAGTGCAGCACTCGATAGTGGCTACGTCATCCGGTTTCGTGACGTCATACTGCAGAGCTCTGTTGCCTTATGCAGTGCATTGTTAATACAGTTAAGGGGGAGACTTTATTTGATGATAACGGCCGTTTGTTGGCTCACGCACTGAACAGTCACTGTTCCTAGATCTAATTATATTTATGGATGACGGTGACCCGTCAAAACCGCGAACGACAAATGCGCGCCGACAAAACCGCGATGGACAAAAGCGCCCCGACAAAATCGCGCTCCTTGAAATCGACAAAATCGCGCCGACAAATGCGCGCCGACAAAATCGCGATAAACATCACCAAGAATGGCAGGAAGTGTTATGTATGTTCGCTCTATTACGTAACTTCTTTTCATTCTTTTCATTACCTTTGTGTAAGGATTATTTTGCACTCAGTATCTTTTAATATTGCTCTTTAAACAAAATTATTAAGATTAGATATATGCTGCATTCTTTTCATTACCTTTGTGTAAGGATTATTTGCACGTAGTATCTCTTAATTGATCTTTATGGTAAAATTATTAAGATTTGATTATGCTTCATTCTTTTCATTGCCTTATTATGAGGATTATTTGCACTCAGTATCTCTTAACATTGCTTTGTGTATCGTAATATTGATATCTACGTATGTTATTATTACATTATTGTACGATTTAACATGTATCATCGCGATTTTGTCGATCGCGATTTTGTCGGCGCGATTTTGTCGTCGCGATTTTGTTTCATCGCGGTTTTGTCGGCGCGCATTTGTCGCTCGCGGTTTTGTCGGTGAACCATGGATGACATGGTTCACTATAGCTCGCGCCCTTTGTATTAACACGTGGAGCATGAAGTAAGACTTCAGTAAACAAACTTGTCAGTATTTTAATGTCAATAAATTAAATAATAATGTTGTAATATTTTTAATATGGGTAAGACCTCGTCTGGTGGAGTCACGCCATGTGATTGGATAGTGGCGCAGCGAAATGCATTCTCTGAGATGAAATTTTATCGGCAACGTTTACTTTATGTAATGATTAATCATATTCAAAATAAAAGTTTGTAAATATAAGTAGCTTTGAGTAGAGATCACGAGTTGCGATGGAGATTATTCAAAATCTGGAAGGATACCCGAGCAGCATTTTAAAAAAAAATTGACAGCCCTAGTCATGAACAACTAGGATGCAGTAATACTGTTTTTTGGAATGCTTGGACCCTGTCGTGAACAACTAGGATGCAGTAATACTGGTTTTTGGAATGCTTGGACCCTGTCGTGAACATCTAGGATTACTGTAATAGTGCTTTATTGGAATACTGAGAGCCTGTCGTGAACAACTAGGATTCCCTAAAATCCTTGTCTATATATTTCTAATTTATTTAAATTCCTTGTCTCTATATATTTCTAATTTATCTAAATTCCTTGCCTCTTTGTATTTTTAATTTATTTCAATTCCTTGTCTCTGTATATTTCTAATTTATCTAAAGTCCTTGTCTCCATATATTTCTAATTTATCTAATTTTCATTTTTACTAATTTATAAATTCAAAATCATCATTCAAAATACAACTTATTATAACTGATGCTAATTCTTCTGTCACACAATATAATACACAAATACAATTTAAATTTTCATTAATACTATCAAAGTCAGTAAAAAAAAACAAAAAAAAAAAACAGACTTACCTATAGATTTCCAAGCTTCTTTCTCTTAGTTCACTTTTGTGCAGAGTAAGATCTTTGATTAACTTTGAGACGCCGTCTACCACACTGATGCCCTTGTCCATTAACCAGTTCGATGTAAGAAAACGTCATCCATGCTTCCTTCTGACTTTAATTGACGCATGCGTAGACACCTCCTGTCTTATCACGTCACAGTTGTTCCCTAGTCAAGCTGCACTCACTTTCGGTTCGAGTGCTAGCGATAAAAATTTCAACAATGCTGACTATAACTAATTCCACTTATACTTAATAATCGCCGACTCAATCTTTCACCCTTTCGCCATTTATAAACGTATATATTTCTGTTCCTATGGCGACATATGCAACACGTTCATATAATTATCTCCTAAGTTTCAAGTTTTACTTACCTCTTGGGTTTCCATTATTTAAATAATAATTATGATTTATGAATATATGAAAATTTACAATTAAATAACAATGCAATTCACATTTCATGAAGTTCACTTATATCATTTCACTTCTAGATACATTGTATATTCATTTTTTCCTTCAATGAATCATTTCACTTCCAGCCACTCTTTCATGTCCATTTCTCCCTCACCATCATGAGCCTGGTCATAGCTCACTGTCATCAGTCTTCTCATAGCTCACCATCCTGAGCCTGGTCATAGCTCACCATCATGAATCTGGTCATAGCTCACCATCATGAGCCTGGTCATAGTTCACTGTCATCAGTCTTCTCATAGCTCACCATCATGAGTCTGGTCATAGCTCACTGTCATCAGTCTTCTCATAGCTCACCACCATGAGCCTGGTCATAGCTCACTGTCATCAGTCTTCTCATAGCTCACCATCATGAGTCTGGTCATAGCTCACTGGACCAATCAACCGAACGATCACGTGTATCAGTTTATTAATATTTCAGAATATCCTCATAGATGAAATTGTATCAATTCACTTATAGCGCAATAGTGTCATTACACTTGTGGCTCACTATATCATTCTACCCATATCACAATAATGGTATCAATTCACTCACAACTTATATAAATATAACCAGTCCCCACCAATATGATAAAATATTTCACTCATAACTCACTAGGGTCCAATCAATCACCCTTAGTAGCATTTCACCCAGTAGTCCCATGTCACTCATAACGCAGAAATATCATTTTACTCATAACTCAGTAGTATCATTTCACCCAGTAGTAGGATTTTACTCATAACTCAGTAATATCATTTCACCCAGTAGTACCATTTTACTCATAACTCAGTAGTATCATTTCACCCAGTAGTACCATTTCACTCATAACTCAGTAGTACCATTTCAATCATAACTCAGTAGTACCATTTCAATCATAACTCAGTAGTATCATTTCACTCATAACTCAGTAGTACCATTTCAATCATAACTCAGTAGTACCATTTCAATCATAACTCAGAAGTATCATTTCACTCATAACTCAGTAGTACCATTTCACTCATAACTCAGTAGTACCATTTCACTCATAACTCAGTAGTACCATTTCACTCATAACTCAGTAGTACCATTTCACTCATAACTCAGTAGTACCATTTCACTCATAACTCAGTAGTACAATTTTTCTCTGTGATGCCCGGAAGTCTCTCTTTCTTAATTAGAACCTAGGTGTTGATAGGTATTTAATTTTTCACGCTCTTTACGAGATAAAGCCAACGGATGGGGGTGATTTCCGACTCGAGCTGTTAAAACATGAAGTCACAGAGCGCAGCTGACTGACTGACAGTGGGTGATAGGACTTCCGCCAGACTGTTAAATTACGATCACCGCATAATTAGTTTGGACAGACAGCTGGAAGGGGGACAAAGGAAGGGTACACTAAGACTCCTTTGAAGTAGGGTAGGTCCCACTAATAAATGCTAGGTGCACTACGTGATGTGAGCGCGGGTGTAAAGAATGGTTCCGGTTAATTGATGCTTGGGTTTATATATACCCAGTCAAGCCTTTATACAATTACTTGTGACATGGGTTTATATATACTCAGTCAAGCCTTTATACAATTACTTGTGACATGGGTTTATATATACTCAGTCAAGCCTTTATACAATTACTTGCGACAAAATATTTTCCGAGTCCGGGTAGAAGGCAACCGATAGCCAGTGGTAAGATGTCTGATCAATAATGTGAAAATGGACTTTTTATGTTAACTGTATTGTTCATGCATTGATTTGATATATGTTAGATTTTTGATTGATTCATTAATATGTATAATTTATGTTAGAAATTATGTATTGGTGAATGAAGCATGTTTGAGGGTTAACAATTCTCTTGCAGACATGTAAGTTGAATGACTAGAGAGAGAACTAGAGAGAGAGAGAGAGACTGGAAAGTTTTGAATTTGAATCTAAACACCACGCCCCAATGTCATTGCAGTGGGCGAGCCCACTTTGTAGCTACAGTTTTGACTTTTCAACGTTCAGCTGTCGGCTTTCTCCTTTGGTCTTGATCTTGGTGGCGACCTTGATGCAGAACCTGTGACGTGCGTTACATCTTGAGAGAGGCTTCTGTAATCGTTAGACTACTGCCTACCCCGGATTTCCAGGGTCGTAAAAGCAGATACAACAAACACACTTGGCTGTCCTATTTCCAGACGGATCTTATTGTGTTCAACAGACTGTGTAATGATTCTATTGTGCTCAACAGACTGTGTAATGGTCTTATTGTGCTCAACAGACTGTGTAATGGTCCTATTGTGCTCAACAGACTGTGTAAACGAGTAAAGGGTTCGCTGCTATTGTGCTGACTGTATAACCTCTTCAATTGATTTCGCTACGACGCTGCATCTGCAGAACAGGTCATGAAGTCAATTAATTATCTCTACCGTTTTTGCTTTCCATACTCATTATAGAATAGTAAAACTGTTTAGAACTTTAGAGAGTGTTCCTTCAGATAGTCATTGTAGAATATTGTTTGTGTAAGAGAAAGGACTTGATGAATACTTAAGCATTTAATGTATATACGTGAACTGTTTCAAACCTAGTTGCATTTTGTGATATATGCATTTATTTTATAATAAATCTGTTATCTTTTGTTACATCCTTCTTACACATTTACATATGTCTAGATCTGGGTGAATGGGGGTTCGTAAGTCAATTGTTTGGATATAAGTTAGTTAATACTGTGAAATTACAAAATACCTGATATAACAATACAATTAAAATGTCATATTAAGGACAATAGATTACTGAAATAATAGAATGGTAGACATGAATTTATGCTTATCATAATTTGATTTCCAGCATTGATTTTATAGAAAATGTTTAATTACAGGCATTATCTATAGTGAGATATCACAAATTGCCTATTGTTATATCTTCAATAGTAAGATATTCAAAAGGTACATTATAAATAGGTATGAAGTTGATTGGAGGTATTTCTTATAATTTAATATCCAGTATTTATGTCTGATATTTTGGCAACTTTACAGACATTTCCTATAAATTAATATCCAATATTTATGTCTGCTGTATTGGCAATGGTTAGAGACATTTCCTATAAATTAATTTCCAGTATTTATGTCTGCTGTATTGGCAATGGTTACAGACATTCCTATAAATTAATTTCCAGTGTTTGTAGTAGTTTGGGTAATGATTACAGACATTCCTTGTAATTTAAAACCCTATATATATGTATCTGGTAGTTTTGGCACATATACTATAGCAGTTATTACTTTTATCCAAGACAGACACATATTACTATTTGTACAAAGTGTGTCATAGTTTAGTGAAGACACATATTTCTATTTGTACAAGTGTGTCATAGTTTAGTGAAGACACATATTTCTATTTGTACAAGTGTGTCATAGTTTAGTGAAGACACATATTTCTATTTGTACAAGTGTGTCATAGTTTAGTGTAGTCCGTATGGACTCTTACATTTGTAGTTTTTTTTTTTAAGATATTGTAATCTCTCTTTTCTTGTTCTCTATCTCTCTCTATATAATTGTGTGTGAGTGTGTGTGTGTGTGTGTGTGCGCGCGCGCGCGCGTGTGTGCGTGTGTGTGTATGTGTGTGTGCGTGTGTTTGTGTGTGTGAGCGCGCGTGTGTGTGAGAAATATATTCTAAGAGTAAATACTACAACTTTCTTCTTTGTGAGCTAAAGAGTGTTCACAACTCCTTGTTTTGAAATATAACTTCTGGACTTGAGTGAGTGTTAGAGCCATAAATATGTATTACATTGCCGTCATACAGAAATAATTACTGTACAGTTAAATCTTTAATTTTATCAATAGAGAAATGTATAACTCTGTAACAAGGGGAAATTACTCTTTATTGTTGATATATTCAAAACAATGACGCAAACAAATGACGTTTCACTACGCATGACGTCACAGTCCATGACGTGGTAGCGAGCAAGACGATACAAAACAGTTTTCAGTGAAATGTAATCAGTGTCAAAGATAAAAATAATAAAACGTTTGTGAACTAAATTTAACCACAGCGATATTCGTGTTGATATAAAATTACATTTGTAAATAATAACGTGTAACCAGTACACCCGTTATGTGTTTTGTGTCAACGTGTGTTCACATTCACTACAAACGACCAGTGAACACCGACAGTTTAAGTTAACAGTTAACTGACAGATAACATTCACGACACACAACAACGCCGTCGTCTTTTTGCCGTCTGCACAGCGACACGACGATCTCCATCAGACACGGGCACGTCGACCACCACCAGCTGTGACGTGCAGCGAGACATGGCGTATAACCTGTCATTAAACTCAATTTGTTCATCAGTCTTATTATCATCACGACCAGGATTTCTGCCTGGCAGCCATACCACCACCTTCCGCTCTAAACCTGACACATCTCCATAGCGTGTCACAGTCACCACGTCACTCTGTCTCACCGCCGTGTCACACACATCTGTTGACTCTCTTATCACACGTACAGGTATGCCAGCATCACGAAGACCGCGCACCACGCCGTTAGCTGTTGACGTCACACGCCCCGCCTCGTCCTTGACGTCGTCACGTAGGTCAGCACTCCGGGTCAACACGAACACGTCACGATACTGGAGGGGTGGACAGGCGGTTGTTTTTCTGACATTCGCGGTGGCGGTGTGACTGTTGACAGTTGTAGCAGTCGTGGTCACAGTGTTGATGTGGTTGTTCACACCGAAATCTGCACCACACAAATATCAGTTTATCATCTACAAACCGTTTATTTACGACATAAAGGCGCATAATGTGGTTGTGGTGGTAGTGGTGGTGGTAAAATTATGATGGCTCTAGAGAGGTCATTATAACGGTCACACTTACCCGTCACGCCAACTCCCAGTCGTTGTAGAATGCCGGCGATTAACTGCCCGCACTTGACGCACTCCAGTGGCCAACGTCCAGCGTGTTCGGGTCCCTGGTGGCTCAAGTGAATAACATTCGGTCCGTCACAGGGCGTGGCCAGGGCGGTCGTCGTGTACGGGTGGACATCACTATAACTGCTAACTGCCTTTTGTACTTCACTCAGCACTGCGGGTGGACACCTTAGCGGGGTGGTCATTCGTTCTTCCTGCAGTTCTGCTGGTCTCTGGTTATGGACTGGTGAGGCCGCCCACAGACAGACGTTGGGAAGGCGCTTGCACAAGTCGGTGACAAACCGGTGATAACGGGCAATGTCACTGTTAAGATGAAGAAAGACAGATCCGTTATAACGACAACTTACCGCAGTACACAGGGGAGATAATCACACACAACGATACATTTATGTTTCTTGCCAAATTCAGAACTCTGTGTGACGTCAATAAATGACGCAAAAATACACGTCAGCGCGTCATGACGTCATGCTTTAACAAACACAAAGTGACTGTTGACATTTTAAGTCGTTCATAGAAATGTATTTATTTTTTTCTCAGGTAATCAAAACTAACAATTCTACCTCAGTGCCACACCTGTACACGTCGTACAACATACCTGACAAACCCAAACTCATCACATATGACGTATGGTCCATGACTTCCTCTTGTCGCCGTGAGTGTGTTGATGGCTTTATCAACGTCAATCTCTTTGTTGTAAAAGTTGTACTCATGGAGGTGGACACTGCCCACTACTGATGGTGGGGTGGGATCATCGCTCATTGACACCTGTATCACGTGGTTTATCATGCGTGTCGCTGCCAAGCTTGCAAACCTAATACTGACAAGATGAACGTCGTGACCCTGTCTCAGCCATGTCAAGGCCATCAGTACTAACATCACGGACTTGCCCACACCCGGCGGACCGGTCAGCCAGACTTTAGTCGGAGCTCTGGTCAAAAGACTGATTTGTTCCGGGGTTAGAACCAGTGACGTCATTCTCTCACCCGTGACTGCCACACCCTGTCCTTCAGTTCGTATCTCAATCCGCGGAGAAGTTGGACAATGGACGGAGACAGTCGTGGCGGGGCCGCAAAACCTGAAATCAGTGTCACGTGTTAATAAAAAAAAAAAAACACTATGAAGCTCACAACTAGTCACACATGCAAATACACTGGAACCTTTCCTTAAGTGCATAAACAAATTTACATATTTTTTACCCCCTTCCGTCGATGCATGATGTACTCCCCTCACCCGTGCCCTTATAATAATAAAATTATAAAATAATGAAATACCGCGTTCATATCTCTGATTATTTTAATCAGTACTATATTGAATCTGTTACTACTAAAATAATGAAATACTTGATGAACTAGATCAAACTCTATACGTATTAACACGTCTATTTATAAATTATTTTATCTCACATATATAGGAGAAAGTACTTGATGAACTAGATGAAACTCTATACGTATTAACACGTCTATTTATAACTTGTTTTGTCTCACATATATAGGAGAAAGTACCTGATGAACTAAATCAAACTCTATACGCATTAATACGTCTATTTACCTCCTATCCACTACTTGTCTTACCTCCCTTCCCCTTGTACAGAATTATATGACACATACACTCTTACATCAAACACACAAAAAATCAGCATGTTTACATGAATGTAGTTTTCATTATTATGACACATGCACTTTGTTTTCTCTCTCTTGTAAAATATAATTCACTGATCAAGACATATCCTGCTCTCATGGAAACTATTTTCGACAACTGCCATTTAAACTACATGTTTAATAACAATAATTTATCAAAATACAAACCTGGCCAAGAGATCCAAATAGAGATCTGACGTCATAGAACTAGATGTAGAGAACCAGCCTTTTACTTTTGGTTGTTGGCCATCGGCCATTTTAGTTCCACCAGAATAAAGATTTTCAGCTAGCAGGCAGCACTGGAGAGCTTGCTCAAAGTCTTTAGCCTCGAGACACGTGACCAGGTCCTGATGAAAGAAGAATACGTAGGGACAGTTTTTTTCTATATGTTTATGATCTATCTATCTATATATATATGTACTTCTATGTACATAATTTAAATTATAAATACAAAAATTACAAATCAACATGCATTATAAAAACAAAAATAGCTACACAATCTACATTTCGTCCAAGAAATCTTTGTTAGTTTAATGAGAACGAGCAGTAAAATATGAAAAATTAATTATGAAAATCTTATCTGAATAGAGACTTTTCTCTTCTGATCAGTTACTTTACAAATTACGATTAATAACAGTTTTTCTTTTCTGTTCAATTACTTTACAAACTACGATTAATAACAGTTTTTTCTTCTGATTACTTAATTTACAAAATTACGGTTAATAACATTGACGAAATTGCCTCCAGTCGAAACAAAACTTGAAAATCTTTACAACATTGAAATACTTGTTAAACTACAGAAGTAAGCTTGAAACACTTCATAACATTGAAATACTTGTTAAACTACAGAATTAATCTTGAAACACTTCATAACATTGAAATACTTGTTAAACAATAGAAGTAAGCTTGAAACACTTTACAACATTGAAATACTTGTTAAACTACAGAAGTAAGCTTGAAACACTTTACAACATTGAAATACTTGTTAAACTACAGAAGTAAGCTTGAAACACTTTACAACATTGAAATACTTGTTAAACAATAGAATTAATCTTGAAACACTTCATAAATTGAAATACTTGTTAAACTACAGAATTAATCTTGAAACACTTCATAACATTGAAATACTTGTTAAACTACAGAAGTAAGCTTGAAACACTTTACAACATTGAAATACTTGTTAAACTACAGAAGTAAGCTTGAAACACTTTACAACATTGAAATACTTGTTAAACTACAGAAGTAAGCTTGAAACACTTTACAACATTGAAATACTTGTTAAACGACAGAATTAATCTTGAAACACTTCATAACATTGAAATAGTGGTTAAATTACAGAAGTAAGCTTGAAACACTTTACAACATTTAAATAGTAGTTAAACTACAGAAGTAAGCTTGAAACACTTTACAACATTTAAATAGTAGTTAAACTACAGAAGTAAGCTTGAAACACTTTACAACATTTAAATAGTAGGTAAACTACAGAAGGGATATCAGTAAAAACATATAATCGAAATACATCAATACATGTACCACTTCAAACAAATACAATGGTTAATGACATCAATACCTGTACCACTTCAAACAAATACAATGGTTAATGACATCAATGCCAGTACTACTTCTGACAAACAAAATGGTTAATGACAGCAATGCCTGTACTACTTCAGACAAATAAAATGGTTAATGACATCAATGCCTGTACTACTTCACACAAATAAAATGGATAATGACATCAATGCCAGTATACTTCAAACAAAATGGTTAATGACATCAATGCCTGTACTACTTCAGACAAATAAAATGGTTAAAAATATCTGCGCCTGTACTACTTCAGACAAATAAAATGGTTAATGACATCAATGCCTGTACTACTTCAGACAAATAAAATGGTTAATGACATCAATGCCTGTACTACTTCAGACAAATAAAATGGTTAATGACAGCAAACGCCCAGAATTTAAAGAAATAAAAATCAACATTTTGCATTTATTTTTAGATTAGAAATCAGAAAAAAATGATATGAGGATAATCATGAAGTACTTAGGAATGTAAAAATGTTCATAGTTGATTTTTATTAAACAATAAACATTTGTTTTTAAAATGTACGTGATTATAATATAATATTAATATGAATTCTTATTTATCTTTTTTTATCATCTTTGCATGAGTTGGGAGAACAATTCCACACTTGAATGTTTCATAAATCACTATAAAAAACATAAATTAAGATCTTAAGTCGTAGTCTTTATAATAAGATGATTTTATAACTATAACTGTAACCTTGACTCACGTGGAAATATACACGGCAACAAAAAATAACCAAGAACTACAATAATTGATCTGTGACTTGGAAATAAATCAAATCGTAGGAAATGCAAACTCGTTGGACCTGGTAGGCATGAAGACGTCATTGGCATTATGACGTAAACAGACTTTCACGTAGTTTTGACGTCGTAGTAATTACACTTTAATTTATGGACAAGTTCCCACTTGATGATTGTATTGCTATTTTATCAAACAATTTCTCGCTTGATGTTTGTATTTCTATTTTATCAAACAAGTTCCCGCTTGATGTTTGTATTGTTATATTAAACACAGTTTAACTGTGCTGTCAAACAAGTTCTCGCTTGATGTTCGTATTGCTATTTTATCAAACAAGTTCTCACTTGATGTTTGTATTGCTATTTTATCAAACAAGTTCTCACTTGATGTTTGTATTGCTATATTAAACACAGTTTAACTGTGCAATCAAACGTTGGGAAATTAGTTTGGTTTCAGAGTATTATTAGAACGGTAAATATACATGGTCTCCGAAAGTGGAATATACTCACTGGTTTGAGTGAATGTTCTTGACTAAAACCGTAATGAAATAAAATTGTCTAGACGACATGTTCCTCTAACTACTACTACTACTACCACTACCGCTCCCAACATAGAAGTACTAATACTACCATCACAACTACTACTACCATTACTATTTCTATCATCACAAGAACTAATAAATCCATCACAACAACAACTACTTCTACTACTACTACTACTACTACTACTGCTGCTGCTGCTCCCAACACCACGAGTACTACTACCGCTGCCACCATGAGGAACACTCCTACCACAATCATAGCTGCAACTTCCACCATCTCGTCTACTACTACCAGTACTACTACTACTTTTATAACTATTATTGCCATTTTCATAGCTGCTACTACCCTCACATTCATAACTGCTACAACCGCTTTTTCTCCAAACATCTGTGGTGTGAGCGGTTAGAAATGGATGGAAAGAATTAAATTAACATTATAAACCATAACGTGGCTGACGACACGCCTCACCACATTTCAATATTTGTCAAATGTTACAAAGTATTTAAATAATGAATTATTAGTTATTAAACAGCTAACGAACCGCTTAAACCAGACCTGACATAAAGAAACTATGCTAAAAGTTGGAAGAAGAACACAAATACTAGTAATGTTTAAGGAAGATTTTACAGTTAATACTGGCCTTGCTGTCATTAACCATTTTATTTGTCTGAAGTAGAAATGGCATTGATGTCATTAATCATTTTATTTGTCTGAAGTAGAAATGGCATTGATGTCATTAACCATTTTATATGTCTGAAGTAGTATTAGCATTGATGTCATTAACCATTTTATTTGTCTGAAGTAGTACAGGCATTGATGTCATTAACCATTTTATTTGTCTGAAGTAGTACAGGCATTGTGCGTAATCATGCCTAAAGAAACACAGTGAAACAAGTACACAAATTGAAGGACTGTTAGAAAAAATATTAAATTGTTAGATTTGCACCTGAGCAGTAAACATATATAGAAACATACTATTGTGTATTTTTGATACTTATTTTCTTGATAATTTGATTTGTTTGGTAAGTTAACTGTAAAGATGGTTGAGCAGTAAACATATATTGATATAACTATTGTGAATTTGTATTCTTATTTTCTTGATAATTAGAGTGTTTGTAAGTTAACTGCTGTGCAGTAAACTTATTAAGACATAACCATTGTTGTTTGGATGCCATATTGCTACCTAACTATTAATTACCAAATACAGAAGATTCGTGACTAACTATTAATTAATAATTATTGAAGATTCGTGACTAACTATTAATTAATAATTACTGAAGATTCGTGACTAACTTGTAATGCCTAAATCCTATAGAACAAGTGATTAACATAAGGAATATTTGTTGATGTATGTGTGTGTGTGTGTGTGTGTGTGTGTGTGTGTGTGTGTGTGTGTGTGTGTGTGTGTGCGTGTCTGTGTCTGTGTCTGTGTGTGTTGTTTGCCTTAATTCGGTAGTTAGTTATTACATTTATTAATTATCAGAAACATTTACTCTTGTATGCCACATTAATTAATCAGTTAAATAACCTTTATAAATAGATATATAAAGCGAACAGCATGGTGTTTTTATTCGTATAAGGAATAATTAATGATGTAAATATTCCTATTAAACTGCGAGTGTGGTGTTTATATTCATATAAAGATTAATTAATGATATAAATATTCCTATTAAACTACGAGTGTGGTGTTTGTGTTCCTATAAGAATTAATTAATGATGCAAGTATTTTATTACCTAAAGTCTTACCTGTTTTAACTGTTCATCACTTGAAACCACCCGAGTTAGGATGCCACACGTGACGTAAGGCAAAATAAGAAGTTTACGGATGGCAAGGTTGGGATCAAGGTCTTTGGTTGTCTCCCGTAAAACGACTTGGGATTTATTCAGTTGTTTGATTGCATTTCGTACTCTGTCAGTGACCACTCGGTCTACGTCTGGTTGTGATAACTGGAGTTGTTGTTGGTTTGACAGAACTGACTTTATCTCTCCGGTGATTATTTCATAGTGACGATGGATGACGAGAATGTCAAAGTCACCTTGTCTATGATCTTTTGGAAGATCTTGTGGTCGTAAGAACTGTTTGACCGCCGCCGCATAACATGGTTCTCCCAGGTAACCAGAAAACTGTAACTGTGAAATGACAAACATTGGTTCACTGTGCTCACTGACCAATTCTCGCAAAGAGAGTAACACTCGCTTTAGTGCCAAATCGTCCCGTGTATCGCTGTCCTGAACAACTTGAACTTTGTCTTTTTTATATCTGGATTGAACTTTGACTTTTTTAGAACTGGATTGAACTTTGACTTTTTTAGAACTGGATTGAACGGTACTAGCTTGGACAGGATTACATTGCGGCACGAGCACAGACTGTCCGGCCACTGTGGCCACGTCAAATGGTATCCTGGTGATGACCACTGGCGGGACGAAATATGTCTTGGTTTCATAATCAGGGTACCACGCACGAATACAGTCCCGCCATACGGCCATGTTGTCCTGAGACGCCATGATGCCTTGTTCCTGGCTGACACAAACAAAACTCTAGTGTAGAAAACTGATACGACTGAAACATCCTTTCTCTCTTAACTCTGTGGTTATTAATTTAGTTCTTTCACTATTTTACCATAGCGACATAATGTTCCAAACACCTATCACTTCTAAGTAGTAATCAATAAACTACTTTCTTGCAGTCAAGAATAACGTCACTGACTGTCTCTGTCACGTGCAATATCTACGCCATTATTCTCAGTGTAAGGCCACCAGTGTCAGTATCCTAATAGGTGTCGACACAAGCAGGAAAAGGACCTGACAATGTCTTCGGTTATGACGTCACATCCGGCCTTGACCCCAGTGATGAACTAAGGGGAAGTGGAGTGAAAGAGACGGCCCGCTCCCAGTGAGATCCAAACATAATTTGCAATTCGAAATGTAGATGTGCATGATAAAAGTAAAATGTGTTTTTTTTAAAAATTATATTTATATATAAATATATGTATACACATATGGCTGTATTTCGTAAAATCATGTATATAATTATTTCAATTGTATTTCTTTTATTTATTATGAAATGCGTTTTATATTTAACCATTTCTCTTGATATTGAAAGGCAATAATTTCTAAATAATATATTCTACTTTTAATTTTTCTCTTCACGTTGAAAGATAATGATTTCTGAATAATATATTCTATTTTTATTTTTTCTCTTGAGGTTGGACGGAATGATTTCTAAATGATATATTCTATTTACACTCTAGCTGTAAATTTAAAGTAATGTTTACAATTTTTAATTAGTTTACTTTTCTATTGTGTTAAGTGTGTAAACATTTATGTCCTATTTATAAATTCACACACGTATATAAAACTAATGTAGAGATCGTGATTTGTCTATTTTTAGATTCCAAAACATAGTGTCCTGGAATAAATGTAGTACATATGCATTCCACTTTTAGAAACTCCTATATATTAACAATGGTGTTAACATTGTGTAGCTCACTTATAGTTAATCAATAAATATATTTCAATTTTAGAAACTCCTATATATCAGCAATAGTATTAACATTGTGAAGCTCAGTTATAGTTAGTCAATATATACATTAAACCAGAATTAGGTGGACCTCAGTGAATATATACAACCTTCAAAACCACACTTGAATTCACAGGAAAATCTATTAACATATGAAATATGTCAAAGGTGTTTAATAAGGATAACAGTAAGAGAGAAAAATGGGAAACTGATGTTTTATTTATAAAAATAAATAGTACAAGACATTGGTAGGCCACATATTTGTCTGCCTAATGCCTTGGGTCGACATAAGGTTGGTTTTTAAGCATGTTTGGTCTGCTTAAGTCTGTGGATAGGATTATATATATTTCAAATTAAGAAACTCCTATATATTAACAATGTGTAGTTCACTTATTATTAGTAAATATATATTTCAATTTAATGTAATGTGTGGTAGGTCGGATACTAAAGACATTAGAGTACTAAAATAATAATAATATATGTGTGGTAGGTCGGATACTAAAGCTTAGAACACGTGACTAAAGACAATAGTGTACTACTACTAATAATAAATGTGTGATAGGTCGGATACTAAATCTTCACAACTACCGTTCCTATCACCAGTGAGAGTGGCAAGCACGATACAGGTTGTTTGTTGCCCTTGGTTACAGCCCTTTACTATTGTATCAATGTTATGTTAGTGGGCGAGTGTCATCTGCACAGGGTGCCTTGCTGACAAGTGGGGTCAAGAAGTGCTCCATTTGTTTCCACAGCATTGTATTTTTGCACGAATGTATGTATGCCCCAAATGTCCAATGATGTATTAGTGAAGGTACTTTATCATTGTATACTGTTTATGTACTTATTAATTGCAGAAGACATTAAAATAGTTAGAAAAATGTGTTTCTTCGTATATATAAATCTTACTACCTTTGCATATTTTATGATTTATGTGTATGGTTTTCCTATAGCGTACAAATATAGATTTTATTTTATGTTAGATCTCATCTCTTACCGCTTTATCATAATAATTATAACTCTCTTTCTCACTATTAGATCTAATCTCTTACTTCTTTATCATAATTATAACTCTCTTTCTCACTATTAGATCTAATCTCTTACTTCTTTATCATAATAATTATAACTCTCTTTCTCACTATTAGATCTAATCTCTTATCCTGTATCATAGAAACAAAGACATATATGAAATTAAAACGAGTTACATAGAAATAGTGAGAAAGAGAGTTATAATTATTTTGATAAAGAAGTAAGAGATTAGATCTAATAGTGAGAAAATAGAGCATTGTATGTCTCTCTCTCTTGTATTGTACAGGTTATCACTTTCTCTCTCTTGTATTGTACAGTTTATCAATTTATCTGTCTCTTTCTCTCTCTTGTATTGTACAGTTTATTACTTTATCTATCTCTTTCTCTCTCTTGTATTGTACAGTTTATCACTTTATCTGTCTCTTTCTCTCTCTTGTATTGTACAGTTTATCGCTTTATCTATCTCTTTCTCTCTCTTGTATTGTACAGTTTATTACTTTATCTGTCTTTCTCTCTCTGACGAGTGCAAAGTTTATTTATTGTGACCTCCCAAGTTCACGATATTGTTGGGATTCTGAATTTATAGTAACTATGGAAACATCATGCAGCATTGGATATATTCCTTGCTTCTTTACAAAAATTCGTTTTATTAACTCTGTGTGTGTGTGTGTGTGTGTGTGTGTGTGTGTGTGTGTGTGTGTGTGTGTGTGTGTGTGTTTGTGTGTATACATTGCATGCGAGCATCATTGGTGGTCAAGTGACGTCACACCTGGCTGCGCACACAAGTGGTGTGTGTCAAAGTTTTGGAATATGAAGCGAAACGTGAATAAATTATGTTTCAGGAAATACAAAAAGGCGAGGTCAATTGTAGGATCGCTGTCTGTGTGTTGCAACATTTAGTCACACGGTGCGAGGTCAACTGTAGGAAACGCTGTCTGTGTATTGCAAGATTTAGTCACACTGTGCGAGCAAAAGGGTCTATTGTGATTCCCAACCAATTGGTGACTAGTACATAATGTAGCAATTCTAACTGAAGTACATAATGTAGCAATTCTAACTGAAGTACATAATGTAGCAATTCTAACTGATACAGTAGTACGTAATTTAACAATTCTGATACAGTAGAACATAATGTAGCAATTCTAACTGATACAGTAGTACATGATGTAGCAATTCTAACTGATACAGAAGTACATAATGTAGCAATTCTAACCGATATCGAGAGATCGTTATTGCAAAATAAAATTCCTAGATACAGATTTTTTTTGATTTTTTTTTAATGCAGGGGTTCGCTGTGACATGAAAATTATTCTAAGGATTCCTCCAGTATAAAATTGTGAGAAAGCCTGAAAATATACTGAAATTAAGACTCCAATATTTATTTTCCCCTCGAATTTGCTGGTTAATGCTGGATACGTACAGCTGAAATTTGCATTTGGGGACACATACTTTATTTGATATATTCTTAAGAAGGTACACAATTTTCGTTGGCATTACACCTTTATAAATTTAATAAGCAATTAATGTACTTCATAAAATATAGTAAACATACCGTATTAACATTCTTTGCTTTATACTAATTAAATACTAAGTATAAATGAACTAATTAGTGCAGTTCTTTTGGTTGAGAGGGAAAGGGTTAACTGTAAACTACTAGCATTCTTGTTGACTCTCGCACTTACACTGAGCAATAGTTTTTAAAGTGTGTGATCTACTGTGAATATTGAAATAATATGAATTATTATTTTGTGAAACACACACACACACACACACACGCATATATATATATACAACAAACATCTATCTATCTATCTAGAGAGAGAGAGTTAGATAGATAGATAGATAGATAGATAGACATCAGACAGACAGACAGACAAAGATAGAGACACACAGACATACAAATTAAGAGTTAGTTAGTGTATAAACACACTCTATGACACTCTATGAGCAATTAGTGTATAAACACACTCTATGACACACTATGAGTAGTTAGTGTACACACACACTCTATGACACTCTATGAGTAGTTAGTGTATAAACACACTCTATGACACTCTATGAGTAGTTAGTGTATAAACACACTCTATGACACACTATGAGTAGTTAGTGTACAAACGAACACCGATTAGAGGAAGACACAGACTACGACTTTTAGCTGTACACCTGATACCTGCATTCTATTTTTAGTCACTCATCTCGTGATCTTTTAATTGAAAAGTCAGAGAAAGTATGTAAGGACCCCACCCTCCTCTAAAAACAGACACTAGTTCTGAAACTCTAGAGTGGAGGTTACACCTGTTTTGAGGACAACTATGCATTTTTTTCAATCAAATTAAATTTATTTGCAATCTTTAATACCATTTGTGTTCATTCATTAATCGTTTGTATCGTCTCTCTCTGTTGTCAGGTTCGGAATTTGCGGGGTCGGGAGCCAAATATTTAGAAAGTGGTAAATGGTATGTACCCGTAGCAATGCATGTACATATTAAAGCGTGGTGGGTTGTTCTGTGTGTCATGTTAGGGACTTTATTGCTAGTTGAATTCATTTAGTCAAACATCCAACCCCTAATGATACAGTGTTGAACTAAAGACTGACCAGGAGAAAATGAAACGAGGATTGAACGAGAAATTTAGAGGACAAACTGAAAGGAATAAAGATATATAGATAGAACCCAGAACACTACATGCGGAATCGATCAGCTTGAACCCTATTCGGGGAGGGGGGAGGAGGATGGTGCAGTGAGTTATTTTTATTCTTTGTGACGGATGAGTTTGTTGAAATAACATCATAGTTGTAAACGTTTATAATTAAATAAAAGACTTCAAAACTCACTGTTCCTGCTTTTCTATCTTTTCCCTTTCTTTGGGTTTGTGTCAAATCTTAGGAATAACATTTCTCAAAACCTGTGCTATTTCAAAGTAAATAATGCACGTCATTTGAGACTGCTATTTATTATGAGACAGAAAGTATTTTATTGAGTAAATAATTTATGTTAAATATAATTTGAATTTTGTTATGTTGTAAATACTAGTGAAACAAAAGACGATTATTGTGAAACAAGCTATACAAATATTTTGTCCACTTTAAAGTTTTTGTTTCTCTTTCATTCTATATTTTACAGAGTTTGTATTTGATGCAAACAGAATAGACATAATACAAAGTGTTCTCTTTCTAATTCTATGTGTCTGATATAACTGAATACCAAACGATAACATACATAAAGTAAAATAAACGATAAAGTACTAGTAAAGGATGTGTTTCTAATACCACTGAATACGGATGAGTTTCTTAAATTCGGTTTGGGGTAAATATTTAAGTATCTTATAACGCGACTGTGTAACATCATTCAAGGGCTCAATGCTATATTCATATATTGAATTTGTGATCTGTCCACTCTTAAATTCATATATTGAATTTGTGATCTGTCCACTCTTAAATTCATATATTGAATTTGTGATCTGTCCACTCTTAAATTCATATACTGAATTTGTGATCTGTCCACTCTTAAATTCATATATTGAATTTGTGATCTGTCCACTTTTAACTTCATATATTTAATCCATGTATACATGTGCAAATAAGATAATATATAGTGCAATATTTCATTTCACACAATCAAGATGGACTCTTTAAATCACTAGAAACTTCTCATCTCCACAAAACGGTAAATGTTGCACCTACCACCTCGAAGGTGGGGGACTGGAAAAGTACCCCCCTGTACTTTCCCCAGAGTGAATTCCTAGTATTTTAGGGAACACTGAAGAATAACCCTGACCTGGCACACATCCACACAGAGTAGCGAATACCCACCCTCCCTCCATCCAAATTATCATTTACTTTGCCCCTATGCTACTCTAGCGTTTTAACACAGTTACAGTATAACACAGATATAGGGTGTTAACAAATAATGAAATAGAATTTAGTAACAATTAATTGAATGCACACTGCATTGAGAGAACTCCGATCAATAATAATAATGACATATACAATGATTGCATACAAAAACGTACAAATAAAAATATAATATAATTGACTGTCCAACAGAGTCTCAGGCCTGATAAGACTATCAAGAAGTCTTAATGGAATCGTCTGAATTTGGTCTCTAGCGTTTCGTAGGCTTTCAAAGGAACAGTGTTCTTAACAATGAGGACATTAATAATGACACCGACGTACACATCACTGGATGGAATGAATGAATGGACAATTGTGAAAAGAAAAAAGTCACATGACCTTTTAGCCATTGCTGCTACGCCTGTTGCTAACAGCAAGGTAAATTTAGCTCGCACTGTGTGTAATGAATAATAGACTTCAAGACACATACAGAATGTTTGAGAAGTCTAAACAAAGCCCACAAGTTGCAGCCGCAAAGTCACAGAACTATAGAATCACGAAAAACAAAAGTCTTCCAAAAAGGGCTTCAAAAGAACTTCAGAAGTGCTGGCGGTCTTCACAAAGCATTATACATGCACGTGTTCTTTTGATGGTACACACAGGACCAACATTTCAAAATGAGATATACTTAGATATGAAATAGTTTATAGGTTGTATTTATGTATTTCGGTGTGCCTGCTTATATTGTTTTCTTTGTGTATTTTATGATTTGTTTGTGTAATCAGGGTTTCCGCATAACAGACCAATATAGATTTTTTATTTTATGTTGACTTTGTCCTTAAAATTATACATTAAGAAAGCAATGTGTTTAAGATTATTTACTGTATTTTCCTTAGATAGTAAAATCATTACATGACTCATAGGGATTTAGAAAAAAAATATTTATAAACAAATCACAGAAATCAGAACAGAAGTCCAGTTCTAGAATAGTAGAATTATTGGGGCTTCCTTGGCGGTCCTTACTATTAGTATATTTTTGGCCAGTGTGTGTGTGTGAGAGAGAGTTCACTTCATTAGTTCGCGCGTTCAGAGTGAAAGGACACACTTATTCATCTTGCCCCTTCTTTTATTATCAGACATCCAGATCAAGGATGAAAAGATGCAACACAGTAGCAGCTGTTTGCACCATTCCCAAGCCCTTTTCAGGGTTTTAAAGAGGACACCTATCATCCAGAGATACTAACAGTTAATTTGGCAGTGAACAGTACCCCTTCCAAGGGAGATTAACATGACCTACCAAATCTCGATTATGAGGTTTCACTAAAATCAGTTGGTATCATGCAAGACATTTTGATGTCTCCAAAAAGCCGTCTGGTAAATTTCAGCGAAAACAAAGAAGTAAAAACGTCCTTTTCTGAATTGTTACACGGTATCCTCTACAAGATGGATGACATTTCTGTTAGGTTTATGTGCGAGGTTTGCTGAAAGACCGACAACTATAAAATCCAGCTTACAAAGGTCGACAAGCCAGCAACATCAACCGCTGTGCAACAAACCCAAACAACTACTACTACGTGTGAAAAAGAAATGGATACGCACATAGTCTGGAAGATCCCACTGATAACAAGAGTGAACACATCTTCGACATCGGATTAGACACATTAAATGGATTAAATTAAAGGTGGATGCTAAAGTTAGAGAAGCGAAAATGACGTTTCTGGTGATAACAGAATCTCTTTCATTGTAAGACTGGAAATGACTCCTCTCCTTGTCATCACATTTTCCTTCATCACTTGTATACTGAGTCAGATTTCATTTGTAAACGTGGCGTCGTCGATCCTATCAGTGAACGTGTAGACTTGTTTCACGATGTCTTGTGAACCAACTGCATTGGCATAGATCTGTGCAGTTTAGAGACAAAGCGAAATGGCATATGATGTATTTTTGTTACATTGTTGATGCTGGTGAAACGTTGGGTTTCTTGCCGTTCAAAATTAGTGAATGGGTAGGGGGAGATAAATACATTATTTTGGTGTTGTAGATTTTGTTCTTCGGACATTTATAGTGGGTCTCTCTCTTAGTAGGCACATGCTATATAACAGGATTGCACAAACATTTTAGGTCAGAGGGCCAAATTTCCAAATGATAGTGCATGGAGGGCCGCAAGTCCGATTGCACACGGATGGCTCAGTAGAAAACAAAACAAAACAAATAATGAAATAATGTGCTTTACATTCGTTTATGTCTCACTAACCTAGGTTTAGTCTTTCGTGAGAAGGGTGAGCCTGAATGTTGTTAACACGTTTGTCAATATTTGGTTCAAGTTTTGTAGTCGCCTTGCACCATTTCGTCATAAGGTCTTTGGGATGGTTTTCTAACATGGATTTTAGTCATTATTTCCTTTCGGTCTGTGTATTTTAAATATCTGTGCAGTCATCTACCAGACGTTTGCAGTAATTGGAAACCAGCGCCACCTAGTTAATGATTATGATTAAAGACTAATTAATTAATCATTCATATATACTAATTACAAGTGATGAGAATCTTAACTTATGTTACTAATAATTCTCCAGCAAACAACACTCGTCTCTCTCAATTGGCAGATATGCCGGTGTTGTAAATGTTTTATCTCTTCCACCAAATTAAAGACAACATTTACCATCACACAATATTCTGTAGGTGGAAGACTTATTACTAAAGGAGAAGACAAAGCTGTCCTTCATCTATATTTAGTGTGCCCTAAGTAACCCACTTTCTTTTTCAACATAAGGTTATCAATATGTTTAAGAGGGTCAATAAATTTAACAATACCTTTATTAAATTATCAATCAAATATACATATGACAAATACAATGAAAACAATTACTCGAGATCAATTATTTCTATGAAACCATGTTCGAATAATTTTGTCTAGACAGTGTTTATCTCAAAATACAATTCAACAATAATGTCAAGACAGGATAGTTCTTATCAGAGAAAATAATGGAGTTATTAGAGATAATCGGTAACAGTTTTTACATAACTTCAAGTAAGCACTGTCTCAATAGTCTTTTGCACTTTTGGAACAGTATCACAACTTTACTGTCTACTGTTATGATGTCAGTTCCACGTGTTCCTCTTGCACATTGAAAACGCTCAACTACTTATTCTCTCGTGTTTACCTGGGCATTTCTTTTGACCATTTCTTGTCAACTCCTTCAAGCAGAACAATAAAGATGCAATTTCCATCAACTTCTCTGCACCAGACATTGCTCATGTACTCAGTATATCTCGCCTCATACGTCAATGGGATGTAGTGTATTGCACTTGTTTTGTGCAATAAAGTCTCCCCACATCTACAGCAGTTGTAGAGTTTTATAACCAGTAAACCAGAAGGTTCAAAACATACACAAAACGAAGGGCTGCTTTACCTGAAAAATATAATCAGGGAGTAATGCTAAGCTCCAGTTTATCTGTTTATAACTCCATTCTTTCTTACATTCCAGTCCCAACGTACAATTTCCCGCAACAGTATTTATTAGAATTATACACGCACACAGCATAATAAATACAGCATATCAAAGCAATGGCAAGTTAACACTAGACTAAATAAGAGCATTTTACTTCAAACATTGTAGAAATAATAATAGTCTACTCACACAATACATCTTACGTAAAACACAAGTACAACATATCAACAGAGAAATGCAGGAACTATTTCCATTCTCTCTCAACCAATCACTTAAATGACCATCATCGTAATGGCCACCTTTCATGACCGGACTTCTTTGCCACTTCACATTCAAGTGATCAGACAATATATTTCTCTACAACAGGTAAATATTTAGATCTTAGCCCATTGGCTGGTCTCGTTCTCGTAAATCATATCCATTGGAAAATAAATACTACTCTACCAGTTGGGATGGTTTGCATTACATACCAAATTCTACCGTATTCTCAATTTACCTCAGACACTTTCCCAAATACCGTCATAAGGAGTGCCCAAGGTCGGGTCACTGTGACAATTAAATTTAAGATAGGGTAAGGCAAGGTAATAATAAAAATAATAGTTGTATAAAAATCGTATTTATTTCTTCATGTCAACAATATATGTTTCTTTCAGGGTATGTATTACTATCTTATGTTTTAATCATCCTCTTAGATTTAGTGGACGCCAATTGCAAAACAAAAATATAAATAAATTAACACTTTATTTTCGTAAAGCTTAATATTAAATAAATGTATATTTGGTAAGTAAACTTCGTCTGTTCTGAGAATGAAATATAGCTATTAATATCTGGCAATAGATATGTATGTCTGAAATTTAAAATAGACAAATCACTTAAAATATGAATTCTACATACATATTTTATTTATCAGTATTTGGACTACCAAAGACAGTTTTCATTAAACAACGTGGCAGAAATCTAAACACATTCCATTTACTTTCTTGGGACTTGTAATGTGCTTTTATGTTTATTACGATTTAAATTTGACTATTAATAGACATATTAATACATATCTGTAAAATATATGTTATAGCATATAAGTTCAAAGTTCATGGTTTTGATCAAGAGCTCTGTTTTTAAACACATTGTCTGATTTGTGACAGATCATTAGCTTGAAAAACAACCACACGAAATAAAACCACAACTCTGATATTATTAAACTACCTTGAGAATTAGCATTCTTCTGGTAAAGTAGTATTTTACTTACACTACTTGTGGTACAGAGTTCTGGACTATTTTACTTACACTACTTGTGGTACAGAGTTCTGGACTATTTTACACTACTTGTGGTACAGAGTTCTGGACTATTTTACACTACTTGTGGTACAGAGTTCTGGACTATTTTACACTACTTGTGGTAGAGAGTTCTCGACTATTTTACTTACACTACTTGTGGTAGAGAGTTCTGGACTATTTTACACTACTTGTGGTAGAGAGTTCTCGACTATTTTACTTACACTACTTGTGGTAGAGAGTTCTCGACTATTTTACTTACACTACTTGTGGTAGAGAGTTCTGGACTATTTTACACTACTTGTGGAAGAGAGTTCTAGTGTAATTTATGATTTATGTGTGTGTACATGGTTTTCCCCTAGCAAGGAATATAGTTAATTATTTTATTTGATACTTTATTTTGTAAATTATATTGTAAGAAAAAATTGTATTTAGAGAGTATTTAATGTAGTATTTGTTTATAGTTAAAGTACTATATAATTCTAAGTAGTTCAAAAGATATTTTGAACAAATAGAACAAAAATATGCTAGCACAGAAGAACCAGTTTAGCATCACTTTTAGTCTCAGTGCCAGAATTGTCTAGTGGAGTCCCCTTTGCCGCCCGGACTTTTTAGTTATATAGTAGTTTACTATGTGTTAGAGAGTGTCCACTTTTTTCTTTTTACACACTTCGCATCAGACCACCGACGAAACGCACACACACACCACACACACATACACACACACAAACACACACACACACACACACACACGCACACACACACGCACACACACACACACACACACACACACACACACACACACACACAAGCACACAGACATTCAAAAGTCTGAATGCAAAATGTAAACAATGTTGTCAACAATCTTTCACCTATCAAGGTCATCTAACTGCAATTCCTTACATTTTGAGAGACGAGGCAATTGATCTCAAGACAAGTTCCAAAAGATAGATTTTTAAAGTATTAAAAATTGTTTCCTTAAATATCTTCAAAATCCTTTTAATATTAAACTTTGTAATTAAGTAAAAGAACAATTGATTGAATCATGAAGTTAAATATCTATTTGTGATGTGCACTCCATTGATGCTGATTATTATATATTAATAATACTCCCACAAGACCGTTATGTCTCTCATGTGGCGGATTATAAGGATGTCGTAATACTGTACTCTTTACACAATAATAAGGTAGACGTTTTAATGTCGCATAATATCTCCGTATATGGAGACTTCATACTGAAGAAGTAATAAAAATCTGTATTTGGTTATATTTAACAAGCCCCTATCCACCCATTTACTATTCCAATACATAGTTTAATAATATGTGCAAGAAGGTTAATAAATTTAACAATAAATTTATTCAATCAATAATTAAATATACATATATCCCAATGCAATTTAAAGAAGGTTGACATCTGCCTTACTTCAAAACAACGTTCGTGTCGTGGTGGAAGGGAGAGTATCCAAACCAAAATTTATTTTTCATTAGTTATTTCCCTTAGTATGATGATAGAAATTGTAACATTGTGTGTGTGTGTCCACGTATTTGTCGATGGTTCGAGTACTTTTTGGAAGCTTCTAGAAGTGTAGTATACAAAAGGAGTTCAGAGTTCAACCATGTTTTTCACCACACTTCGGTTCACCGGAGAGGACGTTGGTACTCTCACACTCCAAAATGACAACGGTATCCAACCACCACCTCTATAACTGCACCAAAGAAGGCTGCACCACGTGCAAAGATATCGAAACGAAAGATGACTTCCAAATTTTAATTAGGCTGCCCTCTGAACTCTACATGGCCATCCACAACACGCTCCTATCACTACAGGGCAACTATCTAAATCTCTACATGGCCTTTGACAACACACTTCAATCACTACAGGGCAACGATCTAAAACTCTACATGGCCATTGACAACACACTCCAATCACTACAGGGCAACGATCGAAAACTCTACATGGCCATTGACAACACACTCCAATCACTACAGGGCAACTATCTAAAACTCTACATGGCCATTGACAACACTCTCCAATCACTACAGGGCAACTATCTAAAACTCTACATGGCCTTTGACAACACACTCCAATCACTACAGGGCAACTATCTAAAACTCTACATGGCCATTGACAACACTCTCCAATCACTACAGGGCAACTATCTAAAACTCTACATGGCCTTTGACAACACACTTCAATCACTACAGGGCAACGATCTAAAACTCTACATGGCCATTGACAACACACTCCAATCACTACAGGGCAACGATCTAAAACTCTACATGGCCATTGACAACACTCTCCAATCACTACAGGGCAACGATCGAAAACTCTACATGGCCATTGACAACACACTCCAATCACTACAGGGCAACGATCTAAAACTCTACATGGCCATTGACAACACTCTCCAATCACTACAGGGCAACTATCTAAAACTCTACATGGCCTTTGACAACACACTCCAATCACTACAGGGCAACTATCTAAAACTCTACATGGCCATTGACAACACTCTCCAATCACTACAGGGCAACTATCTAAAACTCTACATGGCCTTTGACAACACACTCCAATCACTACAGAGCAACGATCTAAAACTCTACATGGCCATTGACAACACTCTCCAATCACTACAGGGCAACGATCGAAAACTCTACATGGCCATTGACAACACACTCCAGTCACTACAGGGCAACGATCGAAAACTCTATGAAGATGATTAACTCTAAAAAATGAAGATGGTTAACTATAGACTATAGATGGTTATCTCTAGAAAATGAAGATGGTTAACTATAGACAATGAAGATGGTTAACTACAAGTTTTTGTAGTAACCAAACATTCTATATGTATTGGTGAAGTTTCCAACTCTCTAGCACACACAATCAGAAGCCAGACATTCTTGAAGTTCAACCACACCTTCAGCTACTCTAGCACACACAATCAGAAGACAGACATTCTTGACGTTCAACCACACCTTCAGCTACTCTTGCACACACAATCAGAAGTAAGACATTCTTGAAGTTCAACCACATCTTTAGATACACTAGCACACACAATCAGAAGACAGACATTCTTGAAGTTCAACCACATCTTCAGCTACTCTAGCACACACGATCAGAAGCCAGACATTCTTGAAGTTCAACCACACCTTCAGCTACTCTAGAAGGCGAGTGCCAAAGTCTTTTTGGGGAAGCTAAACGCATCTTGTATTGTTGAGCATTATCAGCAGCTTTCAAAGTGGACTGCCTGTCGCTCTGGAAGCTCAGACACTCCTTTCTCTATGATTGTCTTTCCATGAACTGTGTAATCTGCATCCATTCTGCATTCACTTAGACTAAATTAAGGTTTGATCCCATCTGGAGAAGCATTGCAAAAATAAGAGTTAATCATACAGCGTAAAGTAACCAACCACATTGCAATATTTTCTATATCCTAAAATCTAATACCCAGAATGAAAATATAATCTAGGTGACCAACATCATCAAGATCTCTGATTTCACCTCTCATCTTTGATTTTCCTGAGTCCTCGTTCTCCTATTGTTCGAGAAAACATAGTCTGTCATTTGCTTTTAGTTGCAGGGCTTTATGTATTGTGAATAGATTTCTTGTTTTCTTGTCTAGATCATCGAATTCATTTCTTGTCTAGGTTATTGATTTTATTTTGCTGTCTAGGTCATTGATTTCATTTCTTGTCTAGATCGTTGTCTAGGTCATTGATTTTATTTCTTGTCTAGATCATTGATTTTATTTCTTGTCTAGGTCGTTGATTTCATTTGTGTCTAGATAATTGATTTAATTTCTTGTCTAGATCGTTGATTTCAATTGCTATCTAGTCTATATGATGCTTCATATGTAGCTGATTGCAAGTATGAAATATGCATTAATGGTTATTAATTAATTATGTTGAGTACTATTCATTTTGACTTTAAAGATTGTATGATTTGTTGTTCGTTCCTCATTAATCTTTTAATTTTACTTCGACCTGCAAATTTAGTCATGTCGAAATGTTTTTACTTTGGTCAGCACATTTAGGTCCTGTTGAAATGTCTCTACTTCGACCTTCATATTTAGGTCATGTCGACCTGCATACCTAGGTCATGTTGACCTGCATACTTAGGTCATTTTGAAGTATCCAAGACTTGCATGCTTTCCGCTCTGATAAACCATTTTTCATTTTCCGATGTAAAATTGTTTCCCCACAGTGGAATACTCCTTGCTGGAGTATTAGCTTTTCCATCATTTTCAAGTTTTAATTTCATCCGAGAATCCTCATTGAAAATCTGTATTGATCAAAGAATGGATGCGTTTTAAATTTCCACCATGCAGCTTTTATCATCTTACACAGGAGACGACATGTCACGTGACCTGGTTTCTTTTGCATCCTAATCTTGTCTTTTGTGCTAACTTGACAGACAAAACTGAGGACACAATAAAACACCCTAATCTTGCTTTTGTGCTAACTTGACAAAACTGGAGACACAATAAAACACTCTAATCTTGTTTTTGTGCTAACTTGACAAAACTGGGGACACAATAAAACACCAATCTTGCTTTTGTGCTAACTTGACAAAACTGGGGACACAATAAAACACCCTAATCTTGTTTTTGTGCTAACTTCAACGACAAAACTGGGGACACAATAAAACACCCTAATCTTGTTTTTGTGCTAACTTGACAGACAAAACTGGGGACACAATAAAACACCCTAATCTTGTTTTTTGTGCTAACTTGACAGACAAAACTGGGGACACAATAAAACACCCTAATCTTGTTTTTTGTGCTAACTTGACAGACATAAACTGAGGACACAATAAAACACCCTAATCTTGTTTTTGTGCTAACTTGACGGAGAAGAAAAAGACAAAATAGAACACCAATAGAGCGTCGCCTTGACAGATTCATTTATTGTGGCTGTTTCAATCACTTCCATTTCATTGCCTTTACGGGTTTTTTCCAGTTTGTCATTGGCCTGTGGGTTGCTTTCCAGTTTGTCTGGCATGCGGGTTGCTTTCTAGTCTGTCATTGGCTCGTGGGTTTTTTTCCAGTTTGTCATTGGCGCGTGAGTTAGATTATCTATTAGAAGAAATATTAGTAATAGCAGAAATAGTTATAGTAGAAGTAATTAATATTGGCGAGAAGAAATAGTTGTGCAGTAGTAGTTTTAGTAGCAGAAGTAACAGTAATTGAGCCAAAGTATTTTTAGTAGCAGAAAGAGTAATGCCAATAGTTTTGATAACAGTTTTAGTAGCAGAAAGAGTAATGTCAATAGTTGATAACAGTTTTAGAAGCAGAAAGAGTAATGTCAATAGTTATGATAACAGTTTTAGTAGCAGAAAGAGTAATGACATTATTTCTTAATAGTTTTAGTAACAGATAGAGTAATGTCAATAAATGATAATAGTTTTAGTAGCAGAAAGAGTAATGGCAATAGTTGATAACAGTTTTAGTAGCAGAAAGAGTAATGTCAATAGATGATAATAGTTTTAGTAGCAGAAAGAGTAATGTCAATAGTTGATAACAGTTTTAGTAGCAGAAAGAGTAATGTCAATAGTTGATAACAGTTTTAGTAGCAGAAAGAGTAATGTCAATAGTTTTGATAACAGTTTTAGAAGCAGAAAGAGTAATGGCATTATTTCTTAATAGTTTTAGTAGCAGAAAGAGTAATGGCAATAGTTGATAACAGTTTTAGTAGCAGAAAGAGTAATGTCAATAGTTGATAACAGTTTTAGTAGCAGAAAGATTGATGGCAATAGCTGATAGTAGTCACAGTCCGTTTGTAAGTAGAGCACTGATCACAATTCCTTACATTTATTTTGAAATCTGACCAAAAGTTCAGGGACAAAGCGGAGAGCTGATGTGTCTCGGGCATTCGCCTCCTTCGACCACAAACGGTAAGAATGAAGTAACGCCACCTGTGTGTCCACCACAGCAAATTTGTATCCAGGCACAAAAGTGTGGACTTTATGAATCCCCATGCATTGCACTTTCAAAGGATCCACAATATTCTTTGAGCGTTCTGGATACTTCCATATTTTAACGGCTCGATACAGCTTTAGAACAGTCTCCATGCCCAGCTCGCGCGCTTGTTCAATCTGCTCATCGGTTAAGTTTGTCTCGGGCTGGAAGTGTGGCTGTGTAACGGCATCTGTTGTCTTTTGGGCGTCGAATGGTTCGCTCAAGAAAAAAGCGTTACGGAAGACGAAGGCAGCGATGCGTGACGAGTCGCTCCCTGCCTGATGACGTACGTACTCCAGAATTCCAAACCACGTGTTGTGCGACCTTGGAACGATCATTTCGTCCAGATCCATGAACACCACCAGCTCAGCCACATAGCGCATGCGCATTAAACAGTCATTGATTGCTGCAATCTGGCCATAATAATGCACGGGTTGCGGGGGATCACGCCATGAATGTATTTCCAGAAAACCAATATTTTTATACAGTTGAAGGACGCGTGAAACATTGACCCCAGTGCTCATGACGTAGATGACGGCGTGGTCAGCTCCGAGCATGCGCGCAAGTTCGAAAGTTTCGATGATCTGCCGCCAGTTGTTGTATTTTTCATGCAATGGGGAGAAGCACATTGCCATTTTCCAGAGTGATTTACCCTTGAGTGCGTCATTTAACAATACCGTCAAATTGCTGAGCGATGGATTAAAGTTCTCTTTCACTATAGTCAAGTGACTCGGGTGTGTCAAATTGGCAGGTAATTTGCAATGAATAAATACAGCTCCAAGTCTGTGAAATGAATTTTAAAAATGGAGATAAATGATGAATAAAATATTCCTGGAATGCTTATTTAAAAATAAAGTTATGCTAATGGTGAAAAAAAAATCCTTTAAGTGCTGCTGTACAGATGACAATGGTCACATTCAAATAAACAAAATTCTAACTAGGTCAGCGCCATTTTAATATTTATAAACCCAGACCAATCTTCACGCTAAAGGAAATGAACTAAAGGTGTCGTATATATTTTGTAGAGAATGAAGTCAAGATGTTAGATTTTGAACAAATTGAATTCAAGATGGCGCCTGAATTTGACAAGAATGAAGTCAAAATGGCGCCTGACAATGCAGTCAGATTGTTCGACATTAAACAAAATGAAATAAATACAAATATACAATTTGCTTTTCACTCACTTTATAATTTGAATCGATGAGACTTTTTCCTGTAACCACGATTAAATAAACATCTACAATTTCTGAACGCTTTACAGGTATGAACTGTTTTTCTTTAAACTCTTTGCCAGTCTTAGTGTTCTCTCTCATAAAAATAACAAATGCAAATGGATATTTAATGTACAAACAAACATAGCTGAGAGAGAAAGAAAACACGTACACTTAACATTTATCATGTCATTACACACACACACGCATTACATATATATACAATATACACGTACCATGTACACAAGACAGCCTTACAAAGAAATAGCACACTATTAAAGACAGGAAATAGCACACTATTAAATACAGCCTTACAAAGACGAAGAAATAGTACACTGTTAAAGACAACCTTACAAAGAAATAGCACACTATTAAAGACAGTCTTACATAGACAAATAAATAGTACACTCTTAAAGACAGTCTTACAAAGACAAATAAATAATACACTCTTAAAGACAGTCTTACAAAGACAAAGAAAATAGCACGCTGTAAAAGATATCCGTAGAAATAAATAGAACATTATTGAAGACACTGTTAGGAAAAAAGGGTTATAGTGGATTATGTTAATCATGTATTTTAGAAAACAAACTTATACAACACAAACTTATACAACAAAAACTTATACAACAAAAACTTATACAACAAAAACTTATACAACAAAAACTTATACAACAAAAACTTATACAACAAAAACTTATACAACAAAAACTTATACAACAAAAACTTATACAACAAAAACTTATACAACAAAAACTTATACAACAAAAACTTATACAACAAAAACTTATTTAGTAGGAATACCGAAAATGTAACCACTTTGATTGACTCGTTACATTTAAAATTATATTCCATTGGCAATTTGTATTGTAATTTAAATATTAATTATTTGTAATTATATTCCATTGGCAACTTGTATTGTAATTTACAGTTTGTCAAATGCGTGAACAAGTGATACAAGTGCGACAATCAGTTAAGAAGTGAAATATAATTGTACCTTAAATATGTAAGTATCCAAATAAACACGTATTTACCAAACTGTTCACGCCATTAATTGTTTTAACCGCCATGTTATTATGTCCACTGTTATTACGTTATTACGTCCACTGGAAAGAAATGATCTTACAAACACGTACCCCGTGCTCAACAACGTAACACTGAAAAATCGATGTTGTAGTTAGCTTCTGGCAAGCGGTGTTCGCGTCGTAGTAGTGTACGCATCAAGGGAAGTAAGTGAAATAACTTTTCATCGTCGGTCATAGACAATATTGTTATCGTGGTTCTCTCAACAAAATATGACACTGTTCTTATTCCAGTTTAAGTTGTGTATAGAATTATAAAATACATACATTATATTTCTCTCAACAAAATAGGACACTGGTCTTATTCCAGTTTAAGTTGTGTATAGAATTATAAAATACATACATTATATTTCTCTCAATTTCTGACGGACACAGCATACCATGTTACCATGGGCACACCTCTTTAAATGTGCGATGAAGGGCAAAGCTGGCACCGTGTGTCACAAATAGTTTACTCAGGCATAAACAGTTCCAATTTCACCCCATCGTACACAACAAAACACATTACCTCCAAAATAGAACCTCGAACTTTTACACCTGGCTAAACATCAATGAAAGGAGTGTGATAAAATTTTCGCAAAAGTGCTGCCTTCACACTGTCACTAAGCCAGTGAGCTCTATGAACTGTATCTTGAACTACAAACTGTATCTTGAACTACAAACTGTACATTGAGATCTATAAACTGCAAATTGACCTATAAACTATACATTGACCTATAAACTGTATCATGAACTACAAACTATACATTGAGATATATAAACTGTACGGTAAGATCTAGAAACTGTACAGTGAGATCTATAAACTGTATCATGAATTATAAACTGCACAGTGAGATCTATAAACTGTATCATGTACTATAAACTGTATATTGAGATCTATAAACTGTATCATGACCTATAAACTGTATCTTGAACTATAAACTGTTTCATAAACTATAAACTGTATCATGAACTGTAAAATGTATTTAGAAGCTAAAATTGCTGTCACACAAATAAAATGTATTTAGAAATTAAAAATTGCTGTCACACAAATAAAATGTATTTAGAAATTAAAAATTGCTGTCACACAAATAAAATGTATTTATAAACTAAATATTGCTGTCACACAAATAAAATGTATTTATAAACTAAAAATTGATGTCACACCTATAGACCATCACCGATCAGTCTCCAACAGGGTCCACAGCTCTACATTAGTCATTTAGATAGATGGACAGATTGATAGACCGACCGATAGACCACATAGATTGCTATAGGCAGGCAGACAGACATATACGATAGATAGATAAATTTTAGATGGATAGATATTTAGATAGAAAGATTGATTATGTGACGCCTACGCCACAATAGATATTTGTTATTATTATTATTAATTAATCAATCATACCTAATTTCAAGTGATGGAAATCTTAATTTATGTTATTAATAATTCTCCACAAGACACCACCCGACTCTCTCTCTCTCTCTCTCTCTCTCTCTCTCTTGGTGGCAATGCGGGCGCTGTAAACGTTTTCTCTCTTCCACAAAATTAAAGATAAATATTCACTGTCAAACAATATTTCCGTAGTAGGAAACATTCTTAAACGAGAAGATAAATCCATCTTTTAATCTATATTTAGCGAGCCCCCATTTACCCACTTTCTTCTCCAACATATGGTTATCAATATGTGTAATACGATCAATAAATGTATGAATAAATTTATTAAATCAACAATAAAATATACAACATATAGTCAAAAGAGCACTGATATTTACATCACTTCACAACAATGTATAATTAACGCTGGACAATCACTCGGTTTGTCCTAGCCAAAAATGCTGTAAGCAGTCAGTTAACATGATCAAGTTCAGGGATATCATCACAGAAATGAGAGTAGAGTTTCAGAGAAATAATTACAGTCAATGCACATAATCTTTTCAAAGATGGAGGCTGTCGCTGGCATGAGTTCACATCATGCAATTGCAACAAGTCACTGTCTTTCTTATTCAGGTGAGGCCCCACTGTCACTTCTATAGGTATGTTTTACAAATGTTCCAGAATCTTCGATATACTCTCCAAGCACACTGCAGGGAATCGTCTTGAATTTCACATGCACTATGAAACACAACAGGAAGTACGTTCTTGACCTTGTGTATCATTCCGCGTTGGACTTGTTTTAATCTGTCCACTTTGTACCACATAAAGAGGTACGTTCTTGAACTTGTGTATCATTCCGCGTTGGACTTGTTTTAATCTGTCCACTTTGTACAAGTTACTGTTTGTGAATTGTCATGATTATTGTCAGAATCACACACTTGTGAATGAGTTAGGCAAGTTTCAGGACTAGCGCTCCGTTCACCATTTAGTGTTCTTGTGGGAATGTCATTCTTACTCTGATGTTCTTCTGAAACCTCATTTCTTTGATCATCATTATTTTGATCAGTCCTGTTTTCTGTCATATTCCTCTGGGTAAAAATTCGTTTCTACACTAATATGAGATATCATTTTGGTAGATTGCCTGAAAATCAATACACTTTTAATTTATTAGTACACTTTTAATTAATCAGTACATTTTTAATATGTTATTATTTTTTTTTTAAATGTAGTTACTGGTTATAACTTCTACGTCGAGATAAAAATAGATTTGTATATATATAACACAGTGTAAAATGTAATATGGTCTGGACCATTTTCTTTGCAAATTAGGATAAAACACGTGTTCAAATTTGGGAAAAGTCTGCTGTCCTACATTGAGCGTCTGGTAAATATTACTTCACTGTCTTTTGAATGAGTTTTAAGCCCTGACAAAATTTCTCACAGGCAGACTGTGTGTTTAATACGACGTACAAATTCCAACCAGCTTTGTTCTTGAACAAAAAGACAGGGTTGGATGAACTGTGTGGATCGCATACACGCTCAATGTTAACATTATACTTAGCAGCAGGGGTGGCTATTTTTAAAGATCTTTAAAATGGGCTCATAAAGACTACGCGAACACACTATTGAAGTGCTTTACGGTTGAATTCATCAGCAGCTGAAAAGGAATCTGTGACAGAATAAATGTGCCCCTCCATATTTTAAAATTTAATCGTGACATAAACTGCTAAATTACCAGTGACCCGACATTGGGCACTCCTTATGGTGTTAGTTTGAAAGTGTCCGAGTTTGAAGTAAACAGCCTTAGACAAGAATAATTTAAATTCATAAAAAAGACTGAACTACTTAAACGATCGGTTTAAATTTCTGCGAGTGAAACTGTTTAATTTATTTAACTAGATCAAACCAATCTTAATCGATTGAAAGTGAAAGACTTTCCTTGTGAAATATTTTATTTTGTGTCTGCTTCAATGCAGGAATATGATTTGTAGACATACGCATTTTGTCGTCTAGTGAAGTTGTTTGAATTGGATATTGTATAATTTAAACAATGTTTATTTAAATAATGTATTTTCAAAGTTAATTTCTTCATGACGGCATTTCTAATTCTATTTGGGAAGGGGGGGAGGGGGAAGTGTTTCGATAGCTCTTTTACCCAGTGGTGCCCCACTGCCTCACACTTGTGTTCGAGGTGGAGGGCAGGAGGGCTGGCGGGAGGGGGTGAAAAAGGTCGCACCAGCTTGACGCACACCTTCAAACTGCCGTCTATCATTATACTGTAAAACATCAGGTGTCCTGTTGAATTTAAGTTTTGTATTTTCTTTCAAGTTAAAAATAAAGTGTCAATAGAAGGGAGAGTACCAGGTTTGTTGGTTGTAGTTTAAAAAAAATTAGAAAGGGACAGCTTCAGGTTATAGGAGTATGAATTTTTTGTCGATATATCTTACATGCGGAAATGTGAGATTTTTTTGGTGTCGATATACCTTACAGGCGTAAATCTGTGAATTTTGTGTCGATATACCTTACAGGCGGAAAATTGTGATTTTTTGACAAAATGCGACGATTACGGGTGTGTTGAGGTGGGAAGGGGGGGAGATAAGTGTGAGTCAAAAATTAGTTAACACAACTTGTTATTTATATAATAGTAGGCTTCTATGTATATGTAAATAATGTACACATTTTAAATGGAATGTTAACAAGAGTAATGTGTGTTATAAAAGAGACTTTGAATTTTTGTAATTCAGAGTGAACTTATTTCCCCTTACTCTTAATAGAGATTCAATTCAAACTGTTTAATTCCAGAAGCTGTTCACGACAGCATACGCACAGCGAGAGGTATGGTCTAGGGGAGATAACAGTGATTTCATGACCACTAGTCTAACTGATTGACTGGTAGTCGAACTTGGTTGAAAAGTTTCATTTGTTCTTGCGAAAATTCTGTCCGCATCCCAACCATCACAAGATAATAAAGATTAATACTTTGTTGACACGTCCATTTGTTACACCTTGTGTGTCTCTGTTTATATTTATACACAGAGTTACATTATAGTTACACCTTGTATGTCTCTGTTTATATTTATTTCCAGAGAATCAAAACTCCATACAGCTACATCATAGTTGTACTTGTATGTCTTTGTTTATATTTATACACAGAGCTACATAATACTTATACCTTGTATGTCTTTGCTTATATTTATACACAGAGCTACATCATAGTTACAACATTTTGATCAGCTCATGCGGGCATTTTCTTGCAGCTCAGGAAATGAATGGCAAAACGAACAAATTATATGTACTTCAGGCCCAGAAACTGAATGGCAAAATACATAATAATTATTGTACTTCAGACCCAGTAACTAAATGGCAAAATATATAATAATTATAGGACTTCAGGCTCAAAATTGATTTGCAAAACTCACAAATTAAATTGGACTTCACACACACACACACACACACACACACACACACACACACACACACACACACACACACACACACACACACACACACACAAACTCTCATAAAAAAATATGGCGATCCTCATTTCTCAATTGTCGAATTTTTGACGTCTCAATATGACGTAACATGTTTAAAAAAAAAAAAAAAAGAAAAAAAGAAAGATTTACGTCATGAGCGCTTCCTGAGACTAATGATGATAAACACTGCATGTAATACTGTATTTCCTAAGTAAATTACTCATTATAAAGCAAATGAATACTACATCATATAATCATAGTAATCCATACACATATTCAATGATCCTCACTCTCTAACACACTGGCAATGCATGTAAGGATGAAAACTTTTATTCAACATAGACAACATCAAATCTTGTGACCAAAAGTAAGACGTAATAATAGGGAGAAAAAAATATTTTTTTTGCATAGGATTATCCCCCCATTTTCGCGACACCTCTTTTTATATTTTATGATAATTTATGACTAATGCAAGATAAACTTACACTTTCTTAATAAAAGTAACATACACTAATACATACATCAAACACAAATTGTTGTAGGTATTAGACTTTTAAACGCACGTGCATACTCATAATCAAGAAAGAAAATCGGAATTTTTATATATCTATAAACTTGGCTTCACTTTGTTCTGCTTTGATGTGAATTTTCCTGTAATTGTGTGCCGGAAAGTTATTTACTTCCTGACAGACTAACTGCTTTTAGCATAAGATCTGCTGCATCATTGCACAAAATGTTTCGAGTCTTGCTTGTATAAATCTATTGCTTTTAAGTTCACAGAGCCACTTAAAATGTATGACCCGATTTGATTGGCTGTATTTTCTCAGCTGTCACAGGGACTTGATACATGTTTCGCAAACTCAAGGTTACCTCCCTTCTCTGGAACGATCTCTAGGTGTGCAAATGCTTTGGCGCGTTCGACTTAAATGCCACGTCTGACAAGTAAAAGACTCTGATTGGCTGAAGTGCACAACTGTGAAAGGGGTTCGAAGTATTGTCAGTTGGCTTGTCTGTCTGTGTTTGTGTGTGTTTATGTGTGTGTGCATGCAAGTTTGCTTTAATGAATGTCACATATATGTTATTTGCACGTAAGTATGAACACGTATGTGTATGCTTGAAATGATGAATGTATTTTATTGAATGTACATACGGGTTATCAAAAAGAAGAGCGGTTTTTGTTTTTTTTTACAAGTAAAAGAATGTCAAACTATCTACTTTGGCGTTTTATAAAATGTTTATATCGGGCGATTGATTTCTATGAAAAGAATGTGAAAAGATATTTAATTTTGAATGTTTATTTTAAACATTCATCTAGTAATTAATCCTTATTTACTTTTCACCAACAATTCTTGCAACATTGTATGTCTCTTCTTTATGTAATTATTTCTTAGGATAAGATTATTTTAACGTTTGATAACCGCACGATGACAATTCACTTAATATTGGGATTTTATAATAGAGTTATATGCATACGTTAATTTTTTTTTAAAAATAATTTTGCTATTTGAGGACGAATACAATTTATTCAGTAGACACAATTATTATGAGGTGCGACCATTTGCTTGCTTCCTGAGAAAAAGAAGTCAATGTACGGGTGTTGGTACCATTAGCAGACATTGCAAGATATAACACAGAGTCGATTGTATTATATTATTATTAGGTAATAGTAGAGATAATACCACATAAGTCATAGAGATACAAAAAATTTTAAGTAGTAGAGATAGTAGAGATATTAAGATATTAAATACTAGTAGAGATTGTAGAGATATTAAGATATTAAATACTAGTAGAGATTGTAGAGATATTAAGATATTAAATACTAGTAGAGATTGTAGAAATATTAAGATATTAAATACTAGTAGAGATTGTAGAGATATTAAGATATTAAATACTAGTAGAGATTGTAGAGATATTAAGATATTAAATACTAGTAGAGATTGTAGAGATATTAAGATATTAAATACTAGCAGAGATTGTAGAGATATTAAGATATTAAATATTAGTAGAGATTGTAGAGATATTAAATACTAGTAGAGATTGTAGAGATATTAAGATATTAAATACTAGTAGAGATTCTAGGATATTAAGTAGTGTGACAGCTATGGGCGTACTTCACTCGTTTTGATTGTTATTTATTAATTAAGAATACATAACTAATTACAAGTGATCAAGAATCTTAATTTATAGTTATTAATAGTTCTCCCTCAAGACCAACATGTCTCTCACTCGGTACACTTAATTTATAGTTATTAATAGTTCTCCCTCAAGGCCAACATGTCTCTCACTCGGTACACTTAATTTATAGTTATTAATAGTTCTCCCTCAAGACCAACATGTCTCTCACTCGGTACACTTAATTTATAGTTATTAATAGTTCTCCCTCAAGACCAACATGTCTCTCACTCGGTACACTTAATTTATAGTTATTAATAGTTCTCCCTCAAGACCAACATGTCTCTCACTCGGTACACTTAATTTATAGTTATTAATAGTTCTCCCTCAAGACCAACATGTCTCTCACTCGGTACACTTAATTTATAGTTATTAATAGTTCTCCCTCAAGACCAACATGTCTCTCACTCGGTACACTTAATTTATAGTTATTAATAGTTCTCCCTCAAGACCAACATGTCTCTCACTCGGTACACTTAATTTATAGTTATTAATAGTTCTCCCTCAAGACCAACATGTCTCTCACTCGGTACACTTAATTTATAGTTATTAATAGTTCTCCCTCAAGACCAACATGTCTCTCACTCGGTACACTTAATTTATAGTTATTAATAGTTCTCCCTCAAGACCAACATGTCTCTCACTCGGTACACTTAATTTATAGTTATTAATAGTTCTCCCTCAAGACCAACATGTCTCTCACTCGGTACACTTAATTTATAGTTATTAATAGTTCTCCCTCAAGACCAACATGTCTCTCACTCGGTACACTTAATTTATAGTTATTAATAGTTCTCCCTCAAGACCAACATGTCTCTCACTCGGTACACTTAATTTATAGTTATTAATAGTTCTCCCTCAAGACCAACATGTCTCTCACTCGGTACACTTAATTTATAGTTATTAATAGTTCTCCCTCAAGACCAACATGTCTCTCACTCGGTACACTTAATTTATAGTTATTAATAGTTCTCACTCAAGGCCAACATGTCTCTCACTCGGTACACTTAATTTATAGTTATTAATAGTTCTCCCTCAAGACCAACATGTCTCTTACTCGGTACACTTAATTTATAGTTATTAATAGTTCTCCCTCAAGACCAACATGTCTCTCACTCGGTACACTTAATTTATAGTTATTAATAGTTCTCACTCAAGACCAACATGTCTCTCACTCGGTACACTTAATTTATAGTTATTAATAGTTCTCACTCAAGACCAACATGTCTCTCACTCGGTACACTTAATTTATAGTTATTAATAGTTCTCCCTCAAGACCAACATGTCTCTCACTCGGTACACTTAATTTATAGTTATTAATAGTTCTCCCTCAAGACCAACATGTCTCTCACTCGGTACACTTAATTTATAGTTATTAATAGTTCTCCCTCAAGACCAACATGTCTCTCACTCGGTACACTTAATTTATAGTTATTAATAGTTCTCCCTCAAGACCAACATGTCTCTCACTCGGTACACTTAATTTATAGTTATTAATAGTTCTCCCTCAAGACCAACATGTCTCTCACTCGGTACACTTAATTTATAGTTATTAATAGTTCTCCCTCAAGGCCAACATGTCTCTCACTCGGTACACTTAATTTATAGTTATTAATAGTTCTCCCTCAAGACCAAAATGTCTCTCACTCGGTACACTTAATTTATAGTTATTAATAGTTCTCCCTCAAGACCAAAATGTCTCTCACTCGGCGGATTATAATAAGGGTGTCGTAAATCTCTACACTTTACACAATATTAAGGTAGACGTTTTACTGTTGCGTAATGTTTGTGTAGGTGGAAACTTCTTACTAAAGGAGTAATAAAATTCATCTTTTATTTATATATATAACATTAAACGAGCCCCCTTCCACCCACATACGGTTTAATAAATGGGAAAGAAGGTTAATTTAGTGTTACAGAGTAAATGTGCACCTCCCTATGTTAAAATTTAATCGTTATATAGGTTTTTGAATTGTCAGTGACCCGACCTTGAGCACTCCTTATGGTATTATTTTTGAAAGTGTTTGAGTTGAAGTAAACAGCATGAGGCTAGAATATTATAGACTTTCTGACCTAATGTAAATTGAGTGAACAGTTTTTATTATTATAACAGTGATTATCATTTATGAGAACGAGAATAGTCATTGGGCTGATATTAAGGAATTACTTGCTGTAGAAAATTTTGCTATCTATTCACTTTTGAATTTGTAATAGAAGAGAGAAGTCTGGCTTGAAGGCAGTCATTAATTTGGTGGTGAGTTTAACTGACGGATTGAGAGAGAATAAACTAAGAAACTTTTCATGCATTTTACTATTGACAAGTTTTATTCTTGTTTATGTAGAGATGTAATATGTGAGCTAACTATTATCACTACAAGTGTTGAACTAGACTGTTCCCTAACAGTGTGCTAATATGTGAGCTAACCATTATCACTACAAGTGTTGAACTAGACTGTTCCCTAACAGTGTGCTAATATGTGAGCTAACCATTATCACTACAAGTGTTGAACTAGACTGTTCCCTAACAGTGTGCTAATATGTGAGCTAACTATTATCACTACAAGTGTTGAACTAGACTGTTCCCTAACAGTGTGCTAATATGTGAGCTAACTATTATCACTACAAGTGTTGAACTAGACTGTTCCCTAACAGTGTGCTAATATGTGACATTGATTGATATGCTGTACTTATTGAGCCACATGTGTGCATGGGGCTAATGGATACTGTTGCAGGAGGTTGTAATACTGAGGATGGAGTGTGAGATAGTGTGGAGTTATATTGTGATAAACAGGAACCTTAAGCTTGTTCCTTGATTATATGTTGCAGTGAACAAGTGGCCTTCTGATTCTGATTTGGTTTTAACTTTGAGTTTTGAGTTCACCTTTTGAATCTTGAGTGTGGAGCCTCAAATTTCAACTTTCAAGTTCCAGCTACCCTTCTTGTGTTCACTGGTTGTGACTTGAGTGACTGGGAAAGCACGGGAAACTTGCAGAGTGTGAATAAGCTTTAAGGGGACATGCTATGAACTCTTGATGTACCAAACAAGGGATGCTAAGTACATCAGTACAGTGAAGTTACCAGAACCATTATGATTGAGATTTGTAGGAGACATTGTCAGATATTAAATCGTAGCAAATATTGTAGAATATTAATTAATAGTATAGAATGTGGAATATTAATTAATAGTATAGAATGTGGAATATTAATTAATAGTATAGAATGTGGAATATTAATTAATAGTATATGTCACAGTCTGATAAAAAATGTCATGACTTCTTGACCCACTTGTTTGTTTTCAAATATTGAGATTTGAAACTCCTTTGTTAAAGTTCTCCCATGATACATCAGTATCGAGAAGCTTCTAGCAAAGAGGTCAGGAACGTTATGTAACTCTTAGGCCATTGTCTAGATTCTCGAACCAACCACATACTACGTGACCACTTTATGATTTTTAATAAATACGGTGAGCGTGCCCTGTAAATTCTCTCCGAGAACCAGAAGCACTGACGATAGTACTGATACTTCGTACCGTCGCTTATTTCGTTGAGTCACATAGGACAGCCGAAGCGATTGCTGAGATAACACTTCGATTTCTCACTAAAGGTACTGAATTTATTTAATTGTATTTTGCATTGTTGAACATGTATGTAATTTTGTGCTATGTATTGCTACTGTAAGCCTAAGCACGGTTCGTTGATAAATGACTAAAACCTATAAGTTATTGTATATAAATTCATTGTAACTCTTTTCCATTGTAACTTTAATTTATATAATTGTAAATTCACTAGAGCCAGGAGCGCTGTGCCCGACATGAATTTCGTTGTGTAATTCGAATTATTGCTTGTAATTTTAGTGTAAATTGTAAAGCGCTTTGCTTAATTTGAATTGTCCTTTGTATGAACTCTAAAGTTTAACGTTGTAAATATTTAGTAATTCATACGTCATGCTTGTTAAAACGTAACATGCGTGAGATTATATTTCTAATCTAATTGTAAATGACGCCAGTCGAAATTCTAAACTCGAAGCATTTAAAAGCTAATCGTGCTTAGGTTGGCGAACTTTAAACGCAGGACGATTATGGAGACGTTCTTGTTTCCAGGTCGGCACCCAGGCTCATGCCTATACCTATGTCTATGATTCCTATCTTGGGATCCACACATTGCCAGGTTCCAAACTCTTGGAGATTGAGTTTGATCCCGCTATAGTCCTACTACCATTGTGAGGCATCGCTGACGAGCAGGTCTGCATGTCTTATCTACATTCACAGCTCCGTTCAGTAAGGTACTGAGAGACAGTCTTTGGTTATGCTGTGGGCGCATTTCTACTGACGGGCAAGAAGTGAGGTAGAACTGGTCTGGACCAGATCATGAACCTACACGTGGCAACCATCGCAAGATAAGTTACCATACTGGTGACAAAAATCATTGGAACTATTGTGGCATACTCTCGTAACGATTTAGCACATTGCTTATCGAGCTCTTAGAATCAGACTTTCGCGCTCGTATATTGAGTAATTTGTTAATTGTTAAAGTTATTAAATCTTATTTTAAATTGTTTATTCTTCTTCGTAGTACATTTTATGCATATTAGACCTAATGTTAATTCATGGTTTTGGATGGGGGCGAATGAGCAGAATGACGTAACGAATGCATATTAATTTAGAAGAATTTAAGGACTCCAAGCCAGCCTTTGTACGCAATTTGTCAGTTCGTAAATCTGTAGTCTGCACTACAAGACACATTTTTAAGCTAGTCGAATGATAAGTTGGGCAACCAGTCTGTTTAGGACAGAGAGAGGGAATTAATCTAATCTATTATATTTAAAGTCCTTAGAAATCCTAGGCAGGGTCTATAAAGAAATACTGGAAACGTAACACTAACAGTATATAATGTGGAATATTAATTAATAGTATAGAATGTGAAATATTAATTAATAGTATAGAATGTGAAATATTAATTAATAGTATAGAATGTGAAATATTAATTAATAGTATAGAATTTAAATATTAATTAACAGTATAGAATGTGGAGAAAGTGGAATATTAATTAATAGTATAGAATGTGGAAAATTAGTAAGCAGTAGTGATTAATGGATATGAAGAAATAGGAAAGATTAACAGTTATTAAATTCGAGTAGAAATTCTGGGATTTAAATAGTAGTGAGTATAGGATAATAACTTGTTCGAGAGATTGTAGGATATTGATTAGTAGTATTAAATATTCTAGGACATTAAGTAGTAGTATTAAATATTCTAGGACATTAAGTAGTAGTACTAAATATTCTAGGACATTAAGTAGTAGTACTAAATATTCTAGGACATTAAGTAGTAGAACTAAATATTCTAGGACAATAAATAGTAGAACTAAATATTCTAGGACATTAAGTATGTGGAAGGGTGGATGTACGTGTGTACAGAGCTGTGTGTGCGTGTGCCTAACGCTTGTTTTGCCGGGCAGCAAAGTAGGTCATCGGCCGCTAGTTTGAACCGCGCGGCGCGGTCTGCTATCTAGTAATGTGTATGACTGTGCCACTGTGTACGTGTTTAACCGCCACTTATCATATTATATATTTATTTAATAAAGTTGATGTTTAGATATTCTAATAGGTAGTGGGATGTAGTTTATATAATTGTGTAAGTTAGTTTATATTGTTTTCTAAGTGTATTCTATGATTTAATGTATGTGTACATAGTTTTCCCCTAGCCGAGGGATATAGTTATTTATTTTATTTGATAGTTTATTTTGCAAATTATATTGTAAGAAAGAATTGTATTTAAAGAGTATTTAGTGTACTATTTTTTGATAGTTAAAGTGTTATATAACTCTAGGTAGTTTAGAATTTATTTCTGTTAGAACGAAAGTACGTTAGCACAGATGTTCCCGTTTAGCATTAGTTTTAGTCTCAGTTCCAGAATTGTCTAGTGGAGTCCCCTTTGCCGCCCGGACTTTCTAGTTATATTGCGTGTGAGAGAGTGTGAGTGGATCCCCCTCCTCTCCCCCCCCCCTCCAAACGCGAAAGCGGCGGAAGCCGGAAGCGTCCCCTACATTCAAGCAAAGTGAGTGGATCGTCTTGGAGAGTGGTCTTGGAGTGGTCGTCTTTTGTGAGTCGTCTTGGAGAGTGGTCTTGGAGTGGTCGTCTTTTGGGAGTCGTCTTGGAGAGTGGTCTTGGAGTGGTCGTCTTGGAGAGTGGTCTTGGAGTGGTCGTCTTTTAGGAGTCGTCTTGGAGGGGTGGTCTTGGAGTGGTCGTCTTTTGTGAGTCGTCATGGAGAGTGGTCTTGGAGTGGTCGTCTTTTGTGAGTCGTCATGGAGAGTGGTCTTGGAGTGGTCGTCTTTTGGGAGTCTTCTTGGAGAGTTGTCTTGGAGTGGTTGTCTTTTGGGAGTGGTCTTGAAGGGTTGGTCTTGGAAGAGTTGACAAGAGATGAAGAGAAAGGCTTGTTTTTGATGTAAACATGCAGCAAGAGAGAGGAAGCGTTGTCTAGGAAAGGCGTGTTTTTGATGTAAACATGCAGCAAGAGAGAGGAAGCGTTGTCTAGGAAAGGCATGTTCTGATGCCACTATATACGTTGAGAGGGAGAGAGACAGTATTTGGCGGAATAAAGATTACATAGAAATGTAAACACGTGTTGCGTGTTCTGCCTCTTCTGCTGTGGCTGCCGTAGCCATATTGTCTCATTGCTTCATCATCGTTTCATCACCTCGCATCCTGGGGTGACCCACAACAACACAACAACACCACACCCCATCACAAGTAGTAGAACTAAATATTCTAGGACATTAAGTAGTAGTACTAACTATTCTAGGACATTAAGTACTAGTACTAAATATTCCCTGGACACGTAAACAAGTATTTCGTCAGCCTACTTAATCCTTTTCGGAAGTCATCTCGATAAATACGTGAGACAGGGAAAGACCCGTTAATACAAAGAACGATATAATAGTAATAATAATAATAAAAATGTTTATTAACAATGCATAATTTGTTTAATATATCCTCACAACAATATGTGTACAAACATTACTGCATTGTGTCTGTCTATTATATATATTATCACTGCAGTAATCAAAAGACTGCATTGTATGTCTGTTTATTATATATGCTATCACTGCAGTAATCAAAGACTGCATTGTAAGTCTGACTATTGTATATGCTATATTACAGGAAATTGTTTAGTTACAAATTATAAATAGTTGCGGATGATAAGAACGCTTTCTAACAATAACACATTGATTTAGATGTCACGTGATTGTTTTGAAGAATTATAAAATAGCATCGACTTTAACAGTAGATATCTGTAAGTATGTTGGGCATGGAATTTGGAATTATATACAATTTTGAAGGGTCAAAGGGCAAGAGAAAAACCCCACTAAGATTTTCTTAAAAGACTATCCATCTCCGCAGGGACGTCTTAACATCATAGGCCCACTATAGTCCACTGAAGGCCCACGTACACAACCACTTACAAGAATAAAAATGTAAATGGTCTATATAATGCCCTCTGCTCGTGAGGCCCCGGGCAACTGCCCAGTGTGCCCATGCGTTACGACTGCACTGGATCGCCGTATATCAGGGTTTCCACGACAGATCGTTATTGCAAAATAAAATTCCTAGATACAGAAGTTTTTTTCTTTTTTTAATGCAGGGGTTCACTGAGACATGAAAATTATTCTAAGACTTCCTCCAGTATAAAATTGTGAGAAAACCTGAAAATATACTGAAATTATAACTCCAATATTTATTTAACCATCGAATTTGCTGGTTAATGCTGGATACGTACAACTGAAATTTGGATTTGGGGACACATACTTTAGTTTAATATATTCTTAAGAAGGTACACAATTTTCGTTGGCATTACACCTTTATAATTTTAATAAGCAATTAATGTGCTTCATAAAATATAGTAAACATACCGTATTAACATTCTTTGCTTTATACTAATTAATACTAAGTATAAATGAACTAATTAGTGCAGTTCTTTTGGTTGAGAGGGAAAGGGTTAACTGTAAACTACTAGCATTCTTGTTTACTCTCGCACTTACACTGAGTATTAGCATTTAAAATGTTTGTTCTGTTTTTTTTGGTTGAGAGGGAAAGGTTAACTGCTACTAGCATTCATGCTGACTCTCATATTTACATTGAGTATTAGCTCTTAAAGTGTGTGATCTAGTTTTTTGGTTGAGAGGGAAAGGGTTAACTGTAAACTACTAGCATTCTTGTTGACTCTCACACTTACACTGAGCAATAGCTTTTAAAGTGTGTGATCTACTATGAATATTGAAATAATATTAATTATTATTTTGTGAAACACACACACACACACACACACACACACACACACACATATATATATTTATATACATACATACAACAAACATCAATCTAGAGAGAGAGAGAGAGGGAGAAGAGAGTTAGATAGATAGATAGATAGATAGGTAGATAGAAATATAGATAGATAGGTAGGTAGATAAATAGAGAGATAGATTAATAGATAGATAGATAGACAGACAGACAAGGAGACACACATACATACAAACTGAGAGAGAGAGAGAGAGAGAGAGAGAGAGAGAGAGAGAGAGAGAGAGAGAGAGAGAGAGAGAGAGAGAGAGAGAGAGAGAGAGAGAGAGAGAGAGAGAGAGAGAGAGAGATGAATGGTGATGACAAAAGATCGGGCGGACAAACAGTATTGAAATATGAAATATGTCAAAAGTATTTCCAAAAAAGAAAATAGCAAAGGAAAAAAAAATAGCAAAATTAGGTTTTATTTATGCAAATAAATAGTAGAAGACTTGTATATATGTATATATATATTATGTAGATAATGGCTAATGTTGAGTTTTATTGACTATTGATATTTGATTAATATACTTTTAATGTTATTGTAATATGAACTATTGATATTTGATTAATATACTTTCAGTGTTATTGTAATATGAACTTTTGATATATGATCGACAGACAATTATTACGTGTAAATTCAGTAAATATTTTACCCATATACATTTTTTGTTAATATAACATTTGCTTTTCCAGCATTAGTTATTGTGGAATAATGGATTGATTGCACTTTGTCACATTTTCACTTTAGAGATCCAATGCATGTGTAATATTAATGATGGGTGCATTTTCATCTAAACCACCACACACACCACCCATTACCAAATATAAGATCGTGCATATGTAACCCACCACCCCGTAGCCCAGATAAGTGTAAATCGCCATCTTTAGTTAAGAGACAATGAGAGAACTTGGAAAGTCTACGTAGCGTCAGACACAATTTAATAATCCGGTAGTGCATCTGCTTCTGCGTAATCAGCTGAAATCAGAAACGATAATCAAGATTAATGAATACAACAGCGGGCGTTTGTCTCGTTTGTCATAAACTGTTCTAGGTTATTGTGCTTTTGTTTTTGGAGAACTTTTGCAATATCTACCTCTGTTTAACTATTTGTGAAATATGTTACGTTAATATACTTATTTGGTAAGTATCAGAGTAAATTTGCCACTCCCTATTTTTAAATTTAAATTGTTATATAAATTGCTAAATTGTCAGAGTAACCTGATATAGGTCATTCCTTATGGTGTTGTTTATGAAAGTGTCTGAGTTGAAGTAAACAACTTGAGACAAGAATATTCTAGATTGCTGATATAATTCAAACTGAGTGATTTGTTTTCCATTGTCCAATGATTATGATTTATGAGAACGAGACCACAAAATGTACTGAGATTAAAGAATTCACTAGTTGTAGAAAATTCTTCTCTCTGATCACTTTGAATTTGAATGGGAAAGAAGTCCAGCTTTGAAAGGCGTCCATTAGCATGATGGTGAGTTAAACTGACTGAATGTGAAAGAATGCACTTTAGGAATATCTCATGCATTATCGCTATTGATACGTTATACTTGTGTTTTTGTAGAGATGTACTAGGTGAGTCGACTTTAATTACTACTACAAGTGTTGAATTAGGCTGTTCACATGTAGTTTGCTATGAAAACATGACATTTTTATATACTATATTTATTTTACCATATGTGTGTTTAGGGTTAATAAATAACATTGCAGGAATCTTAAGTCAAGACTGGAGTGTAAGATAGGATGGAGTGTAAGATACAATGGAGTTATATTGTGATGATAAAGAAACTTAGATTTGCTCCTTAAGTATATTTTGTAGTGAAAAAGTGGCCTTTTGAGTCTTGAGAGTTAAGTTTCAAACTTCAAGTTTCAAGTCCATGTGTTCACCAGTTATAAACCTGAGTGGCCGGGGAGATGTGGGAAACGTCTGTACTAGTGTGTGTAAGCATAATGGAGTGTGATACACACTTTTGAATAGCAGAACAAAGTACGCTGGGTACATTCTTGAAAATTCTAATACTTTGAAGGTACCAGAATTAATGTGATAGTGTTCTCCTTGAAGAAACAGACAAGAGCAGATCACTCAATCAGTTCTAGAGGAAAGTGTACATCATTGCTTTCCACGCGTTTGGCTGGAGAGATGTGTTGACATGCAGACATTGGGACACTGTTGCAAAAGTAAGTGAAGGATTAAGGATTAGTAAGTAAGGATTAAGGTTTAAAGCAGTAATTAATCCAGGTCATGTAAAAGATTATATCAAGCTGCCTCACTGCAAGAACTTGGCTTAACCCCTAAAGGTGACATTATAATTAACAGCCGAATATTTAAAGCACAATTAAAACTTGATCTCGCCACTGAAGGTGATATTGTAATATTTTTGAAGAACACTTATGACTTAGCCTAGCCACTGAAGGTGATATTGTAATATTTTTGAAGAACACTTATAACTTAGCCTACCCACTAAAGTTGACAATATAGGTAATAGCCGAATATTTAGAGAGCTGTTATAACTTGGCCTAGACATTGAATGTGACTTTGTAATTAATAGCCGAATATTTAGAGAGCTGTTATAACTTGGCCAGGACATTGAATGTGACTTTGTAATTAATAGCCGAATATTTAGAGAGCTGTTATAACTTGGCCTAGACATTGAATGTGACTTTGTAATTAATAGCCGAATATTTAGAGAGCTGTTATAACTTGGCCTAGACATTGAATGTGAATTTGTAATTAATAGCCGAATATTTAGAGAGCTGTTATATCTTGGCCTAGACATTGAATGTGACTTTGTAATTAATAGACGAATATTTAGATGGTTGTTATACCATAACGTATTACCCACCACCACTCCCCCTCCCTGAAGGTGACATTATAATTAATAGCCGAATATTTAGAGGGGTATTGTAACTTGGGTTAGTCACTGAATGTGACATTATAATTAATAGTGGAATATTTAGAGGGCTGGCCACGTGACTGGTTGACTAAGTGAACTCACTAACGCTCATTTAACTTGTCCAAACTACTGAAGGTTATGCTATAGTAAATAGCCGAATAGTTAGTTTGCTGATCACGTGACTAGCTGACCATCTTGACCGATCTGCGCATGTATGTTCTAGTGCGTCAAAATGTCCCCCGATATCTCAAAAGTGATTTCGCCAACCAAAACTGTAAACATTTATGGAGTACGTTCACAGATCGAAACGGTAAGATGTATAGAGAATTATCACGGACCAAAACTGTTATGACGTGCGGAGCCGTAGCACAGATCAAAACAGTAAAATGTATGGAGTACTATCGCGGACCAAAACAATAAGATGTATGGAGTACTATCGCGGACCAAAACAGTAAGATGTATGGAGTGCTGTCCTTGACAAAAACAGTAAGATGTGTGGAGTGCTCTCCAAGATCAACAAAAGTAAATTGAATGGAGTGCTTTCACAGGTCAAAATAGTAATATGTAAGGAGTGCTTTCAAAGGTCAAAATAGTAATATGTAAGGAGTGATTTCACACATAAAAAACAGTAAGATGTATGGAGTGCTTTCACACAGAAAAAACAGTACGATGTATGGAGTGCTTTCACACACCAAAATAGTAAGATTTTTGGAGTGCTTTCACACACCAAAACAGTAAGATTTATGGGAGTGCTTTCACACACCAAAACAGTAAGATACAAGGAGTGCTTTCACACAGAAAAAACAGTAGGCTGTATGGAGTGATTTCACTGAACAAAACAATAAGTATGGAGTGCTATTAGATAATAAAAATGTTATTGCTCTTATCAAGCAAGTCATTAATATTTATTTTATGCAAATCATGCATTAATAATGGCAGCAATAATATATTTTCCAACCGTATATGCAATCTTATTATTTGTACGTCTCTTGTATATATTACATAACTATACCGTATATTTTGTAAATCTATTGTAAATCTTGTATATATCACATACCTATACCGTATATTTTGTAAATCTATTGTAAATCTTGTATATATTACATACCTATACCGTATATTTTGTAAATCTATTGTAAATCTTGTATATATTACATACCTATACCATATATTTTGTAAATCTATTGTAAATCTTGTATATATTACATACTTATACCATATATTTGTAAATCTATTGTAAATCTTGTATACCTATTGCACATCTTAATTTAGATCTGTTGCATATTTTTTGTAATTCTATTGCATATCTTTAACTCGACTGCTGATTGTCTTTAGTTTTCATTCTCCTCTTCCTTTAATTATGAACGACGTGTGCCAGGTAGATTAAGAACTCGTCTTCTGTCCACCCGATACTTAGAGATACTTTTTCTACGCAGACTAGGCAGTCTATGGCACTCTATGAGTGGTGAGTGTGTAAACCGAAAACCGAGATAGAGGAAGACGAACTCTATGACACTCTATGACTATATGAGTGTGCAAATCTAACACGGACTAGACGAGATGCACTATATTACACTCTATGACACTATGAGTGATGAGTGTGCAAATCGAACACCGATTAGATGAAGACTCACTCTATGACACTCTATGAGTAGTTAGTGTATAAACACACTCTATGACACTCTATGAGTAGTTAGTGTATAAACACACTCTATGACACTGTATGAGTAGTTAGTGTATAAACACACTCTATGACACTCTATGAGTAGTTAGTGTATAAACACACTCTATGACACTCTATGAGTAGTTAGTGTATAAACACACTCTATGAGTAGTTAGTGTACAAATGAACACAGATTAGAGGAAGACACAGACTACGACTTTTAGCTGTACACCTGATACCTGCATTCTATTTTTAGTCACTCATCTCGTGATCTTTTAATTCGAAAAGTCAGAGAAAGTATGTAAGGACCTCACCCTCCTCTAAAAACACGGACACTAGTTCTGAAACTCTAGAGTGGAGGTTACACCTGTTTTGAGGACAACTATGCATTTTTTCAATCAAATTAAATTTATTTGCAATCTTTAATACCATTTGTGTTCATTCATTAATCGTTTGTATCATCTCTGTTGTCAGGTTCGGAATTTGCGAGATCGGAAGCCAAATATTCAGAAAGAGGTAAATGGTATGTACCTGTAGCAATGCACGTACTTATTAAAGTGTGGTGGGTTGTTCTGTGTGTCATGTTAGGGACTTTATTGCTAGTGGAAGTCTTTTAGTCAAACATCCAACCCCTAATGATACAGTGTTGAACTAAAGACTGACCAGGAGAAAATGTAACGAGGATTGAACGAGAAAGTTAGAGGACAAACTTAAATGAATAAAGATTTATAGATAGAACCCAGATCACTACATGCGGAATCGATCAGCTTGAACCCTATTCGGGGAGGTGGGGGGGGGGAGGATGGTGCAGGGAGTTATTTTTATTCTGTGTGATGTGATGAGTTTGTTGAAATAACATTATAGTTGTAAACGTTCATAATTAAATAAAAGACTTCAAAACTCACTGTTCCTGCTTTTCTATCTTTTCCCTTTCTTTGGGTTTGTGTCAAATCTTAGGAATAACATTTCTCAAAACCTGTGTTATTTCAAAGTAAATAATGCACGTCATTTGAGACTGCTATTTATTATGAGACAGAAATTATTTTATTGAATAAATAGTTTATGTTAAATATAATTTGAGTTTTGTTATGTTGTAAATAATAGTGAAACAAAAGAGGATTATTGTGAAACAAGCTATACAAATATTTTGTCCACTTTGTTTTTGTTTTTGTTTTTGTTTCTCTTTGATTCTATATTTTACAGAGTTTGTACTTGATGCAAACAGAATAGACATAATACAAAGTGTTCACTTTCTAATCCTATGTGTCTGAACACAAAACGATGATATAAATTAACGTACTAGTAAAGGATGTGGTTCTTATGTTCGGTTCGGTAAATATTTAAGTATGCTAAAACTCAACTATGTAACATCATTAACGGGCTCAATGTAGAATTTTTAGGTGAGATCACAAGTTCATACGACAAAGCGGCTCTCTCTCTCTCTCTCTCTCTCTCTCTCTCTCTCTCTCTCTAAAAGAAGTATTTATGTTGTCTGCATTAAGGTCGATTCTCTTGTATTTGTTTTGATTGGAATGTGATGAGACATGAGGTAATCAAAATTTAAAATATTTCACTAAAAGCATCAAGCAAAAAACCGGACTGAAAAAGAAACAAGATGCGAGCCTACAACTGTTTGTCGCTTTAAGACTGGGTTTGCTTTCGCTTTTTTTATATTGGGACCTAACAACATTACTTTTGCTTTTTTATATTAGGACCTAACAACATTACTTTTGCTTTTTTATATTGGGACCTAACAACATTACTTTTGCTTTTTTATATTGGGACCTAACAACATTACTTTTGCTTTTTTATATTGGGACCTAACAACATTACTTTTGCTTTTTTATATTGGGACCTAACAACATTACTGACAGAATGCATGTCAAGGAGAAAACCGGACTGAAAAAGAAACATGATGCGAGCCTACAAGTGATTGTCGCTGTAAGACTGGACTTTCTCTGTGTTATAATGCGAACTAACCGTTAAATTTCCTTGATTCAGTTGATGCAACGCTTCCTTCTTTCTCAGGAATCTCCTCTACGACGTTTTCCTCTGGCAATTCTAGTGGCGTTTGTTCCTCTACTACTTCCTCTGGTGGTTCAGTTACTTCCTCTTCTGGTTCAGTTACTTCCACTGGTGGTTCAATTACTTCCTCTGGGGGGTTTTCGATATCTGTTTGGTTTTATTTTGAGAATGAAAAAAAATTACATGAAGAATATAATACTTCACGTATAAAGATATTATTTTAAAATAGAATGAATATATATATATACTAGTTGTCTTTACTACATGTCTACAGTACCTTTTAGTGTAAAGGCGCTGAAAACTAACTAATTATATTTACTACAGAACGTTTTAGTGTAAAGGCGCTGAAAACTAATTATATTTACTACGGAATGTTTTAGTGTAAAGGCGCAGAAAACTAATTATATTTACTACGGTATATCTTAGTGTAAAGGCGCTGAAAACATAGAGTAAATATATTTAGTACGTGTCTATACTACGTGACTAAGGCACGTTTTAGTGTAAAGTCACTGAAAACATAGAGTAAATATATTGACTACGGCACGTTTTAGTGTAAAGTCACTGAAAACATAGAGGAAATATATTGACTACGGCACGTTTTAGTGTAAAGTCACTGAAAACATAGATTAATATATTGACTACGTCACGTTTTAGTGTAAAGTCACTGAAAACATAGAGTAAATATATTGACTACGGCACGTTTTATTGTAAAGTCGCGGAAAACATATAGTGCTACAATAGAACAACTTACATATAACAGGTAGTATGACGTCACTTGCACATTTGTAAAAGTTGTGACATTCCAAGTATTTATATTGTAGGTGAAAAATAGTCAATAATTTCAAGATCAGGTGTATATTGCAAACCGCTCTAATTGACGGCCAAATTTTATCAGTGGAAAATCTGAGAACAGACTCTCATGCTGCCAGTAATCGTATAATCCGAGGTGTTTACCTTGAGATATCAACATGGTATTCACGTTCTTCATAAAGAATTTCGGGAAAAAACTGGTGTGTTTTGACGTTGAACTATTACTCACCTAGTTTCTCAACCTCTTCTTTCTTTTTCTTTCTTCTTCTGGCCAGCAGACACAAACTGGAACAGACAGACGCAAACTAACCGTTTAGAGATCATGGTTTAAAACACGTACAAAGTTTATTTATAGATGTGCATGCAATTTCAAGATCGGGAAATTAAATCTCGACAAATAGGTTGCTTGCCAACATTGTTGATAGAGAACTGAGTAGAGATACGAGCTGTTTATCGATGAACGATATTGGAATGTAACTGCATTGATAGAAAACTGAGTAGAGATACATGCTGTTTATCGATGAACGATATTGAATGTAACTGTGTTTATAGAGAACTGAGTAGAGATACATGCCGTTTATCATTGAATGGTATTGGAATATAATTGTGTTGGTAGAGAACTGAATAGAGATACATGCCGTTTATCATTGAATGGTACTGGAATGTAACTGTGTCGATAGCATGCCATTTATCATTGAACGGTATTATTGTTACTTAGTTATATAGAAATGAGTAGAGAAACCTGCTGCTTATCATTGAACGATTTAGGAATTTAGATTGCTATATCCGTTAATAATGGTTAAGGTAAAAGCTGTATTTTCAATTATTTAATAAAGGGACTATTAGAGTCAAATGTCTTTATAACAAATGGCCCTGTATCATTGCTATGTGCTGAGTGTCAGAAAATACATGCATTCAGTGAAATCTTATAAAATATTCAGGTGCGTCTGTTTTGCGTTTCATTTACAGGAAAAAATAACTTGAGAATTGGTCACCTGTATTTTCAGTGTCAATAAGTTAGAATATGAAGTATTAAGAACCATTTATCACATCTTATTCGAACTTATTGACACTGAAAATTTTATTTTCACTTGTTAGAAAATGAATTAATTCTGCATTAAAAAGATGACCTTGTTCTTGGATGTCACGGGTATGAGGAAATATTATTAATTATTTTTCTCTCTAAGTGTCACCATACTCTAAACGATTAATGAAACAGCCAAATTAAAAATTAAAAGTGGCTAAAATGACCATTTTGTCAACAATGTGAAGCCTAAGGTGGAAATGCTAGCTGAGGAAGAAATAGGTTTGATAGTAGTGCATGCCTGTGAATGGAAAGGCGTGATTAACTTTCGAGGACGCATGCATTTACCCGGCTGTGGTCAGCAATGCCAGAGCCATAAATCACGTCTTGTACAGTGGAATGTGGTAGGCCACTGAGACGCTAATTTTGTCTGTGAGAAAACAGGCTCTGAATTTTGAAATGTAACTTGTTTTTAAGAATTACCACTACAAAGTTTGGTAGTTTACAGTTAGATATTTTTATTGTGAAATTATTTGTTGAAACAGAATTATGAGTAATTGGAAGGTTGAGATTTATTTGTTATAGTTAGATGTGTTAGTTTGTGTGTACAACCCTTTCTTGCTATATGACTAGTGTACTCTTGCCAGGTGGCGATGAGTCACCATAGTAACATAGTTTTAAAAATAAAATAAAAGTAATGAGTGCTCTGGGAAGTTTTGTGCTCTAGGTTAGGTAGTTAGCAGGCAAATTGATATGTCAATCACTAGATGTCAACTTGAAATTTGTTACCTGGCACTAATAGAAAGTGGGCAGTCAGAAAATTCGCCAGACGTGCAGAACTGAGGGGGTGCTGTGTACTGGAGGGGGTGTGTTCTAATCAGCTCAGCAAAAATGATGTACAAAGACTTTGTGTATAAAAGGGGATGACATAGACAGAAATGAATGAGAAACACCAAGAATGTAGAGGTTGATAGAGGGCACAGAAAGACCCTCTGGGTTCTCCCTGCTTTTTGTACCAAGGACTCTATGAGCTTGGCCAGCAACCAGAGCTAGAGAACTCTTGGACACTGCAACAGAGTGCCAGATGTCTACCTGGCTGTATTTTAAGGTGCGCTGTCAGGGCCCTCAACAGATCAAGGAGGACCAGTCATACAGACAGTCATCTCGGGTTCTTCAAAGACTCTGTGTAAAGACTGCGGATGATCGGCTATTTTCCAAGCAGTGGATGAATCCTGATGGAAGTTTAGTGTCACCAAGCTGGGAGATATTGCAGATGGGCAGTCATGACCATGCGTAGCATGTTGCAGAATAATGGCAAGGATGACCATTAATTAACATAATGGAAGAAATGGGAAACATAATGAAAACAGAAGAATTGAGAAATGCAATGAGATGAGAAGAAATGAGAAACGTTAAAAGAAGAGAGGAAATGAGGAACGAAGTGAGAAGTAATGAGAAAACATAACAAGAGTTGAGAAAAAGGCCTAACGAGAAGCGTAATGTAACAGTGGGGATGGCTGTACTTGGGTTCCAGGGAGTGGACCACGACATCGACGGTGTTTTTGTATCTTCAACCCCCCCCCCCCCCCCCATCATGAGGAGAAAGTGACAATAACTATGTGAGTAGAAAAATACTAACTAGTGTAGGAATCTCAGAGCACATAAACCTAAAACTTAAAACTAAAGCTTAGAATCTTAATTAAGTATTAAACCTTAAATTAAAAAAATACACTTTAAACTTGCAAGTCAAATGACATTGTTTTTTTCTTTTTGAACTATTGAATTTTGATAGAGGAGCAGTTGCTCCAGAACTTTTAAATAGTGACTGTTATTTTATTTTGAAAAATGCTTAGCCTATTTTAGAAGAAGTACTGCATGAAGAATCTTGAGTTTTATAATTATTTTATTTTACTTCCTGATTCTTTTCCTTCTTACCTTTTCCCCTACCCCACAGTATGAGTGTGGATGGCTGACTAACCAACGCATGAGAGGAAACCCATAGATCAATAAATTTGAATTTATAATTTGACATTGTAACCTTTTCTGTCTATGGTTTTGAAAGAGTGGCTGTGGTCGTTGTTACACGTTGTGTCGTCTGTGATGTCTACACTTCACCCTTACCCGTATGCAATCACACATGCAAACATGTCAGCAATATGTCATCTACATGCAGAATAAAATTCGAGCCAAATAACCATCTTGGTATTCTGTGTGTGGATTTGTAATAACTTCTATGCAAGTCCTATGTGGCGTCGACTAGCCCCCCCCCCTTCTTTGCAGAGAAGGATACTGGTGACATTGGAATAGTATGTATTACTCCTCCGTGGGACATCTTTAAATAGCTCTCCAATGACCTGTTTCCATCAGACCTGTGTCACGGTGAAAGATAGGTAATGTTTTGCTAGAAGGTCACACTGACATGCTGTCAGTTAAGTAAATTCTGACACTCAATTGCATTATGTAAACTATTTTCACAATTTCAGCATTGTATAGAAAACTAACGGAATTGTGCTTTTTTGGTGTTAGTGTGACAAAATAAATATTCCCCTCCCTAATTTTAATTTTAATTGTTATTTAAATTGCTAAATTGTCAGAGTGACCCGACCTTGTGCACTCCTTATGGTGTTGTTTGAAAGAGTCTGAGTTTGAAGTAAACAGCCTAAGGAAAGAATATTATAGATTTGCTGACCTAGAAGAAACTGAGTGAGCAATTTTCTATTATCCAATGATTATGATTTATGAGAGCGATGGGCTGAGTTTAAGGAGTTTACTTGCAGTAGAAACTTTTGCTGTCTATTCACTTTTGAATTTGAAGACAAAGAGACAAGTCCGACTCTGAAGGCAGTAACTGTTGTTAACTTGAGTGGTGAGTTGAGGGAGAGAGAGTGGATATTTTATGTAATTTCCTATGATATGTTTCCCTTGTGTTTATGTAAAGATGTAATATGTAAGTTGATTTATTTACTATAAATGTTTGAACTAAGCTGCACCAAAGTGATGTATTAATATGTGACATCGTTTCATGCATTGTATTTATTGTACCACATGTGCATGGTAATATTAACTACTGTTGCAGGAGATTGTAAGTTTTGAGAATAGTTGTGAGATAAAATGGAGTTATATTGCGTCAAACGAGAAACTGAGGTTTGCTCCTTGATTGTATGTTGGCAAGCAGCCTTCTTCTTCTGATTTCTTCTTCACTGGTTGTGGTTGAGTCTCAGTTTGTGAGCTCTACCCTGAGCTGTGAGTCTCAAGTGTAAACTCAAGTTCAACTTTCAGGTTCCTAGCTATCCTTCATTTGTTCATTAGTCGTCACTTGAGTGACTGGGAAAGTTTGGGAGACTTACAAAGTGTGTTGCAGAGTGTTTAAGTATAAGAGAGTAGGCTACACTTTTACTTTTGATGTACCAAAGCAAGGATGCTAAGTACATCAGTCCAGTGAAGATAACATAATAGTGGTATAGAAAAGACATGCAGGCAAATACGTAGAAGATAGCGGTACAGAAAAGACACGTGGAGACAAATACAGGTAATATAGTGGTATAGAAAAGACGTGCAGGCAAATACGTAGAAGATAGCGGTACAGAAAAGACACGTGGAGATAAATACATGTAATATAGTGGTATAGAAAAGACACGTGCAGGCAAATACATAGAAGATATGGGTACAGGAAAGAGAAAATATATTCGGTACAATTATCTGAGGGATGCGCGAACATGGACTACTGAAAAGCCAAAAAGAAACTGTTTTAAATAAACAAACAAAACAAATATAGTTATACTTACATACATAATAGGCAATCCAGTATTACAAGCAAGAAAAACTGTTTTAAATAAACAAACGAAACAAATATAGTTATACTTACATACATAATAGGCAATCCAGTATTGCAAGCAAGAAAAACTGTTTTAAATAAACAAACAAAACAAATATAGTTATACTTACATACATAATAGGCAATCCAGTATTGCAAGCAAGAAAACAATGAAACCCAAGAAAAGCACTTGATAGCTGGTCTCTGTAGAAGAAGGAATTTCTATTACAATTGCTACAAATGGAACACTTGATAGTTGGTCTCTGTAGAAGAAGGAGTTTCTATTACAATTGCTACAAATGGAACACTTGATAGTTGGTCTCTGTAGAAGAAGGAGTTTCTATTACAATTGCTACAAATGGAACACTTGATAGTTGGTCTCTGTAGAAGAAGGAGTTTCTATTACAATTGCTACAAATGGAACACTTGCATTAACACAAGTAAAAAATCTCTAAGAAAATATTTATCTAGAGAGCATAAAAATGTCCAATTTTATAACAATAGAAGACTTGCCTACAACAACCCAAATTGTTCAATATTTGCAATGTTCAATCAAACTTGCACGTATGATTGAAAGAATAATAAAGAAATATATAATAAAGTAGACGCATATTGTATGCATAATAAAATATGTGATTCTGTGTATATACGTAAAATAATATGCACGCACACACACACACACACACACACACACACACACACACACACACACACACACACACACACACACACTTATATGCGCTGTGTATGTATGTAGGTGTGTGAAAGTATTATTGTAAGAGTTACAGTTTGTAATATGAATGTATGGCTACCTATCTATCTATTTGTGACAAGGCATGACACACCTAGTTAATTAAATTATTTTAATAATTATAATTATTATTAATAAAAATTCTTAATACATAATTTAAAGATATGAAAATATTAATTTTATTTTATTAATGATTCTTCAAATGACGCCACTCGTCTTTCACTTGTCGGATATTTTGGCTTGGTAAGTGACTTATTTTATTTCACACCATCAACCAACTTTCCAACTCGTATATGCAGAATGCGCGTGAGCACTCTCGAACTCATCTGGCATTAGAAGTGACAATGTGTCTACATCTCCATTCTCACCACCATTGGGGTGTCCACGGTAAATATTAACAAAGACGACTCATATGTCGATCATAGGGAATCTATCAAGATGAGGAAGAATGTCAAGGATCCCAAACAACAAGAAAGGCACACCCTAGGAATATTCAAGTGTGATGCATTAATTCAGTCTACATATATTTTTACATTCTCTCTCTCCCTCTCTCTCTCCAGTCACTCGACCTATGTGTCAGCAAGAGAATTGTTAGCCCTAATATACACTTCACTCGATAAACCTGTATAAATCTGATTGATCTATAACAGAGCCCTGCATTCTATAATACTTAATTAACCCAACATATACATATCAAATAATCAACCACGAATATACAATATATCTAGATCGAGGAACAAAATCGTTCTAAGTCCAACACATGAAGCAATAATTCTAATAATACAAATTATCCTAAGTGCATTCTTCCCTATTGTAGCAGACACCTCGTCATGGCTCATGGTCTGCCTTTAGACCCGGACTTCGAATAACGATTGCAAGTACTTAAAAAGAGTTTGAGTGGCCATTTATACTAACTTCCTGTCAACTGACCGGAATCACTCATCTCACCCCTCCAGCCACCGTTCATCATTCAGTCTCATTCGCATCTACATACTTTAAGCTTCAGGATGAAAACCATCTCTTTAGCCAAATATCACTCATCTCACCCCTCCATCCACCGTTCGTCATTCTGTCACGTTTGCAACTATAAACTTCAACTTCCAGTCGGAAATCATCTCTTCAGTCAGATGCCACCCACCCTCAGCACTAGTCTGAGTTCATTACTTCATCCACATCGACTTAGCTCAGTAGGAATGTGAAAAATAAGTGGTTATCTACACCTTCGCATTGATCGTCTTTCCATTATGTAAGAGTGACACTCGAGCGTCACACCAGGGTATGTGAGTGACTGTTATTATAATAACAAGGAATTATGTGGTGGACAGTTTTGATATCAGGGTATGTGAGTGACTGAATTATAATAACAAGGAATTGTGTGGTGGACAGTTTTAAAATCAGTGTATGTGAGTGACTGTATTATAATAACAAGGAATTATGTGGTGGGCAGTTTTGATATCAATGCAAACAAAGTAAAAAATGTATTAACAACAGAACTATATTTTCACTATCGGCAGGCTTCATAACTTCCTAATTATCTAGTGTGTTAGAAGAATAGACAGTATCTAAAGAAAAATACAGATCTTGTGTAAAATATTTCTTAAGGACGTGGACAGCTAAATGAGCATTTATAATTATGGATTTGACAGTGTAACACGGAAAATGCAAAACAATATATGAAATTAATAAATGTATTTCTCTAAATTTTATTAAATTAAAAATTTTCTTATGACAAAAATTTACTCTAAATTTTTGCCATGAAAGCCATGTAAGCCATTTAGACAACCGTCTTTGGTCCAGTCATGAACAAATGAACAAAGTGGGTTTGAAGTTGGTTAGCAAAGAGCCGATAACGAGGGTGCGAGAGGGGGGACACTCAACGTGAGTTACCAAGTTGCATAATCACTCTCACATCACCGGGGCAGACAATGACGACCAGCACATCACGGTTGTCATCATAATGACGAAAACTCCCATAGGAATGCCGTCTATAGTGCGCGACCACTGGGTCGTGACTATTGCACAAAAGGGAGAATGAGTAAATTTTGCCTGAGGGGTCAAAGCCAGAGCGAATCTCGATGCAAAACGCAAAACACATAAACATTCGACTCAGCCACAAAATAATTATTCTGGAAAAAATCCGTTTCCCATGCTAATGACTTCCCACAGAGTGAGACAAGAATAAAGCACGCCTGAATGGTAAAATTCTATCTTTGTAAATAATGATTTTTGTTAAAGATAATTATTACAATTTTCCTACATTTCATTTTTATTCTTGTAATTTAAATTTGACTTGTATTTGTAATATATTTTTTGGTGTAAAAAAAGAATTCAAACAAGCAAAACAAATGTAAAGGAATTTAATATGAGAACCAAGAATGAAATTACAGATTTATTGTTTAATGTGACATGAGCTTTATGTTTTATCAGTCTCGGAAGTCAAGAGTCAACACCAACAAGGAGAGGTGGTTACTTGGAAACTCCATCTACCACGTTGCTCAAACTTTAAATTGGACTTAGAGATCTCGGCCGTTTACCCTGGTCTGAAGTCTATTGTCACTTGGTATTGTCAGACTAGAGCATGAAATCCTAGTCGTCAGGGAGACAACAAAAGGATAGCGAGTAGGAGTTCGTCTAAAGCCAGGACCACTTGTCTATAGGGAGGCAGAATGCATACTGTGTTTCGCGTGACGCAAAAATTGTGATAGTGCTATCTGGGAGATAGGAACTAAATTATGGATTCACTGTGATAAAGTTCGGTAAAGTGAAGGCTGAGGAATGGACACACCAATAACAGGAAAGTGACTAAAGTATCGTGAGCTACATATTAACATTGATCTATCTACATCAGTGTAGAAGTGTGTGTGTTACAGAACATTCTTCTTTTGTTACAATAACTGTGAATGTGTTAAGTAACAGTACTGGAGTTAACTAGAATTCTAAGGGAACTGAATTTGTGTGAACATTCTAGCAGAGTGCTGAATAAAGCCACTTTTCCATACTTGATGCAGACGACTAGCATTGCGTCGACCAAAACAAGCTGCCGGGACAGAATTACGCATACAAAAATCAGGTGAATTCAGGTCACACTTATTGTACATTCTGTAATCTGTTCTGTGATTAATGTAAACTTTTTATTCTATTCCGATGTTTTATACAATTTTCATTCTTAAACTTTGATGTTATTTTCACCTAGTAATTGTTCTAGGAAGCATTAATATTACTCTTCTAAGTCTGTAGTCCTCGTAATTGTTCGAGTGACTAATTGATGATAAATATTTTTTTCTTAATTAATAATATTTTAAGAGATCTGCGATCTTTAAACCTGGCCTCGGGTGTGATTTTCAAGTATTGTTCATTATAAACTTGAATTTATTATTTTTCTTTTAATAAATTTGTTATCTTTAACTATCTATTCTCTCATTTTTTGAGGAAGGGCACATGTGAAACTGATGACGGTGGGGGGAGGGGGAGGAGGCTGCCAAATGACCTAATAACAATTAGTAGATGGTCTATGCACATGTTTAAAAATAGTTCCTGTTATCGACGATGAGAGATTTGTGGAAGGGCCGGGATGATGACAGAACGACTGATAAGATAAACTCAGTGTAGTTCACTATTTTGAGACAGGTAACACTTGAGGAAAGGGTCACTGACTGACGGACTACTCAAGGCTTGACCTAGTCACTCTCGGACCACATGACAAGACCCTTGAGGAGATTGTGAGCGATTGGCATAAAAGAGAATAATTAATATACATTATTTATGAGTATGTCATTAACTAATTAATAGCTAAAAGACGCAAACAGAGAAATCCCCTTTTCGCCACAGACAGTCTATGAATTTTTGTACACAACAGTGACATATTAGTACGAGATTGACAGTCTATGTATTATTGTACACAACAGTGTCATACTAGTACGAGATTGACAGTCTATGTATTATTGTACACAACAGTGTCATACTAGTACGAGATTGACAGTCTATGTATTATTGTACACAACAGTGTCATACTAGTACGAGATTGACAGTCTATGTATTATTGTACACAACAGTGTCATACTAGTACGAGATTGACAGTCTATGTATTATTGTACACAACAGTGTCATACTAGTACGAGATTGACAGTCTATGTATTATTGCACACAACAGTGTCATACTAGTACATGATTAACAGTTTAGTTAGTAATGTACATCACAGTGTCATATTAGTATGGAGTTTACAGTCTATGTATTATTACACATCACAGTGTCATACTAGGCTGGAGTTTTCCGTCTATGTATTATTGCTCACAACAGTATTATACTAGTACATGAATGGAATTTACAGTTTAGGTACAAATATACATCACAGTGTCAAACTAGTATTTAGATTACTGTCTATGTGTTATGGCACATCACCGTGTCATAATTGTCTGGAGATTACAGTCGATATATTATCTCACATCACAGTGTCACAAATTATTAGAGTTTTCAGTCTATCTATTATTCATATCACAATGTCATAATGGAGATCGAAATCATTCACTAATGAATACTGTTGTATAACATAATGAATATTGAAATCATTCACTAATGAATACTGTTGTATAACATAATGAATATTGAAATCATTCACTAATGAATACAGTTGTATAATATAATGGATATTGAAATCATTCACTAATGAATACTGTTGCATAAAATAATGGATATTGAAATGTTTCACTAATGAACACAGTTGTATACATTGCCTTGCCTGTCATGCATGTGTCACCTTCCCAACCAGCTACACATCCACCTGTGCAGCGACCATCGGGTGCACATCTCCCGCCATTACAAGCTCCACACTTCTGTCTGCATCCTGACCCATAGTAACCACCTTCGCATGCTGAAAGTGTTTTACAGTTTTTACAGTTTTAATAATACAATAGACTAAGAAACAGAAACGTAAAAATACCCAGAAAACAATACAGGAAAAAATCACGCATGACTAGTTTAAAACCAGAATTGCACGATTCTTCGCTTAAAGGTATGTGGGTGAGAGGAAGGAATACCTAGGACTGTGATTAAGTGCAAAGAATATCAAGGTATGTGAGTGAGTTCAAGGAATATCAAGGTATGTATGTGAGTGCAAGGAATATAAAGATATGTTAGTGTACAGAATATCAAAATATGAGTGCAAATAATATCAATAATACCAAAATCATATACACCAAGCCATCATCACATATTTCATTCACACAAACACACTTCACCTTCTATAAAAATAAAATATTAATAAAACCCACCACACACACACCATTACACAATAAGTAATAAAAAAGAAAACTACAAACTTAAAGGAAGTTACTAATAGCTTTCTCACATTAAAAAAAATTTCTATAAATATATTAACACAATTCCTAGAAAAAACAATGCATACACTAACTGACACAAGAATAAAGCATGTAAGTAAACGGTAAAGAACGACAGGCGAGTGGAAAACTAATTCCATAACTTCAATATGTCTTCCACATTTTTTAAACATTACTACTCTCCTACAACAGAGTAAGGAGGAAGGCCCCAAAGGAACTCTATAGAAACTGAGAACATTAAGAAGATGAAAAGTTTCCACGCAATTCCTGTGGGGAAAAGAAGTGATCGTGAAGAAGAAGAAGTGTAAATAATATCACTGTACGTGAGTTCAAAGAATATCAATGCATGTGTGAGTACACAGGATAAGAAGGCATGTGATTCAGTGCAAGGAAGATTAAGGTCTGTGAGTGATGCAAGCGATACCAAAGTGTGTGTGTTCGTGTTATATAAAATGTATGTGAGTGCAAGGGATGCCAAAGTATGCGAATGAGTGCATGGGATAGGAAGTTATGTGCTTTAGTGCAATGGATATACCAAAGTATGTGAGTGCAAGGGATAAAAAGATATGTGAGTTAGTGATCACAATACCAAAGTATATGACATAGTGCAACCAGGATATGCAGATTAGTGCAATGGAGTGTAAAGAAAATATGTGAGTGACTGTATTGTTATACCAAGGTATGTGAGTGACTGTATTGTTATACTAAGGTATGTGAATGACTGTATTGTTATACCAAGGTATGTAAGCGACTGTATAGTTATAACTCGGTATGTGAATGACTGTATTGTTATACCAAGTAATGCAAGTGTGTGCTTTGGAATATCAAATTATGTGGTGGTGGACAGTTTTGATATCAATGCAAACAAAGTCAAAATGTGTATTAACAACAGAACTATATTTTAGCTATCGGCAGACTTCATAACTAACTAATTATCTAGTGTGTTAGAAGAATAGACAATATCTATAGAGAAATACATAATTTTGTGTAAAATATGTATGATGTGTACAGCTAAATGAGCATTTATAATTATTGATTTGACAGTCTATGTATTACTGTACACAACAGTGTCATACAAGTACGAGATTGACAGTCCATGTGTTATTGCACACAACAGTGTCATACAAGTACATGATTAACAGTATTGTACATCACAGTGTCAAACTAGTATGGAGTTTAGAGTCTATATAATATTACACATCACAGTGTCACACTAGTCTGAAGTTTTCAATCTATGTATTATTGCACACAACAGTTTTATACTAGTACATGAATGGAATTTACAGCTTAGGTACAAATATACATCATAGTGTCAAACCAGTATTTAGATTACAGTCTATGTGTTATGGTATATCACCGTGCCATAATAGTCTGGAGATTACAGTCGATGTATTATCTCACATCACAGTGTCACAAATGGGTAGAGTTTTCAATCTATATATTAATCATATCACAATAACACAAATAACATAATGGAGATCAAAATCAATCACTAATGAATACTGTTGTATAAAACAATGGATATTGAAATCATTCACTAAAGAATTCTGTTGTATAAAATAATGGATATTGAAATCATTTACTAATGAGTACTGTTGTATAAAATAATGGATATTGGAATCACTCACTAAAGAATTCTGTTGTATAAAATAATGGATATTGAAATAATTTACTAATGAATACTGTTGTATAAAATAATGGATATTGAAATAATTCACTAATGAATACTGTTGTATAAAATAATGGATATTGAAATAATTAACTAATGAACACAGTTGTATACTTTGCCTTGCCTTTCGTGCATGTGTCTCCTTCCCAACCTTCTTCACATCCACTTGGGCAACTACCATTGTATTCACAAATCACGCCTCTACAAGCTCCACATTTTAGTGCGCAATTTGGCCCATAGTAACCACCTGTGCATGCTGAAAGTGATTTACAGTTTTTACAGTTGTAACATAATAATAGACTAAGAAACACAAACGCATGCTGAAATAGATTTAGGAACTCGTTTTCACACAGTTCTATTTCTATAAATAACTAAGAAACAGAAACGTAAAATCATCCACAAAAGCAATACAGCCAACAAACACGCATGACTAGTTTAAAACCAGAATTTTACGATTCTTTACTTCAAGGTATGTGAGTGACTGTATTGTTATATCAAGGTATGTGAGTGACTGTATTATACCAAGGTATGTGAGAGATTGTATTATTTCAAGGTATGTGAGTGACTGTATTATACCAAGGTATGCGAGTGATTATTTTGTTATACCTAGATATTTGAGAGACTGTATTGTTATACCAATGTATTTGAGTGACTGTATTGTTATATTAAGGAATGTGAGTGACTATATTCCTATACTAAGGAATGTGAGTGACTATATTTTTATACCAAGGTATGTGAGTGACTGTATTGTTATATCAAGGTATGTGAGTGACTGTATTGTTATATCAAGGTATGTGAGTAACTGTATTGTTATGTGCGTGACTATTGTTATATCAAGGTATGTCAGTGACTGTATTGTTATATCAAGGTAGGTGAGTGCTGTATTGTTATATCAAGGTATGTCAGTGACTGTATTGTTATATCAAGGTATGTCAGTGACTGTATTGTTATATCAAGGTAGGTCAGTGACTGTATTGTTATATCAAGGTATGTCAGTGACTGTATTGTTATAAGGAATGTCAGTGACTATATTGTTATACCAAGTGTGTCGGGAAAATGCAATTTAATGCATTTAATTAATTATTTTAATTAATATTTAATTAATTCTTATTTTTGTAATTTTAAATTTCAATTTGCGCCTTTTAATTCTCAGAGTGATGTGTTTGCAACAAACAACTCTGACCTACATCCAGAATAAAAAGGAGTTATTGTTAAAGGTCATTGATTCTTGCATAACTCAGATTAATTTTAGTAACGAATTCACCCTGCCTTTAATGTTTGTGCAGTCTACAGTGTCTATTCAGACAAAGCCGTTGGAACAACCCTGTTCTAGCCCGAAGGATGATAAATTCTTGAATCTTCCAGATGACCCCTAGAATTACATATAAGGGAAGATTCGAAATTGAACCCTCACACGCGAAAGCGGCGGAAGCCGGAAGCGCCCACTACACTCAATCAAATGAACCCTCACTCTTGTTAAAATAATTCGAGTCCCATGTGCGGCTTTGTGGTTAGTGCTGAACAGAAAGTTATGTCCGAGATAGTGAATTGTCATTTAACTGATTTTTAATATTTGCAGGACTATATTTTCACTCTCTGCAGGCTTCATAACTTCCTAAATACCTCTGTCAGAGTGTTAGAAGTATAGACAATATCAAAGAGAAATAAAGATTCGTTTGTAAAATATATATGCAAAACGTGGACAGCTAAATGAGCATTTAAAATTATGGATTTGACAATCTATGCATTATTGTACACAACAGTGTCATACTATTACGAGACTGACAGTCTATGCATTACTGTACACAACAGTGTCATACTATTACGAGATAAACAGTCTAGTAAAAGTTAGTAATGCATACAACTACATGATTAACAGTCTAGTTAGTAATGTACATCACAGTGTCAAACTAGTATGGAGTTTACAGTCTATGTATTATTACACATCACAGTGTCAAACAAGTATTTAGATTACAGTCAGTGTGTTATGGCACATCAGTGTATCATAATTGTATGGAGATTACAGTCGATGTATTATCTCACATTAAATGTCACAAATAGGTAGAGTTTTCAGTCAATGTATTATTCATATCACAATGTCATAAATAACATAATGGAGATCGAAATCATTCACAAATGAATACTGTTGTATAAAATAATGGATATTGAAATCATTCACTAATTAATGCTGTTGTATAGCATAATGGATATTGAAAGAATACACTAATGAATATTGTTGTATAAAATAATGGATATTCAAATCACTCACAAATGAAAACTATTGTATAAAATAATGGATATTGAAATCATTCACTAATTAATGCTGTTGTATAGCATAATGGATATTGAAATCATACACTAATGAATATTGTTGTATAACATAATGGATATTGAAATCAGTAACTAATGAACACAGTTGTATACATTGCCTTGCCTCTCATGCATGTGTCACTTTCCCATCCTAATTCACATCCATTTGGGCAGCTACCATTGGCTGCACATTTCCCGCCTCTACAAGCCCCACACTTATATGTGCATCCTGGCCCAAAGTAACCAGCTTCGCATTCTGAAAGTGTTTTACAGTTTTTACAGTTGTAATACAATAGTAGACTAAGAAACAGAAATGCACGCTGAAATAGATTTAGGAACACGTTTTTACACGGTCTAACATTATAATAGTCTTAGAAACAGAAACGTAAACAAACAAAACAATACAGCCAACAAACACGCATGACTATGCATCAATGACATCACAGTAGCATACTACTTTGGAGTTTACTGTTTATGTATTAATGTACATACCACTGATGTACTAGTCTGAGGTTTACAGTCAATAATAGTGTAGATTTGCATTCTATGTATTACTGTACTCCAAAGTGTCAGTAAATTGTACAGTTTAGTCTGTGTATTTATGTACATCAAATTTTCGTACTATATTGTAGTTTACAGTCTACGTATTAATAATCATCACAGTGTCATAATTGTGTGGAGTTCACAGTCTAAGTATTAATGTATTTCACACTGTCTTACTAGTGTAGAATTTACAGTCTATGTATTAATGTACATCAGAGATTCATATAAGTTTGAATTTCATAGTCTATGTTTTATTGCTCATCACAGTGTCATTAAATTTGGAGTTTACAGTCTTAGCATCATTGCAAGCTACAGTTCTAAGGAAGGTTTTACAGTCTATGTACTAATGTACACCAAACTGTCATATTAGTTTGGAGAATAGTCTTTGAATTATTGCACATCATTCTGTATGTTAGTCTGGTGTTTAAAGTCTATGTATAATTTTATATACAAGTTTCACACAATTGTAGAATTTACAGTCCATGTATTAATGGAATAACAGTGTCATACTAGTGAGAAGATTAATTTTATGTATTAATGTACCTCACATCGTAGTACTAATCTGGAGTTTACAGAATTTGATTTAATGAATAAATAGTGTCAAAGTAGTCTGGATATTACAGTATATGTATTGATGTACATCACAGTGTTACACTAGTATGGAGTTTATAGTCTATATATTAATGCACGTCACATTGTCATACTAGTCTGGAGATTACAATCTTTGTATGATATACATATAACATAATGGATATTGAAATCATTCACTAATGAATATGATTGTATAACATAATGAATATTGAAATCAGTTACTAATTAATATTGTTGTATAATATAATGGATATTGAAATGATTCACTAATGAATATTGAAATCAGTTACTAATGAATATTGTTGTATAACATAATGGATATTGAAATGATTCACTAATGAACACAGTTGTATACTTTGCCTTGCCTTGCGTGCAATTGTCACCTTTCCAACCTTCTAGACATCCATTTGGGCAACTACCATTTTCTCTACACTTCTTTCCATAACAGTGTCCACACTTTAGTGTGCATCCTGGCCCATAGAAACCATGATCGCATGCTAAAAATAGATTTACAGATATTACACAGTTGTAATACTGTGTGGCGAAAAGGGTGTTTTCTCTGTGTGCGTCTTGGTTATTAATTAATACTCCAATTAATCTCTTTCATGCCAATCGCTCACAACCTACTTAAGGGTCTTGGGCGGTCTGAGAGTGACTAGGTCAAGCCTTGAGTTGTCCGTCAGTCAGTGACCGTCTCCCAAGTGTTACCTGTCTCAGAATAGTGACTACACTGCGTTTATCTTACTAGTCGTTCTATCACTGTTCCGGCCCTACCACAAATCTCTCGTCGTCGTCGATGATGGGAACTATTTTAAAACGTGTATAGACCGTCTTCTCAATTGTATTACGTCATTGGCAGCCCCCACCCATCATCTCACATGTACCTCCCCAGAAATGAAGGAGTAAACAGTTTAAAAGAAAAAACAAATTTATAAAAAACAAATAAAAGAAATAAAGATAACAATTTTAATAAATTTACATTGAGTTTTCAAAATCAGGCACAAGGCGATTTCTTAATCACAAATCTCCTAAGACTTCCAGAATACAATTAATGAAAAGATATATCAATGCAGTTCTCTAGAATAATCATTAAAGAATTTCATGTGAATAACATCAATACAATTTAGTTAAGCTTACATAAGTCCTCCACATAAATAAGCCAACTAGATTGTAACAATTTAGTCAAAAATACATCAATTACATAGAAGAATCAAAAATAGAATAAGGAATGAAAAATCACAGAAACATGTACAGATTACACAGAAAATTCATGTATTTGAATCACCTGATTATGGCCTTGTTCAGCAGTAGCCTCGTTCTCGGCAGGTTTGACTGGCAATTGAATGTCTCGTGGTTTAGCCCTCCTGGTGACGTTAAATGAATGTTCCGTAAATTGTACACAACACAATTTTGTCCATGAAAAGTTTAGCACAGTATATAGAATCCTTTCACTGGCACTGAATAACATATAGTCAGAGTTATTCACAGTTCAGTGCACAATGGGTTGGAAAGTTATCCTCGTCATTACAAGCGAGTCAGACTCATGCTCCTGCTGCAGCTCACTTCGTAATACCGTCTCCTTTGATGGTCCGATACATACGGAATCCAATCAAGAATTTTACTCCACACCAGCCCTTAACACATTCAGCAGGCCAAGTGACAGTACTGTTGTCAAAATGTGACATACATCCCATCCAATACAGAACGGCTTGAACTGCAACAAATTAGTGTAATGGCGCATATCAGGATCATGTTTTAAATTTCTGCAATGTGTACTTTTATTTTCGTTTCTCATTATAATTCCTTTTAACAATTAATTTATTTGATTCTTTATTTAAACGAAAATAAAAGCATCATATTTTAACTTGTTCTAACATTTTACAAGAAACATAATTCAACATATTCAAAAAGTAAATGTTAAAAATTTGTTACAACGCAATCTCTATATCGGACATACCTTTCTTCCAGTTCTAACCATGAGCCGTGCATGGGATCCCAAAGATGTGTAAAAGAGTGTAGAGAATTTTGAGTCTGCTCTTTTATGTTTTTTCAAAGGTCATGGAAGTTTCTAGAATTTCTTAGCCTCTGGCAGGGACTTGTTTTTCTTCCTGTGCCTATTGACTCCATAGTTATGGTTGAATGCACACACATAATACACTGAGTGTGTGAGGTGCCAGAAGTATGCCCATGTTATATAAGAATTAGTGACCTATAATCCTAACTCCCTTCATTGGTGGATGTGGGTCAGCGTTGTTTACGTCAAACCAATTCCACTCAGATTTGCATTGTGAAATTCAAATCAAAATTTGAAAAATTAGCAAAATTAATTAATATTAATTTAATTAATTACGTAATTAGCATTTTTCCGTCACATAATGTAATAGACTAAGAAACAGAAACGCAAAGACATCCACAAAAGCAATACAACCAACAAACACGCATGAATAGTTTAAAACCAGAATTGCACGATTCTTCACTTCAAGGTATGTGAGTGAGTGCAATTGATACCAAGTATGTGAATGAGAGCAAATGATACCAAGTATGTGAGTGAGAGCAAATGATACCAAGTATGTGAGTGAGTGCAAATGATACCATGTATGTGAGTGAGTGCAAATGATACCAAATATGTGAGTGAGAGCAAATGATACCAAGTATGTGAATGAGAGCAAATGATACCAAGTATGTGAGTGAGAGTAAATGATACCAAGTATGTGAGTGAGAGCAAATGATACCAAGTATGTGAGTGAGTGCAAATGATACCAAGTATGTGAGTGAGAGCAAATGATACCAAGTATGTGAGTGAGAGCAAATGATACCAAGTATGTGAGTGAGAGCAAATGATATCATGTATGTGAGTGAGTGCAAATGATACCAAGTATGTGAGTGAGAGTAAGTGATACCAAGTATTTGAGTGAGAGCAAATGATAACAAGTATGTCCGTGAGAGCAAATGATAACAAGTATGTGAGTGAGTGCACATGATAACAAGTATGTGAGTGAGTGCAAATGATACCAAGTATGTGAGTGAGTGCAAATGATACCAAGTATATGAGTGAGAGCAAGTGATAACAAGTATGTGGGTGAGAGCAAATGATAACAAGTATGTGAGTGAGAACAAGGAATACCAATGCAGGTGTGAGTACACATGTTACCAAGTCATGTGATTCAGTGCAAGGAAGATTATGGCCTGTGTGTGGCTGCAAGCGATATCAAAGTGTGTGTTCGTGTGATATAAAAGGTATGTGAGTGCAAGGGATACCAAAGTATGCAAATGAGTGCATGGGATTCGAAGGTGTGTGCTTTAGTGCAATAGATATACCAAAGTATGTTAGTGCAAGGGATAAAAAGATATGTGAATTAGTAATTACAATACTAAAGTATATGTCTTTGTGCAACGAATACCAGGATACGCAAATTAGTGCAATGGACACTAAAGAATGTGTGTTAGTGCAAAGGATACCAACGTATGTGAGTGAGTGTATGACAATAATACAGTGCGTGTGTGAGTTCAAGGGATACCAAGGTAGTTGAGTGTATTGTTATACTAAGGTATTGTTATTAATGTAGGGGGCGCTTTCGGCTTCCGCTGATTTCGCGCTGTAAGTGAGTGACTGTGTTTATATACTAAGGTATGTGAGTGACTGTTTTGTTATACCAAGGTATGTTAGTGACTGTATTGTTATACCAAGGTATGTGAGTGACTCTGTTGCTATTCTAAGATATGTGAGTGACTCTGTTGTTATACTAAGGTATTTGAGTGACTGTGTTGTTATACCAAGGAATGTGAGTGACTATATTGTTATACCAAGGTATGTTAGTGACTGTATTGTTATACCAAGGAATGTGAGTGACTATATTGTTATACCAAGAAATGTTAGTGAGTGTATTGTTATACCAAGAAATGTTAGTGAGTGTATTGTTATACCAAGAAATGTTAGTGAGTGTATTGTTATACCAAGAAATGTTAGTGAGTGTATTGTTATACCAAGAAATGTTAGTGAGTGTATTGTTATACCAAGAAATGTTAGTGAGTGTATTGTTATACCAAGAAATGTTAGTGAGTGTATTGTTATACCAAGAAATGTTAGTGAGTGCATTGTTATACCAAGAAATGTTAGTGCGTGTATTGGTATACCAAGAAATGTTAGTGAGTGCATTCAATATCAAATTATGTGGTGCTAGAGAATGCTAGCAAAGTCAAAACATGTATTTTACTGAATACTTTATTTTAGGTTTATTCATATGTACATCTCAATGTCATACTAATCTGGAGCATACAGAATATGTGTTAGATCATATCAGATATTCATACTAGTCTGGAGCATACAAAATATGTGTTATTTCATATCAGAATACCATACTAGTCTGGAGCATACAAAATATGTGTTAGATCATATGACAGTGTCATACTAGTCCGGAGCATACTGAATACATGTTAGTGTATATCACAGTGTCATACTAGTCCGGAGCATACTGAATACATGTTAGTGTATATCACAGTGCCATACTAGGCAGGAATTTACAGTCTATGTATTAATGTACACCCAAAATCAAACTGGTGTCGACTTTACAACGAGCGCGTTAAAGTAGATCACACTGTTGTACTAGTCTGGCCTTAACAGTCTATAACAGTGTAATAATAGTGTGGATTTTACAGTTATGTATTAATGTACATCGCAGTGATATTCTGGTGTGGCGTTTATTAGTCTATGTATTAATGTACATCACATTATCGTACTAGTCTGGATTAATGTACATAGCAGTGACAAAATAGTCTGGAGTCTGTGTATTATTTAAAATCAGTGTCAGTGTGCAGTTTACAGTCTATGTGTTAATGTACGTCACAGTGACATGCTAGTCTGGAGTTAACAGTATATGTAACAATAAACACCACAGAGTCACACTAGTCTGGTGATTACAGTCTATGTATTGATATACATCAGTTTCACACTAGTCTGGAGTGGACAGTCTATGTATTAATATACACCACAGTGTCGTAATAGTGTGGAGTATATCGTTGACGTATTCATGTACATCAATGTGTTGTACTAGTCTGGAGTTAATAGATAATTTATTAATGTACATCTCAGTTTAATAATAGTGTGGTGTTTACAATTTATGTATTCATGTACATCAATTTTCATACTAGTCTGGAGTTTACCAACTTTTATTAATGTAAATGACTATTTCATTGTTGTACTAGTGTGGAGTTTACAGTCTATACATTATGTACATCACAAAATCATTCTAGTAAGGAGTTCACTGTCTATGTATAAATATGCATCACAATGTTATGCTAGTGTCAAATTTATAGTCTATATATTAAAACACATCTTAGTGTTATACAAGTGTATATTATACAGTCTATGTATTAATACACATCACAGTGTTTTACTAGTGTCTATTTTACAATAATTGTATTAATACACATCACAGTGTTGTACTAGTGTAGAGTTTACAATCTATGTATTAATACACATCACACTATTATACTAGTGTAGAGTTTACTATCTGTGTATTAATACATATCACAGTTTTATACTAGTGTAGAGTTTACAATGTATGTTATTGTATAGTATGTATACCATTGTGTCATACTAGTGTGCACTTTACAGTGTGATATTGCTTATCACAGTCATACTAGTGTGGAATGTATAGAGAATACATTCTTCACATTTTCTCATTAGTGGGCAGATTACATTTTATGTATTAGTCTAGATCAGTGTTTCATAAACGTGTAGAGATTACAGTTTGTGTATTAATATCCATTTGATAGTCGTGCAAGTGTTGACTTTAGTGTCTATTTATAAATTGATATTATATAGTCATACTAGTCAAGATTTGACGGTCTATGTATTAATGTGTTCACAATATCATACTGGTATGGAGTTTATATTCTATGTATTAATACACACCACTGTGTCATACTATTGTACAGTTTATAATATATGTATTACTATATTGTAATATATATATTCGCAATATTCTAGAATTTATAGTCTATGTATTAATGTATGTAACAGTATCATAATGAAGTGGAGTTTACAGTCTATGTATTAATGTAAACAACAGTGCCGTGCTTGTCTGTAGTTTACTCTCTATGTAGTATTGTACATCAGAGTGAAATAATGCTGTAAATTTTATCATATATTTATTAATGTACAACACATTGTCATACTAGGATGGAGTTTACATTCTATGTATTATTCACATCACAGTGTCATAATAGAATGTAGTTTATACTCCAAGTATTAATCACATCACAGTGACATAATAGTATGTAGTTTATACTCCAAGTATTATTCACACCACAGTGTCATAATAGTATGTAGTTTATACTCCAAGTATTATTCACATCACAGTGTCATAATAGTATGTAGTTTATACTCCAAGTATTATTCACAACACTGCTTCCTAATAATATGTAGTTTATACTCCAAGTATTTTCCACATCACATTGTCTTTACAAGTCTGCAGTTTACAGTCTATATATTAATTCACACAACAATGACATACTAGTACGGGATTTACACTCTAAATACTAATGTACATTACAGAGTCAAAACTTTCTGGAGTCTGTGTATAATAGTTTATCATAGTGTGAAACTAATTTTGTGTTTTCAGGGTATGTATTGTTGTACATAACAGTGTCATACTAGTGTGGAATTTTCAGATTTATGTATTAATGTACATCATTAGTTTATAGTGTATAGTTATTTCACACCACAAGGTGTCATACCAACGGATTTACAATGTAGGTATTAATGTACATCACAGTATAATTTTAGCCAAGTCTATGTATTATTGTACATCACCGTTTCAAACTAATCTGCAGTTAAAATCTATGTTTAATTGTATTTCACAGTCATACTACTTTGCAGTTTCCAGTTTATGCATTAATGTGCATCCAAGTAATGTACTAGTCTGAGGTTTACAGTCAATAATAATGTTGAATTTACATTCTATGTTTTAAAGTGTACCAAAGTGTCAGTAAAGTGCGTAGTTTAGTCTGACTATTTATGTACATCGAATTTTCCTACTATTCTGAAGTTTACAGTCTATGTATTAATAATCATCACAGTATCATAATTGTGTGGAGTTCACAGTCTAAATATTAATGTATTTTACATTGTCTTACTAGTGTAGAATTTACAGTCTATGTATTAATGTACATCACAGGTTCATAATAGTGTGAAATTCACAGTCTATGTTTTATTCTCATTTAGTGTCATTAAATCTGGATTTAACAGTCGTAGTATTATTGCAAGCTACAGTATTATACTAGTAAGGTTTTACAATCTATGTACTAATGTACACCAAAGTGTCATATTAGTCTGGAGAATAGAGTCTTTGAATTATTGTACATCATTGTGTATGCTCGTGTGGTGTTTAAAGTTTATGTATAATTGTATATACAAGTTTCACATAATTGTAGAATTTACAGTCCATGTATTAATGGAATAACAGTGTCATACTAGTGAGAAGGTTAATTTTATGTATTAATGTACCTCATATCGTAGTACTAATCTGGAGTTTACATAATTTTTTTTTAATGAATATGATAGTGTCGAAGTAGTCTGGAGTTTACAGTATATGTATTGATGTATAGCACAGTGTCACACTAGTATGGAGTTTATTGTCTATATATTAATTCACGTCAGATTGTCATACTAGTCTGGAGATTACAGTCTATGTATGATATACACATATCATAATGGATATTGAAATCATTTTCTAATGAATACGGTAGTATAAAATAATGGATATTGAAGTCATTCACTAATTAATAATGTTTTATTTAAAAAAAATGGATATTGAAGTCATTCACCACTGAACAGAGTTGTATACATTGCCTTGCCTTGCATGCATTTGTCACCTAACCAACCATCTTCACATCCGGATGGGCAAGTACCATTGGCTTCACACATCACGTATTTACATGCTCCACAGTCTAGTGCGCATCCAGTCCCATAGAAACCATCTTCGCATACTGAAATAGATTTACAGATATTACACAGTTGTAGTACTGTAATAGACTAAGAAATAGATTTACAGATATTACACAGTTGTAGTACTGTAATAGACTAAGAAATAGATTTACAGATATTACACAGTTGTAGTACTGTAATAAACTAAGAAATAGATTTACAGATATTACACAGTTGTAGTACTGTAATAGACTAAGAAATAGATTTACAGATTTTACACAGTTGTAGTACTGTAATAAACTAAGAAATAGATTTACAGATATTACACAGTTGTAATACTGTAATAGATTAAGAAATAGATTTACAGATATTACACAGTTGTAGTACTGTAAAAGACTAAGAAACAAACGCAATAACATCCACAAAAGCAATACAACCAACAAACACGCATAACTAGTTTAAAACCAGAATTTTACGATTCTTCACTTCAAGGTGTGTGAGTGAGTGCAACTGATATCAAGTATGTGAGTGAGAGCAAGGAATACCTAGGATTGTGATTAAGTGCAAGGAATATCAAGGTATGTGAGTGCAAGGAATATCAAGGTATGTGAGTGCAAGGAATATCAAGGTATGTGAGTGCAAGGAATATCAAGGTATGTGAGTGCAAGGAATATCAAGGATTGTGATTAAGTGCAAGGAATATCAAGGAATGTGAGTGCAAGGAATATCAAGGTATGTGAGTGCAAGGAATATCAAGGATTGTGATTAAGTGCAAGGAATATCAAGGTATGTGAGTGCAAGGAATATCAAGGTATGTGAGTGCAAGAATATCAACACAGGTGTGAGTACACAGGTTACCAAGTCATGTGATTCAGTGCAAGGAAGACTATGGTCTGTGAGTGACTGCAGGCGATATCAAAGTCTGTGTGTTCGTGGGATATAAAAGGCATGTGAGTGCAAGGGATACCAATGTATGCGAATAAGTGCATGGGATACTAAGATATGTGATTTAGTTCAATGGATATACCAAATATGTGAGTGCAAAGGATAAAAAGATATGTGAGTTAGTGATTGCAATACCAAAGTATATGACTTAGTGCAATGGATACTAGGATATGCAAATTAGTGCAATGGATACTAGGATATGCAAATTAGTGCAATGGATACTAGGATATGCAAATTAGTGCAATGGAGTGTAAATAAAATATTTGAGTCACTGTATTGTTGTTATACCAAGGTATATGAGTGATTGTATTGTAATTCCAAGGTATGTGAGTGAATGTATTGTTATACCAAGGTATGTGAGTGATTGTATAGTGATACCAAGGTATGTAAGTGACTGTATAGTTATACCAAGGTATGTGAGTGACTATATAGTTATACCAAGGTATGTGAGTGTGTGGCGAGGGTTCGTGTGGTTACTTGTGTTCTTAATTAATTATATGACACAATACTTATAAATAATTCATATTAATAATTCTCTTTTCACAAACAACCACAATCACCCAAATGGTCTTGTTCTTGCAGTCTTGGAGCGACTAAGTAAGCCCTGAAAGTCTGTTGAATCTGTGATCCTCCCTCTCAGGTGTTACTTGTCTAGTCAATGGCCCTCAACTGAGCTATCTTGTCAGTCTATCCCTAGTCTAGCCCTCCACAAGTGCTCCCTATGTCGGGGATAGGACTTATCTAAAAATGTGCGTAGACCGGCTTTCCATCATAGTTACATCATTAGCTGCCCCCACTCATCCCCTGCACATTTACCTCCTTTCAAGAAATAAGAGTAGACAAGCGAAAAGTTAATAAATTTATTAAAAGAAAAAATAAGAAATTCAAATTTTAACGTTAACCAATATTTCAAAAACCCTCAAAGCAATACTTAGAGATCACGGATCTCTCAAATATTATGAATTAAGAAAAAGAATAATTTTTGCTATCAATTTGTCCTTAGAAAGATTACTAGGACTGTACAAGTAGATGAAATAATATAAGGCCTTTCTTAGGACAAATTACTAGATAAATCACATCAATACTTCTAGTCAATAAAATCTAAGTAGAAAGAATCAGAAATTAGAATAAGAAATTTAAATTTAATCACTGAACAATTACAGGTTACACCACATGAGAATGGACATGAATTCACCTTTTGTGTGGTGTGCAGGTGTTGTTCCTTCAGCTTGCATGGTGGTGGTTGCGTCAGTCACTGGTTATCTATGACAGTTCGCTTTCCACCCTGATGAAGTGTTTAATGAATTTATGGTTCACAGCTATACTTATTAATTTTAACACAGTTATTGTTTTAGTAACACTGATATAACATAACACATACGGTCCGGTACACTCTTCTTATTTCAATGTCTGAATCCAAAATTCCAGCCTACAACTCCTCTCATTTACATACACTTAGAACACATCAATCCAATATTCAGTCACTTCCACTATCGGTACGCCCAATAGTAGCCTTCCCACTGGATAGTATACCTAATTACATGGACATTCCCGTAGCACCTACTAACACGTCACAGCTTGCTCTTTGGAAACAACCTCGTTGTCATAATTCCAACTTATGGTCCTATAACTCAACCCTGGTGTTCTATCCCATAGTCCTGGTGCAGTGATACCAATTGTAACTGTAGACTTCGGACCCAAAGTGACATAGGCCACGATCCCCAAGTCAAAGTTGAATTGGTGTTGTAGATGCGCTTTTGCCGAGAACTTGTTGTAGCTGTTCTGTTCGTTTTGTTATGTTCCTTTCGTTCCTTTGTTTCCTTCTGTCCCTCGAAGCTGTGAAAACATATCAAAGATTTTTGCACATCAGCTTCGTGTTTTAATATATCTAAAACCTGTAATTTCATTCTTGGTTCTCATTCTTTAAATTCCTTTTACATAAGTTATTTAAGTTCTCCACTTCTACCAAGAATAAAATTACAATGGTTTCCAAGTATTTAGATTAAAATATTAATTAAAGAAAATACAATTTATAATAAGCTAATTTACAAAAATCCATTATATACAAAAATCGTATTTACCATATCAGACGGTTCTGTAGCTTTTTTCTATACTGCAGAGGGACAAGCGCAGGACTTCAGATAATAAAAAGTAAAGTTTCCTGCCCGCATAGGTCATATATGCCGTTAAGGTCCGGAGCCGGGGATCAACTGATTTATGCCCCTTTTCCTGGCCTGTCTGAGATGGACATGGTTGACTGGTTGTACTGGGAGATCACTCCTCTAAGACAAACCCTGTTTGTTTGGAGCGACTGAAAGGCATTTCCTGTCCAGCGGCTGCCCTGAGCGCTTATGTAATGTGAATTGCTACTGCGTTGGTCTAACCAACTTACACATTTTGTACATGGACCAATTCAGTATAAATTTATTTTATAAGCAAAATTAGTTTTAAAAACTTTAAAAATACATTTAATTAATTTTTATGTATTACTTTGCATTTTTCGTGCCACAGAGTGACTATATTGCTATTCCAAGGTATGTGGGTGACTATATTGCTATTCCAAGGTATGTGAATGACTCTATAGTTATATCAAGGTATCTGAATGACTGTATAGTTATACCAAGGTATGTGAGTGACTGTATTGTTATACCAAGGTATGTGAGTGACTATATAGTTATACCATGATATGTGAATGACTACAATGCTACAGTTTACACTCTATTTATTTGTAATGGAGTCTCGACAAATTATTCTTGACCGCCTAACCTGCATTCAGTAGCATTTCGTTATATATAGTTTTGTGGACACAGCTCTTTTCATAAACGTGACGAAATCTCCACGCTCTGGTGCGCACACTGTATTCACAAGGGAAGATAACTCGCTCCATTTATGTAATAATTTGAACAATAGCCGATTGCAGGTCATGCCCAAGCCTGACACGTGACTAAGAGATTCCTGCCATAAATTCTATGCTCCGTTATATACCGCTTATTGCCGCCGAAATTTTGGCCAACACAGTACACACAACAAACGCGAACCAATACTTCTCACCCCACCCAGCAGAGACAACCCCTACACACACACCTACAACAACGACGACACACAAATAACAAAACTAACACCAAACTACCAATTAGCCCAACACACTACACAAAACGGCCACAAATCACTAAATCCCACCCCAATACTTAACCCCAAATTTGGCCAATACAGTACACACAACAAACTCGAAACAATACTTCTCACCCCATCCAGCAGAGACAACCACTACACTCACATCTACAACAACAACGACAGGCAAATAATAAACAAACTCCTAACTACCAAGCAGCCCTACACACTACACACAACAAACACATCACATCAAATCTCACCCCAACACTTAACCCACACTTTGGCCTAAACAGTACATACAACAAACGGGAACCAATCCTTCTCACCCCACTCAACGACAGACACCCTCCCTCCCCCCACAATAAACCACCAAACAATCCGACATCTGAAAACCTACACACGAGAGACACTACTCCCCACCCCACCCAGCACCCCTGACACAAGACACCCATACTACAAACACCAACTCCTACCCTCGCGCACACACACACACAAGATACATATACCAAATACTACCATCGCAATGGCCTTAATTGCAAAAAAAAATTACCACTGTAAAGGAGAATAAACACCATATGAAAATAATATCATGGAACTGTAATAGCATAAAAAAAACCCAAAATACCGCTGCTACACTGCTTAATAAAAGAACACAAACCAGACATAATATGTCTTCAGGAAACCAAAACACCAGACAACAAACAAGTAAAAATACAACACTGTACAAACGGGAGCCACAATAAAAAAATAAGCAGTTTAGTTGGGGACTAACATACTAATTAAAGACAACATAAACTACATCAAGGCAGAAAGCATAGCCTCCCACTTAACTAGCACTTACAAGGAACAACAACAACAAAAAAAAACTCCACGTAACAAATGCATACTTTCTACCAAACTCGCTTTAAAAAAACTAAAAACCATGAAAAGATAACACTCTTTCATCACCCTATAATTATAGTGGACCTAAATGCACTTCATCCCTGCTGGTCCAAGGGAAGCAACAACAGACAAGGACAAATACTACTAGACTGGCTGACGGGAAAAAAACTAACTTATACGGCCCCCTCGCAAAACCAACCAGACATCAAAACACCCTCGACATTGCACTGATGGCCCACCCACTACCCATCTCATGCTATACACCACCATCACAATAGACAACGACAACTACACCAACGACCCCCCTTCTTCTTAGAACTCGACACCCAACACACATGCGACACAAACACTCAAACAACCCCGACATGGACACTATCAAAGGGAAATTGGGAAACATTCAAACTCAACTTAGAACAAAAGACGAGAAATTAACACACGAAGACTCAAACATATTGGCCTCCAACATAACAAACGCCATCAACCAAGCAGCCAATCTAACCTTCCCACTCAACCAACCACGACAAGCCCCCTCCCGCCCCTTTACACCTTGGTGGAACCAAAACAAAAAAAAAAGGTACTACGACAATTCAGAAGAAAACCAAATAGCACAAACTTCAAAAACGCATGCCACAGAATCAACAAAAACATGGAGCGCAAATCAAACTAGCAGAACAAAAAGCCTGGCAAAAAAAACATGTAACAGCCTAAACAGAACCAACACAACCAAACAAATATGGAGCATAATAAAACGAATGACGGGAAAGGGCAAGACCAAACACACAATCCCCCCCCCCTATTATAGACCCACAAACAAATACACACGCCACTTCACAAGAAGAAAAAGCAGAAACGCTAGCAGATTCATTCAAACCGAACACAAACAACACAAACCCACAAAAAAACAAACACATCAAGAAAGTCATAAAACAACTCACAATAGAGGAAGAAAATAAACCCAACGAAAGCAAGCAGCTCCAAGAATTAAACTCACACATCACAGAAGCAGAAGTCAAACACATAATCAAGACTAAAAAGAACACAGCCCAGGGCCAAGATAAAATTCCATATCAATTCCTAAGACGACTGCCAGACAACATAATATGCAACATAACAAAACTGTTCAACAAAATTTGGCAAACAGACAAAATTTAGAACCACTGGAAGCAAGCAATCATAATACCCATACCTAAACCAGACAAAGACACCCCCCAGCCAAGGTCATACAGACCAATATCCCTCCTACCCACACTAGCAAAAACACTCGAAACAATAGTCAACAAGAAATTAACACACTTTCTAGAAACAAACAAGAGTCAACAAGAGGTTAACACACTTTCTAGAAAAAAACAAGAGTCAACAAGAGATTAACACACTTTCTAGAAACAAACAAGAGTCAACAAGAGATTAACACACTTTCTAGAAACAAACAACCTCCTCTCGCCTGTACAACACGGATTTAGACCGAAACGTTCTACCATAGACGCTACAAATAGACTAAGAGACACCATGATGATAGACAGACTACAGGGAAAACACTCAATAGCAATATTCATAGACATTTCCAAAGCTTTCGATACAGTATGGCACCCAACAATACTACTCAAAGCGCTCCAACTAGGAATAGGGGCAAACATATACAAATACATAAAAAATTTCCTCACAAACCGCACATTCTAAGTACACTAGAAAATACATTTTCCACCATAAGAGAAACAACACAAGGCACCCCTAGAGGAGCGCGCTCAGCCCCACCCTCTTCAATATAGCCACCTACGACCTAAACACAATTACCGCACAAACCAACACACAGCTAACACAATTCGCTGATGACTCATCACTCTACAGCGCACATAGAGACCACGGGAGACTGATAGACGACATGCAACTGACTCTAAAAAATCTAGAAGACTGGAAAGACAATTGGGGACTGGACCTAGCACCCAACAAAACAACAGCCATAGACTTCTCAGACCGAAAAAATAAAACATACCAAACACTACACCTAAAACAAACTAAAATAAAATATTCCAAAACATACAAATTTTTAGGAATACGTTTGACGAAAACATCAGATTCAGCAAACACTTAGAAAATACACTAACCAAAGTCAACAAAACACTTAACATCCTAAAAGCAACAAAGGGGAAAGAATGGGGTGCAGACACCCAAACATTATTAACATTCACCAGAGCTCTATCTACTCCATTACGGCAGCGCAATGTACACAGCCATGAACAACCCAAAATAAAAGCCTTAGAAACAGTACAAAACAAAGCATAAAGAATAAGCACATACGCACCCCCAAACACAAAAAACGAAGACCTATACCACCAAACAGGGCACCTAACGTTAAAAGAAAGAAGGGACAAACAAATCCTAAAACAATGGGCCAACAGAGCATTCCATGGAAAAAACCTCCCACAAACACGCACCTGCTGAACAAATGCTGGGATAAAAGAGGATACAAAGGACAGAAAACAAAGAAAAACAACCCCAACAGGTGGACAGAAAACAAATTACCCCCCTTCCAACTCACCAAGCAACTGCTAGAAAAACACAAACTAAGCACAATCAAAACTGAAAAACCGAAGACAAAACTGCAACCCACCTGGACAATCCCCCCAAAAAAAACAACATAGAACTAACATTGCTTAAATACCCCAGAATAATACAGTAACCCACCAATAGCCAAGCAAAAAGCGCTCAAACATAAACAAAAACGACCCCAACCACCATCAGCCACTCGCTCTTAGCTACGGACCTCCGACGAAGAAGGACGCGTATTTTGCTCACAGCCATGCTTCCCACTACAAAGCAATCGCGCTATGGACTACCGGATAAAGACGGAGTCTCCAACCACCATTTGTATAACTGCACAAAGGCGAGCTGCACCACGTGCAGAGAAATTGAAACAACCATCCAGAGGGACGACTTTCTAATTTTAATAATGTCATCAGAATTATATAGAGCTATATATAATACTCTACAATCCTTACAGGGCCACTACCTGAACAGGAAAATGGCCAACGTCGAAGCCAAATCAGCCTCCTTCGAGATTTTTCAGTACTACGGAAACATGGACGCAAAGAAAAAAGAAACACACAAGACAAAAACCTGGACGCGCACGCTAGACACACAAACCCCACCACTGCGAAGCACCAAAGGCACAGAAACACAAAGAGAGACGGACAAGAAGACAACGGAAGAAACACAGACGACAAAACACAGCGAAAAGAAAAAACAAAGAAGACAACACTCACAACTGCCACCACGCAAACTGAAAAAAATGAGTCATCCACTAAGGACACTCAAACAAGGACAGAGACAAAAGACAAGGAGACAAAATCAGAACACACATCAAGTAAGGACGCTGAAAGCAACACAGACAACGTTAGCGGGAAAAAATCAAACATTCATCGCCACGACGCAGACAGAATAGAGGAAAAAAAGAGACCGCCCTCCTAAATAAGTTAGAGAACAACAAAAAATGGAAAGAACAAACAGGCACAATGATAACGACAGAGACCGGTTCCAACCGCTGAATTCTTATGGTGGCTCTTCAACACCTTTAACCAAACACACCAGCTACCAAGGCACCCTGGACGTCCCCAGTACGGAAACCGATGACGGACTAAATACAGCGAAACAACACACCACAGAGGGACACGGTATAGAATTTAGTTGTTTTTTTTTTAACCCGAGTACAACTACATCACGGGGGAAAATGGCCATTCTGAAACTCGGTGAGAGGTCTCTTGTGCTCTGTAGTACATACGGACCAGTCAGCCACGGACACCGGCAGTTAGTTTTTTTTTTTTTTTTTTTTACCAGCACCACCGAACAACACCGAGGACAACGCTGGAGTGGCACCGAAAAGAGGATTGAGACAAACCCACTTTACACTCATAATAATAAAAATAATAACTAAAAAAATTTTTAAAAAAAAAGCACAAACTTTAAAAAAACACCCTACGCATCGGCAGACAAACACGACGGCCCTCCCGCACATTGGAAAAAAGAGAAGGATGCGAAGCCCTGGTTGAGCACCTCCAAAGGCGAGAACATCGTAGATGAAAGCCTTCAACCACGCTCACCCAGGAGTGAAGAAAACGCTACAACAACAACATCGGCCACTCGCTTATGGACCACCGATGGAGACGGACATACGACTCACCCTCCACCCCTCCCCAGCTAACACCTGTGAACAGCACATTTATACCCCCACCTACAAACTACCTCCACACTCCAACACACCCAACCCCCCCCCCCCCTGCCCCGTCCAGACACAGACACAAACAGGCAATGGGACAGCGACCCAAGAAGGGGGAAAACAACATCCAGACCCCTCTTCCCTACCTACCCAGACCCACGCAGAGACCAAATAACGAACCTAAATCCACATGCACCACCGTTTAGGCCTATTGAACCAACAACAAAAAAACTTTATACTAAAACTTAACAGTCCACGACCCAGCTACTACCCCCAATGCCGAGTCAAAACCATCTTACACACCACCACCACCCCCTCACAAAGCCCCCTCCCACCCCTCACCCACACCATTTTTCGCACCCAACTACAAATTTCAAGCAATACCATCATTATGGCTACTGTAACTAATAATCGGGAAAAACACCCACCAAAAATAGTATCCTGGAATGTGAATGGTCTACACTCCAAAATTCCACTACTGCGCAAACTAATAACGGACATCCTATGTCTGCAAGAAACACGAACGAGTACAGACACACCAATAACCGTCCTTAATTACAACACCTTCCAGGGGAACTCAACAAAAGACAGAAAGAAAACCACACACAAGGGATGGGACAAGCAACACTAGTCAAAAACCATATAAATGCAATACAAACAGAAAACGAAAACACGCACCAAACAATCTCCGTAATTAATTCAACACAACTAGTCAAAAACCATATAAATGCAATACAAACAGAAAACGAAAACACACACCAAACAATCTCCGTAATTAACTCAACACAAAGCTTCCATATCACAAATATATACACTCCACCAAGAACGCTAGATCGAGACACCATAAATCAAATAAAAATACATAAAAAGCACACAATAGTAGGAGACTTTAATGCTCATCATCCATGCTGGAACAAGAGACGACAAAATCAACAAGGGAAACTACTCCTTGACTGGATAAATGACAACGAACTGACGTACCAACCAGCCCCAATACCCACCCGACTTAACCATTCAAACTAAAAACCTCACACTTGAATCCACCATCCAAACCATGGATGACAATTACACTAGCGATCAACACCTCATAGAAATAGTGTGCTACGGATACAAAGAACACCCGCCACTAAACAACTTTATCCCAACCTGGCACCTAGCCAAGGGAGACTAGGTCAAATTCCAATCTGAACTAACACAGACGAAAACAATTTGACCGACCCAAACCCAAACATTTGGGCAGACAACATCACGAAAGCAGCAGACAGAACCTTTCCTAAAATACTCCCCCCAACAAAACGCCCCTCACTTACACCATGGTGGAGCCAAGAACTAGAAAAACTGAAAAACATTAGGAAAAACTTACTACGAAAAATGAAAAAAACAGCCGAATAACAAAGAACTAAAAAGGCCTACTACGAACAGAATGAAGAATACAAAAATAAAATAAATAACACCCAAAAATGTAGCTGGCAACAAACATGCAGCACATTAAACAAAGGAACCAACATAAAACTGATATGGAAAAAAATAAACCAAGTAACTCAGAGACAAAACAAAAAGACCCCTATACCCCCAATCTCAATATGTCAGGGAGACCCACTCCCAATCGTAGCAATCACCGACCTATGCATTAGCAAGACAATTCGAAAGAAATACAAGCAAAACAAATCAAACAAAACAAGCACAAGTAGAAACACTTAAACGCGAAGTCGACAAACTAGAAAGCACAAACAACCTCCCTCCTCCCCCCATCTCAATGACCCAATCACTGAAAGAGAAGTAAAACACACCATAAAGGCAAAAAAATATACAGCGCCGGGAGACGACAAGATCCCATACCAAATGTTAAGACGACTAACGGATAACATAATCAAAAATCTTACCCAACTATACAACCATATATGGGTAAATGGCGTCATTCCCAAACAGCGGAAACACTTAAAAGTCGTACCCCTCTTAAAACCAAGCAAAGACAAAAGCGACACAAACTCATACAGACCAATATCTCTCCTACCCACACTAGCAAAATCCTTAGAAACTATTGTAAACAAAAGACTAACAACCCATTTAGAACTAAATAATCAACTATCACCCAACCAATTTGGATTTCGACAACAAAGATCCACAATGGACGCGACCAACAGACTAATAGACAATGTAATGATAGATAGAATGATAGGAAAGCACCCAATGGCAATACAGTCTATGTATTAATGACATCACAGTAGCATACTACTTTGGAGTTTATAGTTTATGTATTAATGTACATACCATTGATGTACTAGTCTGAGGTTTACAGTCAATAATAGTGTAGATTTACATTCTATGTATTACTGTACTGCAAAGTGTCAGTAAAGTGTGTAATTTAGTCTGCGTATTTATGTACATCACATTTTCGTATTCTACTGTAGTTTACAGTCTTTGTATTAATAATCATCAAAGTATCATAATTGTGTGTAGTTCACAGTCTAAGTATTAATGTATTTCACATTGTAATACAGTCTATGCATTAATGTACATCAGATGTTCATAATAGTGTGAAATTCATAGTCTATGTTTTATTGCTCATCACAGTGTCTTTAAATCTGGAGTTTACAGTCGTAGTATTATTGCAAGCTACAGTGTTATACTAGTAAGGTTTTACAGTCTATGTACTAATGTACACCGAAGTGTCATATTAGTCTGGAGAATATAGTCTTTGAATTATTGTACATCATTGTGTATGTTAGTCTGGTGTTTAAAGTCTATGTATAATTTTATATACAATTTTCACACAATTGTAGAATTTACAGTCCATGTATTAATGGGATAACAGTGTCATACTAGTGAGAAGGTTAATTTTATGTATTAATGTACCTCACATCGTAGTACTAATCTGGAGTTTACAGAATTTGTTTTAATGAATATGATAGTGTCAAAGTAGTCTGGAGTTTACAGTATATGTATTGATGTACATCACAGTGTCACACTAGTATGGAGTTTATAGTCTATATATTAATGCACGTCACATTGTCATACTAGTCTGGAGATTATAATCTATGTATGATATACATATAGCATAATGGATATTGAAATCATTCACTAATGAATACGGTTGTATAAGATAATGGATGTTGAAGTCATTCACTAATGAATGCTGTTGTATAAAATAATGGATATTGAAGTCATTCACTAATGAATGCTGTTGTATAGCATAATGGATATTGAAATGATTCACTAATGAATACTGTTGTATACTTTTCCTTGCCTTGCAAGCATGAGTCACCTTTGAAAACACCATTACATCCACTTAGACAACTACCATTGTTTGGAGAACACTTCACACCTTGACAATTTCCACACTTTTGCGCGCATCGTGGCCCAAAGAAACCATCTTCGCATGCTGAAATAGATTTACAGATATTACACAGTTGTAATACTGTAATAAACTAAGAAATGGATTTACAGATATTAAACAGTTGTAGTACTGTAATAAACTAAGAAATAGATTTACAGATATTATACAGTTGTAATACTGTAATAGACTAAGAAACAAAAACGCAAATACATGAACAAAAGCAATAGAGCCAACAAACACGCATGAACAGTTCAAAACCAGAATTGCACGATTCTTCACTTCACGGATTGTGAGTGCAAAGGATACCAAATATGAGTGAAAGCAAGGAATAGCTAGGATTGTGATTAAGTGCAAAGAATATCAAGGTATGTGAGAGCAAGGTATACCAATGCAGGTGTGAGTACACAGGTTACCAAGTCATGTGAATCAGTGCAAGGAAGATTATGGTCTGCAAGGGATACCAAAGTATGCAATGAGTGCATGGGATTCGAGAGTGTGTGCTTCAGTGCAATAGATATACCAAAGTATGTGAGTGCAAGGGATAAAAAGATATGTGAGTTAGTGATTACAATACCAAAGTATATGATTTAATGCAACGGATACCAGGATATGTGAGTTAGTGATTACAATACCAAAGTATATGATTTAATGCAACGGATACCAGGATATGCAAATTAGTGCAATGGACACTAAAGAATGTGTGTTAGTGCAAAGGATACCAACGTATGTGAGTGAGCGTATGACAATAATAAGGTACGTGAGTGAGTTCACGGGATACCAAGGTAGGTGAGTGACTGTGTTTTTTACTAAGGTATGTGTGTGACTGTATTGTTATACCAAGTTATGTGAGTGACTGTATTGTTATACTAAGATATGTGAGTGACTGTATTGTTACACTAAGGTATGTGAGTGAATCTGTTGTTATACCAAGGTATGTGAGTGACTGTGTTGTTATACTAAGGTATGTGAGTGACTGTGTTGTTATACCAAGAAATGTGAGTGTATAGTTATACCAAGGAATGTGAGTGAGTGTATTGTTATACCAAGAAATGTTAGTGAGTGCATTCAATATCAAATTATGTGGTGCTAGAGAATGCTAGCAAAGTCAAAACATGTATTTTACTGAATATTTTATTTTAGGTTTTATATATAGATTGCCGTTTTCACTATATGTATGATTCACACTACTCTGAAATAAACGTATAGAGTTTATAGTTTATGTATTATTGCATACCAATGCTAGAATGATACTAGTAGGTGATTTTCAGTTAAAGTGCTAATGTACATCTCATTTTAATAATAGTGTGGTGTTTATGTATTCAGTCACATCAATTTTCGTAATAGTCTGGAGTTTACCAACTATTATTAAAGTAGCCTAAATGACTATTTCATTATTCTACTAGTCTGGAGTTTACAATCTATATATTATCACAGAATCATATTGGTCAGCAGTTCACTGTCTATGTATAAATGTGCATCACAATATTATGCTAGTGTCAAGTTTATAGTCTATGTATTAATAAACATCACAGTGTTATACTAGTGTAGAGTTTACAATCAATGTATTAATACACATCACAGTGTTATACTAGTGTAGAGTTTACAATCTATGTATTGTTTTAATACACATCACAGTGTTATATTAGTGTAGATATTACAGTCTATGTATTAATACACACCACAGTGTTATACTAGTGTAGATATTACAACCTATGTATTAACACAAATTACAGTGTTATACTAGTGTAGAGGTAACAATTTATGTATTAATACATATCACAGTTTTATACTAGTATAGATTTTACAATTTATGTACTAATGTAAAATACATTGTTTTACTAGTCTAGATTTTATAGCTTATGTATTAATGTACACCACAGTTTGAGACTAGGTTTGTTTACAGTTTAGGAACTAATGTACATCACTGTGTCAAACTAGTATGGAGCTTACAATCTATGTATTATTGTATATCAAAGTGTTATATTGGTATTGTCACAAACTGGGAGGCTTGTTACAAGCCGACCCGCGCTGAAGTTAGAGATGCAAGGGGTGAAGTCTATTTTTGGCCTGCTCCGGTGCACCTCCAAGAAAAGCCCGTATGACATATGCCAGTACTACGTCGCGTCAGGTTGTTACATAGACACACATGACATACACCATTGATGTTTGGGTGGGGACCAGTTTATTTATGTCATGCCAAGGAACGTTTTATTGGTGGTGTGTGTTGTGAGTGAGTATCATGAATGTGAATAAATGGACGAACAGACGAACGGTGCAAAACAATACTAATACAAATTCTTTCGTCCCTCTCAAAAACTATGAATAACAAGAGAGTTGAAAGATGGTTAAATCAGGATATTTATTTCCCGATTTAAAAGGGGCACTACTCTTTCGCACAGTGATTAATCATTCATTCAACTTTCCAATGTCATACACTCTGTGGGAAATAAGGGGAGATGAAAATGATGAAATTCACAATATAAAATAAAGTTTAATTACACAATTCTTAAGCGGCAAATGGGGCCGCTTTAACAATAGTTCACATATAAAATAAGCATTAATTTTTACATTAAAGTTCGTATTTCGCAAATGATATAATAGTGTTCATTTTCTTAGAGTCCTAGAGTTAAGTATGTGCGCGTTAGCCGTGCTAATTATTACTCACTATTAATGTCAGAGTTCCAAGGAGATGACGTAATCTCACACGTCACTTATAAGGGGCACTTCAAAGTGAAGACAGACGCAATTGCGGCGTCACATTACAGGTGAAGATTCTGCAGAATCTAGGCACCACTTTCAGATTATCACTGGGGAGAAATCTGAAATCTAGCTGACCGTTGTCAGCCTCAATAACTGTCATTGTTTCTTGGTTGTCGTGGAAACGGACACCCCAACGACGTTTAGCATTATCGGATGAAGTCGTACAGTGGGATGTGTCATCGCATTACATTGAGTGTAGAAATCCGGATGTCTGTGAGACTATCTCGGTGCTAGCCTCTCAATTGCGGGATAGACTGTCAAACCAAACTCAGACAGGGGGGAGAACAAATTGGTCCCTCGTGTCGTTAACTGCATACAACCAGCGTCGCATACATCGGTTTTTCTTGACAGTGAACTTTCCACTTTGCCAAAAATTATATTGAAGTAATTTTGCCTCGTTACTCAATATATGGCATCAGACGGATGGAAAACGGATGGAAAGAGATTTTTGCAGCTTTCCTTTATGAAATCTCTGTACATGAGATAATTCATACGTGAAGTTAGACTGGCTTCAGACGAATCGACGTTTTCAACATTGAGAGTAAAATCTTCCTTTTGCCTCTTATATAGCTTCACTGAAGGTTTCCAGAAACTTCCAGAAGCTATGCCGTGTGACTCGATTTTGCCCTTGGATATTTAGTGCTGTCCGTGCGGCACGTCTTTCTGGGGTCAATTCTAATGTGCACTGGCCTTTTCTCTCGTAAACAACATGTGACCAGTAATGCGTAATTGTCCCAATTGTTTAATATACATATCTTTCACAAACTAATATATATATTCAATATGATATAATAACACACACTGTGTCACGAACGTCTGTCTACTAAAGAGATCTTAGGTGACCGTTACTGGAAGTTACACGCTACATATGAAAAATAACAAAACTCGGGTTACTTCAACTAGATTTTTTTTAAAATGAAATAAAATATAATTTCTGTCCCTCATTTCCTGTGACAGGTATGGAGTTTACAATCTATGTATTATTGTATCTCAACATGTCATACTGGTATGGAGTTTACACTCTATGTATTATTGTATATCAAAGTGTCATATTGGTATGGAATTTACAGCCTATGTATTATTGTATATCAAAGTGTCATACTGGTATGGAGTTAACAGTCTATGTATTATTGTACAACATGTGTCATAATAGTGAGGCATTTACAGTTTATGATTTCATGAACATCAAAATATTGCAATAGTTTGGAGTCTACATTCTTTGTATTAAGTAATGAACAATAGTTTACAGCATATGTATTAAAGTACATCACATCGTTGTGCTAGTTGTGGAGTTTACAGTCTGTGTATTAATATGCATCACAAAGTCATATTAGTGTGAAGTTTACAGTCTTTGTATTAATATGCATCACAAAGTCATATTAGTGTGAAGTTTACACTCTGTGTATTAATATGCATCACAAAGTCATATTAGTGTGAGGCTTATAATATCTGTATTAATGTACATCACTTTGTCGTACTAGTCTGGATATTATAGTGTATGTATTAATGAACAAGTCTGTGTCATAATACAGTAGATTTAACAGTCTATGCATTAATGTATATCAAAAATTCGTACTATTCTGTAGTATTAATGTACATCACTAGTCAATATAGTGTAGTGTTAATAGTCTATGTATTAATATATATCAAATTATCGTACTATTCTGATGTATATAGTGCATGTTTTAATGTACATCACTTTGTCGTACTATTTACTGAGTTTACAGTCTAGATATTAAAGTACATCAAAGTGTCAAAATTGTGTGGAGTTCGCAATCTATATATTAATGTACATCACATTATCGTAATAATCTTTAGATTCCTGTTTAGTGAATTAATATACTTCACAGAATCATACTAGAGAGGAGTGTCCATTCCATTATTAAGGTACTTCACATAGTCGTGCTAGTCTGTTATTTCTCTCTAAATTAATGTACATCTCTGTGTTATAAAAGCGTTAATTCTACAGTCTATATGTTAATGTACATCACATTATCAAAGTAGGCTGGAATTTACAGTCTATGTATTATTCACATCACCCTTTCATACTAGTATGAAGCTTGCATTCTGTATATTATTGTATACCATTGTGTTATACTAGTGTGCATTTTACAGTGTGATATTCCGTATCACAGTTATACTTGTGTGCAGTTTACAATCTATGTATTAATGTACAATACAGTATTGTAATATATATATATATTGCATTGCTAGTCTGTACTTTACTCTCTATATATTAATGTACATCAGAGTGAAATAATGCTGTAAATTTAATCGTATATTTATTAATGTACAACACATTGTCATACTAGGCTGGAGTTTACATTCTATGTATTATTCACATCACAGTGTCAAAATAGTATGTAATTTATACTCCAAGTATTATTCACATCACAGTGTCATAATAATATGTAGTTTATACTCCAAGTATTATTCACATCACAGTGTCATAATATGATGTACTTATACTCCAAGTATTATTCACATCACATTGTCTTTACATGTTTTCAGTTTACAGTCTATATATTAATGCACACAACAGAGACATACTAGTACGGGATTTACACTCTAAATACTAATTTTCATTACAGTGTCCTAACTTTCTGGAGTCCGTGTATAATTGTTTATCATAGTGTGAAACCAATTTTGTGTTTTCAGACTATGTATTAATGTACATAACAGTGTCATACAAGAGTGGAGTATTCAGTTTTATGTATTAATGTACATCATTAGTTTATAGTGTACAGTTATTTCACACCAAATGGTGTCATACCAATAACGGATTTACAATGTAGGTATTACTGTACAACTCAGTATAATTTTAGCCAAGTCTATGTATTATTGTACATCACCGTTTCAAACTAGTCTGCAGTTAAAATCTATGTTTAATTGTATTTCACAGTCATACTAGTATGGAGATTACAGTCTATGCATTAATGACATCACTGTCGCATACTAGTTTGGAGTTTACAGTTTATGCATTAATGTACATCCCAGTGATGTACTAGTCCGAGGTTTACAGTCAATAATAATGTGGAATTTACATTCTATGTATTACTGTACTGCAAAGTGTCAGTAAAGTGTGTAGTTTAGTCTGTGTATTTATGTACATCACATTTTCGTACTATAGAGTAGTTTACAGTCTATGTATTAATAATCATCACAGTGCCATAATTGTGTGGAGTTCACAGTCTAAATATGAAGGTATTTCACACTGTCTATGTATTAATGTATTTCACATTGTCTTATTAGTGTAGAATTTACAGTCTATGTATTAATGTACATCACAGGTTCATAATAGTGTGAAATTCACAGTCTATGCTTTATTGCTCATCACATCATACTAGTCTGGAGATTATAATCTATGTATGATATACATATAGCATAATGGATATTGAAATCATTCACTAATGTTGTATAAGATAATGGATGTTGAAGTCATTCACTAATGAATGCTGTTGTATAGCATAATGGATATTGAAATCATTAACTAATGAATACGGTTGTATAGCATAATGGATATTGAAATCATTAACTAATGAATACGGTTGTATAGCATAATGGATATTGAAATGATTCACTAATGAACACAGATGTATACTTTGCCTTACCTGTCGTGCATTTGTCACCTTTCCAACCATCCTCACATCCTCTTGGGCAACTACCATTGCCTGCACAACTCCCACCTATACATTTTCCACAATTTAGTTTGCAATTTGGCCCATATAAACCGTGATCGCATGCTGAAATAGATTTACAGATATTACACACTTCTCGTACTGTAATAGACTAAGAAATAGATTTACAGATATTACACACTTCTCGTACTGTAATAGACTAAGAAATAGATTTACAGATATTACACACTTCTCGTAGTGTAATAGACTAAGAAATAGATTTTACACACTACTCGTACTGTAATAGACTAAGAAATAGATTTACAGATATTACACACTTCTCGTACTGTAATAGACTAAGAAATAGATTTACAGATATTACACAGTTGTCGTACTGTAATAGACTAAGAAACAAACGCAATAACATCCACAAAAACAATACAGCCAACAAACACGCATGACCAGTTTAAAACCAGCATTGCACGATTCTTCACTTCAAGGTATGTGAGTGAGAGCAAATGATACCAAGTATGTGAGTGAGAGCAAATGATACCATGTATGTGAGTGAGAGCAAATGATACCAAGTATGTGAGTGAGAGCAAATGATACCAAGTATGTGAGTGAGAGCAAATGATACCAAGTATGTGAGTGAGAGCAAATGATACCAAGTATATGAGTGAGAGCAAATGATACCATGTATGTGAGTGAGAGCAAATGATACCAAGTATGTGAGTGAGAGCAAATGATACCAATTATGTGAGTGAGAGCAAATGATACCAAGTATGTGAGTGAGTGCAAATGATACCAAGTATATGAGTGAGAGCAAATGATACCATGTATGTGAGTGAGAGCAAATGATACCAAGTATGTGAGTGAGAGCAAATGATACCAAGTATGTGAGTGAGAGCAAATGATACCATGTATGTGAGTGAGAGCAAATGATACCATGTATGTGAGTGAGAGCAAATGATACCAAGTATGTGAGTGAGAGCAAGGAATACCTAGGATTGTTTTTAAATGCAAGGTATGTGAGTGTGAAGTTTACAGTGTATGTATTAAGGCATACCACTTTGAAAACCACTCTAGAGTTTATCGTTATTAAATACATTATAGCGTCATTATTTTGTTGAGTTCACAGTCTAATTATTAATTTAATATCATAGTAATTTGTACTTTACACTCTATATATTATTATACATCACATTATCGTTCTATTCTGAATTTCCTCTCTAAATGTACATCACAACTACAGATTACAGTTGATTATTAGTGTACATCACAATATCAATATAGTGTTTAGTTTACAATTTAAGTTTTAAATGTACATCACAATATCAATATAGTGTTTAGTTTACAATTTAAGTTTTAAATGTACATCACAATATCAATATAGTGTTTAGTTTACAATTTAAGTTTTAAATGTACATAACAATACCAATATAGTGTTCAGTTTACAATTTAAGTTTTAAATGTACATCACAATATCAATTTAGTGTTTAGTTTACAATTTAAGTTTTAAATGGACATCGCATTGTCATACACGTATATAGTTTACAGTTTAAGTCTTAATTTACATCACTTTCATGTCAGTGTTTATTTTACAGTTTATGTCTTAATTTACATCACTTTCATGTCAGTGTTTATTTTATTGCTTTTTAAATTAATATCCATCACAGTTTCACACTTGTGTGGAGTTTACTGTCTATATATAACAATACATTACAGTGTCATACTAGTCAAGAATTTAAAGTTTATGTGTTAATGTATGTCATATTGTCGTACTAATCTGGAGTTTACAGTCTCTGTATTATTGTACATAACAGATTTATAATAATGTTATGTCTAACTATTAATTTTCATGACAGTGTCTCAGTAATGCGGAGTTCAAAGTTTATATTTTAATGTATATCACATTGTCGTCCTAGTCTGGAGTTTACAGTCTATGTATTAATGAAATACGAAATAAGTAAAACGATAAACAACAGCAACATACACAGCTACAAAGGCTCACACACATGTCCTCGGCATATGACACACTACATATTTATATCGTCTTTCGTCCAAAACTAAGACATAATTACATTTTATCTTTTAATTGAGTCAGGACAAAGATTCACGATCGCTCAGTGGATTATACTACTATCTATATGAATATCATGGTAGCTGGCTTAGAATAATATCAGTTATCACACAAGCTATGGCGCGGTGATAACACTCTGAAAGACAAGTTGTAAATAAAAAAATAATAATCTTGTCTTATTTATGATATTTATGGAAAATTTAATGTAATATATATGTAATGAATTATCTATCTATCTATATCTTAGATTTGCCGACCGTTTGAGCACCACATATGACCTGACAACTAGCTTAAATCTTACTAAAATAGTTATAGACAGTTAGAAATTTTCAAACACTGCTTCATACATGCTTCTGAAATTGTTAATATTTATTCCAATGATCACGTCCATTATCGTCAAAGCGTTAACAATATTATTTGCACTTTGCAATTCAAAGTCAATTGTGTAGTAGTGGTTTAATCACAACTTGTAATGAAACAATACAATTCCAAAGAAGATTGCCTACATTCAAAGTCAATTATGTAGTACTGGTTTAATCACAACTTGTAATGAAACAATACAATTCCAAAGAAGATTGTCTACATTCAAAGTCAATTATGTAGTACTGGTTTAATCACAACTTGTAATGAAACAATACAATTCCAAAGAAGATTGTCTACATTCAAAGTCAATTGTGTAGTACTGGTTTAATCACAACTTGTAATGAAACAATACAATTCCAAAGAAGATTGCCTACATTCAAAGAATTACTTCGAAGGTTACTTGTTAAAGTTTTATGTAATGCGATTCTGATATTTGATGTTAAATATGTTTTAAATTAATCATAAGGTGATTATTTTTTCATTGATTATCATCTTTTGAATCATTGATGAGAATGTGAAAGTAACTATTTTAGTAGTCAATACAATCTGAATTAATTATTTATAAGTATGTATTTATTATAATGACTTAAAATATTACTGATGAGCACATTTAGTGTAATAGAAAATTTTATATTGTCTTACCTTCGATACACTTGTGACTTTTCAGCCTATCTGACAACCAGTTTTAGTATAATAACAATAATTATTGTCTTGAGTTCAGTACACCTGTCATCTTTCCAGTCTTGTTGACAACCAGTTTTAGCATAATAACAATAATTATTGTCTTGAGTTCAGTACACCTGTCATCTTTCCAGTCTTGTTGACAATCAGTTTTAGTATAATAACAATAATTATTGTCTTGAGTTCAGTACAACTGTCATCTTTCCAGTCTTGTTCGATACACTTGTAACCTATCATCTATTCAGCCTATTTGACAACCAGTTTTAGTATAATAACAATAATTATTGTCTTGAGTTCAGTACACCTGTCATCTTTCCAGTCTTGTTGACAACCAGTTTTATTATAATAACAATGTATATTGCCTTACCTTCATTGCCTTACCTTGTTACCTTTCCATCCTCTCCTGACAATCAGCTTAGCATAATAATAATATATAATGTCTTAACTTCACTAACCTATCATCTATTCAGCCACACTTGACAATCAGTTTAGTATAATAGCAATATCTAATGACTTCACTAACCTATCATCTATTCAGCCACACTTGACAAACAGTTTAGTATAATGTTAATATTAACTTACGATCCATACACTGGTCACCCAGCCAGCCATCTTGACATCCAGTTCGACAGATTCCTCTATCAATTGTACATAAAGTGGACATACATTGGCCACACTTCATATTGCAAAAAGGTAACAGATAAAATCCGTCCTTGCACTCTGACAGAAGTAGGAAAATAATTTTACAATTATTTCATTAATTGCAACAGTGCAATCAGACACAGAGTTATGTAAAAGAGTTTACAATAGGTCATCAATTGCAACAGTACACTCAGACACAGAATTATGTAAAAGAGTTTACAATAGGTCATCAATTGCAACAGTGCAAACAGACACTGAATTATGTAAAAGAGTTTGCAATAGGTCATCAATTGCAAACGTGCAGCCAGACGAAGAATTAAATAAAAGTCTTTATAATAGTTCATGAATTGTAACATGGCAGCCTGACAAAGAATTATGTAAAAATATTTACAATATTTCATCAGGTGCAACAGAGTAGTCAAGCACATAATTATGTAAATGTTTTTTTAATATTTCATCAATTGCAACAGGGTAGTTACACAAAGAATTATGTAATAGTCTTTGCAATATATCATCAATTGCAACAGGGTAGTTACACAAGGAATTATGTAATAGTCTTTGCAATATATCATCAATTGCAACAGGGTAGTTACACAAGGAATTATATAATAGTCTTTGCAATATATCATCAATTGCAACAGTGGAGTCAGGCACAGAGTTAAATAAAAGTCTTTATAATATTTCATCAATTGCAACAGGGGAATCTGACAAAGAATTATGTAAAACATATAATTGTGAAAAGGTTTCCTGTCTGCTAATTGCTAATTATTGATTTATGATATTTTATTTCATAACTAATAGATAAACAATAATCCTCTCATGCAAATAGCACGCACAGTCACCCGACATGGGTCTTTTGTCTTTGCGGTCACGAGAGCGACTAGGTCAATCCCTGGAACAATCTGCTAACTAATTAATCTCTGTCCAAGTGTTACCTGTCTAGATTAACAGACCTTAATTGAATTATCTCGTCAATCTTTGTCTTTAATCCAGCCCCTCACATATAAGTTTCTACGATGACGGGAATAATAATAATAATAATAATAATAATTAGGTGTCTCGATAGTCCAGTGGTTAGAGGAGAAAAGACCTCACCCAGAAAGTTCAGCAGCCTGAACTGTGTCGACAAATATGGATGGGTGACAGCTTCAAATCCCATCTCTGGACTATCGAGGGAGGGAAAATCGGTTCCCTCCAAACTAAACGCTTGCCCATCCCGTTCATGATGGAGTAAACAAACTTTGATTCCATACCGGATCAGACTTCGCCCGGGTTAACAAGGTCTGCGCTAGGCATTGATTTTCGGGGTGTTCTAGTGAAAAATGGGCTCCTGAAACGCAAGCAAAAACTCGGAGGAAATGGACCAGAGAGGAAAAATACAAATCATGGTCTCTTACTATCAAAGCCAACCAACAACAAGAGGATATAGAAAACGAATGTATGAACACTGGCTCAAACACCATCCAGATGATATGATCAGTGAACAGCGGCTCCTGGACCACAAGAAAGCGATACTACAAAATAGGCTTCTTACAGCCCTAGAAATACAAGAGATAGAACAGCAACAAACGAATACCACAACCCCATATACACAGACATAGAAGACAATGAAAATTCCACAGCCTCACAACAGTCAATTCCAGTTGACAACCTCGTTGTGAAATTCTATGCGACGTCGCTGAAGAACAGCGTCACTTGTTGAAAGACATAAAATTCTTCATGGACAAAAATGAAGGTACGAAGGCAAAACCCTAACATCAGGCTGCAAAACAACAAATTTCACATGCCCAAGACTTCTGTATATTTAACCTAAGTCATCGACTATCTCCATATATATGGTCATCAACCGTTCAGTTTAGCACGTGGCTCCCACAATCCTTCACCTCTAAACATTCAATGTGTGATGGCCGAATGACCTATATCCCTTGTATACAACAAGCAATGCATCACAGTTCAAGGCCAATAGTGGTACATTGGTATTTATCAAATGAAACAGAAAACAAACGAAACGCCTCATAAATAATCAAAGTTAGTTAATAAAAAAAGAATAAGAAAATCTTTAGTTAATTAAAACAGGTATAATTTGCCCAGACTTCTTCTAGCACCATCACTATCTGTTAGCATGCGGTAAGTTCTGCTATCCTTAAAAATTTACATCTAAAGACAGACATTTCGAGTTATTAGCATGCGGTAAGTTCTGCTATCCTTAAAAATTTACATCTAAAGACAGACATTTCGAGTTATTAGTATGCGGTAAGTTCTGCTATCCTTAAAAATGTACATCTAAAGACAGACATTTCGAGTTATTAGCATGCGGTAAGTTCTGCTATCCTTAAAAAAATTACATCTAAAGAAAGACATATCGAGCTATTAGCAAGCAGTAAGTTATTTTATCATTGAACATTTACATCTAAAGTCATCATGAGCTGTTACAGTTTGCTAAGTTCTACTATTTTAAAACTTCTACTTCTAAAGAAATGTTGACCTGCTAACTTAAATTATTTTTACATGTTTTAGAAAAATAATGGTGTGAGGTCAGTGTGAAATATTTGAAAGATTTATTGCACGGTATTACATACCAGAATGGTATGTTGAGATAATTTTAAAATATAGTATTAACATGTGTAAATACCGTCAGTCAGACAGGTTCCATTGTAGTATTCACAGCCATCCTTGCAACCTTCACATGTCTTGTTGCAATCATCGCCATAATATCCCAGTCTGCAGACTGTAAATAAAGAAATGTTAGTTCAAATTGTAAATAAAGAAATGTTAGATCAAAATGTAAATAAAGAAATGTTAGCTCAAACTGTAAATAAAGAAATGTTAGTTCAAACTGTAAATAAAGAAATGTTAGCTCAAACTGTAAATAAAGAAATGTTAGTTCAAACTGTAAATAAAGAAATGTTAGTTCAAACTGTAAATAAAGAAATGTTAGTTCAAACTGTAAATAAAGAAATGTTAGTTCAAACTGTAAATAAAGAAAAGTTAGTTCAAACTGTAAATAAAGAAATGTTAGTTCAAACTTTAAATAAAGAAATGTTAGTTCAAACTGTAAATAAAGAAATGTTAGTTCAAACTGTAAATAAAGAAATGTTAGTTCAAACTGTAAATAAAGAAATGTTAGTTCAAACTGTAAATAAAGAAATGTTAGTTCAAACTGTAAATAAAGAAATGTTTGTTCAGACTGTAAATAAAGAAATATTAGTTCAAACTGTAAATAAAGAAATGTTAGTTCAAAGTGTAAATAAAGAAATGTTAGTTCAAAGTGTAAATATAGAAATGTTAGTTTAAACTGTAAATAAAGAAATGTTAGTTCAAACTGTATACAAGAGTTCACGATGTACATCTACTATTTCTTATTGGCCCTCTAAAATCTACAGGCAAAATTTTGACGTTTCATTAATATATGTACTCTCTTCCAGTCCGGCAAGTGCGCATGGAATTTAATTTTAAATTTTGAATGTCTGATGCAAAGTCAAATAAATTAATATTGTATGTGTGCGTTTAATGTGTGTGTGTGTGTGTGTGTGTGTGTGTGTGTGTGTGTGTGTGTGTGTGCGTGCATGCGTGTGTGTATATAAGCACGTGTGTTCACAGTAATGAAGTGATAGGGGCAATAACTTTAAAACAATTAATTAGGGATACAGTTATCGTTTGAAAGATTTTCTTTGATTCAGATATGCCATGACCTGCCAGATTGTATTTGTCATTGATTGTTCATTGTCGACTACATTTGCTACATGTTGACAATTTTCTGTCTACATTCGCTACGTGTTGACGGTTTTGTCCCTTGTCGACTACATTTGATACATGTTGACGATATTGGTAATTACGTTCATCACTCTCATCACACTTCTGTTCATTACATTCATCATATTCATATCGCTCATTGGGCGTCATTAAACATTCATTATGATTTGTATCATACACACATTCATCATATTATATCGCTCACTGTGCGTCATTAATAATTTATTATGTGTATCATACACTTTCTTGCACCATAACTCCAAAATCCAACGGTAATAAAAAGTGTTCTCTTAGAAATTAATCACACTGATTTGATTGTGTTCTCCATTTATGGAAGATATGGAGACAATAACAAGTATCGTCACTGCACTGAGTATCTATGATTTTACGACTGAAGTTTTGCTCCATTATCAATGGCCCCGACAACAAGGTGGCTTAGAATATGCAGGGAAAATTTCCTTTAATATTAAATGTTTACAATTTGTATACAGCGTTAGTTCAGGTCGTTAAACAGTCATTCATAGGTTTCATGATGCATGCATATTCATCTTTATACAGTTTAGTCGACACTAGAAGAGAGGTGTGGGAATGAATACCTAAGATAAGTGGGTACAGCACCAAATTCCATTGACATGTCCTATGTTCAATCCTATAAGATTGCCAATTCAAGAGAGTTAAAGGGGCTCCGCTGACGTAATAAGTTCCGATAGTGAACAATTCATTCTGTTGCCAGAAACTCGATCATTCTAGTGAAAACTACAATCCATCATTTTGTTGATATGTGCATGTATAATATTTTATTGCTGACATTGTCATTCGTCAAATACATGTATTATATTCATTTCGATTGTATCATCAATCTCCTTAGGATATGAAATTGTGATTATATTTTGTGATGTATTTTCGTGATATGTAGAAGATCACGAGCTATTAAATATACTATTGAATTTGTGATCTGTCCACTCTTAAATTCTTATATTGAATTTGTGATCTGTCCACTCTTAACTTCATATATTGAATTTGTGATCTGTCCACTCTTAAATTCATATATTTAATTCATGTATACATATACAAATAAGACATTATAGAGTGCAATATTTCATTTTACACTATCAGGATGGACTCTTTAAATCACTAGAAACTTCTCGTCTCCACAAAACGGTAAATGTTGCACCTACCACCTCGAGGGTGGGAGACTGGAAGAGTACCCCCCCCCCCGTACTTTCCCCACAGTGAATTCCTACAATTTTAGTGAAAACTGAAAAATAACCCTGACCTGGCACACAGAGAGTAGCGAATACCCACCCTCCTATAAAAGGCTTAACCATCCAAATTATCAATTACTAAGACCCCCATGCTACTCTTTAACACAGTTACAGTATGACACAGGTATAGGGTGTTAACAAATAATGAAGTAGAATTTAGTAAGAATTAATTAAATGCACACTGCATAGCAAGAATTCCGATCAAATACTCAAAATGACGTATACAATAATTGCTTACAAAATCATAGAAATAAAAATATAATATAATTGACTAACAGAGTCTCAGGCCTGATAAGACTATCAAGAAGCCTTAATGGAATCGTTCTGAATTTGGTCCCTAGCGTTTCTTAGGCTTTCAAAGGAACAGTGTATTCTTAACAATGACGACATTATAACGACACAGACATACACATCACTGGAGGAATGAATGAATGGACAATTGTGACAAGAAAAAGTCACATGACCTTTTAGCCATTGCTGCTATGCCTTTTGCTAACATCAAGGCAAATTTAGCTCGCACTGTGTGAAATGAATAATAGACTTCAAGACACATACAGAATGTTTGAGAAGTCTAAACAAAGACCACAAGTTGCAGCCCCAAAGTCACAGAAGAATAGAATCACGAAAAACAAAAGTCTTCCAAAAAGGGCTTCAAAAGAACTTCAGAAGTGCTAGCGGTCTTTTCACAAAGCCTTATACATGCACGTGTTCTTTTGATGGTGCACACAGGACCAACATTTCAAAATGAGCGCATCAACAGGATTTATCTTCACTAATGTATTTTCCCATACTTCCCTTTACAGCATATTTGTTAATTACAATTAGCCAGTAGACAGCCATTGTGCAACTAATCAATTAGTCAGTGCACGGCCATTGGCTAAGTCTAACTGTTAAATTTTTGCATCATAAAATAAGCCACAAGACTGTACAATCTGATTTTGGTGATCTTGGACATGATGCGAGCTCTTTTAAAAATGCTTTGTTTTAAGAATTTGAAGTGACCTTGAAATTATATATATGTGAAATTATCTTGTGTATTAACTTGGACTTTAATTTAGTGCAGGATTTCCTGCAAAAGTCAAGTGCAAGATAAATGGGGTAAACAATATACAATCCCTTAATGCACATGCAATACCTGAAATTATCTACGCTAGGTTTGCAGTCTGCCAAGCAGAATGCTTTTGTTTGTCTTCACATAATAGGCCTGTCACTGTCCTGAGTTAGTGACCGTCGGCTTGCTTTCTTTTAAAAACTATACTGGAAATTCTTGTTATATGTATTATTCTGTTTTAGAGTACATACCTTTATTGCTGTATCCTGTTTTAGGTATTTATTAAGCGAAGATGTTATTTTTATATTAAGATATGAACTAGTTTATAGTTTGTATTTATGTATATATGTGTGACTGTTTATATTATTTTCTTTGTGTATTTTATGATTTGATTGTGTAATCATGGTTTTTGCATAACACACCAATATAGATTTTTTATTTTATGTCGACCTTATGTCTTTCAAATTATACAGTAAGAAAGCAATGTGTTTAAAGATTATTTAATGTATTTTCCTTAGATAGGAAAATCATTACATGACTCATACAGATTTAGAAAAAATATTATTTATAAACAAATTACAGAAAACAGAACATAAGAACCATTTCTATAATTGTAGAATTATTGGGGCTTCCTTGGCGGTCCTTGCTAATATTATATTTTTAGGCCAGTGTGTGTGTGTGTGTGTGTGTGTGTGAGAGAGAGAGAGAGAGAGAGAGAGAGAGAGAGAGAGAGAGAGAGAGAGAGAGAGAGAGAGTTCACTTCAATAGTTTCGCTCGTTCAGAGTGAAAGGACTTACTTATTCATCTTGACCCTTCTTTTATTATCATACATCCAGATCAAGGATGAAAAGATGCAATACAGGAGCAGCTGTTTGCACCATTCCCACGCCCTATTCAGAGTTGCTAAAGAGGATATATATCATCCAGATATGATGGCAGTGAACAGTACCCCTTCCAAGGGAGATTAACATGACCTACCAAATCTCGATTATGAGGTTTCACTAAAATCAGTTGGTATCATGCAAGACATTTTGATGTCTCCAAAAAGCCGTCTGGTAAATTTCAGCGAAAACAAAGAAGTAAAACTGCCCATTTCTGAATTGTTCCACAGAATCTTCTACATGATGGATGCCATACATAAGCCGACAAGCCAGCAATATCATCCACTGTGAAACAAACCCAAACAACTACTACTACGTGTGAAAAAGAAATAAATACGCACATAGTCTGGAAGATCCCACTGAAAACAAAAATGAACTCATCTTAGACAACATTGAAAGTGGTTAATGAAGCCTTCGTACTGACACCAATAACTGTGACAGAAAAAATATACAAAAACCTACCACAGTGAAAGAGGACAATACATTCCGGACAACTTCAATGAAAGGATAATAGGAAAATACAAACCAATATGGTCAACACCAAGGAACCAGATAAACAGACTAAAGTTGACACCACTCTGGACGAATTTTCAAGAGTGCTTGAGGCCCATCCCTCTCAGTTTGCCGGAGATGTCATCAAGACACAACAACAACGTCATCAACAACAACACCATAAGTCGAGACAACAACATCAGCAAAGCATGGTGGAAAGAAAATGTCGCCACCCCACTTTCTCTTTGATGAAAGGAGGGTGGTGGCGTGTCGACGCCACGTAGGACTTGCACAAATATTATTACAAATCCACACACAGAATACCAAGATGGTTATTTGGCTCGAATTTTATTCTGCGTGTATGTTACGTATTGCTGACATGTTTGCATGTGTGATTGCATACAGGTAAAGGATGAAGTGTAGACGGCACAGACGACACAACATGTAACACGACCACAATCACTCTTTCAAAACCATAGACAGGAAAAGGCTCAATGTCAGAGTATAAATTCAAATTTATTGATCCATGCATTTCCTCTCGCACGTTGGTTAGTCAGCCATCCACAACTCACACCCGGGGGGAAAGAAAAGAAAGAATGATGAATGATAAATAAAATTAAAAAATATAAAATTCAAGATTCTTCATGCAGTACTATTCCTAAATACATTAAGCATTATTTATCATAAAATAGCAGTCATTATTTATAAGTTCTGGAGCCACTGCTCTTATATCAAAATTCAATAGTTCAACAATAAACAACTTTGACTTGCAAGTCCTCTTCAATCAGTTCCATCTATATTTTCTTATATTAATCTTAGAGCCATCCTTTACTTATAAACATAGATTTAAACCTAAGGTTTAGTTTTAATTTTTTAGGTTTAATAATTAATTAAGATTCTAAGCTTTAGTTTTAAGTTTTAGGTTTATGTGCTCTGAGATTGCTACACTAGTTAATATCTTTCTACTCATATAGTTATTGTCACTTTCTCCTTTCTCCTTTTTACACAAAAAAACATTGTCGCATCGTGGTTCACTTCCTGGAACTCAAATACAGCCGTCCTCGCCACTGTTTCTCCTCCTGTTACGCATTAGGCCTATTTCTCAACTCTCACTTTTTCATTACTTCATTTTGTTTCTCTTCTCTTCTCTCCTCACCAACGTCTCTCATTTCTCCTCTTCTCCTATGTCTCTCATCTCTTCTCTTATGTTTACGTAACGGCCAACCTTGCCGTTTTTTATGCGACATGCCACACATCATTGCATCTGCTTCCAGCAATATATACTGCTTCTACAATATACTGCTTCTGCAATATATCCCATGTGTGACAACATTAAACGTCCACCAGAATTCCATCTCTGCATGGAAAATAATCGATTGTCTGCAGTCTTTGCACAAAGTCTTTGAGGGACCCAAGGTGGCTATCCGTATGATTGGTCCACCTTGATCTGTGAATGCCCTGATGGCACGATTTCAAATACAGCCGGGTAGACAACTGGCACTCTAGTGCAGTGTCCAAGAATTCTCTAGCTGATTGCCTCCCAGCTCGAAGAGTGTTCTTGGTACAAAAAAGCAGGGAGAAACTCTATCAGAGGGTCTTTCCCACCCCTCTACCAATCCTACATTCTCGATGTTTCTCGTTTCTCGTTTCTCGTTCGTTTCTGTCTCTGTCTTCCCCTTTTATACGCAAAGTTCTTTTACATCATTTTCACTGAGCTGATTAGAACACACCCCACCCAGCACACAGGACCCCAATCCAGCACTGCACTGTATGTGCTTACGAATATCCTGACTGTCCACTTTCATTTAGTGCCATGTATTGAATTCCAAGTCTGACACCTTTGAGTGATAAATCAATTTGCCTAGCTAACTACATGGCTAGATCTCAGAGCATGGTCCCTACTTTTATTTTGTTTTTAAAACTACATCGCTATGGTGATTCATCATCACCTGGCAAGAATACACTAGTCATATCAAGAAAAGGTTGTACACACAAACCAACATATTTAACTATAGTAATATAAATCTTAACTTTCCAATAACTCAAAATTCTACTTCATAAGTAATTTCACAATAACAATATCGACTTAAACTACCAAACAATTATAGTGGTGATTCTAAAAAAGGTTACATTTCAAAACTCAAGGGCCTGTCTTCTCACAAACAGTCTCAGCAGCCCTCACATACTCTACACTGACACAGATTTATGGGCGTGGCATCCTTACCACAGAGGGGTAAATGCGGAAGTTAATTACGCCTTTCCATTCTCCTGCACAAACCAGCATTTCTACCTCAGCTAGTGTTTCACATTGTTGACCAAATGGTCATTTTCACCCCTTTCCTTGTTTAAACTAATTTAGCCGTTTCGTTAATCGTTTAGAGTATGAGGCCACTCAGAGAGAGAGGAAAAAATTGTGACAGAAATATTTCCTAAAAATCGTGACAGAAAAGAAGACGCCCACCATGTGAGAAGACAGCAGCACACAACAGCCACGGCCCGAAAAATGCCAAACGCGCCAGCAGCAACAACATCAACAATGGCAGTACAGTAAGCAGGAGTATAGCTAGTGGGGGATATGTCAACCATCCCCTTGCAGACAAGATCCAGCTGCTTCTCGACCATCTATACTGCCATCTGCATCATCTACACACATCTCAATGGACATTAGATAGAGCATCGAAAACAACAGCAATGACAACAAACGCCACCAGTGAGAAAGAACAAGGAGTTCAACATCCCAGACACGCGCACACACTAGTTACAGACTTGATGTGCTACAAGCCTGGGACTGTAAGTCCATCCCTACCACCCATTTCAACACCGTGAACAATATCAACAACATCCACCACTACTTTAGCTCATGGAATACCAAGCTAAAGTCAGCCTTTTTGGCCAGGCATCTGTGCCTCAGACAAGCGACAGCAACCCACGCTACACGTTTTACACAAAAAAATAAAATTCAAAGTTGATATGTCTACGAGCCCTCCCTCCGAACAATACACCCTCCGACCCCTTTACCGATCGCGAAATCAGCGGAAGCTGGATGTTCCTACCAAGTTAACAACAAATATGTGCGAGTTGGTGGTAGAAGTAAAGAGGAACAGAGATCTACGTACCATGATACGATAGTGTATGTGTCACCATGAAATAAAAGGTCTCTCATGTAAACAGTGTTGAAAGTTGTTTACCTCTTGCTGTGGCTGTCAAGTATGTGACGTATTGATTAAAAGACGAAATTTGGCTTCACTATGCCCAGGCGAGAATGGATGAAATTAAAGGTGGATGCTAAGCAAAAATGACGTTTCTGGTGATAACAGAATCTCTTTCATTGTAAGACTGGAAATGACTCCTGTCCTTGTCATCACATTTTCCTTCATCACTTGTATACTGAGTCAGATTTCATTTGTCATCGATCCTGTCAGTGAACGTGTAGATTTGTTTCACGATGTCTGTTAACCAGCTGCCTTGGCAAAGATCTGTGTGGTTTACAGGCAAAGCGAGATGGCAGATGATGTATTTTTGTTACATTCTTGATGCTGGTGAAACGTAGGGTTCCTTGCCGTTCAAAGTTAGTGAATGGGCAGGGGGAGATAAATGCATTATTTAGGTTCTGTAGATTTTGTTCTTCCGAAAATGTATAGTGGATCCCTCTCTTGGGAGGCACTTGCTAAATAATGATACATGAGTGTCATCAAAGTTGTTGACACCAAATAGCATTATTCAGACGGAGAAGTAGGATGGATTTTATTTAAAGCAATGACGTCATTGATGCAGCGATATAAGACACCGGCATGCTTGGAATGCTTGGAAGGCTACAAGCTGCAAACAATGTCTTGATGTGAACGACCTTACCTTCTTGAACAGCCTTTTAAAGTATTCGGTCATTTGAGATGAATAGACTTGGTGAATATAAACAAAGCAATGCAGCCGAACGTCACTAATTAGGAAGACATGGTGAATATGAACAAAGCAGTATAATACGATGACTCAACTAAACAATCAGAGCTTGTGGAATAAATCAACTGACAAAGTTTTTCTTGAAAATAGTTTGAGGAAACATTCATCTTCTCGTATTCTGTATCTGTTGTTCTGTCTGCTGTTGTTGTTATAATCACTGAGGGAATGGGGTATTACTGCTTGTATTATTTGTGTGTATTTGTATTGACTCTAGACATATAGCTTGCTAAAACTATTACTTTTTATACAGTCAGTCTTTCTTATTCAAGAATACCCAGCTTACAATTATATTCTGATTTACAATAGTATATTCACATCTGCTTTTTATATAGGTACTAATGCATTGCAAATAGTTTCTGTGCTTTGAAGTCCATTGTTTTAATTTCGTTTTAATATGTCATTCCCTCTGCGCTACTGATTGCCTATATGGTACCTGCCTTGGTGACCACCCGTAATTGGAGGGAGGGCGCCATTTTTATTTCACTTGACGTCTTATACCTATCTCCGTTAGTCTTTGAGACTTTGACTTCGCTGCGTGCGTATGTTCTTGGTGTTAATTCTCTTGTGTACTTGCATGATATTTCTTATAGAAAAACCAAAGTATATCGCATTCCAGTGTTAAGTTTATGGTGTGTGGATTAGTTTGATGATATGAATGCCCTTACAGAAATCTTGTCAGGATATTTGAGAATTAATATCACTGATGGTTTTTCTACTATATGACTTTAGTTTGAGACGAAACACACAGTAGAGGATTCAGTAACTTCCAGTTATAGTTTTAATTCACAATGTCTCTTAATCCTGCCTGAGAAAAATTGGCGCGATACAGAACAAGGATTCCTATTTTATTTATTGGTAGTAAAGCAGTGTTTATTGTTGTAAGTGAGAATGGTTTTCTAATTTGTCATTAATGTTTGAATTCATCTTTCTGCCAATTATTCCTTAGAAAGTTGACGACTCAAAGTTGGCGAATGTAGAGCTGCTTATAATATTTGTACATGTTTCTTGTTGTCAGTAGTATCTGCATAATGGTCTTTGATATCACCATTACCAGATTTAGCACCATTTCGTAATAAGGTCTTTGGATGATTTTCTAACATGGATTTTAGTCATTATTTCTGTAGAATTGAAAATGCAAACAGACACACTGAGAAAATCTTCTTAATTAAAGTTGAAACACACACAAAATTCTTTGATGCTTTCACTTTTAATTGTAAGCCACTGCAAAGCCAGTCAAATATTTTGCCATGTAGAAAATAGTATTCAGAATCTTAGACAATCGAACTTCGATCTCAATGTAGGATTAGAGATTCAAAGTCGAGACGAAGCTACCGAAGCAATCACATGGCCAGGTGCTTGAACAGACGTACCGAGAGAGAATACGCACCTCAAAAGGGACACGACTTCACTGAAACTCAGGGTCGGGCAGCTTCTAAAGACACCAGACTTGCGCTCACAGGGCAGCCTTTGAGTAAAGTCACTCGACCGAGACTACAGCACAATAGGTGAAACAAAGGAGAGATTATGTCCAGAAGGGGAGATTAGTGCACAGAACCCAACTTTAGCTTAAATGCCCCACCCGTCGGGCTGGACGCTCATTCAAATTTCTCGTTTCCCATGTTTGTCCCTGCCGCGGTCAGTGAAGCATAGAAGAGCGAGACTAGGAATTGTCTGAGATGGTAAAAATCACGATTTTTGTACAGATTGAATTATTTTTACTTATTGCAAATCATATATTTTTTCTTTGTCAATAATGTGAAGGACATAAAGGCAAAACTGTCTGAAGGATGCAAGAACGCTTGTCTAATTGGACTACCATCTAAGGGGCAAGAGAACACATGACGAACAAGACAAAGCAAGTTCACTGTGACTGAAGATTTGGTGTTGATGTGGGCTGGGTCAGAAGTCTGCTGTCACTGAAGGTACCGCATACCATTATTGGAAGGCTATGTCGGATGTATCAATTCTAGCAGTAAAGTGACTGACTGCGAATTAGGAGTATTCCACGGAGAGTTTACTAGTCTGTGTTCAAGAACTGAATTTCACTGGATTTGTGATTTCAAGAGCATGTGTTAAGTTAAACAAACTGTGAACTTTATGGACATGAACATTACATCAAAAGAACTGTTCCAAACTGAAGCTGATAACACATGGCTGAATTAACCGGCCAGGAACGACGCAAACAAACACTAGGTGAACCAAAAACCATATTGTCTCATTTGTTAAACCTGTATTCGTTCAGTGATTTGTGTAAATTCTTATGTTTATTCTTTCTTATCCTTTTCTTATTCTAATGTTTTGAGTGTAGAATATTAATGCTTGATGTGTGAACCTAGTAATTGTTCTAGGAAAAGTATTGATATTAATTGTGGATATCTTTCTAATAATTGGTTTAGAAGATAATTTTCAATGATGGATTTCTTATTCTTTAATTGAATTTAGAGAAACTGTTGAATGACTGTTTCTTATTTTTCTTATTCTTCTAATTGTTGAATTTGTGAGAGGAGTAATTTGAATATTGAAATCTGTATTATTATCTGGTGTTGTTTTATTATATTGAAATAGGTTAATTTTATTATTCTATTTTTTAATAAAATTTGTTATATTTTAAAACTATTTACTCTTCTATTGAATAAGAGGAGGGGCGTATATAGGTAGCGGGTGGGGGCAAGACAGATGACGTAATGACGTACCGGAAGTCGGTCACATATACGCTTTAGAATAGTTCCTGCTACTGGTATGAGAGAAGTGGAAGGGCTAGAGACAGATTGACGGACATGATAGAGCTGTAGAATCTGTATTCTAAGACAAGTAACGCTTGAGAGGGGAGATAATCGATAGGTAGAACTTTCAAGGCCTGACTTAGTCACTCTCGACCGCATAGACAAAGACCCTGTCAGTGACTGATTAATTGACTGAGTGGAAAAATCTTATCTGTGTATAATTGGAAGGTAATTATTCAGATAGAGATTGACAGTTCCAAGTTCCTGATTGCCACAATTTCCTTTCGGTCTGTGTCTTTTAAATATCTGTGCAGTCATCGACCAGACGTTTGCAGTAATTGTGAAACCAGCGCCACCTAGTTAATGATTATGATTAAGACTAATTAATTAATCATTCATAACTAATTACAAGTGATGAGAATCTTAACTTATGTTACTAGTAATTCTCCAGCAAACAACAATCGTCTCTCTCAATTGGCAGATATGCCGGTACTGTAAAAGTTTTATCTCTTCCACCAAATTAAAGACACCATTTACCATCACACAATATTCTGTAGGTGGAAGACTTATTACTAAAGGAGAAGACAAATCTGTCCTTCATCTATGTTTAGTGTGTCCTAAGTCACCCACTTTCTTCTTCAATATAAGGTTATCAATATGTTTAAGAGGGTCAATAAATTTAACAATACATTTATTAAATCATCAATCAAATATACATATGACAAATACAATGAAAACAATTAGTCGAGATCAATTATTTCTATTAAACTGTCACGATAATGAGGGAATATTATTAATCTTTTTCTCTCTCTCTAAGTAGCCTCATACTCTAAACTATTGACAAAACAGCCAATTTAGTTTTAAACGAAGGAAGGGGATAAAATGACCATTTTGTCAACAACGCGAAAACTAAGTCAGAAACACTAGCCTTAAGTTCATGCCGGGGAATGGAAAAAGTTTAATTAGTTTGTGTTACGTGACCATGCTTCAGAATTTTCAGAATTTATGATTAATTAAATTCGTTCCCTAATTCTGAACAGACTGGTTGCTCAAATTTACCCTTCAATCTCAATAAAATTTACTACTTGTAGTTTAAGTCAGACAAATCCTTCCGTATTTTCAATTCATCACTTTCCCAAATACCGTCATAAAGAGTGCCCAAGTTCGGGTCACTGTGACATTTAAATTTAAGATAGGGAAAGGCAAGTTAATAATAATAGTTGTATTAAAAAAATGGTAATTTATCTCTTCATATCAACAATATATATTTCTTTCAAGATATGTAATAATATTTTATTTTTTAATCATCCTCTTAGATTTAGTGGGCGCCAGTTGCAAAACAAAAATATAAATAAATTAACACTTTATTTTCGTAAAGCTTAAAATTAAATAAATGTATATTTGGTAAGTAAATTTCGTATGTTCTGAGAGTGAAATATAGCTATCAATCTCTGGAAATAGGTATGTATGTCTGAAATTTAAAACAGATTCATCACAAACAAATCTCTTAAAATATGAATTCTGCATACAGATTTTATTTATCAGTATTTGGACTACCAAAGACAGCTTTCATTAAACAACGTGGCAGAAATCTAAACATTCCATTTACTTTCTTGTGACTTGTACTGTGCTTTTATGTTTATTACGATTTGAATTTGACTATTAATAGACATAACGATTCTACATATTTATAAAACATGTGTTATAGCATATAAGTTCAAAGCTCATGATTTTGATCAAGAGCTTTATTTTTAAACACATTGTCTGATTTGTGACATATCATTAGTTTGAAAAACAACCACACGAAATAAAACCACAACTCTGATATTATTAAACTACCTTGATAATTAGAATTCTTCTGGTAAAGTAGTATTTTACTTACACTACTTGTGCTACAGAGTTCTGGACTATTTTACTTACACTACTTGTGGTAGAGAGTTCTGGACTATTTTACTTACACTACTTGTGCTACAGAGTTCTGGACTATTTTACTTACACTACTTGTGGTACAGAGTTCTGGACTATTTTACTTACACTACTTGTGGTACAGAGTTCTGGACTATTTTACTTACATTACTTGTGGTAGAGAGTTCTGGACTATTTTACTTACACTACTTGTGGTAGAGAGTTCTGGACTATTTTACTTACACTACTTGTGGTAGAGAGTTCTGGACTATTTTACTTACATTACTTGTGGTAGAGAGTTCTGTAAATATCTACATATTAGCATAATTCGCTATAAATCGATATTATCGGAAATAAAACATTTGACATAATGTTATATGTTTTTAAAATAATTGTCTCCATTAATCAATTTCGCATCTTTAGACAAAATGTTATTTGTTTTTAAAATAATTGTCTCCATTAAATAATTTCGCATTTTTAAACAAAATGATATTTATTTTTAAAATAATTTTCTCCATTAATCAATTTCGCATCTTTAGACAAAATGATTTTGTTTTTAAAATAATTTTCTCTATTAATCAATTTCGCATCTTTAGACAAAATGTTGTTGTGTACAAATGAGCGTTTTGTACCAAACATAATTTTGCCTATGGAAACATAAATTGTATACATTTTACGCAGTAATCCAGCCTTTATATCTTTATAGGTTTATCTTTAAATTTAATAAATCTTTTTCGCAGTAATCAAACCTTATATCTGTATATGTTTATATTTTAATCTTCAAGATAATTGCTTATAGTAAATCATTCATTGATTGAAATTATTGAAATACTATATTATTCATTTGAAAAGCCTTTACATAGTAATACAACCTTATATCTTTATATTTTCATTTCGTTTAGCCTTTAAATACTTTTAATTAGAAATTCAGTTATTTAAGCCATTGAAATATACATTCATTTTGTTTAGTCTTTAAATACCTTTAATTAATCATTCATTTACTTAAGCCATTGAAATATACATTCATTTTGTTTAGTCTTTAAATACCTTTAATTAATCATTCATTTACTTAAGCCATTGAAATATACATTCATTTTGTTTAGCCTTTAAATACCTTTAATTAATCATTCATTTACTTAAGCCATTGAAATATACATTCATTTTGTTTAGCCTTTAAATACCTTTAATTAATCATTCATTTACTTAAGCCATTGAAATATACATTCATTTTGTTTAGCCTTTAAATACCTTTAATTAATCATTCATTTACTTAAGCCTTTGAGATATATATATATATATATATATATATATATATATATATATATATATATATATATATATATATATATATATATATATATATATTGTGTTTAGCCTTTAAATACCTTTAATTAATCATTCATTTACTAAAGCCACTGAACTTTCATTTTGTTTAGTCTTTAAATACCTTTAATTAATCATTCATTTACTAAAGCCACTGAACTTTCATTTTGTTTAGTCTTTAAATACCTTTAATTAATCATTCATTTACTAAAGCCACTGAACTTTCATTTTGTTTAGTCTTTAAATACTTTTAATCATTTATTTACTTAAGCCTTTTGAAATATACATTCATTTTGTTTAGCCTTTAAATATTTTAAATTAATCATCCACGTACTTAAGCCATTGAAATATACTTTTTTATGCATTTGTTGAACATTTTCTCAATAAACATCCCTTTATTTTTATACTTTTTTTAGTATCGAAGTCAATTGCTTATATTGAACGATTTGTGAACTAAAACCATTTTGTTTTTTAGTCTTGATGTGAATTGCTTATATTGAACTAAAACTATTTTGTTTTTTAGTCTTGATGTGAATTGCTTATATTGAACTAAAACTATTTTGGTGTTTATAGTCTTGATGTGAATTGCTTATATTGAACTAAAACTATTTTGTTTTTTAGTCTTGATGTGAATTGCTTATATTGAACTAAAACTATTTTGTTTTTTAGTCTTGATGTGAATTGCTTATATTGAACTAAAACTATTTTGTTTTTTAGTCTTGATGTGAATTGCTTTTATTGGAGTTTCTAAATATATTAAATTATAAAATAATTAGTAGAGCAAATCAAAATGCACTCGGATTGTAAAACATACAGTTCTTGCAAACTTTCCGGACCAATTGAAGACGTGAGTATGAGAAAATACTTACTCCATACTTCCACCTCACAGATGTTAAGTGTGTGGTCCCCGGTTATAACGTCTACTTTGTCCTTGGGAGTATATTTAGATACGGACACGTTTTGTCCTGTTAAGGTTCCTTGGCATCTGGTGTAAAGTACCTCACCCGGTATACTTGTGAATCGATAGCAGAGACGATCATCTACCCTGATTTCAACAGTGACCAGGCGATATTCGTCTGCAATAAAATACAAAATACTTTAAAAACTAACGATTTAAACGTTAGATATTGTTTCAGTGTAAATAATTATGTAACTAGTTTCTTTAAAATACAAAATACTTTTAAAAGTAACGATATAACATTAGATCTTGTTTCAGTGTAAATAATTATGTAACCTAGTTTCTTTAAAACACAATATACTTTAAAATATAACGATTTAAACATTAGATCTTGTTTCAGTGTAAATAATTATGTAAACTAGTTTCTTTAAAATACAAAATACTTTAAAATATAACGATTTAAACATTAGATCTTGTTTCAGTGTAAATAATTATGTAACCTAGTTTCTTTAAAATACAAAATACTTTAAAAACTAACGATTTAAACATTAGATCTTGTTTCAGTGTAAATAATTATGTAACCTAGTTTCTAAAAAGACATATCCTATTTAGATCAAAATAATTCAAGCACGTGGGAGCGGGGGTGGAGATTCACTATCCACGTCTATCACTGTGTGTGCATCCGTGTGTTTTGTATGCGTGTGCATGCTGCTGCATTCAAAGTGAAAACAAAGATATGCGGAACCTGATGATGAATTTAACGCAATAGACTAAACAATACACGCAACATTTTGCAGAGGCTGCAAATGAATTTAGTGTGACAGATAAAACAGTACACACTGAATTCTTTATGAAAATAAATTTAGTGTAACAGGGAAAACAGTTCAAACATAATTAAGTTTGTAAATGGAGTAATTTTATAAGAGAAAACACTAACAACGGAATACATTTTGCAAATGAATTTAGTGTAACAGAGAAAACAATATAAATGGATTTCTTTTTGCAAATAAATTTATTGCAACAGAGACAACGATACACATTGACTTCGTTTTCGAAGTAACTGTAGTGTAACAGAAAAAAAGAATACACGTGGAATTATTTTTTAAAAAATTAATTTAGTGTGACAGAGGAAACAATACACAAGGAGATTAATTTTGAAAATGAATTTAGTTGTAATAGAGAAACAAATGCACAAGGAATATGTTTTGCAAAAGAAGTTAGTGTAATAGAGAAAATAATACACATTAACAGTTTGAAATAAATTAAAAGTAAAGAGACAACAATACGCAAGTATAGACTGAAAATTAATTTAGTGTAACAGAGACACATAGACTGAAAATAAATTTAGTGTAACAGAGACACATAGATTGAAAATGAATTTAGTGTAACAGAGACACATAGATCGAAAATGAATTTAGTGTAACAGAGACACATAGACTGAAAATGAATTTAGTGTAACAGAGACACATAGATTGAAAATGAATTTAGTGTAACAGAGACACATAGATTGAAAATGAATTTAGTGTAACAGAGACACATAGACTGAAAATGAATTTAGTGTAACAGAGACACATAGATTGAAAATGAATTTAGTGTAACAGAGACACATAGATTGAAAATGAATTTAGTGTAACAGAGACACATAGACTGAAAATGAATTTAGTGTAACAGAGACACGTAGATTGAAAATGAATTTAGTGTAACAGAGACACATAGATTGAAAATGAATTTAGTGTAACAGAGATTCATAGATTGAAAATGAATTTAGTGTAACAGAGACACATAGATTGAAAATGAATTTAGTGTAACAGAGACACATAGACTGAAAATGAATTTAGTGTAACAGAGACAAAAATATGCAAGTATAGATTGAAAATGAATTTAGTGTTACAGAGACACATAGATTGAAAATGAATTTAGTGTAACAGAGACACATAGATTGAAAATGAATTTAGTGTAACAGAGACACATAGACTGAAAATGAATTTAGTGTAACAGAGACACATAGATTGAAAATGAATTTAGTGTAACAGAGACAACAATATGCAAGTATAGATTGAAAATGAATTTAGTGTTACAGAGACACATAGATTGAAAATGAATTTAGTGTAACAGAGACAATAATACTCAAGTGTTACATGTGCCGGGTGAGCGGCGCTAGCTGAAGTTAGAGACACAAGGGGTGAAGTCAGTTTTCACCTTCTTCAGTGTATATCTAAGAAAAACTCGTGTGACATGTGCCAGTAATACGTCTTGTCAAGACATTACATAGACACAAAATAACATACAACCATTGATGTTTGGGTGGGGCCCAATTTTATTATGTCATGCAAAGGAACGTTTTATTGGCTGTGTATGCGGACGAGCAAGTGTGATAAAAGTGAATAAAAAGACGAAAAAATAGACGGTACAACACAATACAAATACAGATTCTTTTGCCCCTCTCAAAAAAACAACAACTGTGAAGTTTGCTGAAAATGGGGAATTAGATTGTTTATTTTCTAATTTGGGGCACTATTCTTTCACATAATGATTAGTCAAACATACAACTTTTCAATGTCATACAACTTTACAATGTCATACTCTGTGGGAAATAAAGGGGGGATGAAAATGATGAACTTCAAAATTATAAAATAAAAGTTAATTACACAATTCTTATGCAGTAAATGGCACCGCTATTAAATAAATGATAATTCATGTACAAAATAGGCATAAATCCAAACATTATCCTAGAGTTCATATTACACAAATGATTATAATAATGAATTTTAACAAAAATAGATTTAAATGTTCTTATTCTGAAGAGTTCCTGACACAAAAATGCCACTGACTTGTTACAGCTGGCCTGAGCCAAAGTCAGAGATACAAAGGGTGGGGCCTGTTTTGGCCCACTCCGGTGCACCTCTGACAAAAGCACGTGTGACATGTGCCAGTAATACGTAGTGTCAGGTTGTTACATGGACACATATGCCATACACCATTGATGGTTGGGTGGGGCCCAGATTTATTATGTCATGCCAAAGAACGTTTTATTGGCTGTGTATGTTGTGAGCGAGTATCATGAAAGTGAATAAATGGATGAACAGACGAATGGTACAAAACAATACAAATACAAATTATTTCACCCCTCACAAAAACTATGAAACAAGGTAGTTGAAAGTGATTAAATCAGGTTGTTTATTTGCTGATTTAAAAGGGGCACTACTCTTTCACACTGTGATTAGTCATACATTCAACTTTCCAATGTCATAAACTCTGTGGGAAATAAGGGGAGATGAAAATGACAATATTCCAAAAATATAAAATAAAAGTTAATCATGCAATTCTTTTTGCAGTAAATACCACCACTACCATCTACAATTCGTATACAAAAATAGGCCTACATTAGCCATCATATTAAATTCACATTGTATACAAATTCCCAAAAATCAATAGTGAATTCTATTCACAAAAGTTATAGCAATAATAATAAATTTCTGATCGATCAAAAAAAAAACACGATTTAAAGTTTCTATTTCCTAACAGTTCTAGGTGTGCTAAGATCTTAAATGTTCTCATTCCTATCAGTTCTAGGTATGTTTTTGCCTTCTATTTTTAATAACTACTCACAGTACTGTCAAAGTTCGAAGGTCAGTGACATAATCTCCCGTGTCACTTATAAGGGATGTTTTGAAGAGGTGACGTCACTTATAGAGATGTTTTGGAGAGAAGATGGTGCATCATAGCCTGGCTCATATTCATAAGATGCTTCGAAGTGAAGATGACGTAATCTGTCGTGTCACTCACAAAGAATGCTTGAGAAGATGTGATGATAGATGGCGTCTCATAGCATCATTCATAAGAAAGCTCTGAAGAGAGGTGACGTACCCAGTTGTGTCACTCATAGAGGTGTTTTGGAGAGAAGATGACGCATCGTAGCCTGGCTCATAAGATTCTTGAAGCGAAGATGACGTTATCTGTTGCGTCACTCACAAGGGATGCTTGAGAAGATGTGATGAAAAATGGCGCCTCATAGCGTCGTTCATAAGAATGCTCTGAAGAGAGGTGACATACCCTGTTGTGACACTCATAGAGGTGCTCCGAAGAGAAGATGATGCATCACTCGTTTGGATGCTTTGTTGAGAAGATATAGACACCTCGTAGTGTCGTTCATAGTAGGTGAAGACTCTGCAGGAATCTAGGCACCACTCAGATTATCGCATCTGACATTCAGTTGACCGTTGCCAACCTCAATTATTTTCGTTGTTTCCTGGTTGCTGTGACGACAGACAACCCAATGACGTTTGGCATTATCGGATGATTTGTCTAGTGAATTGTGTCATCGCATCCTATCGAATGCAGAAATCCTCGTGTCCTGTAAGGAAACGTCAGTGCTGACCCTTTGACCGTGAGATAGGGAATTCAGGCATAGCTCAGAAAGGGGAGAACAAAAATGGCCTCTCGTATCAAGAGGCATGCAACTCCATAGCATACTTGAGCTGTCTAGAAGACCGAACTTATTCACTTGCCAGGTAGTCATTGAGCAAATTACCTCAATGCTTAATACAAGGCGGTCGACAAGATGAAAGATGGGTGGAGAGAGATATTTCCAGCTCTCTTCAGTAAGTCCTTGCGACTGGTTCATCTCTCGCCATAATTGGGCCACATGGCTCGCCAAAAAATGGTGGGAGTTCGAATCCCAGCGAACTTCACTGCACTGAGCTACCCCACTAGCTTCGTGGGGCACTCAAGAAGGCAACACAAAAAGCACACAAGGAAATAAATTCAATTTACTCCATTCTCTCTTTCTTCTGGTCTCTCCAACTGTCTGTTTTCTCTGGTGTTGTAAATCACAAACTACGTTCTCCCAAAGAATAAATTCACAACACGGACTGTAATAAGAAAAGTCTCCAACAGTCAAAATCTCCATTATTTCTTTCAGAAACAAATCCTCTGTCAATAACTGTCTTATTGAACTATCTTTTCTCAAAAATAAATTCTCAAATGTCTTCTCAAAGCAAACTGAACTGTTTTTCTGTAAATTATCAACTGTATTCCTTTTCTCGGAGCCAATTCTGAACTGTTTTCTGTCTCAAAGGTTAAAAAAAATTAGCTATCTTTCTTTCTATATTCCTTCTATATGTGCTTCAAATTCATGGTCCTTTTTCACCTGTTGTCGGAGGACCACGTGAGAAAATCTGCAAACTGGCGATAATGCCACGCTAGAAATCTCTTTCCATGCTTAGCAAAAACTGTTCCTTTGTTTTCAGTCTCTCGTACACAATACCAGCTAGTTCCTAAACAATGCATACAACTACAAAATAATACTCTCAACCAAAAAACATAGTCACGCTGAACCCGTGCAAACATTTAAAAGTGCTTCACAATTTACAAAAAAATATTTCAAAAAGTCATATCCTTAACTCAGCATTTCCAAATGACACACTCTCTGCATTAATACAATGTTAAAAAATAAATCACAATAATAAAACAGTGCGAATAAAAATGCACCCACACTTTAGAACTTAACAATCAGAAAGTTTTTAGTCTACCCGTATGATGTGACACTAACATGAAATTTCGCGGTAATCAAATAGCTGAAAATAAATGGAGGGAGAATCATAGGTGATTCGGCAAACAAAAACAACAAAAGATTTTTTTCTCGGCAAGTCCATTCCCCTTTTCCGTGACAGTATTTATAATATGTATATTTTATTGTTGATTTAATAAATTTACTGACCTTACTCTTATTGATAACCTTATGTTGTAGTAGGACGTTTTCCACCTATGTAACATTGAGTGTCAGTAAATATTTATATTTAATGTTTTGGAAGAAAGTAAACATGTACAGCGCATGTATATCTGCCAAGTGAGAGAGATGAGAAGTGACTTCTGGAGGGTCATTAACAAAACAAATTAACATTCTCATCACTTGAAATTAGTTATCAAAGATTAAATAATAGTCATTATGATATCCATTAACTAAGTGGTGTTGGTGTCACAATTAGAAATTGATACAACTGCTATTCTATTTGAACTAACTGGTGCAACAGAAAAAGTCCAGGTGGACTTCAAGGGAACAAGTGGTGAATCTGTTTTCAATGTGAGGAGAGAAACACGTGGAAATTGAACTGAACTATAACTAAACTATAACTTTTGACATTGTTACAACATGGTGTAAAAGACTAGAGGGACCAAGCCTATTTCAGGTTATGTCAAAATTATTATCGCTTATCTCTCATAACTCCATTTCTGTTCTGTGATAAGACTATCCTGTGATTTGTAATTGGAATAATGTTGAATTGTATTTTAGTATATAAGACTGTGAAACAGGAATTATTCGAACAAAGTTTTATGGAAATATTGATGTCAAGTAATCATTTACAATGTAATTTTCATGTGTATATTTGATTGTTGATTTAATAAATGTAACGTATGTGAGGAAATATTATTATTTTTTTCTCCCATGTGTTATCATACTCTAAAATGGTTAATGAAACAACCAAATTAATTTAAACATAGAGAGGGGATAAAATCTATTGAGACCACGACTATTCTATGTTAAATAAAAACTATTATCACATATCTCTAATAACTCCATTTCTATTCTCTGATAAGAACTACCATGTGATTTCTATTGAATTGAATTTTACATAATATTGTGTAGTAAGGAAATTATTCGAACTTGGCTTCAAGGAAATATTGATGTCCAGTAATATATTTCATTGTATTTGTCAATTCTATAATTGTTTGAAGATTTAATAAATTCATTGTTATATTTATTTACCTTCATTACATATTGATAAAATTATGTTGTAGAAGAAAGTGGGTGGGGGGTGGGGCTAGCTAAACATAGATTAAACACGGATTTGCCTTCTCCTTCAGAAAGCAGTTTTCTACCTATGGTAAAATTGAGTGACGTAAATGTTTATCTTTCATATTGTAGAAGAGAGAAACATTTACTGCGCCAGCATATCTGCCAAGTGAAAGAGAGACATGCGGTATCTTCTTGATGATTATTAATAAATAAAGATTCCCATCACTTGTAATTAGTTTAGTATGAATAATTAAACAAATAACCATTAATTAAGTGGCGTCAACATAATAGTAATACTTTGATTGTGCATTTCTAAGTCACATGATTTAAAGTTCACTAATTTCTTGAGAGTGTGTGGGTATTATATTGTTTACAATGATTGTGCATTTCTAAGTAACCTGAGAGTTCACTAGTTTCTTGAGAGTGTGTGGATATTATATTGTTTACAATGATTGTTAATTTTAGTAACTAGATTTAACAGAAGAAACGAGAATGACTTTTTCTGGCGAAGATGAACTTTGGGTGTCTCTCACGAACATTATCCATGAATTCATCTCCTTTGTAGAAATCACCAGGCACAAGTTTCCCACTAAAATGTTCGATACTGCCAAATGATGCTAAAGTAAGTTAGTAGCTAGTAATATTGGCTATTCTGGCCACACGAGTTTGTTTTTTGATTGGGCTACAATTAATGCGTTACACACACACACACACACATACACACACACACACACACACATACACACACACACATACACATACACACACACAAACACACACACATACACACACATACACACACACATACACACACACATACACACACATACACATACACACACACAAACACACACACATACACACACATACACATACACACACATACACACACACATACACATACACACACACACATACACATACACACACACACATACACACACATACACACACACACACACACACACACACACACACACACTTTATCAATCAGAGTTTTCTTTTGTCACTGCAGGTGGTTCCTCGAGCAATCTTAGTGCTCTGAAGGGTTCCATTCCAATAAAAAGGTTAAAAATACACTACCTTAACAAGAGTATCTTTTCACTATGTGGCCATAGACATCAAAAATAAGAAAACATGAAGAGATGGAGAGACCCATCTCGAAGACAGATGTGAAATCCTTTTGTGGGTTGGCTGGTTAATATAGAAAATTTATTCCCAAATTCAGTGCCATCGCCAAACCACTCATTGATTTGTCAATGAAAGGCAAACCTGAGATATTGATTTGGACCTAGGAGTGTGAAGCCAGCTTTGCTACTTTAAAAGACCCCATGCCACAAGCTCCTGTCCTCCATTTACCTGATTTTAATGAAGAATTCATGCACAGAACATATGCTAGTAATGCAGGACTAGGTGCTGTACTGATGGAGAAAAACAGTGATATTATGTATCTAAAAGCCTACACGTCATATGTTAAATGTTGATGAAGATAATTATTTGAATTATTTGAATTAAGAAAAAGAATGTCTCAGAATTGTCCAGGCAGTCCAGAAATTCCAAGCTAACCTATATGTCAAGCATGTTGTCATTCAGAGATATCGCCAACCTTCCACCTACTTAGCTCACTCGACTAAAGCAAACAGGTGATTGACCAAGTAATCATTACTTCTACAACAGTATAAATATACTGTAGAATTCATTAAAGGCTCTGATAAAGTAGGGGCCGACTATTTGTCCAGAGCAGTAGAAATGGAAATGTAAGAGTCCTGTACATTATTATAAGTCTATCTAAATGTTGTGTAATCTTTATATAAACATTTTGTATCTTCTGTATGATAGAGAGGCGTGAATAATCTTACCCAGAGTTCACTTATCATATGCTAACATGGTTGTGTATGTTGTAGTGTCCTATCACAAAAAGAAAAGAAATAATGATAATGATTTTTGCATGTGATTTGCATTTGTATTCCTTAAGTGTACTGACATAACGGGTTATGTCTCTAACTTATAACAAGAAAAAATATAGTGATTTTTCATAATAAATTATCCTTATATATCTTTAAGTGTGGAGACTTAATGGATCATGTACCTCCTTATAATGATATAAATTAATATGATATATGATATTTTAAGGCTCAGTGATTATTGATGCAAGTAAAAGTACATTATCGTGCTTTCTAAACATGTTGAATTAATTAGAATTTTGATTGTGTGATAATTATGATGAAAGGTTCATTGGTAATGTTGACATTTACTCAGACAGATATTAACAGGATGGAAAACATCTTAAATGGAGATGTGGGTATAAAGTGAAACATAGGAATGATTTGAATGTGATTTCATGGAAATATTGATGTCTATGTGATTATATATGTCATATGTATATTTCATTGCTGATTTCATAAATTTATTGTTAAATGTATTGACCTTCTTACACATACTGATATCTTTATGTTGAAGAAGAAAGTGGGTGGATGGGGACTCGTAAGATATAGGTTAAAGACGGATTTGTCTTCTCCTTTAGTAAGAGGTTTTCTATCTACGGAATACTGTGTGACAGTAAATGTTGTCTTTATTGTTGTAGAAGAGACAAAACTATTACAGTGCCCACATCCGCCAAAAAAGAGAGACGAGTGGTGTCTGCTGGAGAATTATTAATAACATAAATTAAGATTCTCAGCACTTGGAATTAGTTACGGGTGATTAATTAATAAAAATAATCAGAACCATTAACTAAGTTGCCTTGACATCACAATATAGTTGCGTGTGTGTGTGTGTGTGTGTGTGTGTGTGTGTGAGAGAGAGAGAGAGAGAGAGACAGAGACAGAGAGAGAGAGACAGAGAGAGAGAGACAGAGACAGAGAGAGAGAGAGAGAGAGAGAGAGAGAAATAGGTGGGGGGACAGAAGATGAAACCCAAACACTTACATTTCACTCGTGAGTAGACCGCTATTTCCAAGATGGTGTAATTGCGTTGCAGATTTACCGTCCATTTAGGAGTGGGATCATAATCACTCGTGTCGATACAGTTTGCTTGAGCAGGACTAAAAAAATAATGATTAGTAACTCTATTTCTATTGCCATTATTTGCCAGACATCCTTGCTGATTCACAAACTTGCCATATCCCGGTTCTTTTTCTAGGTATGTTGAAGATGATACTGCCGGCTTTGCAAGTGCGACATTTTCTGTTAATATATTGCATAAACACAAAATATGATTTAATTTAAACAATTATAATAAACTGCATTAAATGTTCTAGACAGTCAGAACTTCAGCGTTTGTCTTAAGTATAATGTATCCTTTTTTCATTACAGTAAATTGAAAAAACAACACTCTTCTACAATAATCATTAAATCAATAAATATATCGATTGCATTACATACTTGATTATTATTATATGTTATTACTTTACGTGATTATTATTAAATGATATTACTTTAGGTGATTATTATTAAATGATATTACTTTAGGTGATTATTATTAAATGATATTACTTTAGGTGATTATTATTAAATGATATTACTTTAGGTGATTTTTATTAAATGATATTACTTTACGTGATTATTATTAAATGATTTATTATTAAATGATATTACTTTACGTGATTATTATTAAATGATATTACTTTACGTGATTATTATTAAATGATATTACTTTAGGTGATTATTATTAAATGATTTATTATTAAATGATATTACTTTACGTGATTATTATTAAATGATATTACTTTACGTGATTATTATTAAATGATATTACTTTACGTGATTATTATTAAATGATATTACTTTAGGTGATTATTATTAAATGATTTATTATTAAATGATATTACTTTACGTGATTATTATTAAATGATATTACTTTAAGTGATGATTATAATATGCTTATTTCTTTGCAATAATACGGATTTATTTTGGATTGAAAATATATTTATGAATTAACACAGCGACCATCATCATCACCATCATCGTCGTCATCACCAGGAGTAGTAGTATAGTAGTTTTAGTAGTGGCATTCTTAGTCGTGCTGGCAGTAGAAGTAGTAGAAGTAATCGTGGTAGTAGTAGCAGTGGTAGTAGTTACTGTGGTGGTGGGTAGTGGAAGCAGGACGAATGGTACAAGAAGCATTAGCAGTAGTGGGTGTAATAGTCGAGTTGGTGCTGGTAGTAGTATTAGTAGTAGTAGTTGTAGTAGTTGTGGTGGTGGTGGTGGTAGTAGCAGGTGTGGTGGAATTAGTAGTATTCGTCGTGATGGTGGTGGTAGTAGTAGTAGTAGCAGTAGTAAGAGTAGTAGTAGTAGTAGAAGTAGTAGTAGTAGTAGTAGTAGTAGTAGTAGTAGTAGTGGTGTACATTAAACTCCAGCAGAATATTTCAAGAAAACGCCTTGCTAAGAATTGTAAGCCACTTACACCAGAAATATAATATTATCTTCCAATAACCATATTTATGGGAACTTTAAATAGAATATTACCTTACAATAACCATATTTATGGGAACTTTAAATATAATATTACCTTACAATAACCATATTTATGGAAACCTCAATTTAGAGTTAACTTACTCATTGACTGGTGACTAATATGATCCTCAACTTCAGACAAATTACCCTTTTCATCCAGTGACAATACCACTGACCGTTTTATCATTAGCAAAACATAAGTATGAATAACAGTATCCGAACTTAACAAGCGATACGTATTACATATAAAGTGACTTGATATGAAGCATCATTATAAAAACGCATGTTTATTCGTGCTAACTTTATATTACAAACAGTATGTACTGAAAATGATCTTTGAAGTACTCTCTATGGATTTTACACTTTATAATACAAACATTATGTACTGAAAATGATATAGTAATAAGGTTTGAAGGAGAAAATAAAGTACTCTCTATGGATTTCACACTTTATAATACAAACATTATGTACTGAAAATGATATAGTAATAAGGTTTGAAGGAGAAATAAAGTACTCTCTATGGATTTCACACTTTATAATACAAACATTATGTACTGAAAATGATATAGTAATAAGGTTTGAAGGAGAAAATAAAGTATTCTCTATGGATTTCACACTTTATAGGTAACGTTCTCATTTAAACTAAAATCTGAGGAAATAGTTTTTTTTTCACAAATCATGTCAAACTTACCTCTTGGGACGCGGCACCCTTCCAATGGGGAAACATCACAATGATAAAGTGTGTAAGTAGTTTATTGTTATAACAGGAAACGTCACAATGATAAAGTGTGTAGGTAGTTTATTGTTATAACAGGAATACGTTTTATTTATTTTTTCCGTGTATTCCACAACACAATATATAGTTCTAAATATAGATTCAATAGTTCCAGAATGCTAAATACATCCTTCTCATGTCCAATTATATATCGCTAGAAAAAATAATTTATCTCGACATTTCGTTTTAATTAAATTCAACTCGATTGCATATATTTGCAAATTTATATGATCACACCTTTGCTAATGTGTCGTGAATGCATATGGACATATGATATTATTATGCAAGAAAGGAGCTTTAAATTCCTTACTAAACCAGTCTTTAATTAAGTATTTATACATGCTTACATGTGAGATGGATGGAGAGAGAGAGAGAGAGAGAGAGAGAGAGAGAGAGAGAGAGAGAGAGAGAGAGAGAGAGAGAGAGAGAGAGAGGGAGAGACACAAGTAGTTAGGTAGGTTGAGAGACAGACAGATAGATAGGTAGGTAGGTAGATAGGTAGATAGGTAGATAGATAGATAGATAGATAGATAGATAGATAGATAGATAGATAGATCTGTCAACCAAAACAACAATCTTGTTAGATGTGATCACACCTGATCATGCAGTATTAAGCCACTAAACGGAAAGGCAAGAAATATGTCGTCAGACCAAGGTCTGGGATACCTCGATTTCGTTGGCTACGATGGTTGTACTTGTTCCTGAAATCACAGTTGTTCCCAATAATTCTACACGGACAGTCTGGAAGAAAGAATCCCTCAACTTTTAATATCCGTAAAAATCGATTGTCATATTCAGCTCTAAATTTATAAATTTGTGTTGATTACACTGATCACACTACAAAACGATCGATAGACTTCAGAAATATAACAAATAAAACACACTACCTAAATGTTAAGAAAATAAAGTAATGTAAGAAAACACAGCAGAGTAAACTGAAAAGCAAAATGACCGTATATAATTTTTTTTTTTTGTAATAGAAAACGATTCATTATTTGAACGAGCATGACTCATAAGTATATATTTTATACTTTCTGACGAAAGAAATTCACTAGCAGGAGTTACACGTGTCAGGTTCTGAGAAGTCAGTTCTCACAATTCCGGCTCATCTACAGGTTTTTGATAATATGTCATTTTGATCTTTCTGTTGTAATAATTGTGTTGCTTAGTAAAAATCCGGTCAAAGGGTTTAATTCTTTGAGTTTAGAGTTTTTCATAGGCAAGAAAAAGAAACCAGACATAGATTGATAGATAAACTTTACAAAACCTCTCTTACCCTGTCCAAAAACTGAATAAGGCAGACAAAGTGCAAAAAGAACTATACACAAAACTGACATTGTGTACATTTCAGAAACACCCTGCTTTGGCTGGACGATAGGACGACAAGAATGAGCAAGGAAGTCTGACGTCAATTCAAACGTCATATCTAATTCAGTCCGCCAAGCGCTGAAAACGTATGCACGTAGCAAAACACCTAAAGCTAATGAAGTACGAAGTGAGTACTATGTCAAAGTGAAAGGCATACAAGTACACTTAGAAATCTCTAACCATTTTATTTCTTCATTTAGTTAGCTATGTCTTTCATTCGACGCCGCGACCATTTTCTCAACAAGCTAACAGTGGTAAATCGAAACTCATGTATTAACGTATCTGCATGTGATTTAAAACTCCTCTCTTCGCCCCAGCCAGCGCCTGATGGTTAAGATGGAGTAGTTTTTACCTAGCAGTATCTCTAATCATGTATGTACTTCATATCAGACACTTTCAAAAATACAAGCGCAAAGAGTGTACAAGAACGGGTCACTCTGACAATTTAACAACTTAAATAACATTTTTTTTCACATTTACTCCACCACAGACTATTGTTTAAATCAGTTTGACTTAAAGTAACTCAGCAGACTAGTGTATTTTATATTGTAAGTCAGTTTGACTTAATTTGACAGAAATGGCAATATAACTTTATAGTCAATCAGTTCATAATGTAACTTAATGGCTTGATGTAACTAAAAAGTCAGTTTTGCTTAAAGTAACTCAACAGGCAAGAGTACTATATAATATTAGACAGTTTGGCATAAGTTAACTCAACAGGCAATATACTTTGCATTAAATAAGTCAAGGTGGTTTAATGTAACTCAACAGGCAAGAGTACTTTGTACTAAGTCAGTTTGACTTAATGTAACTCAACAGGCAATAGTACTTTATATTGTATAGATTATTGCTAACTGAACTGGCAATATTATTTTATACTAAGTCAGTGTGGCATAATGTAACTCAACAGTCAAGAGTACTTTATATTGAAAAAGTCAGTTTGGCTTCATGTAACTCAACAGTCAAGAATAATTTACATTGAATAAGTTAGTTTGACTGTTGTTGTTGATGATGGTGTCCGCAACAACAATGTGGACACCAACATCAACACCACCACCAAGAACAACAACAACATCAACTCCAACCCATGGATAACCGATTTTGGAGTCCGCATTCGCCGGCCAGACATTTTTTAGCAACGGACGCACACAGCAGAAAGGCAACTCCCCCTCCCTCTCCCCCATTCCCCCTCCTTCCCCCACCCAAGCGCGAAGGCGGCGGAAGCCGGAAGCGCCGGAAGCGCCCACCTACATTAAGAAGAAGAAGAAGAAGGGGAGAGAGAGAGAGAGAGAGAGAGAGAGAGAGAGAGAGAGAGAGAGAGAGAGAGAGAGAGAGAGAGAGAGAGAGAGTCAATTCGCTATGGACCACCGTCGGAGAAGCACACGTTTTCATTCACAGCCATGCTCCCTACACCGGGACAACCATCACGCTACGACCTACTGGAAAAAGACGGCGATACATCACGCTCCAGAATACCAACCGTTTCAAATCACCACCTTTACACGTGTAAGGAGATAGAGACAACTATCTGGAGGGATAATTGCTTAATATTAACCATGCCCTCGGAACTGTATAGAGCCATGGACAACACACTACAATCATTGCAGGGACAATACCTCAACCGAAAAATGGCCACCGTGGAAGCCAAAGCAGCCATTATACAATGTTATGGAAACACGGGAGCGCGAAAGAAAGAAACCAACAATGAAAAAATTTGGACGCACACACAGGAGACGCAGACCCCACCACCACCACGAACTACTAGCGGCAAAGCAACACAAACACAGATGATAGAGACTTTAACGCAAGAAACACAGTGTAAAGCCGAAAATGCAGATTATTACATTAACCAAATGAATATTAATTCTAAATATTTTTGAATTTTTATTTCTTCAACTTTTAACAAAATTTAACCCTAAATTTTGCCACATAAATCCTCATAAGCCGTTTTGGACAGCCAACTCTGGTCAGACTGGGAACCTGAAGAACAGAGAGCATAAATTGAATAATTGCAGATAAACTGCGGGGTGCATAGCTAGAGTTTAGGTCGACGCTCACGATAAGAGCGCTCTGATGACGTAATCACACATGCATCCAAGAGAGACATCCATACCAAATGCTATAGACATCGATGCCAGATGCTATCGCGGTCACCTTCCAAGAGACTAGCTAGGAATGCGGACCCCTAAGAACTCAGTCAGCCAACTGTGAATATGCAATTAATCCGAGAGTAAGAAGGTACCCGAACCCCGACGAAAAACCCGACTACTTAAATAGGACGACCGCGCGAAATTAAATTCACTATGAAATTAATCACAGTCCCGTAAACTCATACGGATAAACAAGCAGAATAAGATATGTCTGAAATGGTAAATATATGTTGTAAATAATGATTTGCAAATTCTACCTATTACAAATTACGAGTTGTATTTTTTCTTGCAAATGGTTGTATTTTAAAATGATTTGAAATTGTTATGTTATATCAAATTACAGTATATTTAACAGGTGTTTTATTCAATACAGACATTCAGTATAATCTAATATAAAAATAGAGTACATTAAGCAGGTGTGTTGTGCATTACAGACATTTATTATAATCTGATAGAAAATTATAGTTTATTTAGCATGTCAGTTTTCTTTAATATAAACATTTATAATAATGTTTTATAAAAATATTGTATTCTGTATAGATACTTTTACAACATGATATGAAATTAGTATGGATTTAGAGGTTTTTCATTCAGTTGATACATTTATTATAATCTGATACGAAATTAGCAGGAATGTAATTCAGTGCAGACATTTATTATATTTTTAATAATCTGATATCAAATTAGTGTACATTTATAATGGAAGTTAACAATTCACACATTTATTACGATATGATATCAAATTAATATATATTAAGCATTTGTGTTGTCCAGTACATACATTTACTATAATCTAAAATGAAGTTAGTGTGTATTTAACAGGTGTGTTGTCCAGTACATACATTTACTATAATCTGATATCTACTTAATGTAAATTACATACTTGTGTTATTCAGTGCATATTTTTATTATAATCTAATATCAAATTAATGTAGATTTACCAGTTACATTAAATCAGTAAAGACATTTAATATAATATGATATTAGTGTATATTTAGTAATTGTATGACTCAGTACAGACATTTATTCTATTCTGAATCTGAGAAAAAAAAATTATGTGCATTTAGCATGTGTCTCATTTAATACTAATGTGTTTGTTTTTTTTAAAAACTGATATGGAGTGTTATTCAGTGCAGACAATTATTATTATATATCAAATTAATATATATATATATATATATATATATATATTTAATTGGAGTGTTATTCAGTGTAGATATATATTATAGACTGATATAAAATTATTAAATATTTCACATGTTATTATTCAGTACAAACGTTTAATGTAATCTGATATCAAATAACTGTGTTTATTTAGCATGTGTGTTATTCAGTACTTAATGTTACTATAATCTGTTAACAAATTATTGTATATTTCAAGGTGTATTACTCAGCACAACATTTAAGATAATCTGATGTCAAATTATTGGATATTTAGAAGTGTGTTATTTAAATGCAGACATTAATAAAGCCTGATGTCAAATTATTGGATATGAAGAAGTGCTATTTGAATGCAGAAATTAAATAGCCTGATATAAAATTATTGTATATTTATGAAGTGTTTTGTTTGGTAGAGATTTTTAATTATAAACTGATATCAAATTACTGTATATATAGTCTTTTTTATATTTGGTACAGACATTTGATAATAATCTCATATCAAAATACTGTTTATTATCAAATGTTTTATTCAGTATAGGCATTTATTATAAACTGATATCCAATTCGTGCACATTTAGCAAGTGTGTTAGAAACATTTATTATAAGCTGACACATAATTAGTATATATATAGCATCTGTGAAATTAGTTAGTGACATTTATTATAGCCTGATATCACATTAGTGTATATTTATCAGTTGGGTTAGGGCAAAATAATGTGTGGAAAATACTTTTCATCATGACAAGACACTAAAGACTTATGCTTTGTTTGACACATTCATAGTTACACTGTAAATCACGTGATTGTCAATAGTTTGGGAGGAATACCCAACTCCTCCGTACACAACTGTGTGTTTGATTTTAGTTAAAGTTTAGGTTTGGATTTTTAGAGATAGGTTCAGTATTTTTAAAATTATTTTTAAAGAGAAACGTAGTGTTATGATTAGCTGCAAATAAAAAAAAAGAAAATAACAATAACACTTTTATTATTTAGAATTATCTTTTCATTCCTCAGTTAGTTTTGTACTTAAAATAAATTTGTTTTCTTCTATTGATCGCCGGTCTAGGGGAGATAATTGGACTGACGAAATCTTAATTTTCCGACAGGGCAGCTGTCACACATATTTTTGAAAGTATCTAGAAACTCACTTATGTTTCTTTAGTCAGCAAATTAGATGACTGACAGTATATGTTTGTTGTATGACGGGGAATTTTCCCATATAATTTATATAAATTGTCATTGTTGCATTTTAATTGAACATTATTGTAATTTGAATGACGTGTGCACGTTTTTTCTTGTTGACTTAGAAGTGAGGCCCTGAACGAATGAGTGTGAATGGGGGTAGTAGATTTATTGACACTGGTGTTTGATGTTTGCGGCAGATAGGTGATCGAGTGTTTGTTGTTTAAGCTGCATGATCAATGGCCAATAAGCTAGCTAGAGATTATTTATTGTGGCACGTGTGTGTGTGTTTTGCTATACAATGGGAGCGTTGTCAGTTAGGTTAGAGTGTGCGTTTAGAAGTCGTTAGAAAGGCATAATCCGTGTTAGCAATTGGTCCGATAGAAAGCGTGTCTAATAGATGTAGGTGTGATCTCAAGGGTGATAAAAGTCCCATAGCGAAATTTTATCTTCACTCGTTTCTGAAATTTTTCTTTGGGTGGCAACTAGAATCGTAGTCCCTCCCGACCACAGGTTGTATATGAGAGCAAAAACCCTTGGCTTCATGAGGTAAAACGTATTTGTATTGTATGAATGGTTAGGTTTTATTAGGATGTTATATGCTATGTTTTATTTTGAACATGTTAACATTTCTTTCTTTCAGAGGCTTATGCCAAACTTAGTATCTATTAATAGAGAAATTGACTGGACACTTAGACTTTGCAATTGCTTGTGCTGCAGGGTTTTTATTTTCTGCTGCTCGTTTTGTAGCTGCCTGTTTAAATTTCTTGTTGTTATTTTAAACGCATATTTGTTAGTGAAGTAACTTCTATCGTTTGTTTTCGTACAATCTAATGATTACGTCGTGTCCTCTGTTCTATTTATAGTTATATATACATTTATTCATAAACATTGATTCTCAGCTGAGATCTGAGTGGGGGCGGAGCCAAAATTGGCGATGTACCAGCATATTGGTGTAACAGTTGCAGATATACATATCTAACCATTGACCCATACTCTGCATCGGCACTTGTAGATGTCTTGTATCATGACTAACTACACATATTTGTTATAATTCATTATTACCAAGTCACCCCAGGGTACAGCGGCGACAATTTTGACGATAGGTTATAGATGTGTTTTTCATAATGTTCATTTCTATATTATATTTCAAAAATGTGAATTCTGTGGAAGGTTATAGATGTGTTTTTCTTAAAGTTCATTTCTATATTATATTTCTAAAGTGTGTATTTTGTGGAAGCAATGAATTATGCATTACATGAGTCCGAGATTTATTTACCATGTGTGAAAGGTTTATTGAGGTTTTGAGTGATTTAATAGTACTCTATTTATGATGAGTAAAGGACATGGAATAGACAATGAAAATGGTTAACTCTAGAAAATGAAGATGGTTAACTATAGACTATAAATATGGTTAACTATAGACAATGAGAATTGTTAACTACAAGTTTTTGTAGAAACCAAACATTCTATACGTATTGGTGAAGTTTCCAACTCTCTAGCTAGTCTAGCACACACGATAAGAAGTAAGACATTCTTGAAGTTCAACCACACCTTCAGCTAGTCTAGCACCCACAATCAGAAGACAGACATTCTTGAAATTCAACCACACCTTCATCTACTCTAGCACACACAATCAGAAGACAGACATTCTTGAAATTCAACCACACCTTCATCTACTCTAGCACACACAATCAGAAGACAGACATTCTTGAAAATCAACCACACCGTCAGCTACTCTAGCACACACATTCAGAAGACAGACATTCTTGAAGTTCAACCACACCTTCAGCTACTCTAGAAGGCGAGTGCCAAAGTCTTTTTGTTAGGTTTTATTAGGATGTTATATGCTATGTTTTATTTTGAACATGTTAACATTTTTTTCTTTCAGATGCTTATGCCAAACTTACTATTTATTAATAGAGCAATTGACTGGACACTTAGACTTTGCAATTGTTTGTGTTGCAGGGTTTTTATTTTGTTTTTGACTGCTGAGCTTTCTGCGGCTTGTTTCTGTTGCGTGTTTTGTAGCTGACTGCCTTTGTGGCTGGTTGCCTGTTTTGGCCCTTATATTTTATCTCGGATGTTTTGTCCCTGGTGTGATTCTGACTTTGATCTGATTACCACTGGAAATTGAAGTCTACCAGATGGTGACGTCATTCCAGTGGATGCTGATTGTGAAGTGACTACACTGTAGGGAACTGGATTATGATGAAATTATTTTCTAAATCTTGTTAAGTTTTCTTTTATTAAATTTCTTGTTATTATTTTAACGGTATTTGTTAGTGAAGTAATTTCTATCGTTTGTTTTCGTAGTCTGAAGTGATAATTATCTAATTAGTACATCTTGTCCTCTGTACTTCTATTTATAATCTTCATATATATTTATTCATAAATATTGATTCTCAGCTGAGATCTGAGTGGGGGCGGAGCCAAACTTGGCGACGTACCAAATTTACGTCATGAGCGCTTCCCGAGTCTAATGACGCATCCTCCTAATGAAAATAAACACTGCATGTATTTCCTAAGTAAATTACTCATTATAAAGCAAAGGAATACTACATCATATAATCATAGTAAACCATACACATCTCTAACACACTGACAATGCATGTAAGGACGAAAGCTTTTTTTCAACATAGACAACATCAAATCTTGTGACCAAATAAGAGGGAGAAAAAAATATTTTTTGCATAAAATTATTCCCCTTTTTTCGCGACACCTCTGTCAGGTGTGCTCTATTTTATGACTAATGCAAGATAAACATACAATTTCTTAATAAAAGTAACATACACTAATATATACATCAAACACAAATTGTTCTAGGTATTAGACTTATTATTAAACGCACGTACTTAATCGTAATCAAGAAAGAAAATCGCATTTTTAAAAATAATATATATCTATAAACTTGGCTTCACTTTATTCTGCTTTGATGTGAATTTTCCTGTAATTGTGTACAGGAAAGTTATTGACTTCCTGACAGACATAACTGCTTTTAGCGTAAGATCTGCTGCATCATTGCACAAAATGTTTCGAGTCTTGCTTGTTTAAATCTATTGCTTTGAAGTTCACAGAGCCACTAACATGTATGACCCGATTTGATTGGCTGTATTTTCTCAGCTGTCACAGGGACTTGATACATGTGTCGCAAACACAAGGTTACCTCCCTTCTCTGGAACGATCTCTAGGTGTGCAAATGCTTTGGCGCGTTCGACTTAAATGCCACGTCTGACAATTAAAAGATTCTGGATTGGCTGATGTGCACAACTGTGAAAGGGGTTCGATTTATTGTCAGTTGGCTTGTCTGTGTGTTTGTCTGTGTTTGTGTGTGTGCATGCAAGTTTGCTTTAATGAATGTCACATATATGTTATTTGCACGTAAGTATGAACACGTATGTGTATGCTTGAAATGATGAACGTATTTTATTGAATGTACATATGGGTTATCAAAAAGAAGAGCGGTTTTTTTTTTTTTTTACAAGTAAAAGAATGTCAAACTATCTACTTTGGCGTTTTATAAAATGTTTATATCGGGCGATTCATTTCTATGAAAAGATATTTCATTTTGAATGTTTATTTTAAACATGTATCAAGTAATTAGTTCTTATTTAGTTTTCACAATCAATTCTTGCAACACTTTATGTCTCTTCTTTATGTAATTATTTCTTAGGATAAGATTATTTTAACGTTTGATAACCGCATGATGACAATTCACTTAATATTGGGATTTTATAATAGAGCTATATGCATACGTTAATTTTTTTTAAAATAATTTTGCTATTTGAGGACGAATACAATTTATTCAGTAGACACAATTATTATGAGGTGCGACCATTTGCTTGCTTCCTGAGAAAAAGAAGTCAATGTACGGGTGTTGGTACCATTAGCAGACATTGCAAGATATAAAACAGAGTCGATTATATTAGATTATTATTAGGGAGTTGTAGAGATAATACCACATAAGTCATAGAGATACAAAAATTTTAAGTAGTAGAGATTGTAGAGATATTAAGATATTAAATACTAGTAGAGATTATAGGATATTAAGTAGTGTGACACCTATGGGCGTACTTCACTCGTTTTGATTATTACTTATTAATTAACAATACATAACTAATTACAAGTGATCGAGAATCTTAATTTATAGTTATTAATAGTTCTCCCTCAAGACCAACATGTCTCTTACTCGGTGGATTATAAGGGTGTCGTAAATCCCTACACTTTACACAGTATTACGATAAACGTTTTACTGGTACGTAATGTTTCTGTAAGTGGAAACTTCTTACTAAAGGAGTAATAAAATTCATCTTTTATTTATTATATAACATTAAACGAGCCCCCATCCACCCACATAAGGTTTAATATTTGGGAAAGAAGGTTAATTTTGTGTTACAGAGTAAATGTGCCCCTCCATATGTTAAAATTTAATCGTTATATAGGTTTTTGAATTGTCAGTGACCCGACCTTGAGCATTCCTTATGGTATTATTTTTGAAAGTGTTTGAGTTGAAGTAAACAGCATGAGGCTAGAATATTATAGACTTTCTGACCTAATGGAAAATGAGTGAACAGTTTTGTATTATCCAGTGATTATTATTAATGAGATCGAGAATAGTCATTGGGCTGATATTAAGGAATTACTTGCTGTAGAAAATGTTGCTATCTATTCACTTTTGAATTTGGAATAGAAGAGAGAAGTATGGCTTGAAGGCAGTCATTAGTTTGGTGGTGAGTTTAACTGACGGATTGAGAGAGAATAAACTAAGAAACTTTTCATGCATTTTACTATTGACTAGTTTTATTCTTGTTTATGTAGAGATGTAATATGTGAGCTAACTATTATCACTACAAGTGTTGAACTAGACTGTTCCCTAACAGTGTGCTAATATGTGAAATTGATTGATATGCTGTACTTATTGAGCCACGTGTGCATGGGGCTAATGGATACTGTTGCAGGAGGTTGTAATACTGAGGATGGAGTGTGAGATATGTGGAATTATATTGTGATAAACATGAACCTTAAGCTTGTTCCTTGATTATATGTTGCAGTGAACAAGTGGCCTTCTGATTCTGATTTGGTTTTAATTTTGAGCTTTGAGTTCACCTTTTGAATCTTGAGTGTGGAGCCTCAAATTTCAACTTTCAAGTTCCAGCTACCCTTCTTGTGTTCACTGGTTGTGACTTGAGTGACTGGGAAAGCACGGGAAACTTGCAGAGAGTGAATAAGCTTTAATGGGACATGCTATGCACTCTTGATGTACCAAACAAAGGATGCTAAGTACATCAGTACAGTGAAGTTACCAGAACCATTATGATTGAGATTTGTAGGAGACATTGTCAGATATTAAATCGTAGCAAACATTGTAGAATATTAATTAATAGTATAGAATGTGGAATATTCATTCATTAATAGTATAGAATGTGGAATATTAATTAGTAGTATAGAATGTGGAATATTAATTAATAGTATAGAAAGTGGAATATTAATTAATAGTATAGAATGTGGAATATTAATAAGCAGTAGTGATTAATGGATATGAAGAAATAGGAAAGATTTACAGTTATTAAATTTGAGTAGAAATTCTGGGATATTAAATAGTAGTGAGTATAGGATAAGTAGTAAAGTGTTAGACGTTAAGCGGTAGTAGAAAGTGTGTGATATTAAGCAGTAGTAGAAATTGTTAGGTGTTAACGTAACGTAGTGTAGGGGGCGCTTCCGGCTTCCGCCGCTTTCGCGCTTAGGATATTAAACGGTAGTACAAAGTATATGATATTATGCAGTAGTAGAAATTGTTAGTTGTTAAGCGGTAGTACAAGGTATATGATATTATGCAGTAGTAGAAATTGTTAGTTGTTAAGCGGTAGTACAAAGTATATGATATTATGTTATAGATACAGTTGTAGAAAGGTGAAGAGTAACAGTTGTTGTAAAAAGGTGAAGAGTAACAGTTGTTGTAGAAAGGTGAAGAGTAACAGTTGTAGTAGAAAGGTGAAGAGTAACAGTTGTAGTAGAAGAAGTGGCAATGACTATAGTGGTTGTAGTTAAAGCAGTATATTTTTTCTTTCCCAATGATTATGCACAAATACTAACATTATTTGTCAATATGTGTACAAACCTTTACTTGACAATATATGTATTAACATTCCTTGACTATATATGTATTAACATTCCTTGACAATATGTGTACAAATCTTTACTTGACAATATGCTTATTAACATTACTTGACAATATGTGTACAAACATTACTTGACAATATGTGTACACGCATTATCTGACAATATAAGTATTAACATTACTTGACAATATGTGTACAAACATTATCTAACAATATAAGTATTAACATTTGACAATATGAATACCTTTACTTGACAATATGTGTACACAATTGTACTTGATAATATGCGTATTAATATTACTTGACAATTGTCACATGTCCAGTTTCCATTTAACGACCCTGTCCTAATTTAGGCTCTAGTAATCAATATTGGTTCATTGGATAATTCCTAACATTAGTGACAGCCAGACTGCCTAACTTACCTTCCACTCAAATGCCAGAATATCGGCCAATTATTCACGACACTTAGCCAGAAGTTAGTTGACTTGTCTTAGCTAACAATGTTATCTCCCCTTTATTTATGGATTAATAATTACTATTCTTTATCCCTTTATTATGCCTCAGCCCCCAGTTAGCTAATCATTTGGTCGGTTACAAACAATTATGTAACAACGGATGTGATAACAATAAATTTAATAACAATTAAATTAAATTAGAAAACAAAAATTGAACAATTTGATTTTGCAACTAACAGTGTAGAATGATATCGTTTAATTGTTTAGCCACACAGTTCGATAATTTGTCTCTGATCATTTTTGGAACTTCACTCTTTATTGGACAGTTGGTCACATTGCTCATTGTCGTTTACTCTGCACAACGCTGACGTCACATGGCAGTCTCTTGCAATACGAACACAGATGTCGACAATGATTTTGGCATAGATGCTCACTCACTCTGCAGGTTTGCTCCTGGGTCCTCATCTGTAAGTCTATGGGATTCCAACCACTGAGCTCAGCATTATCAGGTGGCACTAGAGTTGAGAGTTAAACTCAAGACCGGCTGTAATTAATAATTATTGTTACAACATCATGTGGTAATAGCAATTCTATGGGCTGTAATTAATAATTATTATGTTACAACATCATGTGGTAATAGCAATTCTATGGCTTTGTGGCGACACCGATAATCAGTCTTTACAATTCCACTAATTAGCTTTAGCTAATTCATAGTTACATGAATTATTACATGAAAGTTTCAACTTATAAACTCTTTACAAAATATATTTCCTTCATTATAATACAGTCACAATTATAATATAATTCAGCGAGTTATCCAAGCATGCATGTCAACTTGTTAGCTCTCCCATGATAACAATTAATCAATGGAAATACGAATACATACACATGGTAATTCCCTTCATAATTGTACAAGTGTAATATCGCTAACACCACTTAGATTCTGTAGGAAAATATATTAACTTTAACAGTGTTCAAATTCACAAGAATATTCTACACACATTTATAGTACAAAATACATGGTATATCAATTTTCACAAGAATAGTCTACACACATTTATAATACAAAATACATGGTATATCAATTTTCACAAGAATAGTCTACACAAATTTATAATACAAAATACATGGTATATCAATTTTCACAAGAATAGTCTACACAAATTTATAATACAAAATACATGGTATATCAATTTTCACAAGAATAGTCTACACAAATTTATAATATAAATTACATGGTATATCAATTTTCACAAGAAAGAATATGATCTAGGAAAAACCAAGTATATTACCACTATGTGTTCTTGGGCGTGGTCATATGGTGGACACAGTCTCTTCTCTTTCTCTCACCCCTCGTAGATGGGTACGCTATGTTACGGTTGGCTTGACTGACCAGCACAACTCATTCAGGTGGTTTATATCAATGAACATAAAGGTCAGTTAATGACTTAGCGCTACATCATTGCCCGGAATGCAAATGACCATATATGAGTGTCCTTCACCTGTAACTTAACTTATATTCCCTGGACACGTAAGCCTACTTAATCCTTTTCGGAAGTCATCTCGATAAATACGTGAGGCAGGGAAAGACCCGTTAATACAAAGAACGATATAATAATAATAATAATAATAATAATAATAATAATAATAATAATAATAATAATAATAATAATAATAATAATAATAATAATAATAAAAATAATAACAGAACACATACTATCTGGATGTCAGGTTCTGGCTGGAACAGAATACACCAAACGACACAATGAAGTGGCAAAAATAGAAATCTGTGTGAGAACTATGGCATAAAAACCCCAGAAAGAACATGGATGCATCAACCAGAATACCAAGACCTCAGATTAGAAATCCAGAGACTGTGGAATGTAAAAGCAGAAGTGATACCAATAGTGATAGGAGCCTTGGGGAACATAACATCAGAATTGGAAGGCTACCTGAATAAACTCCCTGGAAACCACAGAATCGCTCCACTACTCAAAGCAGCGCTCCTCGGAAGTGCCCACATCCTCCGTAAAACTTTGGATCTCCCAGAATCTTGGTAAGATTCCGAGACCTAGGATCTCAGCCGACAGTCAAACAGAAGTCGTGGAAAGAGACTGAATAATAAAAATGTTTATTAGCAATGCATAATTTGTTTAATATATCCACACAACAATATGTTTGCAAATATTACTTGATAATAATTATGTATGCAAACAATTTGTATAAACTTATTTGACTATATGTGTACAAACATTACTGCATTGTATATCTGTCTATTATATATGCTATCACTGCAGTAATCAACATATTGCATTGTAAGTCTGACTATTGTATATGCTATCACTGCAGTAATCAACAGACTGCATTGTAAGTCTGACTATTATATATGCTATCACTGCAGTAATCAACAGATTGTATTGTAAGTCTGACTATTATATATGCTATCACTGCAGTAATCAACAGATTGCATTGTAAGTCTGACTATTGTATATGCTATCAATATATGCTATATTAGAGGAATTTGATTTAGTTACAAATTCTAAATAGTTGCGGATGATACGAACGCTTTCTGATTATAACACATTGATTTCGATGTCACGTGATTGTTTTGAAGAATTACAAAATAGCATCGACTTTAACAGTAGATATATGTAAGTATGTTGGGCACGGAATTTGGAATTATATACAATTTTGAAGACTTTCGAGGGGTCAAAGGGCAAGAGAAAACCCCCACTAAGATTTCCTTAAAAGACTATCGATCTCCGCAGGGACGTCTTAACAGCATTATTGGCCCCCGGGCAAAGCAGTGCATTGAAGGCCCACCTACACAACCGCTTACAAGAATAAAAATGTAAATGATCTATATAATGCCCCTAATGCCCCTATGCTCGTGAGGCCCCGGACAACTGCCCAGTGTGCCCATGCGTTAAGACTGCACTGGATCGCTGTATAGCAGGGTTTCCACGAGATATCGTTATTGCAAAATAAAATTCCTAGATACAGAAGTTTTTTTTTCCTTTTTTTAATGCAGGGGTTCACTGAGACATGAAAATCATTCTAAGGCTTCCTCCAGTATAAAATTTTGAGAAAGCCTGAAAATATACTGAAATTATGATTCCAATATTTTAACCATCGAATTTGCTGGTTAATGCTGGATACGTACAACTGAAATTTGGATTTGGGGACACATACTTTATTTTGATATATTCTTAAGAAGGTACACAATTTTCGTTGGCATTACACCTTTATAATTTTAATAAGCAATTAATGTGCTTCATAAAATATAGTAAACATACCGTATTAACATTCTTTGCTTTATACTAATTAAATACTAATTATAAATGAACTAATTAGTGCAGTTCTTTTGGTTGAGAGGGAAAGGGTTAACTGTAAACTACTAGCATTCTTGTTGACTCTCGCACTTACACTGAGTATTAGCATTTAAAGTGTGTGTTCTAGTTTTTCGGTTGAGAGGGAAAAGGTTAACTGCTACTAGCATTCATGCTGACTCTCATATTTACATTGAGCATTAGCTCTTAAAGTGTGTAATCTAGTTTTTTGGTTAAGAGGGAAAGGATTAACTGCTAATTATTAGTATTCTTGTTGACTCTCACAGTTACACTGAGCAATAGCTTTTAGAGTGTGTGATCTACTATAAATATTGAAATAAAATGAATTATTATTTTGTGAAACACACACACACACACACACACACACACAAACACACATACATACATACACACACACACACACACACACACACACAAACACACATACATACATACACACACACACACACACACACACACACACAAACACATATACATACAATAAACATCTATCTATCTAGTGAGAGAGAGTCTGATAGAGAGATAGACAAGGAGACACACAGACATACAAATTGAGAGAGAGAGAGAGAGAGAGAGAGAGAGAGAGAGAGAGAGAGAGAGAGAGAGAGAGAGAGAGAGCGAGAGAGAGAGAGAGAGAGAGAGAGAGAGAGGAATGGTGATGACAAAAGATCGGGCGGACAAACAGTATTGAAATATGAAATATGTGAAAAGTATTTCCAATAAAGAAAAATAGCAAAGGAAAAAAATTGCAAAATTAGGTTTTATTTATGCAAATAAATAGTAGAAGACTTGTATATATATATATATATATATTATGTAGTTAACGGCTAATGTTGAGTTTTATTAACTATTGATATTTGATTAATATACTTTCAATGTTATTGTAACATGAACTATTGATATTTGATTAATATACTTTCAATGTTATTGTAACATGAACTATTGATATTTGATTAATATACTTTCAATGTTATTGTAATATGAACTATTGATATATGATCGACAGACAATTATTACGTGTAAATTCAGTAAATATTTTAACCAAATAAATTTTTTTGTCAATATAACATTTGCTTTCCCCAGTATTAGTTATTGTGGAATAATGGATTGATTGCACTTTGTCACATTTTCACTGCATGTGTGTAATATTAATGATGGGTGCATTTTCATCTAAACCACCCCACACACCACCCATTACCAAATATAAGATCGTAAATATGTAACCCCCCATCCCGTAGCCCAGATAATTGTAAATCGCCATCATTCCCAGATAAGTGTAAATCGCCATCATTCCCACATAAGTGTAAATCGCCATCATTCCCAGATAAGTGTAAATCGCCATCATTCCCACATAAGTGTAAATCGCCATCATTCCCACATAAGTGTAAATCGCCATCATTCCCAGATAAGTGTAAATCGCCATCATTCCCACATAAGTGTAAATCGCCATCATTCCCAGATAAGTGTAAATCGCCATCATTAGTTAAGAGACAATGAGAGAACTTGGAAAGTCTACGTAGCGTCAGACACAATTTAATAATCCGGTAGTGCATCTGCTTCTGCGTAATCAGCTGAAATCAGAAACGATAATCACGATTAATAAATACAACAGCGGGCGTTTGTCTAGTTTGTCATAAACTGTTCTAGGTTATTGTGCTTTTGTTTTTGGAGAACTTTTGCAATATCTACGTCTGTTTAACTGTTTGTGAAATATGTTACGCTAATATGCTTATTTGGTAAGTATCACAGAATAAATTTGCCACTCCCTATTATTAAATTTAAATTGTTACATAAATTGCTAAATTGCCAGAATAACCTGACATAGGGCATTCCTTATGGTGTTGTTTATGAAAGTGTCTGAGTTGAAGTAAACAACTTGAGACAAGAATATTCTAGATTGCTGACATAATTCAAACTGAATGAATTGTTTTCTATTGTCCAATGATTATGATTTATGAGAACGAGACCAGCCAATGTGCTGAGATTAAAGAATTCACTAGTTGTAGAAAATTCTTCTCTCTGATCACTTTGAATTTGAATAGGAAAGAAGTCCAGCTTTGAAAGGCGGCCATTAGCATGATGGTGAGTTAAACTGACTGACTGTGAAAGAATGCACTTTTGGAATATCTCATGCACTATCGCTATTGATACGTTATACTTGTGTTTTTGTAGAGATGTACTATGTGAGTCGACTTTTATTACTACTACAAGTGTTGAATTAGGCTGTTCACATGTAGTTTGCTAAGAAAACATGACATTTTTATATGCTATATTTATTTTGCCATGTGTGTGTATAGGGTTAATAAATAACATTGCAGGAAACTTAAGTCAAGAATGGAGAGTAAGATAGGATGGAGTGTAAGATACAATGGAGTTATATTGTGATGATTTGCTCCTTAAGTATATTTTGTAGTGAAAAAGTGGCCTTTTGAGTCTTGAGAGTTAAGTTTCAAGTCCATATGTTCAGCTATAAACCTGAGTGGCCGGGGAGATGTGGGAAAAGTCTGTTATAGTGTGTGTAAGCATAATGGAGTGTGCTACACACTTTTGATATAGCAGAACAAAGTACGCTGGGTACATTCTGGAAAATTCTAATACTTTGAAGGTACCAGAATTAATGTGATAGTGTTCTGCTTGAAGAAACAGACAAGAGCAGATCACTCAATCAGTTCTAGAGGAAAGTGTACATCATTGTTTTCCACGCGTTTGGCTGGAGAGATGTGTTGACATGCAGACATTGTGACACTGTTGCAAAAGTAAGTGAAGGACTGTCAAAGCAGTAATTAATCCAGGTCATGTAAAAGATTATATTAATCTGCCTCACTGCAAGAATTTGGCTTCGCCACTAATGGTGATATTATAATTAACAGCCGAATATTTAAAGCACAATTAAAACATGATCTCGCCACAAAAGGTGATATTGTAATATTTTTGAAGAACACTTATAACTTAGCCTAGCCGCTGAAGGTGATATTGTAATATTTTTGAAGAACACTTATAACAGCCTAGCCGCTGAAGGTGATATTGTAATATTTTTGAAGAACACTTATAACTTAGCCTAGCCGCTGAAGGTGATATTGTAATATTTTTTAAGAACACTTATAACTTAGCCTAGCCACTGAAGGTGATATTGTAATATTTTTGGAGAACACTTATAACTTAGCCTAGCCACTGAAGGTGATATTGTAATATTTTTGAAGAACACTTATAACTTAGCCTACCCACTAAAGTTGACAATATAGGTAATAGCCGAATATTTAGAGAGCTGTTATAACTTGGCCTAGACATTGAATGTGACTTTGTAATTAATAGCCGAATATTTAGAGAGCTGTTATAACTTGGCCAGGACATTGAATGTGACTTTGTAATTAATAGCCGAATATTTAGAGAGCTGTTATAACTTGGCCTAGACATTGAATGTGACTTTGTAATTAATAGCCGAATATTTAGAGAGCTGTTATAACTTGGCCTAGACATTGAATGTGACTTTGTAATTAATAGACGAATATTTAGATGATTGTTATACCTTAACGTATTAGCCACCACCACTCCCCCTCCCTGAATGTGACATTATAATTAATAGTGGAATATTTAGAGGGGTATTGTAACTTGGGTTAGTCACTGAATGTGACATTATAATTAATAGTGGAATATTTAGAGGGCTGGCCACGTGACTGTTTGACTAAGTGAACTCACTAACGCTCATTTAATTTGTCCAAACTACTGAAGGTTATGCTATAGTAAATAGCCGAAAAGTTAGTTTGCTGATCAAGTGACTAGCTGACCATCTTGACCGATCTGCACATGTATGTTCTAGTGCGTTAAAATGTCCCCCGATATCTCAAAGGTGATTTCGCCAACCAAAACAGTAAGATTTATTGGAATTCGTTCACAGATCGAAACGGTAAGATGTATAGAGAATTATCACGGACCAAAACTGTTATGACGTGCGGAGCCGTAGCACAGATCAAAACAGTAAGATGTATGGAGTACTATCGCGGACAAAAACAGTGAGATGTATGGAGTGCTCTCGAAGTCCAAAACAGTAAGATGTATGGAGTGCTGTCCCTGACAAAAACAGTAAGATGTGTGGAGTGCTCTTCAAGATCAAACAAAAGTAGATTGAATGGAGTGCTTTTACAGGTCAAAATAGTAATATGTAAGGAGTGATTTCACACAGAAAAAACAATAAGATGTATGGAGTGCTTTCACACAGAAAAAGCAGTACGATGTATGGAGTGCTTTCACACACAAAAACAGTAAGATTTATGGAGAGCTTTCACACACCAAAACAGTAAGATGTAAGGAGTGCTTTCACACAGAAAAAACAGTACGCTGTACGGAGTGATTTCATTGAACAAAACAATAAGTTGTATGGAGTGCTATTAGATACCAATACTGATATGGCTCTTATCAAGCAAGGTCAGTCATATTTATTTTATGGAAATCATGCATTAATAATGGCAGCAATATCTTTTCCAACCGTATATGCAATCTTATTATTTGTACGTCTATTGTATATATTACATACCTATGCCGTATATTTTGTAAATCTATTGTAAATCTTGTATATATTACATACCTATACCGTATATTTTGTAAATCTATTGTAAATCTTGTATATATTACATACCTATACCGTATATTTTGTAAATCTATTGTAAATCTTTTGTAAATCTTGTATATATTACATAACTATACCGTATATTTTGTAAATCTATTGTAAATCGTGTATATATTACATAGCTATACCATATATTTTGTAAATCTATTGTAAATCTTGTATATATTACATACCTATACCGTATAATTTGTAAATCTATTGTAAATCTTGTATACCTATTGCACATCTTAATTTAGATCTGTTGCATATTTTTTGTAATTCTATTGTATATCTTTAACTCGACTGCTGATTGTCTTTAGTTTTCATTCTCCTCTTCCTTTAATTATGAACGACGTGTGCCGGGTAGATTAAGAACTCGTCTTCTGTCCACCCGATACTTAGGGAATGGGTTTTTTTTTCTACGCAGACTAGGCAGTCTATGACACTCTATGAGTGGTGAGTGTGTAAACCGAAAACCGACTAGTGGAAGGCGCACTCTGTGACACTATATGACACTCTATGACTCTATGAGTGTGCAAATCGAAAACCGACTAGAGGAAGACGCACTCTGTGACACTATATGACACTCTATGACTCTCTTAGTGTGCAAATCGAACACCGCACTCTATGACACTCTATGACTCTATGAGTGTGCAAATCGAAAACCGACTAGAGGAAGACGAACTCTATGACACTCTATGATTATATAAGTGTGCAAATCGAACACGGACTAGATGAGACGCACTATATTACACTCTATGACTCTATGAGTGGAGAGTGTGCAAATCGAACACCGATTAGATGAGGACTCACTCTATGACACTCTATGAGTAGTTAGTGTATAAACACACTCTATGACACTCTATGAGTAGTTAGTGTACAAACGAACATCGATTAGAGGAAGACACAGACTACGACTTTTAGCTGTACACCTGTTACCTGCATTCTATTTTTAGTCACTCCTCTCGTAATCTTTTAATTCGAAAAGTCAGAGAAAGTTTGTAAGGACCCCACACTCCTCTAAAAACACGGACACTAGTTCTGAAACTCTAGAGTGGAGGTTACACCTGTTTTGAAGACAACTATGCATTTTTTCAATCAAATTAAATTTATTTGCAATCTTTAATACCATTTGTGTTCATACATTAATCGTTTGCATCGTCACTCTCTGTTGTCAGATTCGGAATTTGCGGGGTCGGGAGCCAAATATTTAGAAAGTGGTAAATGGTATGTACCCGTAGCAATGCACGTACATATTTAAAGCGTGGTGGGTTGTTCTGTGTGTCATGTTAGGGACTTTATTGCTAGTTGAATTCATTTAGTCAAACATCCAACCCCAAATGATACAGTATTGAACTAAAGACTGACCAGGAGAAAATGAAACGAGGATTGAACGAGAAATTTAGAGGACAAACTGAAATGAATAAAGATATGTAGATAGAACCCAGAACACTACATGCGGAATCGATCAGCTTGAACCCTATTCGGGGAGGTGTGGGGGAGGAGGATGGTGCAAGGAGTTATTTTTATTCTTTGTGACGTGATGAGTTTGTTGAAATAACATCATAGTTGTAAACGTTTATAATTAAATAAAAGACTTCAAAACTCACTGTTCCCGCTTTTCTATCATTTCACTTTCTTTGGGTTTGTGTCAAATCTTAGGAATAACATTTCTCAAAACCTGTGCTATTTCAAAGTAAATAATGCACGTCATTTGAGACTGCTATTTATTATGAGACAGAAAGTATTTTATTGAATAAATAGTTTATGTTAAATATAATTTGAGTAATGTTATGTTGCAAATAATAGTGAAACAAAAGAGGATTATTGTATAACAAGCTATACAAATATTTTTTCCACTTTAAAATTTTTGTTTCTCTTTCATTCTATATTTTACAGAGTTTGTATTTGATGCAAACAGAATAGACATAATACAAAGTGTCCACATTCTAATTCTCTGTGTCTAATATAACTGAATACCAAACGATGACATAAATTAAAGTACTAGTAAAGGATGGGTTTCTTATGTTCGGTTCGGTAAATATTTAAGTATGCTAAAACTCAACTATGTAACATCATTAACGGGCTCAATGTAGAATTTTTAGGTGAGATCACAAGTTCATACGAAAAAACGGATCTCTCTCTCTCTCTCTCTCTCTCTCTCTAAAAGAAGTATTTATGTTGTCTGCATTAAGGTCGATTCTCTTGTATTTGTTTTGATTGGAATGTGATGAGACATGAGGTAATCAAAATTTAAAATATTTCACTAAAAGCATCAAGCAAAAAACCGGACTGAAAAAGAAACATGATGCGAGCCTACAACTGATTGTCGCCTTAAGACTGGGTTTGCTTTCGCTTTTTTATATTGGGACCTAACAACATTACTTCTGCTTTTTTATATTGGGACCTAACAACATTACTTTTGCTTTTTTATATTGGGACCTAACAACATTACTTTTGCTTTTTTATATTGGGACCTAACAACATTACTTTTGCTTTTTTATATTGGGACCTAACAACATTACTTTTGCTTTTTTATATTGGGACCTAACAACATTACTGACAGAATGCATGTCAAGGAGAAAACCGGACTGAAAAAGAAACATGATGCGAGCCTACAACTGATTGTCGCTGTAAGACTGGACTTTCTCTGTGTTATAATGCGAACTAACCGTTGAATTTCCTTGATTCAGTTGATGCAACGCTTCCTTCTTTCTCAGGAATCTCCTCTACGACGTTTTCCTCTGGCAATTCTAGTGGCGTTTGTTCCTCTGTTACTTCCTCTGGTGGTTCAGTTACTCCCTCTTCTGGTTCAGTTTCTTCCACTGGTGGTTCAGTTACTTCCTCTGGTGGGTTTTCGAGATCTGTTTGGTTTTATTTTGAGAATGAAAAAAAATTACATGAAGAATAAAATACTTCACGTATAAAGATATTATTTTAAAATAGAATAAATATATATACTACGTGTCTTTACTACATGTCTACAGTACCTTTTAGTGTAAAGGCGCTGAAAACTAATTATATTTACCAAGGCATGTTTTAGTGTAAAGGCGCTGAAAACTAACTAATTATATTTACTACAGAACGTTTTAGTGTAAAGGCGCTGAAAACTAATTATATTTACTACGGAATGTTTTAGTGTAAAGGCGCAGAAAACTAATTATATTTACTACGGTATATCTTAGTGTAAAGGCGCTGAATACATAGAGTAAATATATTTAGTACGTGTCTATACTACGTGACTACGGCACGTTTTAGTGTAAAGTCACTGAAAACATAGAGTAAATATATTGACTACGGCAGGTCTTAGTGTAAAGTCACTGAAAACATAGAGTAAATATATTGACTACGGCACGTTTTAGTGTAAAGTCACTGAAAACATAGATTAATATAATGACTACGTCACGTTTTAGTGTAAAGTCACTGAAAACATAGAGTAAATATATTGACTACGGCACGTTTTAGTGTAAAGTCGCGGAAAACAATTAGTGCTACAATAGAACAACTTACATATAACAGATAGTATGACGTCACTTGCACATTTGTAAAAGTTGTGACATTCCAAGTATTTATATTGTAGGTGAAAAATAGTCAATAATTTCAAGATCAGGTGTATATTGCAAACCGCTCTAATTGACGGCCAAATTTTATCAGTGGAAAATCTGAGAACAGACTCTCATGCTGCCAGTAATCGTATAATCCGAGGTGTTTACCTTGAGATATCAACATGGTTTTCACGTTCTTCATAAAGAATTTAGGGAAAAATCTGGTGTGTTTTGACATTGAACTATTACTCACCTAGTTTCTCAGCCTCTTCTCTCTCTTTCTTTCTTCTTCTGGCCAGCAGATTCAAACTGGAACAGACAGACGCAAACTAACCGTTTAGAGATCATGGTTTAAAACACGTACAAAGTTTATTTATAGATGTGCATGCAATTTCAAGATCGGGAAATTAAATCTCGACAAATAGGATGCTTGCCAACATTGTTGATAGAGAATTGAGTAGAGATACGAGCTGTTTATCGATGAACGATATTGGAATGTAACTGCATTGATAGAGAATTGAGTAGAGATACGAGCTGTTTATCATTGAATGGTATTGGAATGTAACTGTGTTGGTAGAGAACTGAATAGAGATACATGCCGTTTATCATTGAATGGTATTGGAATGTAACTGCATTGATAGAAAACTGAGTAGAGATACATGCTGTTTATCGATGAACGATATTGAATGTAACTGTGTTTATAGAGAACTGAGTAGAGATACATGCCATTTATCATTGAATGGTATTGGAATATAATTGTGTTGGTAGAGAACTGAATAGAGATACATGCCGTTTATCATTGTACGATATTGGAATGTAATTTTGTCGATAGCATGCCATTTATCATTGAACGGTATTATTGTTAATTAGTTATATAGAAATGAGTAGAGAAACCTGCTGCTTATCATTGAACGATTGGAATTAGATTGCTATATCATTTAATAACGGTTAAGGTAAAAGCTGTATTTTCAATTCTTTAATAAAGGGACTATTAGACTCAAATGTCTTTATAACAATTGGCCCTGTATCATTGCTATGTGCTGAGTGTCAGAAAATACATGCATTCAGTGAAATCTTATAAAATATTCAGGTGTGTCTGTTTTGCGTTTCATTTACAGGAATAAATAACTTGAGAATTGGTCACCTGTATTTTCAGTGTCAATAAGTTAGAATATGAAGTATTAAGAACCGTTTATCACATCTTATTCTAACTTATTGACACTGAAAATTGTATTTTCAATTGTTAGAGAATGAATTAATTCTGCATTAAAAAGATGACCTTGTTCTTGGATGTCATGGGTATGAGGAGATATTGCTATTTTTTTTCTCTCTCTAAGTGGCATCATACTCTAAACAGCCAAATTAATTTTAAAACAGAATGACCATTTTGTCGACAATATGAAGCCTAAGGTGGAAATGCTAGCTGAGGAAGAAATAGGTTTGATAGTAGTGCATGCCTGTGAATAGAAAGGCGTAATTAACTTTCGAGGACGCATGCATTTACCCCGCATGCATTTACCCGGTCAGCAAAGCCAGAGCCATAAATCACGTCTTGTACAGTGGAATGTGGTAGGCCATTGAGACACTAATTTTGTCTGTGAGAAAACAGGTTCTGAGTTTAACTTTCGAGGACGCATGCATTTACCCCGCATGCATTTACCCGGTCAGCAAAGCCAGAGCCATAAATCACGTCTTGTACAGTGGAATGTGGTAGGCCATTGAGACACTAATTTTGTCTGTGAGAAAACAGGTTCTGAGTTTTGAAATGTAACTTGTTTTTAAGAATTACCACTACAAAGTTTGGTAGTTTACAGTTAGATATTTTTATTGTGAAATTATTTGTTGCAACAGAATTTTGAGTAATTGGAAGGTTGAGATTTATTAGTTATAGTTAGATGTGTTAGTTTGTGTGTACAACCCTTTCTTGCTAATTGACTAGTGTACGCTTGCCAGGTGGCGATGAGTCACCATAGTAACGTAGTTTTAAAAATAAAATAAAAGTAATGAGTGTTCTGGGAAGTTTTGTGCTCTAGGTTAGGTAGTTAGCAAGGAAATTGATATGTCAATCACTAGATGTCAACTTGAAATTTGTTACCTGGCACTAATAGAAAGTGGACAGTCAGAAAATTCGCCAGACGTGCAGAACTGAGGGGGTGCTGTGTACTGGAGGGGGTGTGTTCTAATCAGCTCAGCAAAAATGATGTACAAAGACTTTGTGTATAAAAGGGGATGACATAGACAGAAACGAATGAGAAACACCAAGAATGTAGAGGTTGGTAGAGGGGTGAGAAAGACCCTCTGAGTTCTCCCTGCTTTTTGTACCAAGGACTCTATGAGCTTGGCCGGCAACCAGAGCTAGAGAACTCTTGGACACTGCAACAGAGTGCCAGATGTCTACCTGGCTGTATTTTAAGGTGCGCTGTCAGGGCCCTCAACAGATCAAGGAGGACCAGTCATACAGACAGTCATCTCGGGTTCTTCAAAGACTCTGTGTAAAGACTGCGGATGATCGGCTATTTTCCAAGCAGTGGATGAATCCTGATGGAAGTTTAGTGTCACCAAGCTGGGAGATATTGCAGATGGGCAGTCATGACCATGCGTAGCATGTTGCAGAATAATGGCAAGGATGACCATTCATTCACATAATGGAAGAAATGGAAAACATAATGAAAACAGAAGAATTGAGAAATGCAATGAGATGAGAAGAAATGAGAAACGTTAAAAGAAGAGAGGAAATGAGGAACGAAGTGAGAAGTAATGAGAAAACATAACAAGAGTTGAGAAAAAGGCCTAACGAGAAGCGTAATGTAACAGTGGGGATGGCTGTACGTGGGTTCCAGGGAGTGGACCACGCCATCGACGGTGTTTTGTGTATCTTCAAACCCCTCTGCATGATGAGAAAGTGACCATAACTATGTGAGTAGAAAAATACTAACTAGTGTAGGAATCTCAGAGCTCATAAACCTAAAACTTTAAACTAAAGCTTAGAATCTTAATTAAGTATTAAACCTTAAATTAAAAAAATACTCTTTAAACTTGCAAGTCAAATGACATTGTTTTTTTCTTTTGAACTATTGAATTCTGATAGAGGAGAAGTGGCTCCAGAACTTTTAAATAGTGACTGTTATTTTATTTTGAAAAATGCTTAGCCTATTTTAGAAGAAGTACTGCATAAAGAATCTTGAGTTTTATAATTATTTTATTTTACTTCCTGATTCTTTTCCTTCTTACCTTTTCCCCTACCCCACAGTATGAGTGTGGATGGCTGACTAACCAACGCATGAGAGGAAACCCATAGATCAAGAAATTTGAATTTATAATTTGACATTGTAACCTTTTCTGTCTATGGTTTTGAAAGAGTGGCTGTGGTCGTTGTTACACGTTGTGTCGTCTGTGCTGTCTACACTTCACCCTTACCCGTATGCAATCACACATGCAAACATGTCAGCAATACGTCATCTACATACAGAATAAAATTCGAGCCAAATAACCATCTTGGTATTCTGTGTGTGGATTTGTAATAACATCTATGCAAGTCCTACGTGGCGTCGACTAACCACCATCCCCTTTCTTCGGAGAGAAGGATAATGGTGACATTGGAATAGTATGTGTTACTCCTTCTAAACATCTGTGGGACATCTTTAAATAGCTCTCCAATGATATGTTTTCATCAGACCTGTGTCACGGTGAAAGATGACTTAATGTTTGCTAAAAGGTCACACTGACATGCTGTCAGTTAAATAAATTCTGACACTCAGTTGCATTATGTAAACTATTTTCACAATTTCAGCATTGTATAAAAACTAACGGAATTGTGCTTTTTTGGTGTTAGTGTGACAAAATAAATATTCCCCTCCCTATTTTTAATTTTAATTGTTATTTAAATTGCTAAATTGTCAGAGTGACCCTACCTTGGGCACTCTTTATGGTGTTGTTTGAAAGTGTCTGAGTTTGAAGTAAACAGCCTAAGGAAAAAAATATTATAGATTTGCTGACCTAGAAGAAACTAAGTGAGCAATTTTCTATTATCCAATGATTATGATTTATGAGTGTGCGACTAGCAATGGGCTGAGTTTAAGGAGTTTACTTGCAGTAGAAACTTTTGCTGTCTATTCACTTTTGAATTTGAAGACAAAGAGACAAGTCCGACTCTGAAGGCAGTTGTTAACTTGAGTTGTGAGTTGAGGGAGAGAGAGTGGATATTTTATGTAATTTCCTATGATATGTTTCCCTTGTGTTTATGTAAAGATGTAATATGTAAGTTGATTTATTTACTATAAATGTTTGAACTAAGCTACACCAATGAGATGTATTAATATGTGACATCGTTTCATGCATTGTATTTATTGTACCACATGTGCATGGTAATATTAACTACTGTTGCAGTAGATTATAAGTTTTGAGAATAGATGTGAGATAAAATGGAGTTATATTGCGTCAAACGAGAAACTGAGGTTTGCTCCTTGATTGTATGTTGGCAAGCAGCCTTCTTCTTCTGATTTCTTCTTCACTGGTTGTGGTTGAGTCTCAGTCTCTGAGCTCTACCCTGAGCTGTGAGTCTTAAGTGTAAACTCAAGTTCAACTTTCAAGTTCCTAGCTATCCTTCATTTGTTCACTAGTTGTCACTTGAAATGACTGGGAAAGTGCGGGAGACTTACAAAGTGTGTTGCAGAGTGTGTAAGCATAAGGGAGTAGGCTACACTTTTACTTTTGATGTACCAAAGCAAGGATGCTAAGTACATCAGTCCAGTGAAGATAACATAATAGTGGTATAGAAAAGACATGCAGGCAAATACGTAGAAGATAGCGGTACAGAAAAGACACGTGGAGACAAATACATGTAATATAGTGGTATAGAAAAGACACGTGAAGATATGGGTACAGGAAAGAGAAAATATATTCGGTACAATTATCTGAGGGATGCGCGAACATGGACTACTGAAAAGTCAAAAAAAAACTGTTTTAAAAAAACAAACAAAACAAATATAGTTATACTTACATACATAATAGGCAATCCAGTATTACAAGCAAGAAAAACTGTTTTAAATAAACAAACAAAACAAATATAGTTATACTTACATACATAATAGGCAATCCAGTATTACAAGCAAGAAAAACTGTTTTAAATAAACAAACAAAACAAATATAGTTATACTTACATACATAATAGGCAATCCAGTATTACAAGCAAGAAAAACTGTTTTAAATAAACAAACAAAACAAATATAGTTATACTTACATACATAATAGGCAATCCAGTATTGCAAGCAAGAAAACAATGAGACCCAAGAAAAGCACTTCATAGCTGGTCTCTGTAGAAGAAGGAGTTTCTATTACAATTGCTACAAATGGAACACTTGCATTAACACAAGTAAAAAATCTCTAAGAAAATACTTATCCAGAGAGCATAAAAAATGTCCAATTTTATAACAATAAAAGACTTGCCTACAACAACCCAAATTGTTCAATATTTGCAATGTTTAATCAAACATGCACATATGATTGAAAAAAATAAAAAAGAAATATACAGTAAAGTTGATGCATGTTGTATGCATAATAAAATAGGTGATTATGTGTATATACTTAATATAATATGCACACACACATATATGTGATGTGTATGTATGTAGATGTGTGAAAGTATTATTATTGTATTACAGTTTGTAATATGAATGTATGGCTACCTATCTATCTATTTGTGAAAAGGCATGCCACACCTAGTTAATTAAATGATTATATTGATTATAAACTTAATTATTATAAATAATGAATGCTTAATACGTAATTTAAAGATATGAGAATATTAATTTTATTTTATTAATGATTCTCCAAATGACGCCTCTCGTCTTTCACTTGTCGGATATTTTGGCCTGGTAAGTGACTTTTTTTATTTCACACCATCAACCAACTTTCCAACTCGTATATGCAGAATGTGCGTGAGCACTCTCGAACTCAGCTGGCATTAGAAGTGACAATGTGTCTGCATCTCCATTCTCACCACCATTGGGGTGTCTACGGTAAATATTAACAAAGACGACTCATATGTCGATCATAGGGAATCTATCAAGATGAGGAAGAATGTCAAGGATCCCAAACAACAAGAAAGGCACACCCTAGGAATATTCAAGTGTGATGCTTTAATTCAGTCTACATAATTTTTTACTCTCTCTCCCTCTCTCCCGTCACTCGATTTATGTGTCTGGAAGAGAATTGTTAGCCCTCATATACACTTCACTCGATACACCTGTATAAATCTGATTAATCTATAAAAGAGCCATGCACTCAATAATACTTAATTAACCCAACATATACATATCAAATAATCAACCACGAATATACAATATATCTAGATCGAGGAACAAAATCGTTCTAAGTCCAATACATGAAGCAATAATTCTAATAATACAAATTATCCAAAGTTTATTTTTGCATATTGTACCAGACACCTCGTCATGGCTCATGGTCTGCCTTTGGAACTGGACTTCGAATAACGATTGCGAGTACTGAAAAAGAGTTTGAGTGGCCATTTATACTCACTTCCTGTCAACTAACCGGAATCACTCATCTCACCCCTCCAGCCACCGTTCATCATTCAGTCGCATTCGCATCTACATACTTTAAGCTTCTGGATGGAAAACATCTCTTTGGCCAAATATCACTCATCTCACCCCTCAAGCCACCGTTCGTCATTCTGTCACGTTTGCAACTATAAACTTAAACTTCCAGTCGGAAATCATCTCTTCAGTCAGATGCCACCCACCCTCAGCACTAGTCTGAGTTCATTACTTCATCCACATCGACTTAGCTCAGTAGGAATGTGAAAAATAAGTGGTTATCTACACCTTCGCATTGATCGTCTTTCCATTATGTAAGAGTGACACTCGAGCGTCACACCAGGGTATGTGAGTGACTGTATTATAATAACAAGGAATTATGTGGTGGACAGTTTTGATATCAGGGTATGTGAGTGACTGTATTATAATAACAAGGAATTATGTGGTGGACAGTTTTGATATCAGGGTATGTGAGTGACTGTATTATAATAACAAGGAATTATGTGGTGGGCAGTTTTGATATCAATGCAAACAAAGTAAAAAATGTATTAACAACAGAACTATATTTTCACTATCGGCAGGCTTCATAACTTCCTAATTATCTAGTGTGTTAGAAGAATAGACAGTATCTAAAGAAAAATACAGATCTTGTGTAAAATATTTCTTAAGGACGTGGACAGCTAAATGAGCATTTATAATTATGGATTTGACAGTGTAACACGGAAAATGCAAAACAATATATTAAATTAATAAATGTATTTCTCTAAATTTTATTAAATTAAAAATTTTCTTATGACAAAAATTTACTCTAAATTTTTGCTATGAAAGCCATGTAAGCCATTTAGACAACCGTCTTTGGTCCAGTCATGAACAAATGAACAAAGTGGGTTTGAAGTTGGTTAGCAAAGAGCCGATAACGAGGGTGCGAGAGGGGGGACACTTAACGTGAGTTACCAAGTTGCATAATCACTCTCACATCACCGGGGCAGACAATGACGACCAGCACATCACGGTTGTCATCATAATGACGAAAACTCCCATAGGAATGCCGTCTATAGTGCGCGACCACTGGGTCGTGACTATTGCACAAAAGGGAGAATGAGTAAATTTTGCCTGAGGGGTCAAAGCCAGAGCGAATCTCGATGCAAAACGCAAAACACATAAACATCCGACTCAGCCACAAAATAATTATTCTGGAAAAAATCCGTTTCCCATGCTAATGACTTCCCACAGAGTGAGACAAGAATAAAGCACGCCTGAAGGGTAAAATTCTATCTTTGTAAATAATGATTTTTGTTAAAGATAATTATTACAATTTTCCTACATTTCATTTTTATTCTTGTAATTTAAATTTGACTTGTATTTGTAATATATTTTTTGGTGTAAAAAAAAGAATTCAAACAAGCAAAACAAATGTAAAGGAATTTAATATGAGAACCAAGAATGAAATTACAGATTTATTGTTTAATGTGACACGAGCTTTATGTTTTATCAGTCTCGGAAGTCAAGAGTCAACACCAACAAGGAGAGGTGGTTACTTGGAAACTCCATCTACCACGTTGCTCAAACTTTAAATTGGACTTAGAGATCTCGGCCGTTTACCCTGGTCTGAAGTCTATTGTCACTTGGTATTGTCAGACTAGAGCATGAAATCCTAGTCGTCAGGGAGACAACAGAAGGATAGCGAGTAGGAGTTCGTCTAAAGCCAGGACCACTTGTCTATAGGGAGGCAGAATGCATACTGTGTTTCGCGTGACGCAAAAATTGTGATAGTGCTATCGGGGAGATAGGAACTAAATTATGGATTCACTGTGATAAAGTTCGGTAAAGTGAAGGCTGAAGAATGGACATACCAATAACAGGAAAGTGACTAAAGTATCGAGAGCTACATATTAACATTGATCTATCTACATCAGTGTAGAAGTGTGTGTGTTACAGAACATTCTTCTTTTGTTACAATAACTGTGAATGTGTTAAGTAACAGTACTGGAGTTAACTAGAATTCTAAGGGAACTGAATTTGTGTGAACATTCTAGCAGAGTGCTGAATAAAGCCACTTTTCCAGACTTGATGCAGACGACTAGCATTGCATCGACCAAAACAAGCTGCCGGGACAGAATTACGCATACAAAAATCAGGTGAATTCAGGTCACACTTATTGTACATTCTGTAATCTGTTCTGTGATTAATGTAAACTTTTTATTCTATTCCGATGTTTTATACAATTTTCATTCTTAAACTTTGATGTTATTTTCACCTAGTAATTGTTCTAGGAATCATTAATATTACTCTTCTAAGTCTGTAGTCCTAGTAATTGTTCTAGTGACTAATTGATGATAAATATTTTTTTCTTAATTAATAATATTTTAAGAGATCTGCGATCTTTAAACCTGGCCTCGAGTGTGATTTTCAAGTATCGTTCATTATAAACTTGAATTTATTATTTTTCTTTTAATAAATTTGTTATCTTTAACTATCTATTCTCTCATTTTTTGAGGAAGGGCACATGTGAAACTGATGACGGGGGGGGGGGGGGGGGGGTGGAAGGCTGCCAAATGACCTAATAACAATTAGTAGATGGTCTATGCACATATTTAAAAATAGTTCCTGTTATCGACGATGAGAGATTTGTGGAAGGGCCGGGATGATGACAGAACGACTGGTAAGATAAACTCAGTGTAGTTCACTATTTTGAGACAGGTAACACTTGAGGAGAGGGTCACTGACTGACGGACTACTCAAGGCTTGACCTAGTCACTCTCGGACCACATGACAAGACCCTTGAGGAGATTGTGAGCGATTGGCATAAAAGAGAATAATTAATATACATTATTTATGAGTATGTCATTAACTAATTAATAGCTAAAAGACGCAAACAGAGAAATCCCCTTTTCGCCACAGACAGTCTATGAATTTTTGACCACAACAGTGACATATTAGTACGAGATTGACAGTCTATGTATTATTGTACACAACAGTGTCATACTAGTACGAGATTGACAGTCTATGTATTATTGTACACAAAAGTGTCATACTAGTACGAGATTGACAGTCTATGTATTATTGTACACAACAGTGTCATACTAGTACGAGATTGACAGTCTATGTATTATTGTACACAAAAGTGTCATACTAGTACGAGATTGACAGTCTATGTATTATTGTACACAACAGTGTCATACTAGTACATGAATGGAATTTACAGTTTAGGTACAAATATACATCACAGTGTCAAACTAGTATTTAGATTACAGTCTATGTGTTATGGCACATCACCGTGTCATAATTGTCTGGAGATTACAGTCGATATATTATCTCACATCACAGTGTCACAAATTATATTATTAGAGTTTTCAGTCTATGTATTATTCATATCACAATGTCATAATGGAGATCGAAATCATTCACTAATGAATACTGTTGTATAACATAATGAATATTGAAATCATTAACTAATGAATACTCTTGTATAACATAATGAATATTGAAATCATTCACTAATGAATACAGTTGTATAACATAATGGATATTGAAATCATTAACTAATGAATACTGTTGCATAAAATAATGGATATTGAAATGTTTCACTAATGAACACAGTTGTATACATTGCCTTGCCTGTCATGCATGTGTCACCTTCCCAACCATCTACACATCCACCTGTGCAGCGACCATTGGGTGCACATTTCCCGCCTTTACAAGCTCCACACTTTAGTTTGCATCCTGACCCATAGTAACCACCATCGCATGCTGAAAGTGTTTTACAGTTTTTACAGTTGTAATAATATAATAGACTAAGAAACAGAAACGTAAAAATATCCAGAAAACAATACAGGAAAAATCACGCATGACTAGTTTAAAACCAGAATTGCACGATTCTTCGCTTAAAGGTATGTGGGTGAGAGGAAGGAATACCTAGGACTGTGATTAAGTGCAAAGAATATCAAGGTATGTGAGTGAGTTCAAGGAATATCAAGGTATATATGTGAGTGCAAGGAATATAAAGATATGTTAGTGTACAGAATATCAAAATATGAGTGCAAATAATATCAATAATACCAAAATCATATACACCAAGCCATCATCACATATTTCATTCACACAAACACACTTCACCTTCTATAAAAATAAATATAAATAAAACCCACCACACACACACCATTACACAATAAGTAATAAAAAAGAAAACCACAAACTTAAAGGAAGTTACAAATAGCTTCCTCACATTTAAAAAAAATTCTATAAATATATTAACACAATTCCTAGAAAAAGCAATGCATACACTAACTGACACAAGAATAAAGCATGTAAGTAAACGGTAAAGAACGACAGGCGAGTGGAAAACTAATTCCATAACTTCAATATATCTTCCACATTTTTTTAAACATTACTACCCTCCTACAACAGAGTAAGGAGGAAGGCCCTAAAGGAACTCTATAGAAACTGAGAACATCAAGAAGATGAAAAGTTTCCACGCAATTCCTGTGGGGAAAAGAAGTGATCGTGAAGAAGAAGAAGAAGAAATAATATCACGGTACGTGAGTTCAAAGAATATCAATGCATGTGTGAGTACACAGGATAAGAAGGCATGTGATTCAGTGCAAGGAAGATTAAGGTCTGTGAGTGATTCAAGCGATACCAAAGTGTGTGTGTTCGTGGGATATAAAATGTATGTGAGTGCAAGGGATGCCAAAGTATGCGAATGGGTGCATGGGATACGAAGTTATGTGCTTTAGTGCAATGGATATACCAAAGTATGTGAGTGCAAGGGATAAAAAGATATGTGAGTTAGTGATCACAATACCAAAGTATATGACTTAGTGCAACCAGGATATGCAGATTAGTGCAATGGAGTGTAAAGAAAATATGTGAGTGACTGTATTGTTATACCAAGATATGTGAGTGACTGTATAGTTATACCAAGGAATGTGAGTGACTGAATTGTTATACTAAGGTATGTGAATGACTATAGTGTTATACCAATGTATGTGAGTGACTGTATTGTTATACCAAGATATGTGAGTGACTGTATAGTTATACCAAGGAATGTGAGTGACTGTATTGTTATACTAAGGTATGTGAATGACTGTATTGCTATACCAAGATATGTGAGTGACAGTATTGTTATACCAAGATATGTGAGTGACTGTATAGTTATACCAAGGAATGTGAGTGACTGTATTGTTATACTAAGGTATGTGAATGACTATAGTGTTATACCAATGTATGTGAGTGACTGTATTGTTATACCAAGGTATGTAAGCGACTGTATAGTTATAACTCGGTATGTGAATGACTGTATTTTTATACCAAGTAATGCAAGTGTGTGCTTTGGAATATCAAATTATGTGGTTGTGGACAGTTTTGATATCAATGCAAACAAAGTCAAAATGTGTATTAACAACAGAACTATATTTTCGCTATCGGCAGACTTCATAACTAACTAATTATCTAGTGTGTTAGAAGAATAGACAATATCTATAGAGAAATACATAATTTTGTGTAAAATATGTATGATGTGTACAGCTAAATGAGCATTTATAATTATTGATTTGACAGTCTATGTATTATTGTACACAACAGTGTCATACAAGTACGAGATTGACAGTCCATGTGTTATTGCACACAACAGTGTCATACAAGTACATGATTAACAGTATTGGACATCACAGTGTCAAACTAGTATGGAGTTTAGAGTCTATGTATTATTACACATTACAGTGTCATACTAGTCTGAAGTTTTCAGTCTATGTATTATTGCACACAACAGTTTTATACTAGTACATGAATGGAATTTACAGCTTAGGTACAAATATACATCATAGTGTCAAACTAGTATTTAGATTACAGTCTATGTGTTATGGTATATCACCGTGCCATAATAGCTGGAGATTACAGTCGATGTATTATCTCACATCCCAGTGTCACAAATGGGTAGAGTTTTCAGTCTATATATTAATCATATCACAATAACACAAATAACATAATGGAGATCAAAATCAATCACTAATGAATACTGTTGTATAAAATAATGGATATTGAAATCATTCACTAAAGAATTCTGTTGTATAAAATAATGGATATTGAAATCATTTACTAATGAATACTGTTGTATAAAATAATGGATATTGGAATCACTCACTAAAGAATTCTGTTGTATAAAATAATGGATATTGAAATAATTTACTAATGAATACTGTTGTATAAAATAATGGATATTGAAATCATTCACTAATGAATACTGTTGTATAAAATAATGGATATTGAAATCATTGACTAATGAATACTGTTGTATAAAATAATGGATATTGAAATAATTAACTAATGAACACAGTTGTATACATTGCCTTGCCTTGCGTGCATTTGTCACCTTCCCAACCTTCTTCACATCCACTTGGGCAACTACCATTGATTTCACAAATCAAGCCTCTACAAGCTCCACATTTTTGTGCGCAATTTGCCCCATAGTAACCAGGTATGCATGCTGAAAGTGATTTACAGTTTTTACAGTTGTAATACAATAATAGACTAAGAAACACAAACGCATGCTGAAATAGATTTAGAAACTCGTTTTCACACAGTTCTATTTCTATAAATAACTAAGAAACAGAAACGTAAAATCATCCACAAAAGCAATACAGCCAATAAACACGCATGACTAGTTTAAAACCAGAATTTTTCGATTCTATACTTCAAGGTATGTGAATGACTGTATTGTTATATCAAGGTATGTGAGTGACTGTATTATACCAAGGTATGTGAGAGACTGTATTATACCAAGGTATGCGAGTGATTATTTTGTTATACCTAGATATTTGAGAGACTGTATTGTTATATTAAGGAATGTGAGTGACTATATTCCTATACTAAGGAATGTGAGTGACTATATTTTTATACCAAGGCATGTGAGTGACTGTATTGTTATACCAAGGCATGTGAGTGACTGTATTGCTATATCAAAGTATGTGAGTAACTGTATTGTTATATCAAGGTATATGAGTGACTGTATTGTTATATCAATGTATGTGAGTGACTGTATTGTTATATCAAGGAATGTGCGTGACTGTATTGTTATATCAAGGTATGTGAGTGACTGTATTGTTATATCAAGGTATGTGAGTGACTGTATTGTTATATCAAGGTATGTGAGTGACTGTATTGTTATACCAAGTGTGTCGGGAAAATGCAATTTAATGCACTTAATTAATTATTTTAATTAATATTTACTTAATTCTTATTTTTGTAATTTTAAATTTCAATTTGCGCCTTTTAATTCTCAGAGTGATGTGTTTGCAACAAACAACTCTGACCTACATCCAGAATAAAAGGGAGTTATTGTTAAAGGTCATTGATTCTTGCATAACTCAGATTAATTTTAGTAACGAATTCACCCTGCCTTTAATGTTTGTGCAGTCTACAGTGTCTATTCAGTCAAAGCCGTTGGAACAACCCTGTTCTAGCCCGAAGGATGATAAATTCTCGAATCTTCCAGATGACCCCTAGAATTACATATAAGGGAAGATTCGAAATTGAACCCTCACACGCGAAAGCGGCGGAAGCCGGAAGCGCCCACTACACTCAATCAAATGAACCCTCACTCTTGTTAAAATAATTGGAGTCCCATGTGCGGCTTTGTGGTTAGTGCTGAACAGAAAGTTATGTCCGAGATAGTGAATTGTCATTTAACTGATTTTTAATATTTGCAGGACTATATTTTCACTCTCGGCAGGCTTCATAACTTCCTAAATATCTCTGTCAGAGTGTTATAAGTATCAAATAGAAATACAGATTCGTTTGTAAAATATATATGCAGGACGTGGACAGCTAAATGAGTATTTATAATTATGGATTTGACAGTCTATGCATTACTGTACACAACAGTGTCATACTATTACGAGACTGACAGTCTATGCATTACTGTACACAACAGTGTCATACTATTACGAGACTGACAGTCTATGCATTACTGTACACAACAGTGTCATACTATTCGAGACTGACGGTCTATGCATTAATGTACACAACAGTGTCATACTATTACGAGATATACAGTCTAGTAAAAGTTAGTAATGCATACAACTACATGATTAACAGTTTAGTTAGTAATGTACACCACAGTGTCAAACTAGTATGGGGTTTACAGTCTATGTATTATTACACATCACAGTGTCAAACAAGTATTTAGATTACAGTCTGTGTGTTATGGCACATCAGTGTATCATAATTGTATGGAGATTACAGTCGATGTATTATCTCACATCACATGTCACAAATAGGTAGAGTTTTCAGTCTATGTATTATTCATATCACAATGTCATAAATAACATAATGGAGATCGAAGTCATTCACAAATTAATGCTGTTGTATAGCATAATGGATATTGAAATAATACACTAATGAATATTGTTATATAAAATAATGGATATTCAAATCACTCACAAATGAATACTATTATATAAAATAACGGATATTGAAATCATTCACTAATTAATACTGTTGTATAGCATAATGGATATTGAAATCATACACTAATGAATATTGTTGTATAACATAATGGATATTGAAATCATTAAATAATGAACACAGTTGTATACATTGCCTTGCCTGTCATGCATGCGTCACCTTGCCAACCATCTTCACATCCATTTGGGCAGCTACCATTGGCTGCACATTTCCCGCCTGTACAAGCCCCACACTTATATGTGCATCCTGGCCCAAAGTAACCATCTTCGCATTCTGAAAGTGTTTTACAGTTTTTACAGTTGTAATACAATAGTAGACTAAGAAACAGAAATGCACGCTGAAATAGATTTAGGAACACGTTTTTACACGGTCGTAATATTATAATAGACTTAGAAACAGAAACGTAAACAAACAAAACAATACAGCCAACAAACACGCATGACTATGCATCAATGACATCACAGTATCATACTACTTTGGAGTTTACTGTTTATGTATTAATGTACATACCACTGATGTACTAGTCTGAGGTTTACAGTCAATAATAGTGTAGATTTGCATTCTATGTATTACTGTACTCCAAAGTGTCAGTAAAGTGTGTAGTTTAGTCTGTGTATTTATGTACATCAAATTTTCGTACTATATTGTAGTTTACAGTCTACGTATTAATAATCATCACAGTGTCATAATTGTGTGGAGTTCACAGTCTAAGTATTAATGTATTTCACATTGTCTTACTAGTGTAAAGTATACAGTCTATGTATTAATGTACATCAGAGATTCATATAAGTGTGAATTTCATAGTCTATGTTTTATTGCTCATCACAGTGTCATTAAATTTGGAGTTTACAGTCTTAGCATTATTGCAAGCTACAGTTACAAAAAAGGTTTTACAGTCTATGTACTAATGTACACCAAAGTGTCATATTAGTTTGGAGAATAGTCTTTGAATTATTGCACACCATTCTGTATGTTAGTCTGGTGTTTAAAGTCTTTGTATAATTTTATATACAAGTTTCACACAATTGTAGAATTTACAGTCCATGTATTAATGGAATAACAGTGTCATACTAGTGAGAAGATTAATTTTATGTATTAATGTACCTCACATCGTAGTACTAATCTGGAGTTTACAGAATTTGTTTTAATGAATATAATAGTGTCAAAGTAGTCTGGATATTACAGTATATGCAATAATGTACAGCACAGTATCACACTAGTATGGAGTTTATAGTCTATATATTAATGCTCGTCACATTGTCATACTAGTCTGGAGATTACAATCTTTGTATAATATACATATAACATAATGGATATTGAAATCATTCACTAATGAATATTGTTGTATAACATAATGGATATTGAAATGATTCACTAATGAATATTGAAATCAGTTACTAATGAATATTGTTGTATAACATAATGGATATTGAAATCATTCACTAATGAATATTGAAATCAGTTACTAATGAATATTGTTGTATAACATAATGGATATTGAAATCATTCACTAATGAACACAGTTGTATACTTTGCCTTGCCTTGCGTGCAATTGTCACCCTTCCAACCTTCTTCACATCCATATGTACAACTACCATTTTCTCTACACCTCCTTCCAAAACAATGTCCACACTTTAGTGTGCATTCTGGCCCATAGAAACCATGATCGCATGCTGAAATAGATTTACAGATATTACACAGTTGTAATACTGTAATAGACTAAGAAATAGATTTACAGATATTACACAGTTGTAAACTGTAACAGACTAAGAAATAGATTTATAGATATTTCACAGTTGTAATACTGTAATAGACTAAGAAATAGATTTACAGATATTTCACAGTTGTAATACTGTAATAGACTAAGAAATAGATTTACAGATATTACACAGTTGTAAACTGTAACAGACTAAGAAATAGATTTACAGATATTACACAGTTTTAATACTGTAACAGACTAAGAAATAGATTTACAGATATTACACAGTTTTAATACTGTAATAGACTAAGAAATAGATTTACAGATATTACACAGTTGTAATACTGTAATAGACTAAGAAATAGATTTACAGATATTACACAGTTTGTAATAATGTAATAGACTAAGAAATAGATTTACATATATTACACAGTTGTAATACTGTAATAGACTAAGAAATAGATTTACAGATATTTCACAGTTGTAATACTGTAACAGACTAAGAAATATATTTACAGATATTACACAGTTGTAAAACTGTGTGGCGAAAAGGGTGTTTTCTCTGTGTGCGTCTTGGTTATAAATTAATACTCTAATTAATCTCTTTCATGCCAATCGCTCACAACCTACTTAAGGGTCTTGGGCGGTCTGAGAGTGACTAGGTCAAGCCTTGAGTTGTCCGTCAGTCAGTGACCGTCTCCCAAGTGTTACCTGTCTCAGAATAGTGACTACACTGCGTTTATCTTACTAGTCGTTCTATCACTATTCCGGCCCTACCACAAATCTCTCGTCGTCGTCGATGATGGGAACTATTTTAAAACATGTGTATAGACCATCTTCTCAATTGTATTACGTCATTATCAGCCCCCACCCATCATCTCACATGCTATACATCTCAATGTCATACTAATCTGGAGCATACAGAATATGTGTTAGATCATATCAGATATTCATACTAGTCTGGAGCATACAAAATATGTGTTATTTCATATCAGAATACCATACTAGTCTGGAGCATACAAAATATGTGTTAGATCATATGACAGTGTCATACTAGTCCGGAGCATACTGAATACATGTTAGTGTATATCACAGTGTCATACTAGTCCGGAGCATACTGAATACATGTTAGTGTATATCACAGTGCCATACTAGGCAGGAATTTACAGTCTATGTATTAATGTACACCCAAAATCAAACTGGTGTCGACTTTACAACGAGCGCGTTAAAGTAGATCACACTGTTGTACTAGTCTGGCGTTAACAGTCTATAACAGTGTAATAATAGTGTGGATTTTACAGTTATGTATTAATGTACATCGCAGTGATATTCTGGTGTGGCGTTTATTAGTCTATGTATTAATGTACATCCCAGTGATATACTGGTGTGGCGTTTATTAGTCTATGTATTAATGTACATCACATTATCGTACTAGTCTGGATTTTAGAGTATTTGTATTAATGTACATAGCAGTGACAAAATAGTCTGGAGTCTGTGTATTATTTAAAATCAGTGTCAGTGTGCAGTTTACAGTCTATGTGTTAATGTACGTCACAGTGACATGCTAGTCTGGAGTTAACAGTATATGTAACAATAAACACCATAGAGTCACACTAGTCTGGTGATTACAGTCTATGTATTGATATACATCAGTTTCACACTAGTCTGGAGTGGACAGTCTATGTATTAATATACACCACACTGTCGTAATAGTGTGGAGTATATCGTCGTTGAAGTATTCATGTACATCAATGTGTTGTACTAGTCTGGAGTTAATAGATAATGTATTAATGTACATCTCAGTTTAATAATAGTGTGGTGTTTACAGTTTATGTATTCATGTACATCAATTTTCGTACTAGTCTGGAGTTTACCAACTATTATTAATGTAAATGACTATTTCATTGTTGTACTAGTGTGGAGTTTACAGTCTATATATTATGTACATCACAGAAGCATACTAGTCAGGAGACCACTGTCTATGTATAAATATGCATCACAATGTTATGCTAGTGTCAAGTTTATAGTCTATGTATTAATACACATCTTAGTGTTATACAAGTGTATATTATACAGTCTATGTATTAATACACATCACAGTGTTTTACTAGTGTATATTTTACAATAATTGTATTAATACACATCACAGTGTTGTACTAGTGTAGAGTTTACAATCTATGTATTAATACTCATCACAGTGTTATACTAGAGTTTACAATCTATGTATTAATACATATCACAGTTTTATACTAGTGTAGAGATTACAGTCTATGTATTAATACACATCACAGTGTTATACTAGTGTAGAGTTTACAATGTATGTATTAGCTACACAACACATTGTTATACTAGTGTAGAGTTTACAATGTATGTATTAGCTACACAACACATTGTTATACTAGTGTAGAAGCTTGCATTCTGTATGTTATTGTATACCATTGTGTCATACTAGTGTGCACTTTACAGTGTGATATTGCTTATCACAGTCATACTAGTCTGGAATGTATAGAGAATACATTCTTCACATTTTCACATTAGTGTGCAGATTACAGTTTATGTATTAGTCTAGATCAGTGTTTCATAAACGTGTAGAGTTTACAGTTTGTGTATTAATATCCATTTGATAGTCGTGCAAGTGTTGACTTTAGTGTCTATTTATAAATTGATATTATATAGTCATACTAGTCAAGATTTGACGGTCTATGTATTAATGTGTTCACAATATCATACTGGTATGGAGTTTATATTCTATGTATTAATACACACCACTGTGTCATACTATTGTACAGTTTATAATATATGTATTACTATATTGTAATATATATATATTCGTAATATTGTAGAATTTATAGTCTATGTATTAATGTACGTAACAGTATCATAATGAAATGGAGTTTACAGTCTATGTATTAATGTAAACAGTGCCGTGCTTGTCTGTAGTTTACTCTCTATGTAGTAATGTACATCAGAGTGAAATAATGCTGTAAATTTTATCATATATTTATTAATGTACAACACATTGTCATACTAGGATGGAGTTTACATTCTATGTATTATTCACATCACAGTGTCATAATAGTATGTAGTTTATACTCCAAGTATTATTCACATCACAGTGACATAATAGTATGTAGTTTATACTCCAAGTATTATTCAAACCACAGTGTCATAATAGTATGTAGTTTATACTCCAAGTATTATTCACATCACAGTGTCATAATAGTATGTAGTTTATACTCCAAGTATTATTCACAACACTGCTTCCTAATAATATGTAGTTTATACTCCAAGTATTTTCCACATCACATTGTCTTTACAAGTCTGCAGTTTACAGTCTATATATTAATTCACACAACAATGACATACTAGTACGGGATTTACACTCTAAATACTAATGTACATTACAGAGTCAAAACTTTCTGGAGTCTGTGTATAATAGTTTATCATAGTGTGAAACTAATTTTGTGTTTTCAGGGTATGTATTGTTGTACATAACAGTGTCATACTAGTGTGGAATTTTCAGTTTTATGTATTAATGTACATCATTAGTTTATAGTGTATAGTTATTTCACACCACAAGGTGTCATACCAACGGATTTACAATGTAGGTATTAATGTACATCACAGTATAATTTTTGCCAAGTCTATGTATTATTGTACATCACCGTTTCAAACTAATCTGCAGTTAAAATCTATGTTTAATTGTATTTCACAGTCATACTACTTTGCAGTTTCCAGTTTATGCATTAATGTGCATCCAAGTAATGTACTAGTCTGAGGTTTACAGTCAATAATAATATTGAATTTACATTCTATGTATTAAAGTGTACTAAAGTGTCAGTAAAGTGCGTAGTTTAGTCTGACTATTTATGTACATCGAATTTTCCTACTATATTGAAGTTTACAGTCTACGTATTAATAATCTTCACAGTATCATAATTGTGTGGAGTTCACAGTCTAAATATTAATGTATTTCACATGGTCTTATTAGTGTAGAATTTACAGTCTATGTATTAATGTACATCACAGGTTCATAGTAATGTTAAATTCACAGTCTATGTTTTATTGCTCACCACAGTGTCATTAAATCTGGATTTCACAGTCGTAGTATTATTGCAAGCTACAGTATTATACTAGTAAGGTTTTACAGTCTATGTACTAATGTACACCAAAGTGTCATATTAGTCTGGAGAATAGAGTCTTTGAATTATTGCCACATCATTGTGTATGCTCGTGTGGTGTTTAAAGTCTATGTATAATTTTATATACAAGTTTCACATAATTGTAGAATTTACAGTCCATGTATTAATGGAATAACAGTGTCATACTAGTGAGAAGGTTAATTTTATATATTAATGTACCTCACATCGTAGTACTAATCTGGAGTTTACAGAAATTTTTTTAATGAATATGATAGTGTCCAAGTAGTCTGGAGTTTACAGTATATGTATTGATGTATAGCACAGTGTCACACTAGTATGGAGTTTATTGTCTATATATTAATGCACGTCACATTGTCATACTAGTCTGGAGATTACAATCTATGTATGATATACACATATCATAATGGATATTGAAATCATTTTCTAATGAATACGATAGTATAAAATAATGGATATTGAAGTCATTCACTAATTAATAATTTTTTATTACAAAAAATGGATATTGAAGTCATTCACCAATGAACAGAGTTTTATACATTGCCTTGCCTTGCATGCATTTGTCACCTAACCAACCATCTTCACATCCAATTGGGCAAGTACCATCGGCTTCACACTTCGTGTATTTACATGCTCCACAGTTTAGCTCGCATCCAGTCCCATAGAAACCATCTTTACATCCAGATGGGCAAGTACCACTGTCTTCACACATCGTGTATTTACATGGTCCACAGTCTAGTGCGCATCCAGTCCCATAGAAACCATCTTCGCATACTGAAATAGATTTACAGATATTACACAGTTGTAGTACTGTAATAGACTAAGAAATAGATTTACAGATATTACACAGTTGTAGTACTGTAATAGACTAAGAAATAGATTTACAGATATTACACAGTTGTAGTACTGTAATAGACTAAGAAATAGATTTACAGATATTACACAGTTGTAGTACTGTAATAGACTAAGAAATAGATTTACAGATATTACACAGTTGTAGTACTGTAATAGACTAAGAAATAGAATTACAGATATTACACAGTTGTAGTACTGTAAAAGACTAAGAAACAAACGCAATAACATCCACAAAAGCAATACAACCAACAAACACGCATAACTAGTTTAAAACCAGAATTTTACGATTCTTCACTTCAAGGTGTGTGAGTGAGTGCAACTGATATCAAGTATGTGAGTGAGAGCAAGGAATACCTAGGATTGTGATTAAGTGCAAAGAATAGCAAGGCATGTGAGTGCAAGGAATATCAACACAGGTGTGAGTACACAGGTTACCAAGTCAAGTGATTCAGTGCAAGGAAGATTAAGGTCTGTGAGTTACTGCAGGCGATACCAAAGTGTGTGTGTTCGTGGAATATAAAAGGCATGTGAGTGCAAGGGATACCAATGTATGCGAATAAGTGCATGGGATACTAAGATATGTGATTTAGTTCAATGGATATACCAAATATGTGAGTGCAAAGGATAAAAAGATATGTGAGTTAGTGATTACAATACCAAAGTATATGACTTAGTGCAATGGATACTAGGATATGCAAATTAGTGCAATGGAGTGTAAATAAAATATTTGAGTCACTGTATTGTTGTTATACCAAGGCATATGAGTGACTGTATTGTAATTCCAAGGTATGTGAGAGAATGTATTGTTATACCAAGGTATGTGAGTGATTGTATAGTGATACCAAGGTATGTAAGTGACTGTATAGTTATACCAAGGTATGTGAGTGACTATATAGTTATACCAAGGTATGTGAGTGTGTGGCGAGGGTTCGTGTGGTTACTTGTGTTCTTAATTAATTATATGACACAATACTTATAAATAATTCATATTAATAATTCTCTTTTCACAAAAAACCACAATCACCCAAATGGTCTTGTTCTTGCAGTCTTGGAGCGACTAAGTAAGTCCTGAAAGTCTGTTGAATCTGTGATCCTCCCTCTCAGGTGTTACTTGTCTAGTCAATGGCCCTCAACTGAGCTATCTTGTCAGTCTATCCCTAGTCTAGCCCTCCACAAGTGCTCCCTATGTCGGGGATAGGACTTATCTAAAAATGTGCGTAGACCGGCTTTCTATCATAGTTACGTCATTAGGTGCCCCCACTCATCCCCTGCACATTTACCTCCTTTCAAGAAATAAGAGTAGACAAGCGAAAAGTTAATAAATTTATTAAAAGAAAAAATAAGAAATTCAAATTTTAACGTTAACCAATATTTCAAAAACCCTCAAAGCAATACTTAGAGATCACGGATCTCTCAAATATTATGAATTAAGAAAAAGAATAATTTTTGCTATCAATTTGTCCTTAGAAAGATTACTAGGACTCTACAAGTAGATGAAATAATATAAGGCCTTTCTTAGGACAAATTACTAGATAAATGACATCAATACTTCTAGTCAATAAAATCTAAGTAGAAAGAATCAGAAATTAGAATAAGAAATTTACATTTAATCACTGAACAATTACAGGTTACACGACATGAGAATGGACACGAATTCACCTTTTGTGTGGTGTGCAGGTGTTGTTCCTTCAGCTTGCATGGTGGTGGTTGCGTCAGTCACTGGTTATCTATGACAGTTCGCTTTCCACCCTGATGAAGTGTTCAATGAATTTATGGTTCACAGCTATACTTATTAATTTTAACACAGTTATTGTTTTAGTAACACTGATATAACATAACACATACGGTCCGGTACACTCTTCTTATTTCAATGTCTGAATCCAAAATTCCAGCCTACAACTCCTCTCATTTACATACACTTAGAACACATCAATCCAATATTCAGTCACTTCCACTATCGGTACGCCCAATAGTAGCCTTCCCACTGGATAGTATACCTAATTACATGGACATTCCCATAGCACCTGCTAACACGTCACAGCTTGCTCTTTGGAACCAACCTCATTGTCATAATTCCAACTTACGGTCCTATAACTCAACCCTGGTGTTCTATCCCATAGTCCTGGCGCAGTGATACCAATTGTAACTGTAGACTTCGGACCCAAAGTGACATAGGTCATGATCCCCAAGTCAAAGTCGAATTGGTGTTGTAGATGCGCTTTTGCCGAGAACTTGTTGTAGCTGTTCTGTTCGTTTTGTTTATGTTCCTTTCGTTCCTTTGTTTCCTTCTGTCCCTCGAAGCTGTGAAAACATATCAAAGATTTTTGCACATCAGCTTCGTGTTTTAATATATCTAAAACCTGTAATTTCATTCTTGGTTCACATTCTTTAAATTCCTTTTACATAAGTTATTTAAGTTCTCCACTTCTACCAAGAATAAAATTACAATGGTTTCCAAGTATTTAGATTAAAATATTAATTAAAGAAAATACAATTTGTAATAAGCTAATTTACAAAAATCCATTATATACAAAAATCGTATTTACCATATCAGACGGTTCTGTAGCTTTTTTCTATACTGCAGAGGGACAAGCGCAGGACTTCAGATAATAAAAAGTAAAGTTTCCTGCCCGCATAGGTCATATATGCCGTTAAGGTCCGGAGCCCGGGATCAACTGATTTATGCCCCTTTTCCTGGCCTGTCTGAGATGGACATGGTTGACTGGTTGTACTGGGAGATCACTCCTCTAAGACAAACCCTGTTTGTTTGGAGCGACTGAAAGGCATTTCCTGTCCAGCGGCTGCCCTGAGCGCTTATGTAATGTGAATTGCTACTGCGTTGGTCTAACCAACTTACACATTTTGTACATGGACCAATTCAGTATAAATTTATTTTATAAGCAAAATTAGTTTTAAAAACTTTAAAAATACATTTAATTAATTTTTATGTATTACTTTGCATTTTTCGTGCCACAGAGTGACTATATTGCTATTCCAAGGTATGTGGGTGACTATATTGCTATTCCAAGGTATGTGAATGACTCTATAGTTATATCAAGGTATCTGAATGACTGTATAGTTATACCAAGGTATGTGAGTGACTGTATTGTTATACCAAGGTATGTGAGTGACTATATAGTTATACCATGATATGTGAGTGACTACAATGCTACAGTTTACACTCTATTTATTTGTAATGGAGTCTCGACAAATTATTCTTGACCGCCTAACCTGCATTCAGTAGCATTTCGTTATATTTAGTTTTGTGGACACAGCTCTTTTCATAAAAGTGACGGAATCTCCACGCTCTGGTGCGCACACTGTATTCACAAGGGAAGATAACTCGTTCCAGTTATGTAATAATTTGAACAATAGCCGATTGCAGGTCATGCCCAAGCCTGACACGTGATTCCCGCCATAAATTCTATGCTCCGTTATATACCGCTTATTGCTGCCAAAATTTTGGCCAACACAGTACACACAACAAACGCGAACCAATACTTCTCACCCCACCCAGCAGAGACAACCCCTACACACACACCTACAACAATGACGACACACAAATAACAAAACTAACACCAAACTACCAATTAGCCCAACACACTACACAAAACGGCCACAAATCACTAAATCCCACCCCAATACTTAACCCCAAATTTGGCCAATACAGTACACACAACAAACGCGAACCAATACTTCTCACCCCATCCAGCAGAGACAACCCCTACACTCACATCTACAACAACGACAGGCAAATAATAAAACAAACTTCTAACTACCAAGCAACCCTACACACTACACACAACAAACACATCACATCAAATCTCACCCCAACACTTAACCCACACTTTGGCCTAAACAGTACACACAACAAACGGTAACCAATCCTTCTCACCCCACTCAACGACAGACACCCTCCCTCCCCCCACAATAAACCACCAAACAATCCGACATCTGAAAAACTACACACGAGAGACACTACTCCCCACCCCACCCAGCACCCCTGACACAAGACACCCATACTACAAACACTAACTCCTACCCTCGCGCACACACACACACGCACACAAGATACATATACCAAATACTACCATCGCAATGGCCTTAATCGCAAAAAAAAATTACCACTGTAAAGGAGAATAAACACCATATGAAAATAATATCATGGAACTGTAATAGCATAAAAAAAACCAAAATACCGCTGCTACACTGCTTAATAAAAGAACACAAACCAGACATAATATGTCTTCAGGAAACCAAAACACCAGACAACAAACAAGTAAAAATACAGCACTGTACAAACGGGAGCCACAATAAAAAAATAAGCAGTTTAGTGGGGGACTAACATACTAATTAAAGACAACATAAACTACATCAAGGCAGAAAGCATAGCCTCCCACTTAACAGTAGCACTTACAAAGAACAAAAAAAACCAAACAACTCCACGTAACAAATGCATACTTTCTACCAAACTCGCTTTAAAAAAAACTAAAAACCATGAAAAGATAACACTCTTCCATCACCATATAATTATAAGGAACCTAAATGCACTTCATCCCTGCTGGTCCAAGGGAAGCAACAACAGACAAGGGCAAATACTACTAGACTGGCTGATGGGAAAAAAACTAACTTATGCGGCCCCCTCCCCAAACCAACCAGACATCAAAACACCCTCGACATTGCACTGATGGCCCACCCACCACCCATCTCATGCTATACATCATCACAGTAGACAACGACAACTACACCAACGACCCCCCTTCTTCTTAGAACTCGACACCCAACACACGTGCGACACAAACACACAAACAACCCCGACATGGACACTATCAAAAGGAAATTGGAAACATTCAAACTCAACTTAGAACAAACAACAGACGAGAAATTAACACACGAAGACTCAAACATATTGGCCTCCAACATAACAAACGCCATCAACCAAGCAGCCAATCTAACCTTCCCACTCAACCAACCACGACAAGCCCCCTCCCGCCCCCTTACACCTTGGTGGAACCAAAACAAAGAAAAAAGGTAATACGACAATTCAGAAGACAACCAAATAGCATAAACCTCAAAAACGCATGCCACAGAATCAATAAAATCTTCAGCGCGCAAATTAAACTAGCAGAACAAAAAGCCTGGCAAAAAAACATGTAACAGCCTAAACAGAACCAACACAACCAAACAAATATGGAGCATAATAAAACGAATGACGGGAAAGGGCAAGACCAAACACACAATCCCCCCCACCACCACCACCATTATAGACCCACAAACAAAAACACACGCCACCTCACAAGAAGAAAAAGCAGAAACGCTAGCAGATTCATTCAAATCGAACACAAATGTCACGGTCCGCCTATGTTGTTGTTGTCTGACTGACTGTCGCTGGCCTCTCTCTCCTTCTCGGTCAAAGGGGTGGGGTCAGGTCAGTTACCGTGACTTGCCGGGATCACATCGAACGATCAGATGTTGATGATCATTCTCACACTCAGACACCACGAATAGTTTTGTGGGGGTTAGGATTAGCTTTATTCTGAGATGTGGGGTAAAATGTGAAAGCCAGCGTGTATGTATGAATGCGGGATGAATGTATTTTGAGGGACGGACAGAATGAACGAACAAACAACCGTAGCACCGCACTTACACCATACACAGAGAGAGAAAAACCCAACTCTTGATGAAGAGTTAAAAAAAGAAGAAATTTATTCTAACAACTTGGGGCTAATTCTCTCGTACGGTGTTAGTCATTCATTCAAAAAAATACATCCGCTCGGCAACATTCATGGGATAGGGGAAAAAAGAAAGAAAGAAAGAAAGAACAATGGATATGATAAATGGTATAAAATTTTAAAATGAAACCTTAAACAGTGATGACCATTCCCTACTATTGCCAATATTACGTGGCACAATACTTTGGGCGTAGCCCGATACAAAAACACTACTAGCGGTAATGACCGCTAAAATTTATCTCATCTTTAAAGAATAAATGTCTTAAAAATAGTGGGTGAAAAACCCAACGTCAATGAATGTTAATTTTAAACTCCACAAGTTAAAGTTAACTGTTTATACTCTAATTATCCTACCTATGCGAATGCACCCTGATTTATTTTAACCTACTCACTAATGTCCAACATAAAAGAAAAGAAAACGCACGTCTGCGTGATGAAAAATAATGGAAGTAGTAACACTTGCCAACACGCTGGCGAAGAAAAACTCACGGGTGACGATTTTGGTCCCGCCAGTTAACGATGTACGTAGTACATTTACTTGCGCTTTTGAGTCGACACTGAAGTTGTGTCGGGCCTCGAAAAGTTGCCTTCCTTGCTGAACAACGAGGAAAAGGCCCCTCCCGCCCTGAACAGAGCGGAGAGAAAAATATGATGAAGTCCGGAGTATGTGGGATGAATGTCCTCTCCTAGCGCAGTTTGACATCTGCAGTTACACTGGAACATCACAACTGCCAAGGTACTGCCCCGCTCGCATGACCAGGTAGAGATAAAGGACTACTACCACGAAAGACCCAGGTAAACGAAGTAAATGGAGTTCGGATACACTGCTGTCTTGGTCACACGGACGGCGAACATTCACAATTAGATTCCGAGTTATGAAAACTTCGGAAAATAAAGTCCCATGGTGGACCCAGAGCTGCACTGGACTGCGTCGCTCTTACCGTCAACCCACAAATTCATACTCCCTTCCTAAACATGCCAGCACACTTCTTTTATAGAAGCTAACAAAATCTCCTGACTTGTTGGTACATTCGCACTAAGGTGCCTTCGCAAAAATAGTCCCTGACTAGAATACATTTTTTAAAAAAATATTTAAAGAATAATATCTCAACTACATACTGCTAATTTAATTGACTACTTTAGTACATATGTATAACAATAAAATTAATCTAAAACGCTAAAATACAAATTTGGTAATCACGCTCGCAAACATACTGACTTGCATGGACATCACCCACTTGCCCATTAATACATTGAAAAAAAAAGGGTAAACAAACTAAGCAAGAGCCCTGACAGCAACCTGGGAATGAACTTGCTGTCAGCACATTTAATTAACCTTTCACCTTAACCTGCAGGTGAACTCTGAGAGCGTGTCCCGAACGGGCCACGTATGGACAAAGGGGGAGACAATTTACAGGGATAAAATAAATTTTCTGACTACCCCCTCCCATCCCCGTGACAACAAACAACACAAACCCACAAAAAAGCAAACACATCAAGAAAGTCATAAAACAACTCACAATAGAGGAAGAAAATAAACCCAACGAAAGCAAGCAGCTCCAAGAATTAAACTCACACATCACAGAAGCAGAAGTCAAACACGTAATCAAGACTAAAATGAACACAGCCCCAGGCCAAGATAAAATTCCATATCAATTCCTAAGACGACTGCCAGACAACATAATATGCAACATAACAAAACTGTTCAACAAAATTTGGTAAACAGGCAAAATTCAGAACCACTGTAAGCAAGCAATCATAATACCCATACCTAAACCAGACAAAGACAACCCCCAGCCAAGCTCATACAGACCAATATCCCTCCTACCCACACTAGCAAAAACACTCGAAACAATAGTCAACAAGAGATTAACACACTTTCTAGAAACAAACAACCTCCTCTCGCCTGTACAACACGGATTTAGAACAAAACGCTCCACCATAGACGCTACAAATAGATTAAGAGACACCATAATGATAGACAGGCTACAGGGAAAACACTCAATAGCAATATTCATAGACATTTCCAAAGCTTTCGTTACAGTATGGCACCCAACAATACTACTCAAAACGCTCCAACTAAGAATAGGGGCAAACATATACAAATACATCAAAAACTTCCTCACAAACCGCACATTCTAAGTATAGATAGAAAATACATTTTCCACCACAAGAGAAACAACACATGGCACCCCCCAGGGGAGTGCGTTCAACCCCACCCTCTTCAATATAGCCACCTACGACCTAAACACGATCACCGCACAAACCAACACACAGCTAACACAATTCGCTGATGACTCATCACTTTACAGCGCACATAGAAATCACGGGAGACTGATAGACAACATGCAACTGACTAAAAAATCTAGAAGACTGGACAGACAAGTGGGGACTGGACCTAGCACCCAACAAAACAACAGCCATAGACTTCTCAGACCGAAAAAATAAAACATACCCAACACTACACCTAAAACAAACTAAAATAAAATATTCCAAAACACACAAATTTTTAGGAATACGTTTGACGAAAACATCAGATTCAGCAAACACTTAGAAAATACACTAACCAAAGTCAACAAAACACTTAACATCCTAAAAGCAACAAACGGGAAAGAATGGGGCGCAGACACCCAAACATTATTAACATTCACCAGAGCTCTATCTACTCCATTACGGCAGCGCAATGTACACAGCCATGAACAACCCAAAATAAAAGCCTTAGAAACAGTACAAAACAAAGCACTAAGAATAAGCACGTACGCACTCCCAAACACAAAAAACGAAGACCTATACCACCAAAACAGGGCAACTAACCTTAAAAGAAAGAAGGGACAAACAAATCCTAAAACAATGGGCCAACAGAACACTCCATGGAAAAAACCTCCCCACAAACACGCACCTGCTGAACAAATGCTGGGATAAAAGAGGATACAAAGGACAGAAAACAAAGAAAAACAACCCCAACAGATGGACAGAAAACAAATTACCCCCCTTCCAACTCACCAAGCAACTGCTAGAAAAATACAAACTAAGCACAATCAAAACTGAAAAACCGAAGACAAAACTGCAACCCCCCCTGGACAATCACCCCCCCCCCCCAAATATAGACCTAACAATGCTTAAATACCCCAGAGTAATACAGTAACCCACCAATAGCCAAGCAAAAAGCGCTAGACGGAGTCTCCAATCACCATTTGTAAAACTGCACAAAGGCGAGCTGCACCACGTGCAGAGAAATTGAAACAACCATCCAGAGGGACGATTTTCTAATTTTAATAATGTCATCAGAATTATATAGAGCTATCGCTAATACTCTACAATCCTTACAGGGCCACTACCTGAACAGGAAAATGGCCAGCGTCGAAGCCAAAGCAGCCTCCTTCGAGATTTTTCAGTACTACGGAAACATGGACGCAAGGAAAAAAGAAACACACAAGACAAAAACCTGGACGCGCACGCAAGACACACTAACACCACCTCCATGAAGCACCAAAGCCAAAGAAACACAAACAGAGACGGACGAGAAGACAACGGAAGAAACACAGACGACAAAACACAGCGAAAAGAAAAATCAAAGAAGACAACACTCACAACTGCCACCACGCAAACTGAAAAAAATGAGTCATCCACTAAGGACACTCAAACAAGGACAGAGACAAAAGACAAGGAGACAAAATCAGAACACACATCAAGTAAGGACGCTGAAAGCAACACAGACAACGTTAGAGGAAAAAATCAAACATTCATCGCCACGACGCAGACAGAATAGAGGAAAAAAAGAAACCGCCCTCCTAAATGGGTTAGAGAACAACAAAAAATGGAAAGAACAAATAGGCACAATCATATCGACAGCGACCGGTTGCCACCCGCTGAATTCTTATGGTGGCTGTTCAACACCTTTAACCAAACACACCAGCTACCAAGGCACCCTGGACGTCCCCAGTACGGAAACCAATGGCGGACTAAATACAGCGAAACAACACACCACAGAGGGACACGGTATAGAATTTAGATTTTTTTTTCATTTTCAAAGTGTCAACCCGGCTACAACTACATCACAGGGGAAAATGGCCAGAGTCTGAAACTCGGTGAGAGGTCCCTTGTGCTCTGTAGTACATACGGACCAGTCAGCCACGGACACCGGCAACTAGTTTTTTTTTTTTTTTTTTTAACCAGCACCACCGAACAACACCGAGGACAACGCTGGAGTGGCCCCGAAAAGAGGATTGAGACAAACCCACTTTACACTCAGGAAAAATAATAATTAAAAAAATTAAATAAAAAAAAACAAGCACAAACTTTACAAAAAAAAATCACCCTACGCATCGGCACACAAACACGACGGCCCTCCCGCACCCTGGAAAAAAGAGAAGGATGCGAAGCCCTGGTTGAGCACCTCCAAAGGCGAGAACATCGTAGATGAAAGCCTTCAACCACGCTCACCCCGGAGTGAAGAAAACGCTACAACAACAACAACATCAGTCACTCGCTTATGGACCACCGACGGAGACGGACATACGACTCACCCTCCACCCGTCCCCAACTAACACCTGTGGATAGCACATTTATACCCCCATCTACAAACTACCTCCACACTCCAACACACCCAATCCCCACCCCCACCCCCGTCCAGCCACAGACACAGACAGGCAATGGGACAGCGACCCAAGAAGGGGGAAAACAACATCCAGACCCCTCTTCCCTACCTACCCAGACCCACGCAGAGACCAAATAACGAACCTAAATCCACATGCACCACCGTTTAGGCCTATTGAACCAACAACAAAAAAACTTTATACTAAAACTTAACAGTCCACGACCCAGCTACTACCCCCAATGCCGAGTCAAAACCATCTTACACACCACCACCACCCCCTCACAAAGCCCCCTCCCACCCCTCACCCACACCATTTTTCGCACCCAACTACAAATTTCAAGCAATACCATCATTATGGCTACTGTAACTAATAATCGGGAAAAACACCCACCAAAAATAGTATCCTGGAATGTGAATGGTCTACACTCCAAAATTCCACTACTGCGCAAACTAATAACGGACATCCTATGTCTGCAAGAAACACGAACGAGTACAGACACACCAATAACCGTCCTTAATTACAACACCTTCCAGGGGAACTCAACAAAAGACAGAAAGAAAACCACACACAAGGGATGGGACAAGCAACACTAGTCAAAAACCATATAAATGCAATACAAACAGAAAACGAAAACACGCACCAAACAATCTCCGTAATTAACTCAACACAACGCTTCCATATCACAAATATATACACTCCACCAAGAACGCTAGATCGAGACACCATAAATCAAATAAAAATACACAAAAAGCACACAATAGTAGGAGATTTTAATGCTCATCATCCATGCTGGAACAAGAGACGACAAAATCAACAAGGGAAACTACTCCTTGATTGGATAAATGACAACGAACTGACGTACCAACCAGCCCCAATACCCACCCGACTTAACCATTCAAACTAAAAACCTCACACTTGAATCCACCATCCAAACCATGGATGACAATTACACTAGCGATCAACACCTCATAGAAATAGTGTGCTACGGATACAAAGAACACCCGCCACTAAACAACTTTATCCCAACCTGGCACCTAGCCAAGGGAGACTAGGTCAAATTCCAATCTGAACTAACTAACACAGACGAAAACAATTTGACCGACCCAAACCCAAACATTTGGGCAGACAACATCACGAAAGCAGCAGACAGAACCTTTCCTAAAATACTCCCCCCAACAAAACGCCCCTCACTTACACCATGGTGGAGCCAAGAACTAGAAAAACTGAAAAACATTAGGAAAAACTTACTACGAAAAATGAAAAAAACAGCCGAATAACAAAGAACTAAAAAGGCCTACTACGAACAGAATGAAGAATACAAAAATAAAATAACACCCAAAAATGTAGCTGGCAACAAACATGCAGCACATTAAACAAAGGAACCAACATAAAACTGATATGGAAAAAAATAAACCAAGTAACTCAGAGACAAAACAAAAAGACCCCTATACCCCCAATCTCAATATGTCAGGGAGACCCACTCCCAATCGTAGCAATCACCGACCTATGCATTAGCAAGACAATTCGAAATAAATACAAGCAAAACAAATCAAACAAAACAAGCACAAGTAGAAACACTTAAACGCGAAGTCGACAAACTAGAAAGAACAAACAACCTCCCTCCTCCCCCCATCTCAATGACCCAATCACTGAAAGAGAGGTAAAACACACCATAAAGGCAAAAAAAATATACAGCGCCGGGAGACGACAAGATCCCATACCAAATGTTAAGACGACTAACGGATAACATAATCAAAAATCTTACCCAACTATACAACCATATATGGGTAAATGGCGTCATTCCCAAACAGCGGAAACACTTAAAAGTCGTACCCCTCTTAAAACCAAGCAAAGACAAAAGCGACACAAACTCATACAGACCAATATCTCTCCTACCCACACTAGCAAAATCCTTAGAAACTATTGTAAACAAAAGACTAACAACCCATTTAGAACTAAATAATCAACTATCACCCAACCAATTTGGATTTCGACAACAAAGATCCACAATGGACGTGACCAACAGACTAATAGACAATGTAATGATAGATAGAATGATAGGAAAGCACCCAATGGCAATACAGTCTATGTATTAATGACATCACAGTAGCATACTACTTTGGAGTTTACAGTTATGTATTAATGTACATACCATTGATGTACTAGGCTGAGATTTACAGTCAATAATAGTGTAGATTTACATTCTATGTATTACTGTACTGCAAAGTGTCAGTAAAGTGTGTAATTTAGTCTGCGTATTCTACTGTAGTTTACAGTCTATGTATTAATAATCATCACATTTTCGTATTCTACTGTAGTTTACAGTCTATGTATTAATAATCATCACAGTATCATAATTGTGTGTAGTTCACAGTCTAAGTATTAATGTATTTCACATTGTAATACAGTCTATGCATTCATGTACATCAGATGTTCATAATAGTGTGAAATTCATAGTCTATGTTTTATTGCTCATCACAGTATCTTTAAATCTGGAGTTTACAGTCGTAGTATTATTGCAAGCTACAGTGTTATACTAGTAAGGTTTTACAGTCTATGTACTAATGTACACCGAAGTGTCATATTAGTCTGGAGAATAGAGTCTTTGAATTATTGTACATCATTGTGTATGTTAGTCTGGTATTTAAAGTCTATGTATAATTTTATATACAAGTTTCACACAATTGTAGAATTTACAGTCCATGTATTAATGGGATAACAGTGTCATACTAGTGAGAAGGTTAATTTTATTAATGTACCTCACATCGTAGTACTAATCTGGAGTTTACAGAATTTGTTTTAATGAATATGATAGTGTCAAAGTAGTCTGGAGTTTACAGTATATGTATTGATGTACATCACAGTGTCACGCTGGTATGGAGTTTATAGTTTATATATTAATGCACGTCACATTGTCATACTAGTCTAGAGATTATAATCTATGTATGATATACATATAGCATAATGGATATTGAAATCATTCACTAATGAATACGGTTGTATAAAATAATGGATGTTGAAGTCATTCACTAATGAATATGGTTGATAAAATAATGGATATTGAAGTCATTCACTAATGAATGCTGTTGTATAAAATAATGGATATTGAAGTCATTCACTAATGAATGCTGTTGTATAAAATAATGGATATTGAAGTCATTCACTAATGAATGCTGTTGTATAGCATAATGGATAATGAAATGATTCACTAATGAATACTGTTGTATACTTTTCCTTACCTTGCAAGCATGAGTCACCTTTGAAATCACCATTACATCCACTTTGTAGACAACTACCATTGTCTGAAGCACACATCACACCTTGACAATTTCCACACTTTTGCGCGCATCGTGGCCCAAAGAAACCATCTTCGCATGCTGAAATAGATTTACAGATATTACACAGTTGTAATACTGTAATAAACTAAGAAATGGATTTACAGATATTAAACAGTTGTAGTACTGTAATAAACTAAGAAATAAGAAACAAAAACGCAAATACATGAACAAAAGCAATAGAGCCAACAAACACGCATGAACAGTTCAAAACCAGAATTGCACGATTCTTCACTTCACGGATTGTGAGTGCAAATGATACCAAATATGAGTGAGAGCAAGGAATAGCTAGGATTGTGATTAAGTGCAAAGAATATCAAGGTATGTGAGAGCAAGGTATACCAATGCAGGTGTGAGTACACAGGTTACCAAGTCATGTGAATCAGTGCAAGGAAGATTATGGTCTGCAAGGGATACCAAAGTATGCAATGAGTGCATGGGATTCGAGTGTGTGCTTCAGTGCAATAGATATACCAAAGTATGTGAGTGCAAGGGATAAAAAGATATGTGAGTTAGTGATTACAATACCAAAGTATATGATTTAATGCAACGGATACCAGGATATGCAAATTAGTGCAATGGACACTAAAGAATGTGTGTTAGTGCAAAGGATACCAACGTATATGAGTGAGCGTATGACAATAATAAGGTACGTGAGTGAGTTCACGGGATACCAAGGTAGGTGAGTGACTGTGTTTTTTACTAAGGTATTTGTGTGACTGTGTTTTTTACTAAGGTATTTGTGTGACTGTGTTTTTTACTAAGGTATTTGTGTGACTGTATTGTTATACCAAGTTATGTGAGTGACTGTATTATTACACTAAGATATGTGAGTGACTGTATTGTTACACTAAGATATGTGAGTGACTGTATTGTTACACTAAGGTATGTGAGTGAATCTGTTGTTATACCAAGGTATGTGAGTGACTGTATTGTTATACTATGGTATGTGAGTGACTGTGTTGTTATACCAAGAAATGTGAGTGTATAGTTATACCAAGGAATGTGAGTGCATTGTTATACCAAGGAATGTGAGTGAGTGTATTGTTATACCAAGAAATGTTAGTGAGTGCATTCAATATCAAATTATGTGGTGCTAGAGAATGCTAGTAGAGTCAAAACATGTATTTTACTGAATATTTTATTTTAGGTTTTATATATAGATTGCCGTTTTCACTATATGTATGATTCACACTACTGTGAAATAAACGTATAGAGTTTACAGTTTATGTATTATTGCACACCAATGCTAGAATGATACTAGTAGGTGATTTTCAGTTAAAGTGCTAATGTACATCTCAGTTTAATAATAGTGTGGTGTTTACAGTTTATGTATTCAGTCACATCAATTTTCGTAATAGTCTGGAGTTTACCAACTATTATTAAAGTAAATGACTATTTCATTCTTCTACTAGTCTGGAGTTTACAATCTATATATTATCACAAAATCATATTGGTCAGCAGTTCACTGTCTATGTATAAATGTGCATCACAATATTATGCTAGTGTCAAGTTTATAGTCTATGTATTAATAAACATCACAGTGTTATACTAGTGTAGAGTTTACAATCAATGTATTAATACACATCACAGTGTTATACTAGTGTAGAGTTTACAATCTATGTATTGTTTTAATACACATCACAGTGTTATATTAGTGTAGATATTACAGTCTATGTATTAATACACACCACAGTGTTATACTAGTGTAGATATTACAATCTATGTATTAACACAAATTACAGTGTTATACTAGTGTAGAGGTAACAATTTATGTATTAATACATATCACAGTTTTATACTAGTATAGATTTTACAATTTATGTACTAATGTAAAATACATTGTTTTACTAGTCTAGATTTTATAGCTTATGTATTAATGTACACCACAGTTTGAGACTAGGTTTGTTTACAGTTTAGGAACTAATGTACATCACTGTGTCAAACTAGTATGGAGCTTACAATTATGTATTATTGTATATCAAAGTGTTATATTGGTATGGAGTTTACAATCTATGTATTATTGTATATCAAAGTGTTATATTGGTATGGAGTTTACACTCTATGTATTATTGTATATCAAAGTGTCATATTGGTATGGAGTTAACAGTCTATGTATTATTGTACAACATGTGTCATAATAGTGAGGCATTTACAGTTTATGATTTCATGAACATCACAATATTGCAATAGTTTGGAGTCTACATTCTTTGTATTAAGTAATGAACAATAGTTTACAGCATATGTATTAAAGTACATCACATCGTTGTGCTAGTTGTGGAGTTTACAGTCTGTGTATTAATATGCATCACAAAGTCATATTAGTGTGAAGTTTACAGTCTTTGTATTAATATGCATCACAAAGTCATATTAGTGTGAAGTTTACAGTCTTTGTATTAATATGCATCACAAAGTCATATTAGTGTGAAGTTTACACTCTGTGTATTAATATGCATCACAAAGTCATATTAGTGTGACGTTTACACTCTGTGTATTAATATGCATCACAAAGTCATATTAGTGTGAAGTTTACACTCTGTGTATTAATATGCATTACAAAGTCATATTAGTGTGAAGCTTATAATATCTGTATTAATGTACACCACTTTGTCGTACTAGTCTGGATATTATAGTGTATGTATTAATGAACAAGTCTGTGTCATAATACAGTAGATTTAACAGTCTATGCATTAATGTATATCAAAAATTCGTACTATTCTGTAGTATTAATGTACATCACTAGTCAATATAGTGTAGTGTTAATAGTCTATGTATTAATATATATCAAATTATCGTACTATTCTGGTGTATATAGTGCATGTTTTAATGTACATCACTTTGTCGTACTATTTACTGAGTTTACAGTCTAGGTATTAAAGCACATCAAAGTGTCAAAATTGTGTGGAGTTCGCAATCTATATATTAATATACATCACATTATCGTAATAATCTTGAGATTCCTGTTTAGTGAAGTAATATACTTCACAGAATCATACTAGAGAGGAGTGTCCATTCCATGTATTAAGGTACTTCACATAGTCGTGCTAGTCTGTTATTTCTCTCTAAATTAATGTACATCTCAGTGTTACAAAAGCGTTAATTCTATAGTCTATATGTTAATGTACATGACATTATCAAAGTAGGCTGGAATTTACAGTCTATGTATTATTCACATCACCCTTTCATACTAGTATGAAGCTTGCATTCTGTATATTATTGTATACCATTGTGTTATACTAGTGTGCATTTTACAGTGTGATATTCCGTATCACAGTTATACTTGTGTGCAGTTTACAATCTATGTATTAATGTACAATACAGTATTGTAATATATATATATTAGGTCGACATAAGTCTGGTTTTTAAGCTTATTTGGTCCGCTTAAGTCTGGGAATAGGGTTATATATATATATATATATTGCATTGCTAGTCTGTACTTTACTCTCTATATATTAATGTACATCAGAGTGAAATAATGCTGTAAATTTAATCGTATATTTATTAATGTACAACACATTTTCATACTAGGCTGGAGTTTACATTCTATGTATTATTCACATCACAGTGTCAAAATAGTATGTAGTTTATACTCCCAGTATTATTCACATCACAGTGTCATAATAATATGTAGTTTATACTCCAAGTATTATTCACATCACAGTGTCATAATATGATGTACTTATACTCCAAGTATTATTCACATCACAGTGTCATAATATGATGTACTTATACTCCAAGTATTATTCACATCACATTGTCTTTACATGTTTTCAGTTTACAGTCTATATATTAATGCACACAACAGAGACATACTAGTACGGTATTTACACACTAAATACTAATGTACATTACAGTGTCATAACTTTCTGGAGTCCGTGTATAATTGTTTATCATAGTGTGAAACTAATTTTGTGTTTTCCGACTATGTATTAATGTACATAACAGTGTCATACTAGTGTGGAGTTTTCAGTTTTATGTATTAATGTACATCATTAGTTTATAGTGTATAGTTATTTCACACGACATGGTGTCATACCAATAACGGATTTACAATGTAGATATTAATGTACATCTCAGTATAATTTTAGCCAAGTCTATGTATTATTGTACATCACCGTTTCAAACTAGTCTGCAGTTAAAATCTATGTTTAATTGTATTTCACAGTCATACTAGTATGGAGATTACAGTCTATGCATTAATGACATCACAGTCGCATACTAGTTTGGAGTTCACAGTTTATGCATTAATGTACATAAGAGTGATGTACTAGTCTGATGTTTACAGTCAATAATAATGTAGATTTATTTTCTATGTATTAAAGTACATCCCAGTGATGTACTAGTCTGATGTTTACAGTCAATAATAATGTAGATTTATTTTCTATGTATTAAAGTACACCAAAAGTGTTCGTAAAGTTCGTGGTTTAGTCTGTGTATTTATGTACATCACATTTTCGTACTATACTGTAGTTTACAGTCTATGTATTAATAATCATCACAGTGTCATAATTGTGTGGAGTTCACAGTCTAAATATGAAGGTATTTCACACTGTCTATGTATTAATGTATTTCACATTGTCTTATTAGTGTAGAATTTACAGTCTATGTATTAATGTACATCACAGGTTCATAATAGTGTGAAATTCACAGTCTATGCTTTATTGCTCATCACAGTGTCATTAAATCTGGAGTTTACAGTCGTAGTATTATTGCAAACTACAGTATTATACTAGTAATAGTTTTACAGTCTATGTAATAATGTACACCGAAGTGTCATATTAGTCTGAAGAATAGAGTCTTTGAATTATTGTACATCATTGTGTATGCTATTCTTGTGTTTACAGTCTATGTATACATTTCACACAATTGTAGAATTTAGAGTCCATGCATTAATGGAATAATCGTGTCATACTAGTGAGAAGGTTAATGTTATGTATTAATGTACTTCACATCGTAGTACTAATCTGGAGTTTACAGAATCTGTTTTAATGAATATGATAGTGTCAAAGTAGTCTGGAGTTTACAGTATATGTATTGATGTACTTCACAGTGTCACACTAGTATGGAGTTTATAGTCTATATATTAATGCACGTCACATTGTCATACTAGTCTGGAGATTACAATCTATGTATGATATACACATATCATAATGGATATTGAAATCATTAACTAATGAATACGGTTGTATAGCATAATGGATATTGAAATCATTAACTAATGAATACTGTTGTATAAAATAATGGATATTGAAATGATTCACTAATGAACACAGTTGTATACTTTGCCTTACTTGTCGTGCATTTGTCACCTATCCAACCATCATCACATCCTCTTGGGCAACTACCATTGCCTGCACAACTCCCACCTATACATTTTCCACAACTTAGTTTGCAATTTGGCCCATATAAACCGTGATCGCATGCTGAAATAGATTTACAGATATTACACACTTGTCGTACTGTAATAGACTAAGAAATAGATTTACAGATATAACACAGTTGTCGTACTGTAATAGACTAAGAAATAGATTTACAGATATTACACACTTCTCGTACTGTAATAGACTAAGAAATAGATTTACAGATATTAAACACTTCTCGTACTGTAATAGACTACGAAATAGATTTACAGATATTACACACTTGTCGTACTGTAATAGACTAAGAAACAAACGCAATAACATCCACAAAAACAATACAGTCAACAAACACGCATGACCAGTTTAAAACCAGCATTGCACGATTCTTCACTTCAAGGTATGTGAGTGAGAGCAAATGATACCAAGTATGTGAGTGAGAGCAAATGATACCAAGTATGTGAGTGAGAGCAAATGATACCAAGTATGTGAGTGAGAGCAAATGATACCAAGTATGTGAGTGAGAGTAAGTGATACCATGTATGTGAGTGAGAGCAAATGATACCAAGTATGTGAGTGAGTGCAAATGATACCAAGTATGTGAGTGAGAGCAAATGATACCAAGTATGTGAGTGAGAGCAAATGATACCATGTATGTGAGTGAGAGCAAATGATACCAAGTATGTGAGTGAGAGCAAATGATACCAAGTATGTGAGTGAGAGCAAATGATACCATGTATGTGAGTGAGAGCAAATGATACCAAGTATGTGAGTGAGAGCAAATGATACCAAGTACGTGAGTGAGAGCAAATGATACCATGTATGTGAGTGAGAGCAGATGATACCATGTATGTGAGTGAGAGCAAGGAATACCTAGGATTGTTTTTAAGTGCAAGGTATAGCAAGGTATGTGAGTGCAAGGAATATCAAGGTATGTGAGTGCATGGAATACCAAGGTATGTGAGTGCAAGGAATATCAAGGTATGTGAATGCAATGAATACAAATACAGGTGTGAGTACACAGGTTACCAAGTCATGAAATTCAGTTCAAGGAAGATTATGGTCTGTGAGTGACTGCAAGCGATACCCAAGTGTGTGTTCGTGGGATTAAAAGTTATGTGAGTGCAAGGGATACCAAAGTATACTAATAAGTGCATGGGATACGAAGGTATGTGCTTTAGTGTAATAGTTATACCAAAGTATGTGAGTGCAAGGGTTAAAAAGATATGTGAGTTAGTGATTACAATACCAAAGTATATGACTTAGTAAAACGGATACCAGGATATGCAAATTAGTGTAATGGACACTAAAGGATGTTTGTTAGTGCAAAGAATACCAAAGTATGTGAATGAGTGTATGACAATAATAAAGTACGTGATTGAGTGCAAGGGTTACCATGGTATGTGAGTGATGTATAGTTATACAAATGTATGTGAGTGACTGTATTGTATTTGTATACTAAGGAATGTGAGTGACTGTATTTTTATACTAAGTAATGTGAGTGACTGTATTTTTATACTAAGGAATGTGAGTGACTGTATAGTATTTGTATACTAAGGAATGTGAGTGATTGTATTGTATTTGTATACTAAGGAATGTGAGTGACTGTATTGTATTTGTATACTAAAGAATGTGAGTGACTGTATTGTATTTGTATACTAAGTAATGTGAGTGACTGTATTGTATTTGTATACTAAGCAATGTGAGTGACTGTATTTTTATACTAAAGTATGAGAGTTCCTGTATTTTTATACCAAGGAATGTGAGTGACTGTATTTTTATGCTAAGGAATGTTAGTGGCTGTATCGTTATACAGATGAATGTGTGGCTGTAATTTTATACTTAGGAATGTGAGTGACTGTATGTTTTGCTAAGGAATGTGAGTAACTGTATTTGTATATTAACGAATATGAGTGACTGTATTTTTATAATAATAAGGAATGTGAGTGACTGTATTTTTATACTAAGGAATATAAGTGACTGTTGTTATACCAATTAATGTGAGTGACTAAATGTTTATACCAAGGAATGTGAGTGACATGTATTATTGTTATACCAAGGAATGTGAGTGACTATATTTTTACACTAAGGAATGTGAGTGATTGTATTATTATACCAATTAATGTGAGTGACTATATTTTTTTATACCAAAGAATGTGAGTGTATGTTATACCAAGGAATGTGAGTAAGTGCATTGGAATATCAAATTATATGGTGTTAGAGAATGCAAGCAAAGTCAAAACATGTATTTTACTGAATATTTTATATTTCCTTTCATATATATCATATCAATATAATGTCTATGTATTTATAAACCTCACATTGCCACACTAGTGTTTAGCTTACTGTCTATATATTAATGTACATCAAGTGTCATATTAGTATGGAATTTACAGTCCATGTATTAATATACATCACAGTATCATAATGGTGTGGCATTTGCAATATATGTATTAATGTACATCACCGTATCGTAAGTGTGAAATGTATATTCTATGTATTAATGTACACCCCATAGTCTGGGATTTATAGTATATGTATTACTTACAACATAGTGTCTTATAGTGTGTATTTTACAGTCGTTGTATTAATATACATCACAGTATCATAATAGCGTTTTCAATTTATGTATTAATTTACATCACGTTGTAGCAGTAGCATGAAGTTTACAATCTATGTATTAATACATCACAATTTCATAAAAGTGTTACCTTTTCAATCTATGTATTAATACATCACAATTTCATAAAAGTGTTACCTTTTCAATCTATGTATTAATACATCACAATTTCATAAAAGTGTTACCTTTTCAATCTATGTATTAATACATCACAATTTCATAAAAGTGATACCTTTTCAATCTATGTATTAATACATCACAATTTCATAAAAGTGATACCTTTTCAATCTATGTATTAATACATCACAATTTCATAAAAGTGATACCTTTTCAATCTATGTATAAATACATCACAATTTCATAAAAGTGTTACCTTTTCAATCTATGTATTAATGTGAATCACAGTGTCCTACTAGTGTGAAGCTTAAAATCTCTGTATTACTGTACATCACAATGATATATTAGAGTGAAATTTACAGTCTATGTATTCATGTGCCTTACAATTCCTACTATTTTGAACTTTACAGTCTATGTATTAAAATACATCACAGTGTCTTCTAGTCTGGAAGTTAAGTTTCTGTATAAATGTACACTTCAGTGAATACTAGCCTCAGGTTTATAGTCTTTGTATTATTGTACATCACAATGTCATACTAGTCTGGATTTTACAGTCTATGTATTAAGATACATCTCATTATCATAATAGTGTGAAGTTTACAGTGTATGTATTAAGGCATACCACAGTGAATACCACTCTAGAGTTTATAGTTATTAAATACATTATAGCGTCATTATTTTGTTGAGTTCACAGTCTAATTATTAATATTCATTTTAATATCATAGTAATTTGTACTTTACAGTCTATATATTATTATACATCACATTATCGTTCTATTCTGAATTTCCTCTCTAAATGTACATCACAACTATAGATTACAGTTGATTATTAGTGTACATCACAATAGCAATATAGTGTTTAGTTTACAATTTAAGTTTTAAATGTACATCACAATATCAATATAGTGTTTAGTTTACAATTTAAGTTTTAAATGTACATAACAATATCAATATAGTGTGGAGTTTACAATTTAAGTTTTAAATGTACATCACAATAGGATTATAGTGTTTAGTTTACAATTTAAGTTTTAAATTTACATAACAATATCAATATAGTGTTCAGTTTACAATTTAAGTTTTAAATGGACATCGCATTGTCATACACGTATATAGTTTACAGTTTAAGTCTTAATTTACATCACTTTCATGTCAGTGTTTATTTTACAGTTTATGTCTTAATTTACATCACTTTCATGTCAGTTTTTATTTTACAGTTTATGTCTTAATTTACATCACTTTCATGTCAGTGTTTATTTTACTGTTTTTTTAATTAATATCCATCACAGTGTCACACTTGTGTGGAGTTTACTGTCTATATATAGCAATACATTACAGTGTCATACTAGTCTAGAATTTAAAGTTTATGTGTTAATGTATGTCATATTGTCGTACTAATCTGGAGTTTACAGTCTCTGTATTATTGTACATAACACATTTATAATAATGTTATGTCTAACTGTTAATGTTCATGACAGTGTCTCAGTAATGCGGGGTTCAAAGTTTATATTTTAATGTATATCACATTGTCGTCCTAGTCTGGAGTTTACAGTCTATGTATTAATGAAATGCGAAATAAGTAAAACGATAAACAACAGCAACATACACAGCTACAAAGGCTCACACACATGTCCTCGGCATATGATACACTACATATTTATATCGTCTTTCGTCCAAAACTAAGACATAATTACATTTTATCTTTTAATTGAGTCAGGACAAAGATTCACGATCGCTCAGTGGATTATACTACTCTTTATATGAATATCATGGTAGCTGGCTTAGAATAATATCAGTTATCACACAAGCTATGGCGCGGTGATAACACTCTGAAAGACAAGTTGTAAATAAAAAAATAATAATCTTGTCTTATTTATGATATTTATGGAAAATTTAATGTAATATATATGTAATGAATTATCTATCTATCTATATCTTAGATTTGCCGACCGTTTGAGCACCACATATGACCTGACAACTAGCTTAAATCTTACTAAAATAGTTATAGACAGTTAGAAATTTTCAAACACTGCTTCATACATGCTTCTGAAATTGTTAATATTTATTCCAATGATCACGTCCATTATCGTCCAAGCGTTAACAATATTATTTGCAATTTGCAATTCAAAGTCAATTGTGTAGTAGTGGTTTAATCATAACTTGTAATGAAACAATACAATTCCAAAGAAGATTGCCTACATTCAAAGTCAATTATGTAGTACTGGTTTAATCACAACTTGTAATGAAACAATACAATTCCAAAGAAGTTTGCCTACATTCAAAGTCAATTATGTAGTACTGGTTTAATGATAACTTGTAATGAAACAATACAATTCCAAAGAAGATTGCCTACATTCAAAGGCAGTTATGTAGTACTGGTTTAATCACAACTTGTAATGAAACAATACAATTCCAAAGAAGATTGCCTACATTCAAAGTCAATTATGTAGTACTGGTTTAATCACAACTTGTAATGAAACAATACAATTCCAAAGAAGTTTGCCTACATTCAAAGAATTACTTAGAACGTTAATTGTTAAAGTTGTATTTAATGCGATTCTGATATTTGTTAAAAATATTTTAAATTAACCGTAAGGTGATTATTTTTTCATTGATTATCATCTTTTGAATTATTTATGAGAATGTGAAAATAACTATTTTAGTAGTTAATACAATCTGAATTAATTATTTATAAGTATGTATTTATTATAATGACTTAAAATATTACTGATGAGCACATTTAGTGTAATAGAAAATTTTATATTGTCTTACATTCGATACACTTGTGACTTTTCAGCCTATTTGACAACCGGTTTTAGTATAATAACAATAATTATTGTCTTGAGTTCAGTACACCTGTCATCCTTCCAGTCTTGTTGACAACCAGTTTTAGCATAATAACAATAATTGTTGCCTTGAGTTCAGTACACCTGTCATCTTTCCAGTCTTGTTGACAACCAGTTTTAGCATAATAACAATAATTATTGTCTTCAGTTCAGTACACCTGTCATCTTTCCAGTCTTGTTGACAACCAGTTTTAGCATAATAACAATAATTGTTGCCTTGAGTTCAGTACACCTGTCATCTTTCCAGTCTTGTTGACAACCAGTTTTAGCATAATAACAATAATTGTTGCCTTGAGTTCAGTACACCTGTCATCTTTCCAGTCTTGTTGACAACCAGTTTTAGCATAATAACAATAATTATTGTCTTGAGTTCAGTACACTGTCATCTTTCCAGTCTTGTTGACAACCAGTTTTAGCATAATAACAATAATTATTGTCTTCAGTTCAGTACACCTGTCATCTTTCCAGTCTTGTTGACAACCAGTTTTAGCATAATAACAATAATTGTTCTCTTGAGTTCAGTACACCTGTCATCTTTCCAGTCTTGTTGACAACCAGTTTTAGCATAATAACAATAATTGTTGCCTTGAGTTCAGTACACCTGTCATCTTTCCAGTCTTGTTGACAACCAGTTTTAGCATAATAACAATAATTGTTGCCTTGAGTTCAGTACACCTGTCATCTTTCCAGTCTTGTTGACAACCAGTTTTAGCATAATAACAATAATTGTTGCCTTGAGTTCAGTACACCTGTCATCTTTCCAGTCTTGTTGACAACCAGTTTTAGCATAATAACAATAATTGTTGCCTTGAGTTCAGTACACCTGTCATCTTTCCAGTCTTGTTGACAACCAGTTTTAGCATAATAACAATAATTATTGTCTTCAGTTCAGTACACCTGTCATCTTTCCAGTCTTGTTCGATACACTTGTAACCTATCATCTATTCAGCCTATTTGACAACCAGTTTTAGTATATTAACAATAATTATTGTCTTGAGTTCAGTACACCTGTCATCTTTCCAGTCTTGTTGACAACCAGTTTTAGCATAATAACAATAATTATTGTCTTCAGTTCAGTTCACCTGTCATCTTTCCAGTCTTGTTGACAACCAGTTTTATTATAATAACAATGTATATTGCCTTTCCTTCATTGCCTTACCTTGTTACCTTTCCATCCTCTCCTGACAATCAGCTTAGCATAATAATAATATATAATGTCTTAACTTCACTAACCTATCATCTATTCAGCCACACTTGACAATCAGTTTAGTATAATAGCAATATCTAATGACTTCACAAACCTATCATCTATTCAGCCACACTTGACAATCAGTTTAGTATAATAGCAATATCTAATGACTTCACTAACCTATCATCTATTCAGCCACACTTGACAAACAGTTTAGTATAATGTTAATATTAACTTACGAATTATACAATGGTCACCCAGCCAGCCATCTTGACATCCAGTTGGACAGATTCCTCTATCAATTGAACATGAAGCTGATATACATTGGCCACACCGCTTATCGCAAAAAGGTAACAGATAAAACCCGTCTGTGCACTCTGACAGAAGTAGGAAAATAATTTTACAATTATTTCATTAATTGCAACAGTGCAATCAGACACAGAGTTATGTAAAAGAGTTTACACTATTGCAACAGTACACTCAGACACAGAATTATGTAAAAGAGTTTACAATAGGTCATCAATTGCAACAGTGCAATCAGACACTGAATTATGAAAAAGAGTTTACAATAGGTCATCAATTGCAAACGTGCAGCCAGACGAAGAATTAAATAAAAGTCTTTATAATAGTTCATGAATTGTAACATGGCAGCCTGACAAAGAATTATGTAAAAATATTTACAATATTTCATCAGGTGCAACAGAGTAGTCAAGCACATAATTATGTAAATGTTTTTTTAATAATATTTCATCAATTGCAACAGGGTAGTTACACAAAGAATTATGTAATAGTCTTTGCAATATATCATCAATTGCAACAGGGTAGTTACACAAGGAATTATGTAATAGTCTTTGCAATATATCATCAATTGCAACAGTGGAGTCAGGCACAGAGTTAAATAAAAGTCTTTATAATATTTCATCAATTGCAACAGGGGAATCTGACAAAGAATTATGTAAAACACATAATTGTGAAAAGGTTTCCTGTCTGCTAATTGCTAATTATTGATTTATGATATTTTATTTCATAACTAATAGATAAACAATAATCCTCTCATGCAAATAGCACGCACAGTCACCCGACAGGGGTCTTTTGTCTTTGCGGTCACGAGAGCGACTAGGTCAATCCCTGTAACAGTCTGCTAATTAATTAACTCTCTGTCCAAGTGTTACCTGTCTAGATTAACAGACCTTAATTGAATTATCTCGTCAATCTTTGTCTTTAATCCAGCCCCTCACATATAAGTTTCTACGATGACGGGAATAATAATAATAATAATAATAATAATAATAATAATAATAATAATAATAATAATAATAATAATAATAATAATAATAATAATAACATTAAAATTGTACAAAGTAGCGCCATCAATACAGAACCTAATTCAGGAGTCAATGAAAAACTGGAAAACCACCCTCACATGCAACAACACAAATATTGCAGACATAGCAATAAATTGTGGAATCTTCCAAGGTGATTCACTATCGCCACTGCTGTTCTGCATTGCCCTGAATCCTCTCAGTCAAGTGATCCAGAAAACAGGGTTAGGATACAAAATGAAAGCAGGACAGGTTATCAGCCATCTACTGTACATGGATGATCTCAAGCTGTACGGCAAAAATGAACGTGATATCACATCCCTGATCAATACTATCAAGATCTGCAGTGAAGACATCAACATGAAATTCGGACTTGAGAAATGTGGACGAATTGTCATCCAGAAAGGCAAGGTCAAAACAACAGAGGGACTGCTATTCGACATCGGAAAAATCAATGATGTTTCAATGGAAAATGGATATAAGTATCTTGGGATACTACAACATCAAGAAAATATGCAGAGAGAAGTGAAGTCCAAAGTTAAGAGAGAATATGAAAAACGTGTTAGACATGTCCTGAAGTCCAAGCTAAATGGGGCGAACAAAATACAAGCCCTTAATGCATACGCAATACCTGTAGTAAGCTACACTGGAGGTATCATAGATTGGACAGCAAATGAAATAAATGAACTGGACAGGAAAACAAGAAAGCTACTCACAATACATAAAGCCTTACACCCCAAAGCAGACGTAGACAGACTCTATATATCTCGAAAAATGGGAGGCCGAGGTCTCAAGAAAATTAAACATGTCATTGAAGGAGAAGTCGTTGGCCTTGTAGACTACATCTGGAATAACAACAAAGATGATCCTCTGATATAAGTAGTAAAAATAAGTGGAATATTCCAACCACCAGAAACAGACAAAGAAACATGGAAGAAAACAACGAAGCAAGAACTAGCACATACCTGGAGACAGAAACCTCTGCATGGCCAATATGTACGACAAGCAGACGAAATATCAACAAAGCAATCAACGTACAAATGGTTGAAAGAGGCAGGATTGAAATCAGAAACAGAAGCACTCATAACAGCTGCACAAGATCAAGCACTCAACACCAAAGCACACAAAACGAAAATCATGAAAATTTCAAATGATTCCAAATGTAGACTTTGCAAATCCATGGATGAGACAACAGAACACATACTATCTGGATGTCAGGTTCTGGCTGGAACAGAATACACCAAACGACACAATGAAGTGGCAAAACATATACATAGAAATCTGTGTGAGAACTATGGCATAAAAACCCCAGAAAGAGCATGGATGCATCAACCAGAAGCAGTCACCGAAACAGAAGAAGTCAAAATACTATGGGACTTCGAGATAAGAACAGACCGGGTGATTCCTGCAAGACGACCAGACATTGTAGTTCTCAATAAGTCCAACAGAACAGTAACGATTATTGATGTCGCTGTTCCAAGTGATAGAAACATAAAAACAAAAGAAAGAGAAAAAATAGAAAAATACCAAGACCTCAGATTAGAAATCCAGAGACTGTGGAATGTAAAAGCAGAAGTGATACCAATAGTGATAGGAGCCTTGGGGAACATAACATCAGAATTGGAAGGCTACCTGAATAAACTCCCTGGAACCACAGAATCGCTCCACTACTCAAAGCAGCGCTCCTCGGAAGTGCCCACATCCTCCGTAAAACCTTGGATCTCCCAGAATCTTGGTAAGATTCCGAGACCTTGGATCACAACCGACAGTCAAACAGAAATCGTGGAAAGAGACTGAATAATAATAATAATAATAATAATAATAATAATAATTAGGTGTCTCGATAATCCAGTGGTTAGAGGAGAAAAGACCTCACCCAGAAAGTTCAGCAGCCTGAACTGTGTCGACAAATATGGATGGGTGACAGCTTCAAATCCCATCTCTGGACTATCGAGGGAGGGAAAATCGGTTCCCTCCAAACTAAACGCTTGCCCATCCCGTTCATGATGGATTAAACAAACTTTGATTCCATACCGGATCAGACTTCGCCCGGGTTAACAAGGTCTGCGCTAGGCACTGATGTTTCGGGGTGTTCTAGTGAAAAATGGGCTCCTGAAACTCAAGCAAAAACTCGGAGGAAATGGACCAGAGAGGAAAAATACAAATCATGGTCTCTTACTATCAAAGCCAACCAACAACAAGAGGATATAGAAAACGAATGTATGAACACTGGCTCAAACACCATCCAGATGATATGATCAGTGAACAGCGGCTCCTGGACCACAATAAGAAAGCGATACTACAAAATAGGCTTCTTACAGCCCTAGAAATACAAGAGATAGAACAGCAACAAACGAATACCACAACCCGATACACAGACATAGAAGACAATGAAAATTCCACAGCCTCACAACATTCAATTCCAGTTGACAACCTCGCTGGGGAAATTCTATGCGACGTCGCTGAAGAACAGCGTCACTTGTTGAAAGACATAAAATTCTTCATGGACAAAAATGAAGGCATGAAGGCAAAACCCTAACAAGCAGGCTGCAAAACAACAAATTTCACATGCCCAAGACTTCTGTATATTTAGCCTAAGTCATCGACAGAAAACATATCTCCATGTATGGTCATCAAACGTTCAGTTTAGCACGTGGCTCCCACAAACCTTCACCTCTAAACATTCAATGTGTGATGGCCGAATGACCTATATCCCTTGTATACAACAAGCATTGCATCACAGTTCAAGGCCAATAATGGTACATTGGTCGTTATCAAAGAAAACAGAAAACAAACGAAACGCCTCATTAATAAATATAGTTAATCAAAAAAGAATAAGAAAATCTTTAGTTAATTAAAACAGGCATAATTTGCCCAGACTTCTTCTAACACTATCACTATCTGTTAGCATGCAGTAAGTTCTGCTATCCTTAAAAATTTACATCTAAAGACAGACATTTCGAGTTATTAGCATGCGGTAAGTTCTGCTATTCTTAAAAAATTACATCTAAAGACAGACATTTCGAGTTATTAGCAAGCAGTAAGTTATTTTATCATTGAACATTTACATCTAAAGTCATCATGACCTGTTACAGTTTGCTAAGTTCTACTATTTTAAAACTGTTCCTTCTAAAGAAATCATGACCTGCTAACTTAAATTATTTTTTACAGTAAGTTCTGCTTTCATTAAACATTGACAATTCATATTATCGTGAACAGACACCAGACTGTAATGTCTACTATCATTGAACATCAACATCTAATTCACCATGACCTGATTCTGAAAGCTCCATTGTCAATAAATATTGACATTTAAAGCCATCATGACCTGATACCATTTTATCAGCTAAGCGATCAAGAACATCGACATCTAAGGCCAACATGATCTGATACCATTCTGTAAGCTCTGTTATCACTAAACTTTGACATCTAACGCCATCATTAACTGATACCATTCTGTAAGCTCTGCTATCACTAAACTTTGACATCTAAAGCCACCATGAGCTGTAAGCTCTGCAACCATTATTTTTTCATTTAAAGCCACCATGAAATAATGCCATACTGTAATTTCTCCTATCATTGAACGTTGACATGTAAAGCCATCATAACCTGTAAGCTTAAAGTAAGTTCTACTATCATTAAACATGTACATGTAGACAGCATTATAAAAGATTTCATGGATCGCATTAGACTTTAATGAAAAGTTGAAAGCACGTTTTAGAAAAATAATGGTGTGAGGTCAGTGTGAAATATTTCAAAGATTTACTGCACGGTATTATATACCAGACTGGTATGTTGAGATAAGTTTTAAAATACAGTATCAACATGTGTTAGGGGACTAAATACCGAAACAGTTTCCATTATAGTAGTCACAGCCACCCTTGCAACTTGTAGAACATCTCATGCTGCAATCATTGCCATAATATCCAATTCTGCAGCCTGTAAATAAAGAAATGTTAGTTCAAACTGTAAATAACGAAATGTTAGTTCAAACTGTAAATAAATAAATGTTAGTTCAAACTGTAAATAAAGAAATGTTACTTCAAACTGTAAATAAAGAAATGTTAGTTCAAACTGTAAATAAAGAAATGTTAGTTCAAACTGTAAATAAATAAATGTTAGTTCAAACTGTAAATAAAGAAATGTTACTTCAAACTGTAAATAAAGAAATGTTAGTTCAAACTGTAAATAAAGAAATGTTACTTCAAACTGTAAATAAAGAAATGTTACTTCAAACTGTAAATAAAGAAATGTTACTTCAAACTGTAAATAAATAAATGTTAGTTCAAACTGTAAATAACGAAATGTTAGTTCAAACTGTAAATAAATAAATGTTAGTTCAAACTGTAAATAAAGAAATGTTACTTCAAACTGTAAATAAAGAAATGTTAGTTCAAACTGTAAATAAAGAAATGTTAGTTCAAACTGTAAATAAATAAATGTTAGTTCAAACTGTAAATAAAGAAATGTTACTTCAAACTGTAAATAAAGAAATGTTAGTTCAAACTGTAAATAAAGAAATGTTACTTCAAACTGTAAATAAAGAAATGTTAGTTCAAACTGTAAATAAAGAAATGTTACTTCAAACTGTAAATAAATAAATGTTAGTTCAAACTGTAAATAAAGAAATGTTAGTTCAAACTGTAAATAAAGAAATGTTAGTTCCAACTGTAAATAAAGAAATGTTAGTTCAAAGTGTAAATAAAGAAATGTTAGTTCAAAGTGTAAATATAGAAATATTAGTTCAAACTGTATAAAAGAGTTCACGATGTACATCTACTATTCCTTATTGGCCCTCTAAAATCTACAGGCAAAATTGTGACGTTTCATTAATATATGTACTCTCTTCCAGTCCGGCAAGTGCGCATGGAATTTAATTTTAAATGTTGAATGTCTGATGCAAAGTAAATTAATTGAATTTTGTATGTGTGCGTGTGTGTGTGTGTGTGTGTGTGTGTGTGCGTGTGTGTGTGTGTGTGTGTGTGTGCGTGCGTGCGTGCGTGTGTGTGTGCATGCGTGTGTGTATATAAGCACGTGTTTTCACAGTAATGAAGTGATATGGGCAGTAACTTTAAAACAATTAATTAGGGATACAGTTATCGTTTGAAAGATTTTCTTCGATTCAGATATGCCATGACCTGCCAGATTGTATTTGTCATTGATTGTTCATTGTCGACTACATTTGATACATGTTGACGTTATTGGTAATTACGTTCATCACTCTCATCAACTTCTGTTCATTACATTCATCATATTCATATCGCTCATTGGGCGTCATTAAACATTCATTATGATTTGTATCATACACACATTCATCATATTATATCGCTCACTGTGCGTCATTAATAATTTATTATGTGTATCATACACTTTCTTGCACCATAACTCCAAAATCCAACGGTAATAAAAAGTGTTCTCTTAGAAATTAATCACACTGATTTGATTTTGTTCTCCATTTATGGAAGATATGGAGACAATAACAAGTATCGTCACTGCACAGAGTGTCTATGATTTTACGACTGAAGTTTTGCTCCATTAGCAATGGCCCCGACAACAAGGTGGCTTAGAATATGCAGGGAAAATTTCATTTAATATTAAATGTTTACAATGTGTATACGGCGTTAGTTCAGGTCGTTAAACTGTCATTCATAGGTTTCCCGATGCATGCATATTCATCTTTATACAGTTTAGTCGACACTAGAAGAGAGGTGTGGGAATGAATACCTAAGATAAGTGGATTCAGCACCATATTCTATTGACATGTCCAGTTTTCAATCCTATAAGATTGCCAATTCAAGAGAGTTAAAGGGGCTCCGCTGACGTAATAAGTTCCGATAGTGAACAATGTTGCACCTACCACCTCGAGGGTGGGAGACTGGAAGAGTACCCACCCACCCACCCGTACTTTCCCCAGAGTGAATTCCTACAATTTTAGGGAACACTGAAAAATAACCCTGACCTGGCACACAGAGAGTAGCGAATACCCACCCTCCTATTAAAGGCTTAACCATCCAAATTATCATTTACTAAGAACCCCATGCTACTCTTTAATACAGTTACAGTATAACACAGGTATAGGGTGTTAACAAATAATGAAGTAGAATTTAGTAAGAATTAATTAAATGCACACTGCATAGCAAGAATTCCGATCAAATACTCATAATGACGTATACAATGATTGCTTACAAAATCATAGAAATAAAAATATAATATAATTGACTAACAGAGTCTCAGGCCTGATAAGACTATCAAGAAGCCTTAATGGAATCGTTCTGAATTTGGTCTCTAGCGTTTCTTAGGCTTTCAAAGGAACAGTGTATTCTTAACAATGACGACATTATAACGACACAGACATACACATCACTGGAGGAATGAATGAATGGACAATTGTGACAAGAAAAAGTCACATGACCTTTTAGCCATTGCTGCTATGCCTTTTGCTAACTTCAAGGCAAATTTAGCTCGCACTGTCTGAAATGAATAATAGACATCCGGACACATACAGAATGTTTGAGAAGTCTAAACAAAGCCCGCAAGTTGCAGCTCCAAACTCACAGAAGAATAGAACCACGAAGAACAAAAGTCTTCCAAAAAGGGCTTCAAAAGAACTTCAGAAGTGCTAGCGGTCTTTTCACAAAGCCTTATACATGCACGTGTTCTTTTGATGGTGCACACAGGACCAACATTTCAAAATGAGCGCATCAACAAGATTTCACTTCACTAATGTATTTTCCCATACTTCCCTTTTCAGCATATTTGTTAATTACAATTAGCCAGTAGACAGCCATTGTGCAACTAATCAATTAGTCAGTGCACGGCCATTGGCTAAGTCTAACTGGTTAAATTTTTGCATCATAAAATAAGCCACAAGACTGTACAATCTGATTTTGGTGATCTTGGACATGATGCGAGCTCTTTTAAAAATGCTTTGTTTTAAGAATTTGAAGTGACCATGAAATTATATATATGTGAAATTATCTTGTGTATTAACTTGGACTTTAATTTAGTGCAGGATTTCCTGTAAAAGTCAAGTGCAAGATAAATGGGGTAAACAAAATACAATCCCTTAATGCACATGCAATACCTGAAATTATCTACTCTAGGTTTGCAGTCTGCCAAGCAGAATGCTTTTGTTTGTCTTCACATAATAGGCCTGTCACTGGGTTAGTGACCGTCGGCTTGCTTTTTTTTAAAAACTATACTGGAAATTCTTGTTATATGTATTATTCTGTTTTATACATACCTTTATTGCTGTATCCTGTTTTAGGTATTTATTAAGCGAAGATGTTATTTTTATATTAAGATATGAACTAGTTTATAGTTTGTATTTATGTATATCTGTGTGCCTGTTTATATTATTTTCTTTGTGTATTTTATGATTTGATTGTGTAATCATGGTTTTTGCATAACACACCAATATAGATTTTTTATTTTATGTCGACCTTGTCTTTCAAATTATACAGTAAGAAAGCAATGTGTTTAAAGATTATTTAATGTATTTTCCTTAGATAGGAAAATCATTACATGACTCATACAGATTTAGAAAAAATATTATTTATAAACAAATTACAGAAAACAGAACATAAGAACCATTTCTGTAATTGTAGAATTATTGGGGCTTCCTTGGCGGTCCTTGCTAATATTATATTTTTAGGCCAGTGTGTGTGTGTGTGTGTGTGTGTGTGTGTGTGTGTGTGTGTGTGTGTGAGAGAGAGAGAGAGAGAGAGAGAGAGAGAGAGAGAGAGAGTTCACTTCAATAGTTTCCCTCGTTCAGAATGAAAGGACACACTTATTCATCTTGCCCCTTCTTTTATTATCATACATCCAGATCAAGGATGAAAAGATGCAATACAGGAGCAGCTGTTTGCACCATTCCCACGCCCTATTCAGAGTTGCTAAAGAGGATATATATCATCCAGATATGATGGCAGTGAACAGTACCCCTTCCAAGGGAGATTAACATGACCTACCAAATCTCGATTATGAGGTTTCACTAAAATCAGTTGGTATCATGCAAGACATTTTGATGTCTCTAAAAAGCCGTCTGGTAAATTTCAGCGAAAACAAAGAAGTAAAACTGCCCATTTCTGAATTGTTCCACAGAATCTTCTACATGATGGATGCCATACATAAGCCGACAAGCCAGCAATATCATCCACTGTGAAACAAACCCAAACAACTACTACTACGTGTGAAAAAGAAATAAATACACACATAGTCTGGAAGATCCCACTGAAAACAAAAGTGAACTCATCTTAGACAACATTGAAAGTGGTTAATGAAGCCTTCGTACTGACACCAATAACTGTGACAGAAAAAATATACAAAAACCTACCACAGTGAAAGAGGACAATACATTCCGGACAACTTCAATGAAAAGATAATAGGAAAATACAAACCAATATGGTCAACACCAAGGAACCAGATAAACAGACTAAAGTTGACACCACTCTGGACGAATTTTCAAGAGTGCTTGAGGCCCATCCCTCTCAGTTTGCCGGAGATGTCATCAAGACACAACAACAACGTCATCAACAACAACACCATAAGTCGAGAAAACAACATCAGCAAAGCATGGTGGAAAGAAAATGTCGCCACCCCACTTTCTCTTTGATGAAAGGAGGGTGGTGGCGTGTCGACGCCACGTAGGACTTGCACAAATATTATTACAAATCCACAAACAGAATACCAAGATGGTTATTTGGCTCGAATTTTATTCTGCGTGTATGTTACGTATTGCTGACATGTTTGCATGTGTGATTGCATACAGGTAAAGGATGAAGTGTAGACGGCACAGACGACACAACATGTAACACGACCACAATCACTCTTTCAAAACCATAGACAGGAAAAGGCTCAATGTCAGAGTATAAATTCAAATTTATTGATCCATGCATTTCCTCTCGCACGTTGTTAGTCAGCCATCCACAACTCACACCCGGGGGGAAAGAAAAGAAAGAATGATGAATGATAAATAAAATTAAAAAATATATAATTCAAGATTCTTCATGCAGTACTATTTCTAAATACATTAAGCATTATTTATCATAAAATAGCAGTCATTATTTATAAGTTCTGGAGCCACTGATCTTATATCAAAATTCAATAGTTCAACAATAAACAACTTTGACTTGCAAGTCCTCTTCAATCAGTTCCATCAATATTTTCTTATATTAATCTTAAAGCCATCCTTTACTTATAAACATAGATTTAAACTTAAGGTTTAGTTCTAATTTTTTAGGTTTAATAATTAATTAAGATTCTAAGCTTTAGTTTTAAGTTTTAGGTTTATGTGCTCTGAGATTGCTACACTAGTTAATATCTTTCTACTCATATAGTTATTGTCACTTTCTCCTTTCTCCTTTTTACACAAAAAAACATTGTCGCATCGTGGTTCACTTCCTGGAACTCAAATACAGCCGTCCTCGCCACTGTTTCTCCTCCTGTTACGCATTAGGCCTATTTCTCAACTCTCACTTTTTCATTACTTCATTTTGTTTCTCTTCTCTTCTCTCCTCACCAACGTCTCTCATTTCTCCTCTTCTCCTATGTCTCTCATCTCTTCTCTTATGTTTACGTAACGGCCAACCTTGCCGTTTTTTATGCGACATGCCACACATCATTGCATCTGCTTCCAGCAATATATACTGCTTCTGCAATATATCCCATGTGTGACAACATTAAACGTCCACCAGAATTCTATCTCTTCATGGAAAATAATCGATTGTCTGCAGTCTTTGCACAGAGTCTTTGAGGAACCCGAGGTGGCTATCCGTATGATTGGTCCACCTTGATCTGTGAATGCCCTGATGGCACACTTTCAAATACAGCCGGGTAGACAACTGGCACTCTAGTGCAGTGTCCAAGAATTCTCTAGCTGATTGCCTCCCAGCTCGAAGAGTGTTCTTGGTACAAAAAAGCAGGGAGAAACTCTATCAGAGGGTCTTTCCCACCCCTCTACCAATCCTACATTCTCGATGTTTCTCGTTTCTCGTTCGTTTCTGTCTCTGTCTTCCCCCTTTATACGCAAAGTTCTTTTACATCATTTTCACTGAGCTGATTAGAACACACCCCATCCAGCACACAGGACCCCAATCCAGCACTGCATTGTATGTGCTTACGAATATCCTGACTGTCCACTTTCATTTAGTGCCATGTATTGAATTCCAAGTCTGACACCTTTGAGTGACAAATCAATTTGCCTAGCTAACTACATGGCTAGATCTCAGAGCATGGTCCCTACTTTTATTTTGTTTTTAAAACTACATCGCTCTGGTGATTCATCATCACCTGGCAAGAATACACTAGTCATATCAAGAAAAGGTTGTACACACAAACCAACATATTTAACTATAGTAATATAAATCTTAACTTTCCAATAACTCAAAATTCTACTTCATAAGTAATTTCACAATAACAATATCGACTTAAACTACCAAACATTTATAGTGGTGATTCTAAAAAAGGTTACATTTCAAAACTCAAGGGCCTGTCTTCTCACAGACAGTCTCAGTAGCCCTCACATACTCTACACTGACACAGATTTATGGGCGTGGCATCCTTACCACAGAGGGGTAAATGCGGAAGTTAATTACGCCTTTCCATTCTCCTGCACAAACCAGCATTTCTACCTCAGCTAGTGTTTCACATTGTTGACCAAATGGTCATTTTCACCCCTTTCCTTGTTTAAACTAATTTAGCTGTTTCGTTAATCGTTTAGAGTATGAGGCCACTTAGAGAGAGAGAGGAAAAAATTGTATTAATATTTTTTCATAATCGTGACAGAAAAGAAGACGCCCACCATAACATGTGAGAAGACAGCAGCACACAACAGTTACGGCCCGAAAAATGACAAACGTGCCAGCAGCAACATCAACAATGGCAGTACAGTAAGCAGGAGTATAGCTAGTGGGGGATATGTCAACCATCCCCTTGCAGACAAGATCCAGCTGCTTCTCGACCATCTATACTGCCATCTGCATCATCTTCACACATCTCAATGGACATTAGATAGAGCATCGAAAACAACAGCAATGACAACAAACGCCACCAGTGAGAGAAAACAAGGAGTTCAACATCCCAGACACGCGCACACACTAGTTACAGACTTGATGTGCTACTAGCCTGGGATCTGTAAGTCCATCCCTATCACCCATTTCAACACCGTGAACAATATCAACAACATCCACCACTACTTTAGCTCATGGAATACCAAGCTAAAGTCAGCCTTTTTGGCCAGGCATCTGTGCCTCAGACAAGCGACAGCAACCCACGCTACACGTTTTACATAAAAAAATAAAATTCAAAGTTGATATGTCTACGAGCCCTCCCTCCGAACAATACACCCTCCGACCCCTTTACCGATCGCGAAATCAGCGGAAGCTGGATGTTCTTACCAAGTTAACAACAAATATGTGCAAGTTGGTGGTAGAAGTAAAGAGGAACAGAGATCTACGTACCATGATACGATACGTGTCTGTGTCTGAAATAAAAGGTCTCTCATGTAAACAGTGTTGGAAGTTGTTTACCTCTTGCTGTGGCTGTCAAGTATGTGACGTATTGATTAAAAGACGAAATTTGGCTTCACTATGCCCAGGCGAGAATGGATGAAATTAAAGGTGGACGCTAAGCAAAAATGACGTTTCTGGTGATAACAGAATCTCTTTCATTGTAAGACTGGTTAATGACTCCTCTCCTTGTCATCACATTTTCCTTCATCACTTGTATACTGAGTCAGATTTCATTTGTAAACGTGGCGTCTTCGATCCTGTTAGTGAACGTGTAGACTTGTTTCACGATGTCTTGTGAACCAACTGCATTGGAACAGATCTGTGTGGTTTAGAGGCAAAGCGAGATGGCAGATGATGTATTTTTGTTACATTGTTGATGCTGGTGAAACGTAGGGTTCCTTGCTGTTCAAAGTTAGTGAATGGGCAGGGGGAGATAAATGTATTATTTAGGTTCTGTAGATTTTGTCCTTCCGAACATTTATAGTGGATCCCTCTCTTGGTAGGCACATTCTATATAATGATACATGAGTGTCATCAAAGTTGTTGACACCAAATAGCATTATACAGACGGAGAAGTAGGATGGATTTTATTTAAAGCAATGACGTCAATGATGCAGCGATATAAGACACCGGCATGCTTGGAATGCTTGGAAGGCTACAAGCTGCAAACAATGTCTTGATGTGAACGACCTTACCTTCTTGAACAGCCTTTTAAAATAAGCGGTCATTTGAGGTGAACAGTTGTTTGAAGTGAAGATTTTTTAACTTGAACGGTGGCTTGAAGCGAACAGCCTTTTGAAGTGAATGACCTTTTGAAGCTAACGTTCTTTACAAGTGAACAAAGAACAGTTCTTGCTTCTAAATCAAGTAAGCCGAACAGCGCGCACATGCGGAAGACTTGGTGAATATGAACAAAGCAATGCAAGCCGAACATAGCTAATTAGGAAGGAATGGTGAATATGAACAAAGCAATGCAAGCAGAATGTCACTAATTAGGAAGACATGGTGAATATGAACAAAGCAGTATAATACGATGACTCAACTAAACAATCAGAGCTTGTGGAATAAATCAATTGACAAAGTTTTTCTTGAAAATAGTTTGAGGAAACATTCATCTTCTCGTATTCTGTATCTGTTGTTCTGTCTGCTGTTGTTGTTATAATCACTGAGGGAATGGGGTATTACTGCTTGTATTATTTGTGTGTATTTGTATTGACTCTAGACATATAGTTTGCTAAAACTATTACTTTTTATACAGTCTCTCTTTCTTATTCAAGAATACCTAGCTTCCAATTATATTCTGATTTACAACAGTATATTCACATCTGCTTTTTATATAGGTACTAATGCATTGCAAATAGTTTCTGTGCTTTGAAGTGCATTGTTTTAATTTCGTTTTAATATGTCACTCTCTCTCTCTGCGCTGCAGATTGCCTATATGGTACCTGCCTATTGATCACCCGTAATTGGAGGGAGGGCGCCATTTTGATTTCACTTGAAGTCTTATACCTTTCTCCGTTAGTCTTTGAGACTTTGACTTTACTGCGTGCGTATGTTCTTGGTGTTAATTCTCTTGTGTACTTGCATGATATTTCTTAAAGAAAAACCAAAGTATTTATCGCATTCCAATGTTAAGTTTACGGTGTGTGTGTGGATTAGTTTGTTGATATGAATGCCCTTACAGAAATCTTGTCAGGATATTTGAGAATTAAAATCACTGATGGTTTTTCTACTATAGGACTTCAGTTTGAGACGAAACACAGTAGAGGATTCAGTAACTTCCAGTTATATTTTTAATTCCCAATGGATCCTAATCCTGCCTGAAAAAGCTTGGCGCGATGCAAAACAAGGATTCTTTATTTTATTTATTGGTAGTAAAGCAGTGTGTTTATTGTTGTAAGTGAGAATGGTTTTCTAATTTGTCATTAATGTTTGAATTCATCTTTCTGCCAATTATTCCTTAGAAAGTTGACGACTCAAAGTTGGCGAATGTAGAGCTGCTTATAATATTTGTACATGTTTCTTGTTGTCAGTAGTATCTGCATAATGGTCTTTGATATCACCATTACCAGATTTAGCACCATTTCGTAATAAGGTCTTTGGATGATTTTCTAACATGGATTTTAGTCATTATTTCTGTAGAATTGAAAATGCAAACAGACACACTGAGAAAATCTTCTTAATTAAAGTTGAAACACACACAAAATTCTTTGATGCTTTCACTTTTAATTGTAAGCCACTGCAAAGCCAGTCAAATATTTTGCCATGTAGAAAATAGTATTCAGAATCTTAGACAATCGAACTTCGATCTCAATGTAGGATTAGAGATTCAAAGTCGAGACGAAGCTACCGAAGCAATCACATGGCCAGGTGCTTGAACAGACGTACCGAGAGAGAATACGCACCTCAAAAGGGACACGACGTCACTGAAACTCAGGGTCGGGCAGCTTCTAAAGACACCAGACTTGCGCTCACAGGGCAGCCTTTGAGTAGAGTCACTCGACCGAGACTACAGCACAATAGGTGAAACAAAGGAGAGATTATGTCCAGAAGGGGAGATTAGTGCATAGAACCCAACTTTAGCTTAAATGCCCCACCCGTCGGACTGGACGCTCACTCGAATTTCTCGTTTCCTATGTTTGTCCCTGCCGTGGTCAGTGAAGCGAGACTAGGAATTGTCTGAGATGGTAAAAGTCACGATTTTTGTACAGATTGAATTATTTTTACTTATTGCAAATCATATATTTTTTCTTTGTCAATAATGTGAAGGACATAAAGGCAAAACTGTCTGAAGGATGCAAGAACGCTTGTCTAATTGGACTACCATCTAAGGGGCAAGAGAACACATGACGAACAAGACAAAGCAAGTTCACTGTGACTGAAGATTTGCTGTTGATGTGGGCTGGGTCAGAAGTCTGCTGTCACTGAAGGTACCGCATACCATTATTGGAAGGCTATGTCGGATGTATCAATTCTAGCAGTAAAGTGACTGACTGCGAATTCGGAGTATTCCACGGAGGGTTTACTAGTCCGTGTTCAAGAACTGAATTTCACTGGATTTGTGATTTCAAGAGCATGTGTTAAGTTAAACAAACTGTGAACTTTATGGACATGAACATTACATCAAAAGAACTGTTCCAAACTGAAGCTGATAACACATGGCTGAGATAACCGGCCAGGAACGACGCAAACAAACACCAGGTGAACCAAAAACCATATTGTCTCAATTGTTAAACTTGTATTGTTCAGTGATTTGTGTAAATTCTTATGTTTATTCTTTCTTATCCTTTTCTTATTCTAATGTTTTGAGTGTAGAATATTAATGCTTGATGTGTGAACCTAGTAATTGTTCTAGGAAAAGTATTGATATTAATTGTGGATATCTTTCTAATAATTGGCTTAGAAGATAATTTTCAATGATGAATTTCTTATTTTTTAATTATTGAATTTAGAGAAACTGTTGAATGACTATTTCTTATTTTTCTTATTCTTCTAATTGTTGAATTTGTGAAAGGAGTAATTTGAATATTGAAATCTGTATTATTATCTGGTGTGGTTTTATTATATTGAAATAGGTTAATTTTATTATTCTATTTTTTAATACAATTTGTTATATTTTAAAACTATTTACTCTTCTATTGAATAAGAGGAGGGGCGTATATAGGTAGCGGGTGGGGACAAGACAGATGACGTAATGATGTACCGGAAGTCGGTCACATATACGCTTTAGAATAGTCCTGCTACTGGTATGAGAGAAGTGGAAGGGCTAGAGACAGATTGACGGACATGATAGAGCTGTAGAATCTGTATTCTAAGACAAGTAACGCTTGAGAGGGGAGATAATCGACAGGTAGAACTTTCAAGGCCTGACTTAGTCACTCTCGACCGCATAGACAAAGACCCTGTCAGTGACTGATTAATTGACTGAATGGAAGAATCTTATCTGTGTATAATTGGAAGGTAATTATTCAGATAGAGATTGACAGTTCCAAGTTCCTGGTTGCCACAATTTCCTTTCGGTCTGTGTCTTTTAAATATCTGTGCAGTCATCGACCAGACGTTTGCAGTAATTGTGAAACCAGCGCCACCTAGTTAATGATTATGATTAAGACTAATTAATTAATCATTCATAACTAATTACAAGTGATGAGAATCTTAACTTATGTTACTAGTAATTCTCCAGCAAACAACAATCGTCTCTCTCAATTGGCAGATATGCCGGTACTGTAAAAGTTTTATCTCTTCCACCAAATTAAAGACACCATTTACCATCACACAATATTCTGTAGGTGGAAGACTTATTACTAAAGGAGAAGACAAATCTGTCCTTCATCTATGTTTAGTGTGTCCTAATTCACCCACTTTCTTCTTCAACATAAGGTTATCAATATGTTTAAGAGGGTCAATAAATTTAACAATACATTTATTAAATCATCAATCAAATATACATATGACAAATACAATGAAAACAATTATTCGAGATCAATTATTTCTATTAAACTGTCACGATAATGAGGGAATATTATTAATTTTTTTTCTCTCTCTCTCTCTCTAAGTAGCCTCATACTCTAAACTATTGACAAAACAGCCAATTTAGTTTTAAACGAAGGAAGGGGATAAAATGACCATTTTGTCAACAACGCGAAAACTAAGTCAGAAACACTAGCCTTAAGTTCATGCCGGGGAATGGAAAAAGTTTAATTAGTTTGTGTTACGTGACCATGCTTCAGAATTTTCAGAATTTATGATTAATTAAATTCGTTCCCTAATTCTGAACAGACTGGTTGCTCAAATTTACCCTTCAATCTCAATAAAATTTACTACTTGTAGTTTAAGTCAGACAAATCCTACCATATTCTCAATTCATCACTTTCCCAAATACCGTCATAAGGAGTGCCCAAGTTCGGGTCACTGTGACATTTAAGATAGGGAAAGGCAAGTTAATAATAATAGTTGTATAAAAATGGTAATTTATCAACAATATATGTTTCTTTCAATATATGTAATAATATTTTATTTTTTAATCATCCTCTTAGATTTAGTGGGCGCCAGTTGCAAAACAAAAATATAAATAAATTAACACTTTATTTTCGTAAGGCTTTAAATTAAAAAATGTATATTTGGTAAGTAAATTTCGTATGTTCTGAGAGTGAAATATAGCTATCAATCTATGGCAATAGGTATGTATGTCTAAAATTTAAAATAGATTCATCACAAAAAAATTTCTTAAAATATGAATTCTACATACAGATTTTATTTAACAGTATTTGGACTACCAAAGACAGTTTTCATTAAACAACGTGGCAGAAATATAAACATTCCATTTATTTTCTTGGGACTTGTACTGTGCTTTTATGTTTATTACGATTTTAATTTGACTATTAATAGACATAAAGAATCTACTTAATTGTAAAATATGTGTTATAGCATACAAGTTCAAAGTTCATGGTTTTTAAACACATTGTCTGATTTGTGACAGATCATTAGTTTGAAAAACAATCACACGAAATAAAACCACAACTCTGATATTATTAAACTACCTTGAGAATTAGCATTCTTCTCGTAAAGTAGTATTTTACTTACACTACTTGTGGTAGAGAGTTCTGGACTATTTTACTTACACTACTTGTGGTAGAGAGTTCTGGACTATTTTACTTACACTACTTGTGGTAGAGAGTTCTGGACTATTTTACTTACACTACTTGTGGTAGAGAGTTCTGGACTATTTTACTTACATTACTTGTGGTAGAGAGTTCTGTAAATATCTACATATTAGCATAATTCGCTATAAATAGATATTATAGGAAATAAAACATTTGACATAATGTTATATGTTTTTAAAATAATTGTCTCCATTAATCAATTTCGCATCTTTAGACAAAATGTTATTTGTTTTTAAAATAATTTTCTCCATTAATCAATTTCGCATCTTTAGACAAAATGTTGTTGTGTACAAATTAGCGTTTTGTACCAAACATAATTTTGCCTATGGAAACATAAATTGTATACATTTTACGCAGTAATCCAGCCTTTATATCTTTATAGGTTTATCTTTAAATTTAATAAACCTTTTTCGCAGTAATCAAACCTTATATCTGTATATGTTTATATTTTAATCTTCAAGATAATTGCTTATAGTAAATCATTCATTGATTGAAATTATTGAAATACTATATTATTCAGTTGAAAAACCTTTACATAGTAATACAGCCTTATATCTTTATATTTTCATTTCGTTTAGCCTTTAAATACTTTTAATTAGAAATTCAGTTATTTAAGCCATTGAAATATACATTCATTTTGTTTATCCTTTAAATACCTTTAATTAATCATTCATTTACTTAAGCCTTTGAGATATATATATATATATATATATATATATATATATATATATATATATATATATATATATATATATATCTCAAAGGCTTAAGTAAATGAATGATTAATATTTATATTTATTGTGCTTAGTCTTTAAATACCTTTAATTAATCATTCATTTACTAAAGCCACTGAACTTTCATTTTGTTTAGTCTTTAAATACCTTTAATTAATCATTCATTTACTAAATCCACTGAACTTTCATTTTGTTTAGTCTTTAAATACCTTTAATTAATCATTCATTTACTAAAGCCACTGAACTTTCATTTTGTTTAGCCTTTAAATACTTTTAATCATTTATTTACTTAAGCCATTTGAAATATACTTTCATTTTGTTTAGCCTTTAAATACTTTAAATTAATCATCCACGTACTTAAGCCATTGAAATATACTTTATTATGCATTTGTTGAACATTTTCTCAATAAACATCCCTTTATTTTTATACTTTTTTTTAGTATCGAAGTCAATTGCTTATATTGAACGATTCGTGTACTAAAACCATTTTGTTTTTTAGTCTTGATGTGAATTGCTTATATTGAACTAAAACTATTTTGTTTTTTAGTCTTGATGTGAATTACTTTTACTGAAGTTTCTAAATATATTAAAATATAAAATAATTAGTAGCAAATCAAAATGCACTCGGATTGTAAAACATACAGTTCTTGCAAACTTTCCGGACCAATTGAAGACGTGAGTATGAGAAATTACTTACTCCATACTTCCACCTCACAGATGTTAAGTGTGTGGTGCCCGTATTCGGACCAGGTAGTAGATTTAGATACGGACACGTTTTGTCCTGTTAAGGTTTCTTGGCATCTGGTGTAAAATACGTTACCCGGATTACTTGTCACTCGAGCGCAGACACGACCATCTACCCTGATTTCAGCAGAGACCATGCGAAATTCGACTGCAATAAAAGACAAAATACTTTAAAAACTAACGATTTAAACGTTCGATCTTGTTTCAGTGTAAATAATTATGTAAACTAGTTTCTTTAAAATACAAAATACTTTTAAAAGTAACGATTTAAACATTAGATCTTGTTTCAGAGTAAATAATATGTAAACTAGTTTCTTTAAAAGACAAAATACTTTAAAAACTAACGATTTAAACATTAGATCTTGTTTCAGTGTAAATAATTATGTAACCCAGTTTCTTTAAAATACAAAATACTTTTAAAAGTAACGATTTAACATTAGATCTTGTTTCAGTGTAAATAATTATGTAACCTAGTTTCTTTAAAATACAATATACTTTAAAATCTAACGATTTAAACATTAGATCTTGTTTTAGTGTAAATAATTATGTAACTTAGTTTCTTTAAAATACAAAATACTTTAAAAACTAACGATTTAAACATTAGATCTTGTTTCAGTGTAAATAATTATGTGTGATGGGGTGAGGTGTTATTGTTGATGGTATGGGTCCCCCCCCAGGGTGCGAGGCGATGATGAAACGATGAAGATGCAATGGGACGATACGGCAACCACAGCAGGAGAGGCAGAACACGCAACACGTGTTTACATTTTCATGATCTTTATTTCGGCGACACACCGCCAACCACGCTCCTCTCTTGACCACAGACGACTAAAGACGAACCCTGACGAACAAAGACGAACCAAGACGAACGCTCCAAGACGAACGAACCTCGCACACTCTCTCACACACAATATATCTGGGCGGCAAAGGGGACTCCACTAAACAATTCTGGAACTGCTGACTAAAACTACTGCTAACGGGTACATCTGTGCTAACCTACTTTCGTTCTAACATAAATTTCTCCTAAACTACCTAGAGTTATATAACACTTAAACTATCAAAAAATACTACATTAAATACTCTCTAAATACAATACTTCCTTACAATATAATTCACAAAATAAATTATAAAATAAAATAATTAACTATATTCATGTGCCAGGGGAAAACCATGTACACATACATAAATCATAAAATACACTTAGAAAACAATATAAACTAACTTACAAAATTATATAAATATAAACTACATCCCACTAACTATTAGAATATCTACACATTAACTTTACTTAATAAATGAATAATATAATAAAGGCGGTTAAACATGTACACACTGGCACAGCCATACACATTATATAGCAGACCGCGCTGCGCGGTTCAAACTAGCGGCCGATGACCTACTTTGCTGCCCGGCAAAACAAGCGTTACGCACACGCTCTGTACACACGTACATCCACCCTTCCACATAATTATGTAACCTAGTTTCTTTAAAAAGACATATCCTATTTAGATTAAAATAATTCAAGCACGTGGGAGCGGGGGTGGAGATTCACTATCCACGTCTATCACTGTGTGTGCATCCGTGTGTTTTGTATGCGTGTGCATGCTGCTGCATTCAAAGTGAAAACAAAGATATGCGGAACCTGATGATGAATTTAACGCAATAGACTAAACAATACACGCAACATTTTGCAGAGGCTGCAAATGAATTTAGTGTGACAGATAAAACAGTACACACTGAATTCTTTATGAAAATAAATTTAGTGTAACAGGGAAAACAGTTCAAACATAATTAAGTTTGTAAATGGAGTAATTATATAAGAGAAAACACTAACAACGGAATACATTTTGCAAATGAATTTAGTGTAACAGAGAAAACAATATAAATGGATTTCTTTTTGCAAATAAATTTATTGCAACAGAGACAACGATACACATTGACTTCGTTTTCGAAGTAACTGTAGTGTAACAGAAAAAAAGAATACACGTGGAATTATTTTTTAAAAAATTAATTTAGTGTGACAGAGGAAACAATACACAAGGAGATTAATTTTGAAAATGAATTTAGTTGTAATAGAGAAACAAATGCACAAGGAATATGTTTTGCAAAAGAAGTTAGTGTAATAGAGAAAATAATACACATTAACAGTTTGAAACAAATTAAAAGTAAAGAGACAACAATACGCAAGTATAGACTGAAAATTAATTTAGTGTAACAGAGACACATAGACTGAAAATGAATTTAGTGTAACAGAGACACATAGATTGAAAATGAATTTAGTGTAACAGAGACACATAGATTGAAAATGAATTTAGTGTAACAGAGACACATAGATTGAAAATGAATTTAGTGTAACAGAAACACATAGGCTGAAAATGAATTTAGTGTAACAGAGACAACAATATGCAAGTATAGATTGAAAATGAATTTAGTGTTACAGAGACACATAGATTTAAAATGAATTTAGTGTAACAGAGACACATACACTGAAAATGAATTTAGTGTAACAAAGACACATAGATTGAAAATGAATTTAGTGTAACAGAGACACATAGATTGAAAATGAATTTAGTGTAACAGAGACAACAATATGCAAGTATAGATTGAAAATGAATTTAGTGTTACAGAGACACATAGATTGAAAATGAATTTAGTGTTACAGAGACACATAGATTGAAAATGAATTTAGTGTTACAGAGACACATAGATTGAAAATGAATTTAGTGTAACAGAGACAACAATATGCAAGTATAGATTGAAATTGAATTTAGTGTTACAGAGACACATAGATTGAAAATGAATTTAGTGTTACAGAGACACATAGATTGAAAATGAATTTAGTGTTACAGAGACACATAGATTGAAAATGAATTTAGTGTTACAGAGACACATAGATTGAAAATGAATTTAGTGTAACAGAGACAATAATATGCAAGTGTTACATGTGCCGGGTGAGCGGCGCTAGCTGAAGTTAGAGACACAAGGGGTGAAGTCAGTTTTCACCTTCTTCAGTGTATATCTAAGAAAAACTCGTGTGACATGTGCCAGTAATACGTCGTGTCAAGACATTACATAGACACAAAATAACATACAACCATTGATGTTTGGGTGGGGCCCAATTTTATTATGTCATGCAAAGGAACGTTTTATTGGCTGTGTATGCGGACGAGCAAGTGTGATAAAAGTGAATAAACAGACGAAAAAATAGACGGTACAACACAAAACAAATACAGATTCTTTTGCCCCTCTCAAAAAAACAACAACTGTGAAGTTTGCTGAAAATGGGGAATTAGATTGTTTATTTTCTAATTTGGGGCACTATTCTTTCACATAATGATTAGTCAAACATACAACTTTTCAATGTCATACTCTGTGGGAAATAAAGGGGGGATGAAAATGATAAACTTCAAAATTATAAAATAAAAGTTAATTACACAATTCTTATGCGGTAAATGGCACCGTTATTGAATAAATGATAATTCATGTACAAAATAGGCATAAATCCAAACATTATCCTAGAGTTCATATTACACAAATGATTATAATAATGAATTTTAACAAAAATAGATTTAAATGTTCTTATTCCGAAGAGTTCCTGACACAAAAATGCCACTAACTTGTTACAGCTGGCCCGAGCCAAAGTCAGAGATACAAGGGGTGAGGCCTGTTTTGGCCCACTCCAGTGCACCTCCGACAAAAGCCCGTGTGACATGTGCCAGTAATACGTAGTGTCAGGTTGTTACATGGACACATATGCCATACACCATTGATGGTTGGGTGGGGCCCAGTTTTAGTATGTCATGCCAAGGAACGTTTTATTGGCTGTGTATGTTGTGAGCGAGTATCATGAAAGTGAATAAATGGATGAACAGACGAATGGTACAAAACAATACAAATACAAATTATTTCGCCCCTCTCAAAAACTATGAAACAAGGTAGTTGAAAGTGATTAAATCAGGTTGTTTATTTCCTGATTTAAAAGGGGCACTACTCTTTCACACAGTGATTAGTCATACATTCAACTTTCCAATGTCATACACTCTGTGGGAAATATGGAAATGTGGGAGATGAAAATGACAATATTCCAAAAATATAAAATAAAAGTTAATCATGCAATTCTTTTTGCGGTAAATACCACCACTACCATCTATAATTCGTATACAAAAATAGGCCTACATTAGCCATCATATTAAATTCACATTGTATACAAATTCCCAAAAATCAATAGTGAATTTATATTCACAAAAATTATAGCAATAATAATAAATTTCTGATCGATCAAAAAAAAAACCACGATTTAAAGTTTCTATTTCCTAACAGTTCTAGGTGTGCTAAGATCTTAAATGTTCTCATTCCTATCAGTTCTGGGTATGTTTTTGCCTTCTATTTTTAATAACTACTCACAGTACTGTCAAAGTTTGAAGGTCAGTGACATAATCTCTTGTGTCACTTATAAGGGATGTTTTGAAGAGGTGACGTCACTTATAGAGATGTTTTGGAGAGAAGATGGTGCATCGTAGCCTGGCTCATATTCATAAGATGCTTCGATGTGAAGATGACGTAATCTGTCGTGTCACTCACAAAGAATGCTTGAGAAGATGTGATGATAGATGGCGGCCTCATAGCATTATTCATAAGAAAGCTCTGAAGAAAGGTGAGGTACCCAGTTGTGTCACTCATAGAGGTGCTTTGGAGAGAAGATGACGCATCGTAGCCTGGCTCATAAAATTCTTCCAAGTGAAGATGACGTAATCTGTTGCGTCACTCACAAGGGATGCTTGAGAAGATGTGATGAAAGATGGCGCCTCATAGCGTCGTTCATAAGAATGCTCTGAAGAGAGGTGACATACCCTGTTGTGACACTCATAGAGGTGCTCCGAAGAGAAGATGATGCATCACTCGTTTGGATGCTTTGTTGAGAAGATATAGACACCTCGTAGTGTCGTTCATAGTAGGTGAAGATTCTGCAGGAATCTAGGCACCATTCAGATTATCGCATCTGACATTCAGTTGACCGTTGCCAACCTCAATAATTTTCGTTGTTTCCTGGTTGCTGTGACGACAGACAACCCAATGACGTTTGGCATTATCGGATGATTAGTCTAGTGAATTGTGTCATCGCATCCTATCGAATGCAGAAATCCTCGTGTCCTGTAAGGAAACGTCAGTGCTGACCCTTTGACTGTGGGATAGGGAATTCAGGCATAGCTCAGAAAGGGGAGAACAAAAATGGCCTCTCGTATCAAGAGGCATGCAACCCCATAGCATACTTGAGCTGTCTAGAAGACCGAACTTATTCACTTGCCAGGTAGTCATTAAGCAAATTACCTCAATGCTTAATACAAGGCGGTCGACAGATGAAAGATGGGTGGAGAGAGATATTTCCAGCTCTCCTCAGTAAGTCCTTGCGACTGGTTCATCTCTCGCCATAATTGGGCCACATGGCTCGCCAAAAAATGGTGGGAGTTCGAATCCCAGCGAACTTCACTGTACTGAGCTACCCCACTAGCTTCGTGGGGCACTCAAGAAGGCAACACAAAAAGCACACAAGGAAATAAATTCAGTTTACTCCATTCTCTCTTTCTTCTGGTCTCTCCAACTGTCTGTTTTCTCTGGTGTTGTAAATCACAAACTACGTTCTCCCAAAGAATAAATTCACAACACGGACTGTAAGTAAGAAAAGTCTCCAACAGTCAAAATCTCCATTATTTCTTTCAGAAACAAATCCTCTGTCAATAACTGTCTTATTGAACTATCTTTTCTCAAAATTAAATTCTCAAATGTCTTCTCAAAGCAAACTGAACTATTTTTCTGTAAATTATCAACTGTATTCCTTTTCTCGGAGCCAATTCTGAACTGTTTTCTGTCTCAAAGGTTAAAAAAATCAGCTATCTTTCTTTCTATATTCCTTCTGTATGTGCTTCAAATTCATGGTCCTTTTTCACCTGTTGTCGGAGGACCACGTGAGAAAATCTGCAAACTGGCGATAATGCCACGCTAGAAATCTCTTTCCATGCTTAGCACGCAATTCTCAAAAACTGTTCCTTTGTTTTCAGTCTCTCGTACACAATACCAGCTAGTTCCTAAACAATGCATACAACTACAAAATAATACTCTCAACCAAAAAACTTAGTCACGCTGAACCCGTGCAAACATTTAAAAGTGCTTCACAATTTACAAAAAAAAAATTCAAAAAGTCATATCCCTAACTCAGCATTTCCAAATGACACACTCTCTGCATTAATACAATGTTAAAAAATAAATCACAATAATAAAACAGTGCGAATAAAAATGCACCCACACACTCGCGCGAATGCACATAGGCAAGAACAAACAATTTGAACCGTGGTTTTAAATGCATATTAATAAACATTTGATTTATCAATAACTGTTATGACTTAGCTCTCAAATTAAGAGTTGCTGTAAAGAAATATACTGTGTGTATGTTAGTCATGTTTAAATTTGTTGGTTAAACTTTAGAACTTAACAATCAGAAAGTTTTTAGTCTACCCATATGATGTGACACTATCATGAAATTTCGCGGTAATCAGATTGGTGAAAATAAATGGAGGAAGAATCATACGTGATTCGGCAAACGAAAACAACAAAAGAATTTTTCTCGGCAAGTCCATTCCCCTTTTCCGTGACAGTATTTATCATATGTATATTTTATTGTTGATTTAATAAATTTACTGACCTTACTCTTAATGATAACCTTATGTTGTAGTAGGACGTTTTCCACCTATGGAACATTGAGTGTCAGTAAATATTTATATTTAATGTTTTGGAAGAAAGTAAACATGTACAGCGCATGTATATCTGCCAAGTGAGAGAGATGAGAGGTGACTTCTGGAGGGTCATTAACAAAACAAATTAACATTCTCATCACTTGAAATTAGTTATCAAAGATTAAATAATAGTCATCATCATATCCATTAACTAAGTGGTGTTGGTGTCACAATTAGAAATTGTTACAACTGCTATTCTACTTGAACTAACTGGTGCAGAAAAAAGTCCAGGTGGACTTCAAAGGAACAAGTGGTGAATCTGTTTTCAATGTGAGGAGAGAAACACGTGGAAATTGAACTGCTATAACTTTTGACATTGTTACAACATGGTGTAAAAGACTAGAGGGACCAAGCCTATTTCAGGTTATGTCAAAATTATTATCGCTTATCTCTCATAACTCCATTTCTGTTCTGTGATAAGACTATCCTGTGATTTGTAATTGAAATAATGTTGAATTGTATTTTAGTATATAAGACTGTGAAACAGGAATTATTCGAACAAAGTTTTATGGAAATATTGATGTCAAGTAATCATTTACAATGTAATTTTCATGTGTATATTTGATTGTTGATTTAATAAATGTAACGTATGTGAGGAAATATTATTTTTTTTCTCCCATGTGTTATCATACTCTAAAATTCTAAATGGTTAATGAAACAACCAAATTAATTTAAACATAGAGAGGGGATAAAATCTATTGAGACCACGACTATTCTATGTTATATAAAAACTATTATCACATATCTCTAATAACTCCATTTCTATTCTCTGATAAGAACTACCATGTGATTTCTATTGAATTGAATTTTACATAATATTGTATAGTAAGGAAATTATTCGAACTTGGCTTCAAGGAAATATTGATGTCCAGTAATATATTTCATTGTATTTGTCAATTCTATAATTGTTTGAAGATTTAATAAATTCATTGTTTTTGTCACAAAGATCAAGAAATATTAATAAATTTTTTTTTCTCTCCCTCTAAGTAACTTCTAACTTTAAACTATGAACGAAACCGCTAAGTTAATTAAAAGAGGGACGGGGTGAAAATGACCACTTTGTCTAAACATTAGCTTTAAGTTCGTGTTGGGGAATGGAAAAGATATAATTAGCTTGCAAGAGAATGCTGGCTTGACCCTCTCTGACCAGGAACCCACGCCCATAAATCTGTGTCAGAGTAGAAGTACAGGCGGCCAGTGTACGGAAAACGTGAGAAGGTGCTAGGACGCCAATTATGTCCGTGACGGAGGCAGACTAAGTTTTTGGAAATGTAAACATCTTTTTTTTGAATCACCACTATAAATGTTTAATAGTAGGTTGATATTGATTGTTATTGAGAAGTTACTATTGTTTTGTGAAATAGAAGTTGAGTTATTGGAAAATTAATCATTGTATGTTAAGTTAAAAAGGGTTGGTCTGTGTGTACCATCATGTCTTGCTGTGTGAATTAATGTATAGCTTGCCAGGTGGCCATGAGCTGCCAGTAACTATAGTTTTTAAAATAAAATAGGAGTAGGACAGCTTGCTCTGAGATTTTAGTGTGTGCTCTGAGAGTTAGCTAGAGGTTAAATGGATACGTAAATCACAGGTGCCAACTGGGAACTTGATACTTTGGCACTGATAGAACTGGACGCCAGAGGTAGCCAGGATGGGCAGAGAATATTCCTAAGCACGTACAGTGCTGGAAGGGGGATAGCGTCTGTGCTGGAAGGAGGGGTGTGTACCAGTCATCTCACAGAAAGGGATGTGCAAAGAACTGTGTGTATAAAAGGGGATACAGAGAAAGAAGCAAATGAGAAACGTGGAAGAGCGACGTGGAAAATGTAGCGTTTTGTACAGGGGTGAAGGTCACCTCTGAGTTTCTCCCTGCTTTTATGGATCAAGAAGACTCTACGATTCTGAAGGCAAAACAGAAGGAGGATTCTTGACCACTGTAACAGTGTGCCAGAAAGTCTACCTGGCTGCGTATGAGGCGCGTCGTAAAGACCGCTGCAGTTTTTAGATGGGCCAAATCAAATCAGATAGCCATCTCAGGTTTTCAAAGACTCTGTCAAAGACCGCGGGTGATCGATTATTTTCCAGGCAGAAGGCAAATTCCTGGTGGAAGTTTAATGTCACGGCGCTGGGAGATGTTACAGAACGAGATGTTACATAGTGGTAGTAACTATCGTTGGAAGCAGTAGCGGTCATGCATGAGGCATACCGCCGAGAACGGCAAAGGTTGGCCGTTGTGAAGAAGAGAAGAGAAGATGAGAAACGAAGTTAAGAGAAGAGAAGATGAGAAACGAAGTTGTGAGGAAGAGAAGAGATGAGAAACGAAGTTAAGAGAAGAGATGAAATGAGCAGAAACTGAAGAGAAGAAGAGAGAAGAGAGAACGCAATGAGAGCTGAGAAATTAGGCCTAACAAGAGAAGCAGAGAAGCGCACGGGAGCGTGAAGTGTAGCAGCCGTCGTAACAGTGAAGGCGGCCAGGTCGAGACGTCGACGATGTTTTTGTTGTATCATCAGAACCCCCCCCCCCCCAGCACAAGAAAGAAGAAAGTGTGAGCCCAGCACCAGAAGTGTAACGATATGAGCAGAGAACGAGAGTAACGAATTACAAGAGCAGAGAATAAGGAGAACGTGACAATACCTATGTGAGTAAAAGAAAATTCTAACTAATTAGGGAAATCTCAGAGCACGTAGTACATAAACATAAGTATAAACTAGAACCTAAAACTAAAACTAGAATCTTAATTAAGCATTAAACTAAAATTAGAAGTAAACCTTGATAGAAAAAGATATTGATGGAACCATTGAAAAGACTTGCAAGTTAAATGACATTTGTTTTGAACTTTGTGTATTATTATTGAACATTGATGTGTGGCGCCAGAACTCTGAAATAATGACTGTTCTATTATGTTGTAAAATGCCTAAGCAATGTTAGAAGTAGTACTGCATGAAGAAATTGAGTTTTGTATTTCTTTGATTTTAATTCATCATTTATCATTTTTCTTTCTTCTTTCTTCCCCCTTTCCCATGGGTGTGAGTGTGGATGGCTGACTGACTAACCAACGTGTGAGAGGAAACCTATAGACCAATAAATTTGAACTTGTACTCCGATATTGGGCCTTTCTTCTGTCTATGGTTTCGAAAGAGTGGTTGCTGTCGTTGTTATACGTTGTGTCGTCTGTGCCGTCTACACTTCACCCCTACCCGTATGCAAGCACACATGCAAACATGTCGGCAATACGTAACCTACACGCAGAATTAAATTCGAGCCAAACAAACATCTTGGTATTCTGTGTGCGGATTTGTCATTCTCTTTATGCAAGTCCTACGTGGAGCCGGCAAGCCACCATCCCTCTCCCCTCCTGTCGGAGAAGGGAGGGTGGGTGGTGACAAGTGGTGACCCGCTGACGTGATAGGTAAAAATTGTTTTGCGGTGTGTTTGCATCATTTCTCTTTCTGCTATCTATCTCATGTAGTATCATCATATTTTGCAGTTATGATGGTTACAGTATTTTGATTTAAGAAAGTGGTGAATTAGTATTTGATATCTTTTGATGCTTAAATTTTTGAAAACTTGTTTTGATGTATTCTGCCTTTAATTTTTGAAATCTTGTTTTGACGTTGTATTCTGCTTTAATACTCATTTTTGCGTGTAACTATTTCGTGATTTATTTTGAGAGCGCCGGCATTTGTGGGCCGAAAAATTCGTTTTGATTGTTTAGAAAATGTAATACTTTAAATGCTTACTCAGAGATGCAAGTTCGAGTTTTATATCTCCGTTTTTGATATTTTGTTGTTGAAAATATTTGCTGTATGTATTGCAACAAGTTTCGAAATTCTATGTAAATATTAATGCCGAGAGAGATCGCATATTCTATTTTTGATTTTTGAGTCATGCCATTTTGAAAGTTCGTTACGGTTTATGAGGCAACGCTGTAGGACGACCCGATATTAAGTTCGTTTTGAAGTTGTTGATTTTGAAGATTGATGAAGTATTCGTGCAGCGTCACAATACTATGATGTACTCAGGGAGAGTACCTAATGATTTTGAGATTGATGAAGTATTCGTGCAGAGTCACAATACTGTAGTACTTAGAGAGAAGTACCTTGTGTTTTGCGTCAGTTGGAAACTGACTTATTTGTTTGAAGATTTGAGATTGAGTTTGGGCCGGTATTGGTAGAAACCGCGTATATTCGTTGAGTTGGAGGCGACGGTATTGAAGTCCGTGCGCATATATTTTCGTTGTCGAAAACTTTGGAAGTCGGGCGATAAAGTGACCTCGTTTTTGTAGCAAACGCATTTTTGATTTGCTAGAGTTTCTGTAAAACTCGCTAACCGTACGAATGGCTAATTAAATAAATGACTAGTAAGAATTGGGCAGGAGAAAGCAGAATTAAAGCAATAAGTGATTGACAATGATGTAGTGAAATGTTGGATTACTACAATAAGCGTGGTGTAAATGATAGTTATTGTAATGATAAAGAAAACACGCGAATCGCACAGAAAGTACTACACTAAAAATGTAAACACAGTGATGGAAAAGGAAAGGGAAAGACTCTTCAGAGCATCGTATTTCAGCCGGCCATAAAGATAATTACTCCGAGAAACCCACTGTCCCCCTCCGACAGGAAAGGTCACGACCCAGGTGTGTAGGTTCGTGTTAGTCATGCATTTGGAAAAACGGGAAGATAGAAAGTATTCTGATTGTTGGTGTACGTTAGAAATAGTTAAAGAATTCTATTTTGGCAATTTTTATTCTTAGGTATCTCAGCTCTTGTACTGATGAATGCCTTCATTTAGTAAGACTGCCATTGGGGAAACAGAAGTATATATTTTGTAAAGATAGACTAATAAAGTAATATGTAATGAAGAGGCTTGTTAGACTATTAAATGTTTATAGAGTGGATTACAGCATATAAGCAGACGGAATACGTAGGTCTTATAGTGAGACATTTTATTTCGCGGTGTTAGATCTTTTCAGTAAAACCTTGTTTTGGTTTATCTGTCCGTTAACGATGCGCGGTAACAACGCAGTGTGTCCTGCACAGCCAGCGACCTAATTTTTTTTCGTTCCCTCACCATGCAGTGACGCTACGCTCGCTTGCAGTGACCATGCGAATTTTTTTTACAAGGGGAAGGAACCCGCTCGGTTGCTTAGGACGCTGTTAGAAATGACCTCGTATTTTAATACTCAATAAATTTTGTGAAAGATCATTAATTGGCATTTTCGTAAATTGATCATATAATTTTATTTCTCTAACTTAGGAGTAGAAGTGTACTTGTACACAAATTTTTTTTTAAGCAAAAGAGTGATACTGATATAAGATATTTGAACAACAACAGATTATTGTGAGATTACATTCAGGTAAAGATTTTGAAACGACCTTGTAGTTCTTATAAAAAAAAAAATAAAATAAATAACATCATATTGATATTAACTGTTTTACATTTATAAATATATTTGTGAGATTTTCTTGCATAAAAATTTTAGAGAAAGATACTTGCAATTTTTTTTGAATTGACAATTGTGACACGTTAATAGCTAACTTGAAGTCTGTATATCTAACTTGATTTCATTGAAAAATTTTAAAGGGACTACCCTGTAAGGTGATTTGATTTTTCTCTCGATAGTTCTCCATCATCATGATAGATGATAAGTTTTCCTAGCTGATATTTTTGAAAAAAAAAAAACGCATGTTACTTCTTTTGCATAAAGTGGTAAAATGAAAAATATGCAGGTGTATAAACATGCTTATGCAATTTATTTCTAGGGCTGATCACAGTAGGAACCAATGCATTGTCTAGGCATCCAATAGACACGGTTTGAATAAATTTCGTGAAGCAGAATAATTTTAATTGCTTGGATTGTAATCAACTTTTGAAAAAAAAAATTTTTTTTAATATTGTTGACCTACACTTATTTCATAAGCTTCGGTCAAAAAGGAGGAGGGATATGTCACAAAGATCAAGAAATATTAATAAATTTTTTTTTCTCTCCCTCTAAGTAACTTCTAACTTTAAACTATGAACGAAACCGCTAAGTTAATTAAAAGAGGGACGGGGTGAAAATGACCACTTTGTCTAAACATTAGCTTTAAGTTCGTGTTGGGGAATGGAAAAGATATAATTAGCTTGCAAGAGAATGCTGGCTTGACCCTCTCTGACCAGGAACCCACGCCCATAAATCTGTGTCAGAGTAGAAGTACAGGCGGCCAGTGTACGGAAAACGTGAGAAGGTGCTAGGACGCCAATTATGTCCGTGACGGAGGCAGACTAAGTTTTTGGAAATGTAAACATCTTTTTTTTGAATCACCACTATAAATGTTTAATAGTAGGTTGATATTGATTGTTATTGAGAAGTTACTATTGTTTTGTGAAATAGAAGTTGAGTTATTGGAAAATTAATCATTGTATGTTAAGTTAAAAAGGGTTGGTCTGTGTGTACCATCATGTCTTGCTGTGTGAATTAATGTATAGCTTGCCAGGTGGCCATGAGCTGCCAGTAACTATAGTTTTTAAAATAAAATAGGAGTAGGACAGCTTGCTCTGAGATTTTAGTGTGTGCTCTGAGAGTTAGCTAGAGGTTAAATGGATACGTAAATCACAGGTGCCAACTGGGAACTTGATACTTTGGCACTGATAGAACTGGACGCCAGAGGTAGCCAGGATGGGCAGAGAATATTCCTAAGCACGTACAGTGCTGGAAGGGGGATAGCGTCTGTGCTGGAAGGAGGGGTGTGTACCAGTCATCTCACAGAAAGGGATGTGCAAAGAACTGTGTGTATAAAAGGGGATACAGAGAAAGAAGCAAATGAGAAACGTGGAAGAGCGACGTGGAAAATGTAGCGTTTTGTACAGGGGTGAAGGTCACCTCTGAGTTTCTCCCTGCTTTTATGGATCAAGAAGACTCTACGATTCTGAAGGCAAAACAGAAGGAGGATTCTTGACCACTGTAACAGTGTGCCAGAAAGTCTACCTGGCTGCGTATGAGGCGCGTCGTAAAGACCGCTGCAGTTTTTAGATGGGCCAAATCAAATCAGATAGCCATCTCAGGTTTTCAAAGACTCTGTCAAAGACCGCGGGTGATCGATTATTTTCCAGGCAGAAGGCAAATTCCTGGTGGAAGTTTAATGTCACGGCGCTGGGAGATGTTACAGAACGAGATGTTACATAGTGGTAGTAACTATCGTTGGAAGCAGTAGCGGTCATGCATGAGGCATACCGCCGAGAACGGCAAAGGTTGGCCGTTGTGAAGAAGAGAAGAGAAGATGAGAAACGAAGTTAAGAGAAGAGAAGATGAGAAACGAAGTTGTGAGGAAGAGAAGAGATGAGAAACGAAGTTAAGAGAAGAGATGAAATGAGCAGAAACTGAAGAGAAGAAGAGAGAAGAGAGAACGCAATGAGAGCTGAGAAATTAGGCCTAACAAGAGAAGCAGAGAAGCGCACGGGAGCGTGAAGTGTAGCAGCCGTCGTAACAGTGAAGGCGGCCAGGTCGAGACGTCGACGATGTTTTTGTTGTATCATCAGAACCCCCCCCCCCCCCAGCACAAGAAAGAAGAAAGTGTGAGCCCAGCACCAGAAGTGTAACGATATGAGCAGAGAACGAGAGTAACGAATTACAAGAGCAGAGAATAAGGAGAACGTGACAATACCTATGTGAGTAAAAGAAAATTCTAACTAATTAGGGAAATCTCAGAGCACGTAGTACATAAACATAAGTATAAACTAGAACCTAAAACTAAAACTAGAATCTTAATTAAGCATTAAACTAAAATTAGAAGTAAACCTTGATAGAAAAAGATATTGATGGAACCATTGAAAAGACTTGCAAGTTAAATGACATTTGTTTTGAACTTTGTGTATTATTATTGAACATTGATGTGTGGCGCCAGAACTCTGAAATAATGACTGTTCTATTATGTTGTAAAATGCCTAAGCAATGTTAGAAGTAGTACTGCATGAAGAAATTGAGTTTTGTATTTCTTTGATTTTAATTCATCATTTATCATTTTTCTTTCTTCTTTCTTCCCCCTTTCCCATGGGTGTGAGTGTGGATGGCTGACTGACTAACCAACGTGTGAGAGGAAACCTATAGACCAATAAATTTGAACTTGTACTCCGATATTGGGCCTTTCTTCTGTCTATGGTTTCGAAAGAGTGGTTGCTGTCGTTGTTATACGTTGTGTCGTCTGTGCCGTCTACACTTCACCCCTACCCGTATGCAAGCACACATGCAAACATGTCGGCAATACGTAACCTACACGCAGAATTAAATTCGAGCCAAACAAACATCTTGGTATTCTGTGTGCGGATTTGTCATTCTCTTTATGCAAGTCCTACGTGGAGCCGGCAAGCCACCATCCCTCTCCCCTCCTGTCGGAGAAGGGAGGGTGGGTGGTGACAGTTTTATTTATTTACCTTCATATACATATTGATAAAATTATGTTGGAGAAGAAAGTGGGTGGGGGATGGGGCTAGCTAAACATAGATTAAACACGGATTTGCCTTCTCCTTCAGAAAGCAGTTTTCTACCTATGGTAAAATTGAGTGACGTAAATGTTTATCTTTCATATTGTAGAAGAGAGAAACATTTACTGCGCCAGCATATCTGCCAAGTGAAAGAGAGACATGCGGTATCTTCTTGATGATTATTAATAAATAAAGATTCCCATCACTTGTAATTAGTTTAGTATGAATAATTAAACAAATAACCATTAATTAAGTGGCTTCAACATAATAGTAATACATTGATTGTGCATTTCTAAGTCACGTGATTTAAAGTTCACTAGTTTCTTGAGAGTGTGTGGATATTATATTGTTTACAATGATTGTGCATTTCTAAGTAACCTGAGAGTTCACTAGTTTCTTGAGAGTGTGTGGATATTATATTGTTTACAATGATTGTGCATTTTAGTAACTAGATTTAACAGAAGAAACGAGAATGACTTTTTCTGGCGAAGATGAACTTTGGGTGTCTCTCACGAACATTATCCATGAATTCGTCTCCTTTGTAGAAATCACCAGGCACAAGTTTCCCATTAAAATGTTCGATACTGCCAAATGATGCTAAAGTAAGTTAGTAGCTAGTAATATTGGCTATTCTGGCCACACGAGTTTGTTTCTTGATTGGGCTACAATTAATGCGTTACACACACACACACACACACACACACACACACACACACACACACACACACACACACACACACACATACACACACACACACACACACACACATTCACACATACACACACACACAAACACACACACACAAACACACAAACTCACACACACACACACAAACTCACACACACACACACACACACACACACACACACACACACACACACACACACACACACACACACACACTTTATCAATCAGAGTTTTCTTTTGTCACTGCAGGTGGTTCCTCGAGCAATCTTAGTGCTCTGAAGGGTTCCATTCCAATAAAAAGGTTAAAAATACACTACCTTAACAAGAGTATCTTTTCACTATGTGGCCATAGACATCAAAAATAAGAAAACATGAAGAGATGGAGAGACCCATCTCGAAGACAGATGTGAAATCCTTTTGTGGGTTGGCTGGTTAATATAGAAAATTTATTCCCAAATTCAGTGCCATCGCCAAACCACTCATTGATTTGTCAATGAAAGGCAAACCTGAGATATTGATTTGGACCTAGGAGTGTGAAGCCAGCTTTGCTAGTTTAAAAGACCCCATGCCACAAGCTCCTGTCCTCCATTTTACCTGATTTTAAGGAAGAATTCATACACAGAACATATGATAGTTATGCAGAACTAGGTGCTGTACTGATGGAGAAAAACAGTGATATTATGTATCTAAAAGCCTACACGTCATATGTTAAATGTTGATGAAGATAATTATTTGAATTATTTGAATTAAGAAAAAGAATATCTCAGAATTGTCCAGGCAGTCCAGAAATTCCAAGCTAACCTATATGTCAAGCATGTTGTCATTCAGAGATATCGCCAACCTTCCACCTACTTAGCTCACTCGACTAAAGCAAACAGGTGATTGACCAAGTAATCATTACTTCTACAACAGTATAAATATACTGTAGAATTCATTAAAGGCTCTGATAAAGTAGGGGCCGACTATTTGTCCAGAGCAGTAGAAATGGAAATGTAAGAGTCCTGTACATTATTATAAGTCTATCTAAATGTTGTGTAATCTTTATATAAACATTTTGTATCTTCTGTATGATAGAGAGGCGAAAATAATCTTACCCAGAGTTCACTTATAATATGCTAACATGGCTGTGTATGTTGTAGTGTCCTATCACAAAAAGAAAAGAAATAATGATAATGAATTTTGCATATGATTTGCATTTGTATTCCTTAAGTGTACTGACATAACGGGTTATGTCTATAACTTACAACAAGAAAAAACATAGTGATTTTTCATAATAAATTATCCTTATATCTCTTTAAGTGTGGAGACTTAATGTATCATGTACCTCCTTATAATGAGATAAATTAATATGATATTTGATATTTTAAGGCTCAGTGATTATTGATGCAAGTAAAAGTACATTATCGTGGTTTCTAAACATGTTGAATTAATTAGAATTTTGATTGTATGATAATTATGATGAAAGGTTCATTGGTAATGTTGACATTTACTCAGACAGATATTAACAGGATGGAAAACATCTTAAATGGAGATGTGGGTATAAAGTGAAACATAGGGAATGATTTGAATGTGATTTCATGGAAATATTGATGTCAAGTAATTTATGTGATTATATATGTCATTTGTATATTTCATTGCTGATTTCATAAATTTATTGTTAAATGTATTGGCCTTCTTACACGTACTCATATCTTTATGTTGAAGAAGAAAGTGGGTGGATGGGGACTCGCTAGATATAGGTTAAAGACGGATTTGTCTTCTCCTTTAGTAAGAGGTTTTCTATCTACGGAATACTGTGTGACAGTAAATGTTGTCTTTATTGTTGTAGAAGAGACAAAACTATTACAGTGCCCACATCCGCCAAAAAAGAGAGACGAGTGGTGTCTGCTGGAGAATTATTAATAACATAAATTAAGATTCTCAGCACTTGGAATTAGTTACGGGTGATTAATTAATAAAAATAATCAGAACCATTAACTAAGTTGCCTTGACATCACAATATAGTTGCGTGTGTGTGTGTGTGTGTGTGTGAGAGAGAGAGAGAGAGAGAGAGAGAGAGAGAGAGAATAGGTGGGGGGACAGAAGATGAAACCCAAACACTTACATTTAATTCGTGTTAAGACCGTTATTTCCAAGATGGTGTATTTGCGTTGCAGATTTACCGTCCATCTAGGAGTGAGATCATAATCACTCGTGTGGATGCAGTTTGCAATTGCAGGATTCTCCCAATAGAAGTTAGTATATCTACCTCTAACGCCATTATTTGCCAGACATGCTTGCTGATGCAAAAACTTGCCATATCCCCATTCGTTTTCTCGGTATGTTGAAGATTGTACTGACGGCTTTGAAAATGCGATATTTTCTGTTAATATATTGCATAAACACAAAATTTGATTTAATTTAAACAATTATAATAAACTGCATTAAATGTTCTAGACAGTCAGAACTTCAGCGTTTGTCTTAAGTATAATGTATCCTTTTTTCATTACAGTAAATTGAAAAAACAACACTCTTCTACAATAATCATTAAATCAATAAATATATCTATTGTATTACATACTTGATTATTATTATATGTTATTACTTTAGGTGATTATTATTAAATGATATTACTTTAGGTGATTAGTATTAAATGATATTACTTTAAGTGATGATTATAATATGCTTATTTCTTTGCAATAGAACGGATTTATTTTGGATTGAAAATATATTTATGAATTAACACAGCGACCATCATCATCACCATCATCGTCGTCATCACCAGGAGTAGTAGTATAGCAGTTGTAATAGTGGCATTCTTAGTCATGCTGGCAGTAGAAGTAGTAGAAGTAATCGTGGTAGTAGTAGCAGTGGTAGTAGTTACTGTGGTGGTGGGTAGTGGAAGCAGGACGAATGGTACAAGAAGCGTTAGCAGTAGTGGGTGTAATAGTCGAGTTGGTTCTGGTAGTAGTATTGGTGGTAGTAGTTGTAGTAGTCGTGGTGGTGGTGGTGGTAGTAGCAGGTGTGGTGGAATTAGTAGTATTCGTCGTGATGGTGGTGGTAGTAGTAGTAATAGCAGTAGTAAGAGTAGTAGTAGTAGTAGAAGTAGTAGTAGTAGTAGTAGTAGTAGTAGTAGTAGTAGTAGTAGTAGTAGTAGTAGTAGTAGTAGTGGTGGTGGTGTACATTAAACTCCAGCAGATTGATTCTATATAATATTTCAAGAAAACGCCTTGCTAAGAATTGTAAGCCATTTACACCAGAAATATAATATTATCTTCCAATAACCATATTTATGGGAACTTTAAATAGAATATTACCTTACAATAACCATATTTATGGGAACTTTAATTTAGAGTTAACTTACTCATTGACTGGTGAGTAATATGATCCTCAACTTCAGACAAATTACCCTTTTCATCCAGTGACAATACCACTGACCGTTTTATCATTAGCAAAACATAAGTATGAATAACAGTATCCGAACTTAACAAGCGATTCGTATCACATATAAAGTGACTTGATATGAAGCATCATTATAAAAACGCATGTTTATTCGTACTAACTTTATATTACAAACAGTATGTACTGAAAATGATCTTTGAAGTACTCTCTATGGATTTTACACTGTATAATACAAACATTATGTACTGAAAATGATATAGTAATAAAGTTTGAAGGAGAAATGAAAGTACTCTCTCTGGATTTCACACTTTATAGGTAACGTTCTCATTTAAAGTAAAATCGGAGGAAATAGTTTTTTTTTCCACAAATCATGTCAAACTTACCTCTTGGGACGCGACACCCTTCCTATTGGGAAACGTCACAATGATAAAGTGTGTAGGTAGTTTATTGTTATAACAGGAAACGTCACAATGATAAAGTGTGTAGGTAGTTTATTATTATAACAGGAATACGTTTTATTTATTTTTTCCGTGTATTCCACAACACAATATATAGTTCTAAATATAGATTCAATAGTTCCAGAATGCTAAGAATGCTAAATACATCTTTCTCATATGCAATTATATATCGCTAGAAAAAATAATTTATCTCGACATTTCGTTTTAATTAAATTCAACACGATTGCATATATTTGCAAATTTATATGATCACTCCTTTGCTAAAGTGTCGTGAATGCATATGGACATATGATATTATTATGCAAGAAAGGAGCTTTAAATTCCTTACTTAACCAGTCTTTAATAAAGTATTTATACATGCTTACATGTGAGATGGATGGAGAGAGAGAGAGAGAGAGAGGGAGAGAGAGAGAGAGAGAGAGAGACAAGTAGGTAGGTTGACAGACAGATAGATAGATAGATAGATAGGTAGGTAGATAGATAGGTAGATAGGTAGATAGATAGATAGATAGATAGATAGATAGATAGATAGATAGATAGATAGATAGATAGATAGATAGATAGATAGATAGATAGATAGATCTGTCAACCAAAACAACAATCTTGTTAGATGTGATCACACCTCCTCATGCAGTATTAAGCCACTAAACGGAAAGGAAAAAAATATGACGTCAGACCAAGGTCTGGGATACCTCGATTTTGTCTAGGATGGTTGTACTTGTTGTTGTAATCACAGCCGTTCCCAATAATTCTACACAGACAAACTGGAAGAAAGAATAACTCAACTTTTAATATCCGTAAACATCGATTGTCATATTCAGCTCTAAATTTATAAATTTGTGTTGATTACACTGATCACACTACAAAACGATCGATAGACTTCAGAAATATAACAAATAAAACACACTACCTAAATGTTAAGAAAATAAAGTAATGTAAGAAAACACAGCAGAGTAAATTGAAAAGCAAAATGACCGTATATAATATTTTTTTTGTAATAGAAAACCATTCATTATTTGAAAGAGCAATGACTCATAAGTATATATTTTATACTTTCTGACGAAAGAAATTCACTAGCAGGAGTGTACACGCGTCAGGTTCTGAGAAGTCAGTTCTCACAATTCCGGCTCATCTACAGGTTTTTGATAATATGTCATTTTGATCTTTCTGTTGTAATAATTGTGTTGCTTAGTAAAAATCCGGTCAAAGGGTTTAATTCTTTGAGTTTAGAGTTTTTCATATCAACTAATTCAAGGACTATACATACAGATAAATGCAATAAAAAATTAGATCTGAATGTTAACAGTACACTGTTAGTACAGAAGTGGAGATAAATATATTACTAGGATAGGCAAGAAAAAGAAACCAGACATAGCTTGATAGATAAACTTTACAAAACCTCTCTTACCCTGTCCAAAAACTGAAAAAGGCAGACAAAGTGCAAAAAGAACTATACACAAAACTGACATTGTGTACATTTCAGAAACACCCTGCTTTGGCTGGACGATAGGACACAAGAATGAGCCGGGAAGTCTGACGTCAATTCAAACGTCATATCTAATTCAGTCGCCAAGCACTGAAAACGTATGCACGTAGCAAGACACCTAAAGCTAATGAAGTACGAAGTGAGTACTATGTCAAAGTGAAAGGCATACAAGTACACTTAGAAATCTCTAACCATTTTATTTCTTCATTTAGTTAGCTATGTCTTTCATTCGACGCCGCGACCATTTTCTCAACAAGCTAACAGTGGTAAATCGAAACTCATATATTAACGTATCTGCATGTGATTTAAAACTCCTCTCTTCACCCCAGCCAGCGCCTGATGGTTAAGATGGAGTAGTTTTTACCTAGCAGTATCTCTAATCATGTATGTACTTCATATCAGACACTTTCAAAAATACAAGCGCAAAGAGTGTACAAGAATGGGTCACTCTGACAATTTAACTTAAATAACATTTTTTTAAGTTCACATTTACTCCACCACAGACTATTGTTTAAATCAGTTTGACTTAAAGTAACTCAGCAGACAAGTGTATTTTATATTGTAAGTCAGTTTGACTTAATTTGACAAAAATGGCAATATAACTTTATAGTCAATCAGTTCCTAATGTAACTTAATGGCTGGATGTAACTAAAAAGGTAGTGTATACTAAGTCAGTTTTGCTTAAAGTAACTCAACAGGCAAGAGTACTATATAATATTAGACAGTTTGGCATAAGTTAACTCAACAGGCAATATACTTTGCATTAAATAAGTCAAGGTGGTTTAATGTAACTCAACAGGCAAGAGTACTTTGTACTAAGTCAGTTTGACTTAATGTAACTCAACAGGCAATAGTACTTTATATTGTATAGATTATTGCTAACTGAACTGGCAATATTATTTTATACTAAGTCAGTGTGGCATAATGTAACTCAACAGTCAAGAGTACTTTATATTGAAAAAGTCAGTTTGGCTTCATGTAACTCAACAGTCAAGAATAATTTACATTGAATAAGTTAGTTTGACTGTTGTTGTTGATGATGGTGTCCGCAACAACAATGTGGACACCAACATCAACACCACCACCAAGAACAACAACAACATCAACTCCAACCCATGGATAACCGATTTTGGAGTCCGCATTCGCCGGCCAGACATTTTTTAGCAAAGGACGCACAGAGCAGAAAGGCAACTCCCCCTCCCTCTCCCCCATTCCCCCTTCCCCCACCCAAGCGCGAAGGCGGCGGAAGCCGGAAGCGCCGGAAGCGCCCACCTACATTAAGAAGAAGAAGAAGAAGGAGAGAGAGAGAGAGAGAGAGAGAGTCAATTCGCTATGGACCACCGACGGAGAAGCACACGTTTTCATTCACAGCCATGCTCCCTACACCGGGACAACCATCACGCTACCACCTACTGGAAAAAGACGGCGATACATCACGCTCCAGAATACCAACCGTTTCAAATCACCACCTTTACACGTGTAAAGAGATAGAGACAACTATCTGGAGGGATAATTGCTTAATATTAACCATGCCCTCGGAACTGTATAGAGCCATGGACAACACACTACAATCATTGCAGGGACAATACCTCAACCGAAAAATGGCCACCGTGGAAGCCAAAGCAGCCATTATACAATGTTATGGAAACACGGGAGCGCGAAAGAAAGAAACCAACAATGAAAAAATTTGGACGCACACACAGGAGACGCAGACCCCACCACCACCACGAACTACTAGCGGCAAAGCAACACAAACACAGATGATAGAGACTTTAACGCAAGAAACACAGTGTAAAGCCGAAAATGCAGATTATTACATTAACCAAATGAATATTAATTCTAAATATTTTTGAATTTTTATTTCTTCAACTTTTAACAAAATTTAACCCTAAATTTTGCCACATAAATCCTCATAAGCCGTTTTGGACAGCCAACTCTGGTCAGACTGGGAACCTGAAGAACAGAGAGCATAAATTGAATAATTGCAGATAAACTGCGGGGTGCATAGCTAGAGTTTAGGTCGACGCTCACGATAAGAGCGCTCTGATGACGTAATCACACATGCATCCAAGAGAGACATCCATACCAAATGCTATAGACATCGATGCCAGATGCTATCGCGGTCACCTTCCAAGAGACTAGCTAGGAATGCGGACCCCTAAGAACTCAGTCAGCCAACTGTGAATATGCAATTAATCCGAGAGTAAGAAGGTACCCGAACCCCGACGAAAAACCCGACTACTTAAATAGGACGACCGCGCGAAATTAAATTCACTATGAAATTAATCACAGTCCCGTAAACTCATACGGATAAACAAGCAGAATAAGATATGTCTGAAATGGTAAATATATGTTATAAATAATGATTTGCAAATTCTACCTATTACAAATTACGAGTTGTATTTTTTCTTGCAAATGGTTGTATTTTAAAATGATTTGAAATTGTTATGTTATATCAAATTACAGTATATTTAACAGGTGTTTTAATCAATACAGACATTCAGTATAATTTATATAATCTAATATAAAATTAGAGTACATTAAGCAGGTGTGTTGTGCATTACAGACATTTATTATAATCTGATAGAAAATTATAGTTTATTTAGCATGTCAGTTTTCTTTAATATAAACATTTATAATAATGTTTTATAAAAATATTGTATTCTGTATAGATACTTTTACAACATGATATGAAATTAGTATTGATTTAGAGGTTTTTCATTCAGTTGATACATTTATTATAATCTGATATGAAATTAGCAGGAATATAATTCAGTGCACACATTTATTATATTTTTAATAATCTGATATCAAATTAGTGTACATTTATAATGGAAGTTAACAATTCACTCATTTATTACGATATGATATCAAATTAAAATATATTAAGCATTTGTGTTGTCCAGTACATACATTTACTATAATCTAAAATGAAGTTAGTGTGTATTTAACAGGTGTGTTGTCCAGTACATACATTTACTATAATCTGATATCTACTTAATGTAAATTACATACTTGTGTTATTCAGTGCATATTTTTATTATAATCTAATATCAAATTAATGTAGATTTAGCAGTTACATTAAATCAGTAAAGACATTTAATATAATATGATATTAGTGTATATTTAGTAATTGTATGACTCAGTACAGACATTTATTCTATTCTGAAGTCAAATTAAATCTGAGAAAAAAAAATTATGTGCATTTAGCATGTGTCTCATTTAATACTAATGTGTTTGTTTTTTTTAAAAACTGATATGGAGTGTTATTCAGTGCAGACAATTATTATTATATATCAAATTAATATATATATATATATATATATATATATATATATATATATATATATTTAATTGGAGTGTTATTTAGTGTAGATATATATTATAGACTGATATAAAATTATTAAATATTTCACATGTTATTATTCAGTACAAACGTTTAATGTAATCTGATATCAAATAACTGTGTTTATTTAGCATGTGTGTTATTCAGTACTTAATGTTACTATAATCTGTTAACAAATTATTGTATATTTCAATGTGTATTACTCAGCACAACATTTAAGATAATCTGATGTCAAATTATTGGATATTTAGAAGTGTGTTATTTAAATGCAGACATTAATAAAGCCTGATGTCAAATTATTGGATATGAAGAAGTGCTATTTGAATGCAGAATTTAAATAGCCTGATATAAAATTATTGTATATTTATGAAGTGTTTTGTTTGGTAGAGATTTTTAATTATAAACTGATATCAAATTACTGTATATATAGTCTTTTTTATATTTGGTACAGACATTTAATAATAATCTCATATCAAAATACTGTTTATTATCAAATGTTTTATTCAGTATAGGCATTTATTATAAACTGATATCCAATTCGTGCACATTTAGCAAGTGTGTTAGAAACATTTATTATAAGCTGACATATAATTAGTATATATATAGCATCTGTGAAATTAGTTAGTGACATTTATTATAGCCTGATATCACATTAGTGTATATTTATCAGTTGGGTTAGGGCAAAATAATGTGTGGAAAATACTTTTCATCATGACAAGACACTAAAGACTTATGCTTTGTTTGACACATTCATAGTTACACTGTAAATCACGTGATTGTCAATAGTTTGGGAGGAATACCCAACTCCTCCGTACACAACTGTGTGTTTGATTTTAGTTAAAGTTTAGGTTTGGATTTTTAGAGATAGGTTCAGTATTTTTAAAATTATTTTTAAAGAAAAACGTAGTGTTATGATTAGCTGCAAATAAAAAAAAAGAAAATAACAATAACACTTTTATTATTTAGAATTATCTTTTCATTCCTCAGTTAGTTTTTGTTCTTGCTAATTATTGTGTGTTAATAGCTTAAATATTGCAGTAAAAGTACCATTGTCACAAACTAAGAAATTTGTACTTAAAATAAATTTGTTTTCTTCTATTGATCGCCGGTCTAGGGGAGATAATTGGACTGACGAAATCTTAATTTTCCGACAGGGCAGCTGTCACACATATTTTTGAAAGTATCTAGAAACTCACTTATGTTTCTTTAGTCAGCAAATTAGATGACTGACAGTATATGTTTGTTGTATGACGGGGAATTTTCCCATATAATTTATATAAATTGTCATTGTTGCATTTTAATTGAACATTATTGTAATTTGAATGACGTGTGCACGTTTTTTCTTGTTGACTTAGAAGTGAGGCCCTGAACGAATGAGTGTGAATAGGGGTAGTAGATTTATTGACACTGGTGTTTGATGTTTGCGGCAGATAGGTGATCGAGTGTTTGTTGTTTAAGCTGCATGATCAATGGCCAATAAGCTAGCTAGAGATTATTTATTGTGGCACGTGTGTGTGTGTTTTGCTATACAATGGGAGCGTTGTCAGTTAGGTTAGAGTGTGCGTTTAGAAGTCGTTAGAAAGGCATAATCCGTGTTAGCAATTGGTCCGATAGAAAGCGTGTCTAATAGATGTAGGTGTGATCTCAAGGGTGATAAAAGTCCCATAGCGAAATTTTATCTTCACTCGTTTCTGAAATTTTTCTTTGGGTGGCAACTAGAATCGTAGTCCCTCCCGACCACAGGTTGTATATGAGAGCAAAAACCCTTGGCTTCATGAGGTAAAACGTATTTGTATTGTATGAATGGTTAGGTTTTATTAGGATGTTATATGCTATGTTTTATTTTGAACATGTTAACATTTCTTTCTTTCAGAGGCTTATGCCAAACTTAGTATCTATTAATAGAGAAATTGACTGGACACTTAGACTTTGCAATTGCTTGTGCTGCAGAGTTTTTATTTTCTGCTGCTCGTTTTGTAGCTGCCTGTTTAAATTTCTTGTTCTTATTTTAAACGCATATTTGTTAGTGAAGTAACTTCTATCGTTTGTTTTCGTACAATCTAATGATTACGTCTTGTCCTCTGTTCTATTTATAGTTATATATACATTTATTCATAAACATTGATTCTCAGCTGAGTGGGGGCGGAGCCAAAATTGGCGATGTACCAGCATATTGGTGTAACAGTTGCAGATATACATATCTAACCATTGACCCATACTCTGCATCGGCACTTGTAGATGTCTTGTATCATGACTAACTACACATATTTCTTATAATTCATTAATACCAAGTCACCCCAGGGTATAGCGGCGACAATTTTGACGATAGGTTATAGATGTGTTTTTCATAAAGTTCATTTCTATATTATATTTCAAATGTGAATTCTGTGGAAGGTTATAGATGTGTTTTTCTTAAAGTTCATTTCTATATTATATTTCAAAAGTGTGTATTTTGTGGAAGCAATGAATTATGCATTACATGAGTCCGAGATTTATTTACCATGTGTGAAAGGTTTATTGAGGTTTTGAGTGATTTAATAGTACTGTATTTATGATGAGTAAAGGACATGGAATAGACTATGAAGATGGTTAACTCTAGAAAATGAAGATGGTTAACTATAGGCTATGAAGATGGTTAACTCTAGAAACTGAAGATGTTTAACTATAGACTACAAATATGGTTAACTATAGACAATGAGAATTGTTAACTACAAGTTTTTGTAGAAACCAAACATTCTATACGTATTGGTGAAGTTTCCAACTCTCTAGCTAGTCTAGCACACACGATCAGAAGTAAGACATTCTTGAAGTTCAACCACACCTTCAGCTACTCTAGCACCCACAATCAGAAGACAGACATTCTTGAAATTCAACCACACCTTCATCTACTCTAGCACACACAATCAGAAGACAGACATTCTTGAAATTCAACCACACCGTCAGCTACTCTAGCACACACATTCAGAAGACAGACATTCTTGAAGTTCAACCACACCTTCAGCTACTCTAGAAGGCGAGTGCCAAAGTCTTTTGGTTAGGTTTTATTAGGATGTTATATGCTATGTTTTATTTTGAACATGTTAACATTTTTTTCTTTCAGATGCTTATGCCAAACTTACTATTTATTAATAGAGCAATTGACTGGACACTTAGACTTTGCAATTGTTTGTGTTGCAGGGTTTTTATTTTGTTTTTGACTGCTGAGCTTTCTGCGGCTTGTTTCTGTTGCGTGTTTTGTAGCTGACTGCCTTTGTGGCTGGTTGCCTGTTTTGGCCCTTATATTTTATCTCGGTTGTTTTGTCCCTGGTGTGATTCTGACTTTGATCTGATTACCACTGGAAATTGAAGTCTACCAGATGGTGACGTCATTCCAGTGGATGCTGATTGTGAAGTGACTACACTGTAGGGAACTGGATTATGATGAAATTATTTTCTAAATCTTGTTAAGTTTTCTTTTATTAAATTTCTTGTTATTATTTTAACGGTATTTGTTAGTGAAGTAATTTCTATCGTTTGTTTTCGTAGTCTGAAGTGATAATTATCTAATTAGTACATCTTGTCCTCTGTACTTCTATTTATAATCTTCATATATATTTATTCATAAATATTGATTCTCAGCTGAGATCTGAGTGGGGGCGGAGCCAAACTTGGCGACGTACCAAATTTACGTCATGAGCGCTTCCCGAGTCTAATGACGCATCCTCCTAATGAAAATAAACACTGCATGTATTTCCTAAGTAAATTACTCATTTATAAAGCAAAGGAATACTACATCATATAATCATAGTAAACCATACACATCTCTAACACACTGACAATGCATGTAAGGACGAAAGCTTTTTTTCAACATAGACAACATCAAATCTTGTGACCAAATAAGAGGGAGAAAAAAATATGTTTTGCATAAAATTATTCCCCTTTTTTCGCGACACCTCTGTCAGGTGTGCTCTATTTTATGACTAATGCAAGATAAACATACAATTTCTTAATAAAAGTAACATACACTAATATATACATCAAACACAAATTGTTCTAGGTATTAGACTTATTATTAAACGCACGTACTTAATCGTAATCAAGAAAGAAAATCGCATTTTTAAAAATAATATATATCTATAAACTTGGCTTCACTTTATTCTGCTTTGATGTGAATTTTCCTGTAATTGTGTACAGGAAAGTTATTTACTTCCTGACAGACATAACTGCTTTTAGCGTAAGATCTGCTGCATCATTGTACAAAATGTTTCGAGTCTTGCTTGTTTAAATCTATTGCTTTGAAGTTCACAGAGCCACTAAAATGTATGACCCGATTTGATTGGCTGTATTTTCTCAGCTGTCACAGGGACTTGATACATGAATCGCAAACTCAACGTTACCTCCCTTCTCTGGAACGATCTATAGGTGTGCAAATGCTTTGGCGCGTTCGACTTAAATGCCACGTCTGACAATTAAAAGACTCTGATTGGCTGAAGTGCACAACTGTGAAAGGGGCTCGATGTATTGTCAGTTGGCTTGTCTGTGTGCTTGTCTGTGTTTGTGTGTGTGCATGCAAGTTTGGTTTAATGAATGTCACATATATGTTATTTGCACGTAAGTATATACCTATGTATATGTTTGAAATGCTGAATGTATTTTATTGAATGTACATACGGGTTATCAAAAAGAAGAGCGGTTTTTTTTTTACAAGTAAAAGAATGTCAAACTATCTACTTTGGCGTTTTATAAAATGTTTATTACGGGCGATTCATTTCTATGAAAAGATATTTCATTTTGAATGTTTATTTTAAACATTCAATTAGTAATTAATCCTTATTTAGTTTTCACCAACAATTCTTGCAACATTGTATATCTCTTCTTTATGTAATTATTTCTTAGGATAAGATTATTTTAACGTTTGATAACCGCACGATGACAATTCACTTAATATTGGGATTTTATAATCGAGTTATATGCATACGTTAATTTTTTTTAAAAATAATTTTGCTATTTGAGGACGAATACAATTTATTCAGTAGACACAATTATTATGAGGTGCGACCATTTGCTTGCTTCCGGAGAAAAAGAAGTCAATGTACGGGTGTTGGTACCATTAGCAGACATTGCAAGATATAAAACTGAGTCGATTATATTAGATTATTATTAGGGAGTTGTAGAGATAATACCACATAAGTCACAGAGATACAAAAATTTTAAGTAGTAGAGAATGTAGAGATATTAAGATATTAAATACTAGTAGAGATTATAGGATATTAAGTAGTGTGACACCTATGGGCGTACTTCACTCGTTTTGATTGTTATTTATTAATTAAAAATACATAACTAATTACAAGTGATCGAGAATCTTAATTTATAGTTATTAATAGTTCTCCCTCAAGACCAAAATGTCTCTCACTCGGTGGATTATAAGGGTGTCGTAAAACCCTACACTTTACGCAATATTAAGATAGACGTTTTACTGGTACGTAATGTTCTGTAGGTGGAAACATTTTACTAAAGGAGTAATAAAATCCATAAACGAGCCCCCATCCACCCACATACGGTTTAATATTTGGGAAAGAAGGTTAATACATTTAACACTAAATTTATTAAATCAGCAATCAAATATACAACATATGTGTTACAGAGTAAATGTGACCCTCCCTATGTTAAAATTTAATCGTTATATAGGTTTTTGAATTGTCAGTGACCCGACCTTGAGCACTCCTTATGGTGTATTTTTTAAAGTGTTTGAGTTGAAGTAAACAGCGTGAGGCTATAATATTATAGACTTTCTGACCTAATGTAAATTGAGTGAACAATTTTGTATTATCCAGTGATTATTATTTATGAGAACGAGAATAGTCATTTGGCTGATATTAAGGAATTACTTGCTGTAGAAAATGTTGCTATCTATTCACTTTTGAATTTGGAATAGAAGAGAGAAGTCTGGCTTGAAGGCAGTCATTAGTTTGGTGGTGAGTGTAACTGACGGATTGAGAGAGAATAAACTAAGAAACTTTTCATGCAGTTTACTATTGATATGTTTTATTCTTGTTTATGTAGAGATGTAATATGTGAGCTAACCATTATCACTACAAGTGTTGAACTAGACTGTTCCCTAACAGTGTGCTAATATGTGACATTGATTGATATGCTGTACTTATTGAGCCACATGTGTGCATGGGGCTAATGGATACTGTTGCAGGAGGTTGTAATACTGAGGATGGAGTGTGAGATATGTGGAGTTTATTGTGATAAACAGGAACCTTAAGCTTGTTCCTTGATTATATGTTGCAGTGAACAAGTGGCCTTCTGATTCTGATTTGGTTTTAATTTTGAGCTTTGAGTTCACCTTTTGAATCTTGAGTGTGGAGCCTCAAATTTCAACTTTCAAGTTCCAGCTACCCTTCTTGTGTTCACTGGTTGTGACTTGAGTGACTGGGAAAGCACGGGAAACTTGCAGAGTGTGAATACGCTTTTAGGGGACATGCTATGAACTCTTGATGTACCAAACAAAGGATGCTAAGTACATCAGTACAGTGAAGTTACCAGAACCATTATGATTGAGATTTGTAGGAGACATTGTCAGATATTAAATCGTAGCAAACATTGTAGAATATTAATTAATAGTATAGAATGTGGAATATTAATTAATAGTATAGAATGTAGATTATTAATTAATAGTATAGAATGTTGAATATTAATTAATAGTATAGAATGTGAAATATTAATTAATAGTATAGAAAGTGGAATATTAATTAATTGTATAGAAAGTGGAATATTAATTAATAGTATAGAATATGGAATATTAATTAATAGTATAGAATGTGGAATATTAATTAATAGTATAGAATGTGGAAAATTAGTAAGCAGTAGTGATTAATGGATATGAAGAAATAGGAAAGATTAACAGTTATTAAATTCGAGTAGAAATTCTGGGATTTAAATAGTAGTGAGTATAGGATAATAACTTGTTCGAGAGATTGTAGGATATTGATTAGTAGTATTAAATATTCTAGGACATTAAGTAGTATTAAATATTCTAGGACATTAAGTAGTAGTATTAAATCTTCAAGGTCATTTGCTTGCAACTGAATGGCTTTGTCTAACAGTCACGGTTGACTGCTCATATACTATAGACTGGGTGGACTGGATACTAAGAATATGTCCGACTTATGTAACAACCAGTGACCCATATCAATAACGCTCCTTTATTCCGAATCTGGGTCAGAGTTGTTTGTTCCCCCTCAACTCTCAGAGATTAGAGATAGATAAAATTAGCGGCGGCTAATCTTGGCCGGATACACATAAATTTCCGTATTTTTTCCCATAGACAAAAATGTCTCCAAGGGCCGCAGGAGAGGGCCATAGTTTGGAGACCCTTGATCTAGACTTAACACTGATTCATTGCCTTTACTTCTTATATACTTAATGGAGCTTTCCATACCCAATTTTGCTGTTATAGGGTTCACTTCAAGAAAAAATAGTTTGTAAGAATATCGTGAACCCTGCAGCACCAGTAATGCAGACAACAGCCGTACTCTACGCTCTTTGTAGTATCTTGTTGTTAGACTGGTCACAGATAACTCCGGCAGGAATGGACCTTGGCGTCGCAACAATTTCAGGGTGTGTATTTTAGAAAGTGACTTTCGGTAGAACTTTTAGACAGAGATTGTGTCACGTGACACGATTTTCAGGTGATTATTTAGAGAGATTGTGCTTTATGACACGATTTTCAGGTGATTATTTAGAGAGATTGTGCTTTATGACACGATTTTCAGGTGATTATTGAAAACGTGATTGTGCCATGTGACATAAGTTGATTATGTAAACATAGATGAATCTTTGTGGATTGATTTTTCAGGTTATAATTTACATAAAGATTTTTCTCGTTATTTTAAGAAAAAGCGAATGGTGATTGTATTGTTAGACTGTTGTGTACATCAACCCATCAAATATAATCAGTTTATTAGGTCAACATTATAACTCTGTGTAATCAGTTTAGTAGGTCAACATTATAACTCTGTGTAATAAGCAGCTTATTTTGATCAAGGGACATAATTTGTGTCTCTGCTCTGAATACAATATCTCAATGCAAAACACCCTGATTACTGTGTACAAATAGATTTATGTTGTAATAGGCATTCGGTATAAACTATAGCATGCATATTTATTGCAGAAGTGTTATCTTCTTGTCATTACAAATCTGTACCTTTTGACTTATGAAAAGTGTTATCTTCTTGTCATTACAAATCTGTACCTTTTGACTTATAAAAAGTGTTATCTTCTTGTCATTACAAATTTGTGCCTTTTGATTTATGTAGAGTGTTATCTTGTCATTACAAATCTGTGCCTTTTGATTTATGTAGAGTGTTATCTTGTCATTACAAATCTGTGCCTTTTGACTTATTAAAAGAGTTATCTTCTTGTCATTACGAATCTGTACCTTTTGACTTATGAAAAGTGTTATCTTCTTGTCATTACGAATCTGTTTTTTTTTTTAACAGAGCGCCCTTCGACGAAAGTAGGTTTTAAATTACAATTTAATTTGCTTTATTGAAACAAGAGTATTTATACACACTGTTTTGATTAAAGGGTGTATCTTTAGTGGCAATATTAAGTGTACATTGAGTAATAAATACGTCAGAAATAATACATTGATATATTAAGTGTACTTAGAATAATTATAATAGATACAAGTAAGAAATAATACATTGATATATTAAGTGTACCTAGAAATATAAGTACAAAAATAAGAAATAATACATTGATATATTAAGTGTACCTAGAATAATAATTACAAGTCAGAAATAATAAACTGACATTATATTGAACATTGTCAACATGTAAACCCTACCTTTGTATCTTTTTCCTGCACGCACGCACGCATACACACACGCACATAAAAAAAAAAGGCACACAAACTATTTATATATGTATCTATTAAAATTAAAATATATATGTATCTATTAAAATTTTTCTGAGACTACGTAACCAACGTCACTTTCTTCTCTTGTTAGTTCTGACTTACATTCGGTGACGTTAGTCAAACTGACACGTCACTTACTTCTCTTGTTAGTTCTGACTTACATTCGGTGACGTTAGTCAAACTGACACGTCACTTACTTCTCTTGTTAGTTCTGACTTACATTCGGTGACGTTGGTCAAACTGACACGTCACTTACTTCTCTTGTTAGTTCTGACTTACATTCGGTGACGTTGGTCAAACTGACACGTCACTTACTTCTCTTGTTAGTTCTGACTTACATTCGGTGACGTTAGTCAAACTGACACGTCACTTACTTCTCTTGTTAGTTCTGACTTACATTCGGTAACGTTAGTCATACTGACACGTCACTTACTTCTCTTGTTAGTTCTGACTTACATTCGGTGACGTTAGTCAAACTGACAAGTCACTTACTTCTCTTGTTAGTTCTGACTTACATTCGGTAACGTTAGTCAAACTGACACGTCACTTACTTCTCTTGTTAGTTCTGACTTACATTCGGTGACGTTAGTCAAACTGACACGTCACTTACTTCTCTTGTTAGTTCTGACTTACATTCGGTGACGTTAGTCAAACTGACACGTCACATACTTCTCTTGTTAGTTCTGACTTACATTCGGTGACGTTATTACAACTGACACGTCACTTACTTCTCTTGTTAGTTCTGACTTACATTCGGTAACGTTAGTCATACTGACACGTCACTTACTTCTCTTGTTAGTTCTGACTTACATTCGGTGACGTTAGTCAAACTGACACGTCACTTACTTCTCTTGTTAGTTCTGACTTACATTCGGTGACGTTAGTCAAACTGACACTTTCATTCTCACTACTTGTTGGTCTAGTTTTATCATCTGTCTGTACCGCGTCTGTCTCTATCAGACTCTTGCTATATGTTTACTTGTGTCCGGTGATGCTGAAATATCCTGCTCTACATAAGAGGACATTTCTTCTTTATTTAGAATTATGGAACACATCAGTTAATGAATAACTTCTCACTTCGTGCTTATAATCACGCACGCATAATCTACTACACGTCTTGCCACCTCCCCTACCATTGTTGACCCATTGTTGTGACCTACTCTCGTATTAATAACCGTAACAATAAGAGTACCCTTGTACTCTTGCTTGTGTATTCACCACTAAGTCCGTTAAGCGGGTTACACATAGACAATACGCAGTTAACAGCCTCACTAATTGTCTGTGCTGTCCCCAACAGCAGTCTGTGCATACCCCAATGCACACACACTGTCACTAATTGTCTGTCCTGTCCCCGACAGCAGTCTGTGCATACCCCAATGCACACATACTGTCACTAATTTTCTGTCCTGTCCCCGACAGCAGTCTGTGCATACCCCAATGCACACACACTGTCACTAATTGTTACTGGCATCTTTCCTGCCGTAACTTCTTGGTTAGCCTTGCTGTTAAATTTGTGACGTCATCGGATAGCAGAGAAAGCACACTCTCAGATTTTAAGAGGGACATGTTGTCCGGATGTCCCCCTCCCCATCCGAGGTGCCCGACATTGACCCTTTCCCTGCTTGTAGACACTGTTGCCTGTTGTCGGATCATGCCGGGTTCGCGTCAATAAGAAAAAAAAAATTAATGCTCTTCATAAATTAGTTAAGTACAAAATACATTTGACTAGTCTCTGTATGTCTACAGCATAATCCTTTTGCTTTCAGAGACTGTGAGCAAACAAGTCAAAGTTGTACATTTGACTAGCGTTTACATGTCAACAGCATAATCCTTTTGTTTTCAGATACTGTGAGCAAACAACTGAAAGATGTGCAGGTTAATTACACAAGGCTCCAGAAAGAACTTGGTAAGTGTGACACAAACGCTACCTTAGTTATTAGCTAGATGATTATTATTATTAACCCATCCATAACTAACTACAAGTGACGAGAATCTTAATATATGCTATTAATAATTCTCCAGAAAACGCCCCTCTTCTCTCTCACTTGGAGAATATGCGGGCACAATCAACGTTTTCTCTGACACAACAAGAAAGACAAACATTTACTGTCAAACAATATTTCCGTAGGTGGAAAACGTCTTACTAAAGAGAAGACACATCCATCTTTAATCTATATTTAGCGATCCCCCATCCACCCACTATTTCTCCAACATATGGTTTCAATATGTGTAAGAAAGTCAATAAATTTATTAAATCAACAATCAAACTTACATATAAGAAATACAATAAAACGATTACTTGACATTACATGTATTAAATCAACAATATACATATAAGAAATGCAATAAAAAGATTACTTGACATTACATGTATTAAATCAACAATCAAATATAAATATAAGAAATACAATAAAAAGATTACTTGACATTACATGTATTAAATCAACAATCAAATATAAATATAAGAAATACAATAAAAAGATTACTTGACATTACATGTATTAAATCAACAATCAAATATACATATAAGAAATACAATAAAAAGATTACTTGACATTACATGTATTAAATCAACAATCAAATATACATATAAGAAATACAATAAAAAGATTACTTGACATTACATGTATTAAATCAACAATCAAATATACATATAAGAAATACAATAAAAAGATTACTTGACATTACATGTATGAAATCAACAATATACATATAAGAAATATAATAAAAAGATTACTTGACATTACATGTATGAAATCAACAATATACATATAAGAAATACAATAAAAAGATTACTTGACATTACATGTATGAAATCAACAATATACATATAAGAAATACAATAAAAAGATTACTTGACATTACATGTATGAAATCAACAATATACATATAAGAAATACAATAAAAAGATTACTTGACATTACAATAAAAAGATTACTTGACATTACAATAAAAAGATTACTTGACATTACATGTATGAAATCAACAATATACATATAAGAAATACAATAAAAAGATTACTTGACATTACAATAAAAAGATTACTTGACATTACTATAAAAAGATTACTTGACATTACAATAAAAAGATTACTTGACATTACAATAAAAAGATTACTTGACATTACTATAAAAAGATTACTTGACATTACAATAAAAAGATTACTTGACATTACAATAAAAAGATTACTTGACATTACAATAAAAAGATTACTTGACATTACTATAAAAAGATTACTTGACATTACAATAAAAAGATTACTTGACATTACTATAAAAAGATTACTTGACATTACAATAAAAAGATTACTTGACATTACAATAAAAAGATTACTTGACATTACTATAAAAAGATTACTTGACATTACTATTTCCACGATACCACTACTAAATAAGTTCTATGCTTATACAGTCTTACATCCTAAAGGTTAGTATCATACATAAATCACAAATACATTCTCTTTCTTACCATAGATCAGAAATGGAGTTATAGAGAGATAAAGGGATGGTTTGTACAAAATCTTTTTAATGACGTAAGCTGCAGTAGTCCTTGAACACACTCATAATCAATGTCACAAGTTATTGTTCAAAGTAGAATTGTCACTTCTTCATGAGCCCCTCTAGTAAACAGTAGAATGTTCCATGAGCCTTTGTTATCTCCAGACTAATCAGGCACTCCTTCGCTGTATTAGCTCCTTCAAGCAAAACAACATTGTAGCAATTTCCTGTGACGTCCTTGTGTCATAAAATCCCACGATTTAGTCAAGCATACAATGCCATCATACATTGACAGAGTGCAGTGTATCTTTACACTTACACGTTGGGGTAGATACTTCTCAAATCTACCCTGGTCTTAATGGTCTAAATTAATAAACTGGAACCAGGAAGGAGAGCCCAAAATTATATAAAGGTTGCTTAATTAACTGTACAGTAAATATAAAGATTTAAATATTATTTAATTTTATTTCCTTATACTAAATATCATAATCCTCTGTAGAAACTAATATGAAATGAAAGAATAATTATATGATTCGTTGATTAGTCAGTTTGATAGCTGAAAGAATAATTATATGAAATGTTGAGAGATCGATCAATATATAAAAGAATAATTCATGAATTGTTGTTTTATCATTCAATAGACTAAATTCTGTAAATGGCTGATTAGTTTAATATATAGAAATGTAATTCTGTAAATTGCTGATTGATAGTTTAATAGATAGAAATGTAATTCTGTAAATTGGTGATTGATAGTTTAACAGATAGAAATGTAATTCTGTAAATTGGTGATTGATAATTTAATAGACAGAAATGTAATTCTATCATTAGATGATCATTTGAGGTCCAGAGTTATGGATAATTCTATGACTTACTAAAAATTTAAAAAATCTCATACTAAATGTTTTCTAGAAGTTGAAGTGAAAGCTCGAACTGACCTACAAAACAGAGTGGCAAAGATTGAATCCACGCAGGGATGTAAGTCAACACGTCATCTCTCTGTTCAAACACTTAGAGATTTAGCATGAATAGCTTATTTACAATTTATTGTTACTAGTACATAGAATTGTACAGATTTGTCAACAATAGCAGATTTATAATTTATTGTCACTGGTAGATAGAATTGGACAGATTTTGCATCAATTTCTAAGCATAATTTATTGTTACTGATCCATAGATTTGTGGAGGTTATTTTGAATATCTTAAATACGCAAATAAAAAACGAACAGGAATGCTGATGGAGAAATGAAAGACTAATGAAAGACAAATGGTGGACTATATGTATAATAAAATATTCTATTATATAAATTAAGGTTTGACATAGGAAAGACATTGAAACTAGGTATGCAAAGATAGTAATGACATAAGAAAGACATTGAAAGTAGGCATACAAAGACAATAAAGACATTGAAAGTAGGCATACAAAGACAATAATGACATTGAAAGTAGGCATACAAAGATAGTAATGACATAAGAAAGACATTGAAAGTAGGCATACAAAGACAGTAATGACATAAGAAAGACATTGAAAGTAGGCATACAAAGACAGTAATGACATTGAAAGTAGGCATACAAAGACAGTAATGACATTGAAAGTAGGCATACAAAGACAATAATGACATTGAAAGTAGGCATACAAAGATAGTAATGACATAAGAAAGACATTGAAAGTAGGCATACAAAGACAGTAATGACATTGAAAGTAGGCATACAAAGACAATAATGACATTGAAAGTAGGCATACAAAGACAGTAATGACATTGAAAGTAGGCATACAAAGACAATAATGACATTGAAAGTAGGCATACAAAGACAATAATGACATTGAAAGTAGGCATACAAAGACAATAATGACATTGAAAGTAGGCATACAACGATAATAACGAACGCACGAATAAATAATAAATGGATAAATGGATGAGAAATTAAAGAAAAATAATAATTCTCTCATGGCTCATCCAGAGCGCTCATTTAACAATGTTTCACTCTTTGTACTTTTTGACCGTTTCTGTTAATGAATGCTTTTTGACCGTTTCTGTTAATGAATGCTTTTTGACCGTTTCTGTTAATGAATGCTTTTTGACCGTTTCTGTTAATGAATGCTTTTTGACCGTTTCTGTTTATGAATGCTTTTTGACCGTTTCTGTTAATGAATGCTTTTTGACCATTTCTGTTAATGAATGCTTTTGGACAATTTCTGTTAATGAATGCTTTTTGACCATTTCTGTTAATGAATGCTTTTTGACCATTTCAGTTAATGAATGATATTTGACCATTTCTGTTAATGAATGCTTTTTGACCATTTCTGTTAATGAATGATATTTGACCATTTCTGTTATGAATGCTTTTTGACCATTTCTGTTAATGAATGCTTTTTGACCATTTCTTTTAATGAATGCTTTTTGACCATTTCTGTTAATGAATGCTTTTGGACCATTTCTGTTAATGAATGCTTTTGGACCATTTCTGTTAATGAATGCTTTTGGACCATTTCTGTTAATGAATGCTTTTGGACCATTTCTGTTAATGAATGCTTTTGGACCATTTCTATTGAATGCTTTTTGACCATGTCTGTTAATGAATACTTTTAGACCATGTCATTTTAAATGAATACTTTCTGACCATGTCTATGAATGAATGCTTTTTGACGTTGTTGTCAAGGAAAGTTTTGAACACATTGTTAATGAATGCTTTTAAACCATGTCTATTAATGAATGTTTTGTCCATGTCTGTTACTGAATGTTTTATGACCATTTCTGTTAATGAATGCTTTCTGGCATTGTCTGTTAATGAATGTTTTGACCATATCTGTTGAGAAATGTTTGTTGACCGTGTGTTATAATGTATGTTTTTGACTATGCATTCAAATGAATTAATTTTGACCATGCATGCTATTGAATGATTTTGACCTTGTTGATACTAAGTGTTTTCTACCATATATGTTTTTGAACTTCCTTTTTAGACCGTATTAATTCCTTTTGTCTATATTTCATCGCTGCAATTACTTTTTAGACCCTATTAATTCTTTTTGTCTCTATTTCATCATTACAATTACTTTTTAGACCGTATTAATTCATTTTAATTATATTTCATCATTACAATTACTTTTTAGACCGTATTAATTCATTTTGATTATATTTCATCATTACAATTACGTTTTAGACCGTATTAATTCATTTTGATTATATTTCATCATTACAATTACTTTTTAGACCGTATTAATTCATTTTAATTATATTTCATCATTACAATTACGTTTTAGACCGTATTAATTCATTTTGATTATATTTCATCATTACAATTACTTTTTAGACCGTATTAATTCATTTTGATTATATTTCATCATTACAATTACTTTTTAGACCGTATTAATTCATTTTGATTATATTTCATCATTACAATTACGTTTTAGACCGTATTAATTCATTTTGATTATATTTCATCATTACAATTACTTTTTTGACCGTATTAATTCATTTTGATTATATTTCATCATTACAATTACTTTTTAGACCGTATTAATTCATTTTGATTATATTTCATCATTACAATTACTTTTTAGACCGTATTAATTCATTTTGATTATATTTCATCATTAGAATTACTTTTTAGACCGTATTAATTCATTTTGATTATATTTCATCATTACAATTACTTGAATATACCCAAAAATGTCCTGTCCTCGTTGGGGTTTGAGAAGGTGTATTTTCAGACCTGATTGTATCTTATAACAGTTTGTAGTTCACTCTTGTTCACACTTTTATAATTTTCGTGAAGTGACATTGATTTTAGTTGTTATTGTGACTGAATGTAGTCTTATAGTTCCCGCTAGAACTGATTAGATCCCACATTGTGACTGAATGTAGTTTTATAGTTCCCGGTAGAACTGATTAGAACTCACATTATGACTGAATGTAGTTTTATAGTTCCCGGTAGAACTGATTAGATCTCACATTGTGACTGAATGTAGTCTTATAGTTCCCGGTAGAACTGCTTAGATCCCACATTGTGAATGAATGTAGTTTTATAGTTCCCGGTAGAACTGATTAGAACTCACATTGTGACTGAATGTAGTTTTATAGTTTCCGGTAGAACTGATTAGAACCCACGACTACAAGAGAGTTTATTTTCAAGAGATAGGTGAAATAGGAACTTATCTAAACTTTTCTTTCTATTTCATCTGGCAGGTGAAGCCGGAATGGTGGAAAGCTTTCTAAATAAAGAAGGTGGATCCAAATCGCAAAAGGTTGTCTTAAAAAAAGAGTTCCCTCCCCTCCTGCTGTCCTCGTTGCACTTTCATTTTTCACATTGATAATTCTAGGAATTCTAGGCTCAGGGTCTCAGCGAGATCAGTAACATCTACTGGTTTTGAACTGTTCTTATCTCAGTATGCTGACACTAAAGTTTATTATGTTCAGGCTAGATGGATAGCTTGTTTGAACGTTTAGTAAAAGAAATCTATACATAATCCTATTTACATTACAATTATTTTCAACACCACCCTTTCTTGCAAAACCACCAGTAAGTGGACATTTCAGAAATCAATCATCAGTAAAATTAAAAATACTAAATAACATGTCAAGCACACAAATAAACTTCTTGTGGAACGAAAAGCAGTTTGCTTTCGTTGTTATAAAAACCATTGATATTTTCTCTCGTTGTTATAGCATCATTTCATGTTTGCTTGTTGTTATAGAAACAATTAATGTTTGATCATATTTATAGAAACCATTGATATTTTTTATCGTTGTTTATAGCATCATTTTATGTTTGCTTGTTGTTATAGAAACAATTAATGTTTGATTGTTGTTATAGAAACACTTATTGTTTGCTCGTTGCTATAGAAACCATTGATGTTTGCTAGTTGTTATAGAAACCATTCATTTTTGCTCGTTGTTATAGTGACCATGCATGAATAAACGATAAATAATTAAGAAACACGTTTTTTCTCTCATTTGTATAGAAATCATTAAAGAATAAACGATACAAAAAGAATTAAGGAACATTTATTTGTTGTTACAGAAATCAGTTCTCAATGAATGTTGAAAAAAGTTAGGAACAATTTTAGATTTTGTTCAAACTTGTTAGCTACTATCAATGTAAAACACACGTGACCATAAGTGTGGAGATAAAACTATACATAAAACACACGTGACCATAAGTGTGGAGATAAAACACACGTGAACATAAGTGTGGAGATAAAACTATACATAAAACACACGTGACCATAAGTGTGGAGATAAAACACACGTGAACATAAGTGTGGAGATAAAACTATACATAAAACAGACGTGAACATAAGTGTGGTGATAAAAACACAAACCGTACATAACAATATGATTTTATAGAAAATCACTGAAGAAAAGCGCAAGCATAAATTGTATATTTCAAGATTAAAAAACAGTGCTTTATATTTAAAACTAAACATTTATTTTCCCTATTCTGAAAAGTAGGTTCTTTTTTTTAAGAGGTGTTATCTGATAATGGAACAGTCGGTCAGCAGTTTGATGAAAGAATTAAATAGACTGCTGTCGATCTGCCAAATTATCATCACCCCATACCACCCGGTACCACCCCATACCACATGCAACAAAATGGAATGTGTGAGAATTATAGGACATTGAGGCATGCACCTAAAACACCTTGTGATGGACATCCATGTAACTGGAACCACTGTTAAGCAGATTAAACTACTTTTCAAATAGAGAGAGACGCAAACTATCTGGTACCGACCTTTCACCTTTAGAACTGTTATATGGATGTACGGATAGAGTGGTGGTGATGGTGATGGGCTGATGTCTATAATATGACAGATGTGGGCGGATGAAGACGTAAAAGAAGTGTGCTCAGTATACCAGAGAGAATCCGTTTTGAGACTACTATGATAACGTTGATAAAAGTCTTCCTTGGTCTGCTAGTAGAGATCGTTTTGAGACTACTATGATAACGTTGATAAAAGTCTTCCTTGGTCTGCTATTAGAGATCGTTTTGAGACTACTATGATAACGTTGATAAAAGTCTTCCTTGGTCTGCTAGTAGAGATCGTTTTGAGGCCAATATAATGGAATGGTTAAAATCTTCCTTGGTCTGCTAGTAGAGAAACAAAAATAGAGGACTCCAAACAGTCGCAACCTGAGCAGACAAAGAACAAACCACCAAACGCAACAACACGGAACAGCACTACCCTCCTTGAATTCCAGAAAAAGGAGGAAAGCCCTACAGGAATCCACCAAAAACCGAGAACATCTAGCAGATGAAATGTTTTCATGCAATTCCTGTGGGGCAAAGTAGTTAATATGAAGAAGAAGAAGAAGAATCTTCCTTGGTCTGCTAGTAGAGATCGTTTTGAGGCCAATATAATGGAATGGTTAAAATCTTCCTTGGTCTGCTAGTAGAAATCGTTTTGAGGCCAATATGATGGAGGGGTTGTCTGATAGTAGATATCGCCGCCATACCCTGGGGTGACTTTGTAATAATGAATTATATCAAATATGTGTAGTTAGTTATGATACAAGGCATCTATAAGTGCCGGTGCAGAGTATGGGACACTGGTTAGATATGTTTTTCTGCAACTGTTACGCCTTTATACTGGTATATCGCCAATTTGACTCCGCCCCCACTCAGATCTCAGCTGAGAATCAATGTTTATGAATATATATAAATATAAAACGATTATAAATAGACGAACAGAGGACAAGACGTAATCATTAGATTGTACGAAAACAAACGATATAAATTACTTCACTAACAAATACGCGTTTAAAATAATAACAAGACATTTAATAAAAGAAAAATTAACAAGATTTAGAAAAACAAGTTCATCCTAAGCCAGTTTGCTACACTGTAGTCACTTTCACAATCAGAACTTAGCTTAAGGCTGAAATGACGTCACAGTGTGGTATACTTGGATATGACGACCGCGATAATAGATCAGAACGTCCCACTCAAGTCAGGGACAAATATTAACAGAGACAGTTTATACCAGCCACCAAGGCAGTAAACAATAGGCAGCTACAAACAATCAGCCATAAAACTCAGCAGACAAAAACAAAAACCCTGAAACATAAACAATTGCAAAGCAAGAGTCCAGTCAATTGCTCTCTTAATAAATACTAAGTTTGGCATAGGCCTCTGAAAGAAAGAAATGTTAACATGTTCAAAATAAAACATAGCATATAACATCCTAATAAAACATAACCATTCATACAATACAAAGACGTTTTACCTTATGCAGCCAAGGGTTTATGCTCTAATATACAACCCGTGGTCGGGTGGGACTACGATTCCAGTTGCTACCCAAAGACAAATTTTCAGGAAAGAGTGGAGATAAAATTTTCGCTATGGGACTTTTATCACCCTTGGGATCTCACCTGCGTCTATTAGACACGCTTTAGATTTGACCACTTACTATGCGCTAATACGGATTATGCCTTTCTAACGACCTCTAAACGCCTAGCTAACAACGCTTTCCATTGTATAGCAAAACTCACGCACGTGCCGCAAAAATAATCTCTAGCTAGCTTATTGGCCATAGATCATTCAGCTTAAACAACAAACACTCGATCATCTTTCTGCCGCAAACATCAAACACCGGTCAATAAATCTACCCCCATGCACATTGTTCAGGACCTCACTTCTAAGTCAACATGACGCAATACGCACACGTCATTCAAATTACAATAACGTTCAATTTAAATGGGACAATGAAAATTTATATAAAATATGTGGGAAAATTTCCCGTCATACAACAGAGGGATCGTTTTGAGGCTAATATGTCTTCCCTGGTGTGTTAGTAGAGATTCTTTTGAGGCCAATATGATGGAATGGTTAAAGTCTTCCCTGGTCTGTTAGTACAGATTGTTTTGAGGCCAATATGATGGAATTGTTAAAGTCTTCCCTGGTCTGTTAGTAGAGATCGCGGTAAGATGTCATACTATTACTCAAGGGGAGAGCATCCATAGCAATGAATCAAATTGCGCAATCTTCGGTTCCAACTTGTCGAAATATTCATATTGCATTAATTAATAACAACATTGGATTAACTCAGTCTGACAACTTGTTTTGGAGTGTACAATGTCATGTTATTGTCCAAGTGTAAATATCTATAATCAATTGTGCGTGACTGAACAATGTCAGGTCATTGTCCAAGTGTAAAATATTTATAATCAATCGTGCGTGACGGAAAGAGGTCAAATAACTTCATCATCACGAAGATAGGTATTGAGTGAAATTGTTTAATCTCGTTGACTCTAATAATTATTGTTATTATTATAATAATTATTGTTTATAAGAAGTTCTGAATTTGACAGGTGATGACCTATAACATCTGTAACGTCACGTAAATAGGAAGAAGTGTGTTTATATAATTACAGCACATAGAGCTCTCGGTCCCAGCTGAAATATAAAACGTAAGCATATTTAATCTCGTTGTAGAGTGATTTAAAACTCGGTTCCAGCTGAAATATGAAACGTAAACATATTTAATCTCGTTGTAGAGTGATTTAAAACTCGGTCCCAGCTGAAATATAAACCGTAAACATATTTAATCTCGTTGTACAGTGATTTAAAACTCGGTCCCAGCTGAAATATAAACCGTAAATGATTTTGATCTCGTTAGAATACACGAATAAGTAATAATTCATTGAAATATGTTTAGAGTCTAGTTTGTTCTTAAGTCAGTAAGTTGCATTTAGGCATTCTATTCACTGTCGGAGTATTGTTTATTATTGTTTATGTGAAATATTGTATCACAGGCTATTGTTTGTTAATGTTTATGTGAAATATTGTATCACAGACTATTGTTTGTTATTGTTTATGACGTGAACTATTGTATTACTGTTAGAGTATTGTTTATTATTGATTGTGTGAAATATTGTATTACAGTTAGAGAGTGTTGTTTATGTGAAATATTGTATTACAGTTAGAGAGTGTTGTTTATGTGAAATATTGTATTACAGTTAGAGAGTGTTGTTTATGTGAAATATTGTATCACTCTTAGAGTATTGTTTGCTATTGTTTCTGTGAAATACTTTATCACTGTTAGACTATTGTTTATTAATGTATATGTCAAATATTGTATCACTATTATACTATTATTTATTATTGTTTCTGTGAAATATTGTATCACTGTTAGATTATCGTTTTTTATTGATTGTGAAATTATGTATCACTGTTAGAGTGTAGCTTCTTATATGTGTCAGTAAATGACATTGAAATATTGTATGAATGTTAACAGTCTGAGTAGTTATTTGTGTCAGTAAATGTCATTGAATTATTGTATCACTGTTCTGGATTGTTATTTGTGTCTGTATATGTCATTGAAATATTATGTCACTGTCACGGAAAAACAGGGGGAGGTAATCAGAAAATTAATTTTTATCCCCGATTATCTCCACTTGGCCATCAGGCGACGCAACAGACGTTAGTTTTTGGCAAGTGTCGTCTGCTAGCAAAATGACGTCTTTAATTACGTGCACAGTCAGCGCGTTTGTTTACATTTTCTGTCAAGTCGTCTGCTTATTGTGTTGGCGTACACAGTCAGCAAGTTTGTAATTTCATGTTTCCTATATTTTTTTAAAAATACAAATGATTAATTATTTGAGTTAGATGTTCAAAAATTGTGATTATAATATCTTGAAAATGTGTTTGTTGTTTATTATCAATTATTATTACAAATTTAATTAGGGATTATATTACTAGACGTATTGCACCTCAGAAGTAATGCACCTTTTTAGCGTGGGTAAAGCAAGGATACACGCGGGAGTTTGATCTTGGAGAGAGAGAGAAATAATTTTTGTATAAGAGGACTGACGGAGCTATTTTTCTTTAGTGTGCGTCTGTCTGGGCTACAGAGAGGTGTAAGGCCATCGTACCTACACTGAGTCCAGACAATCTTTCCATCACCGTTATGACCGGGGAGGAAATGGACTGAATATTCTCCTCGTAGGATATAGAATTAGACGTGTGTTTTGGTCACACTCAATTCTTCGTGGCAGCCTATAAAGCTAGTCCTAATTATTATTCTACGTTTGGATCCGAACCTTGGGCAATAGCTGGCCATCAGGGGAATGAGCTGAAGGGACCAGGATTGCGCCGAGAGAAGAATATTCGACGCCACTCACGTATCGGAGCTGCTGCTGCTGTAGACAGCCCTCCGCTGATTGATTTTGGATCTTGGACCGTCGCAGAAGACAGGTGTCCGTTGATTGATTGATTTTGGATCTTGGACCGTCGCAGAAGACAGGTGTCCGTTGACTGATTGATTTTGGATCTTGGTTACTGTCGTGGAAGACAGCCGTCCGTGTTCTTCGCCATAGAACCGGGTACCCCAGCGTTAGGCAACGTGGGGCGAGTATTTGCAAGTCGCAAGTTTGTACGTACGTACTGCACTCTCCGTGTACCGAGTTTTCATCGACAAGCATGCTATTTTTCTGAGGACAGAAACTGTAACGTTTTGTGTTTGCCGGCAGATGTGACTATTTCGGTTTTTTTTTTGCTGTGTGTTCCTGCGTCGACGATTCAACGTATAATACTAGTAAGTAGGAAAAATTTTATTAGGAGGTGCATTACTAGGTAGGTTAGAGTTAGCATATAAACATTTTTATATTTTACATGAACATTTAACTTTGACTTTTACTAAATGGATAATGTTTGCAGTTTTAAGTGAAAATTAACATTCGTTGACGTTGGGTTCTTCGCCCACTATTTTAAAGATAATTTATTCTTAAGGTTAAATATTTTGTTCTGCGGTCATTACCGCTGGTTGTGTTGTAGTAGTAATTTTTGCGCCACTCGATTTTGGCGGGAGTAGTGAAAACGGTCATCACCGTTTATTGTTGATTATTGCAGTTTATTCATCATATTTTTTTTTAATTATTTTTTCCATTTTCCATCGCTCATGTTTCCCCGTCCCATGGATGCCGTGTGTGGATGTTATCGAATGAACGACTAACACCGTGTGAGAGTTAAGCCCGTTTTTTTCCATTTTAAAATCTTTTTTAAAAAATTAAATTCTTTGTTAACTCTTCCTCAAGAGTTGAGCTTTTCTCGGGTTTTGAAAGTGTATGTTGGTGCGGTTGTTTGTTTGTTCGTTCCGTACGTCCCTCACACGACATTCACACGCCTGCTCACACACACTCACGCCGGTTTTCACATTTTACCCCACATCTCAGAATAAAGCTAATCCTACCCCCACAAGACTATTCGTGGTGTCTGAGTGTGAGAACGATCATCAACATCTGATCGTTCGGTGTGATCCCGGCAAGTCGCAGCTACTGGGTCTGACCCCCCCTACCCACCGAGGAGGAGATAGGGGCCAGCAACGCCCACGACGCCCCGCGACATTTTTGGTGACCCTCTGACGTGATTTAGGGTAAGAATTGTGTGTATGAGATCATTTCTTTTTTCTGCTTTCCTATCTTCATTTTCATCATCATCATTGGATAGGTATTGTGTGTATTGAATTTTTGCATTGTGGATTTTTGTGTGCAAAAATATTTTTGAAATTGATTGTGCACGTTTAGGATTACGAGTTTCCCTGTACAAACGTTAAGAAATCTTAGACTTTTTCTGGACCGTGTTGTGTTGTTGTGGTCGTTAGGACTGAGACGTTAAGATGGGCGGGCTAGGCAAGACTAGAAGAAAAAATAAGAAAAAAGGGAAGAAACTTGGGAAGACAGTCGAAGTTAAGGTTAAAGGACAGGTCTTGACAGAATTCGAGTTATTTGGGATGACGGCAGAGGACGCAGGATCTCTTACTGCAGAAGAGATTCGGGCGTTAGAGAGGGCAAGATGTGGAGAGAAATTTCGAGACCTGGGAAAGGAAAAGGGATTAGTGGGGGAGGGACTGAAGCGATTTGTAGAGGAAGGAGTATATCGGTGGTATACGTGTAAGGAAGAAAGAAAAGAGGACAGAATTAAGATTGAAATGGAAGTTTTAGCCGAGGGAGTGAGGTTTGGCCTTAAGGGGGCAGAGTTAAGGGAGTTTATGGTAGTAGAGGCGATGTACAGAGAGGGAGAGCTAGTAATAGAAAGAATAGAGGCAAGGCTGAGAAAGACAGAAGGATTGAAAGCAAAAACTAAAGACGAACAATTAAGGAATCAGGAACTTTTGACTTCTGAAGACTTAGAGATCATAGGTCTTCCAGGTGGTGACACAGACTGTCTAACCGCCGATGAACAAAGGATATTCAAAAAAGCTGCAAGATTTAGGAGGAGTGCGCCAAATGATGATTTCTGTTTGGCGGAGTTGGGGGTAGCGATAATTGTTAACCGCCAGATCGCTATGTCTGTGCCAGAGGTTCAGGAACCAGAGGGTGATTGTTTTTGTAAGTATTTCAAAAGTTGCGAACCCGTAATTGACCAGGTTATGGTGTCTGATGGGGAGGAAGCTACTGTCGTGACGACGGGGAAAGCTACTCGGCTGAGTGCTGTGGATATGATAGATGACTCTCTCGGAGCATCGCTCGGAGAGTCGGGTGTTTTACAGGAATTGGGTGACGAAATTAAATCCCTGGGGGGACAAGAAGTGGCTAGTGAGTGTGTTGGTGAAGAAAATAGTCCGCTACATTTAGAGCGTCCTTCTCCATCAAAGATTCCTACAGTAGCAGTAGAGATGCCTGATTACGAAATGCCCAAGTTAGATATCCAGTTTGGATTTGATTTTGGGTTTGATTTTGATTCTGGTGTTAGTGACAATGATAGCGCTGAAGTTTCTTATCCAAGTCCTTCACCATGTTCTGTGATAATCGATCACTTGAGTGAGACAACTAAGCCTTCTGTAGATCTCTCAGGACAGTCGTCCGTTCTGTTTTTCCCATCGGGGCAAGAGCAGTGTCTATCTTTTTCAACTACGGAAAATTCTCTAGCAGGACCGCCGATATTTTCTGATTTGATATGTACAACACCTATCGCGCTAGAAGTACAGTCCGAAGTTTTAGAGTTCGTTTCGTTGCCAGTATCGCCTTCTGAGCATAAGTCTAGTGCATTGATTGAACCGCTAAGTACTACACAGAGCCCTTCGTTTGTTCAGACAAGCAAGCCAGATAGATTCAGTTGTCATGACTACCCGGCCACTAATAGCTACACTTTTGCAACTTTCTCGTCTTGTGAGTTTCGCGAGGCAGTTTTGGTGTCAAACGACGTATTAGATGCATCGCAGATTTTTTCGCATAATGCTGCTACCTCTGAACCAGCAGCTTCGTGTCGTGATCAGTTAGAAGTTAAGGCCCCATTTGTTTTTGCCAAAACATTTCAGAATAAATTTTGGTCGGTTGATCAACCGCGGTATTCAAAAAGAAAAGGTCGATGTACAGAAAAAGTTTTTGATGACGTCACTGGGACAGTGACAGCGGCTGCAGACGAGGCAGCGAGATTGACAAACAGTTTTGATTTTATTTTTCTTTCGCCAAGTACGAGCCTCGTGACGGCTCTGGGAAACTCTAATGACGTATATGATGGCGGTACTACATTTTTGAGATCGCCTGACAAAAGGGACGTAAGTGTCGTGGCAGTTTGCATACCCGCGTACACTACTACAGTTGTGATTGACACGGGTCAGAATACCGGGATATTTATGACCGCCAGGATTTTGATGTTTAAGTTTAGGCGTAAGGTTGGTTACTTTTCGTGTTGTGGCACACACGCTATTCCAGATGAGTGGGATAATTTCGAATTTGAGATACGTTCACTTTGCATTTAAGTATTTAGTGTTGGAATTTTCATTGAAATGAGAAACATAATATCTTCAGATTGACAGTTTAACAATTGTAAACATCGTTGAAAGTAAGGTGGAGTGCGTCTTATGGCTTATACGTGCAACTTTCTGCAAGCTGTCGCTGCGTTTGATCACATTTTCATTTTTGACTTTCTTTCCATATATTTTAAGAATTGACACATTACACGATATAACGTCACCACACAGGACGCAGCACATTTTCAGGATTTGTAGGTCTTCAAATTACGTCACTCTTCAATTAGATCTTGCACGTAAAGGAAAGGGAAGAAAGACTATTTATTGAGAAATGAACAAGGTTCTATTTTTCTAACTTGTTGTATTATAGTTGCATTCTCCCTAGTGGTTTAAACTGTTGGATTGATTTGTCATCAATTTGTTACTGTGGTCTTTCTTCACCAGTCTTGGTCTGACGGTCTATGTATGTACCATTGTTTTGGGGAAGGAAAAGAAATATAAAAAGAAATGACCTACAATCTTATTTTTCTAACACAAATATTTTTTTTCTTGTTGATTGTTCACATATTTTGAGCCTTTGCATTTTGATAGGCTAATGTTCATATTCTGAATTGATGTTACATTTTCATGAAATTTTACTATATAGATTTTATTCTTAAGGGACGTTCTAATAGGCTGACAATCATTTTGTCTTGACAGGCAGTTTTCTAGTACTAGTGTTGATAGTGTGTTCGTTCATAGAGTGGATTTTGGATTACGTCAGTTATTCACTTACGTTGATAGATCGTGATTTTTGTAAAGGTACTTCTGAAACAGTTTAGAGTGGATTTGGAGGTTTGAGTTTTCAAACTCATTTAGAGAACACATGCTCACCAGTTGGTTTTATTGAAGTGAGTCCAATCTAGTTACAAGTAGAGGCACCTACCCAACAGACGGGCCCTGCATTCCATAGATTTAACTGAAATGTTATATCAGACATTTTCTTCACATAGATGGACAGGACAATTTTTATTCAGCATCAGTTCTATTTTTTTTTCTCTATCCATTAAAGGTAATTTTTGACATGTTAGTACAGCTAATACTTGACGTTGACATTTTATTTTGCGTAGCTTCTCAGACGATAATTTTTCAAAGGGAAAATTTTTCTCCATAAAAATAAATTTTGCTGATTTTTAAATTGACCTTCACCTTTTTAAGTTAAAGGTCAATTTTTTTTAGGAGGGAGGTGTCACGGAAAAACAGGGGGAGGTAATCAGAAAATTAATTTTTATCCCCGATTATCTCCACTTGGCCATCAGGCGACGCAACAGACGTTAGTTTTTGGCAAGTGTCGTCTGCTAGCAAAATGACGTCTTTAATTACGTGCACAGTCAGCGCGTTTGTTTACATTTTCTGTCAAGTCGTCTGCTTATTGTGTTGGCGTACACAGTCAGCAAGTTTGTAATTTCATGTTTCCTATATTTTTTTTAAAATACAAATGATTAATTATTTGAGTTAGATGTTCAAAAATTGTGATTATAATATCTTGAAAATGTGTTTGTTGTTTATTATCAATTATTATTACAAATTTAATTAGGGATTATATTACTAGACGTATTGCACCTCAGAAGTAATGCACCTTTTTAGCGTGGGTAAAGCAAGGATACACGCGGGAGTTTGATCTTGGAGAGAGAGAGAAATAATTTTGTATAAGAGGACTGACGGAGCTATTTTTCTTTAGTGTGCGTCTGTCTGGGCTACAGAGAGGTGTAAGGCCATCGTACCTACACTGAGTCCAGACAATCTTTCCATCACCGTTATGACCGGGGAGGAAATGGACTGAATATTCTCCTCGTAGGATATAGAATTAGACGTCTGTTTTGGTCACACTCAATTCTTCGTGGCAGCCTATAAAGCTAGTCCTAATTATTATTCTACGTTTGGATCCGAACCTTGGGCAATAGCTGGCCATCAGGGGAATGAGCTGAAGGGACCAGGATTGCGCCGAGAGAAGAATATTCGACGCCACTCACGTATCGGAGCTGCTGCTGCTGTAGACAGCCCTCCGCTGATTGATTTTGGATCTTGGACCGTCGCAGAAGACAGGTGTCCGTTGATTGATTGATTTTGGATCTTGGACCGTCGCAGAAGACAGGTGTCCGTTGACTGATTGATTTTGGATCTTGGTTACTGTCGTGGAAGACAGCCGTCCGTGTTCTTCGCCATAGAACCGGGTACCCCAGCGTTAGGCAACGTGGGGCGAGTATTTGCAAGTCGCAAGTTTGTACGTACGTACTGCACTCTCCGTGTACCGAGTTTTCATCGACAAGCATGCTATTTTTCTGAGGACAGAAACTGTAACGTTTTGTGTTTGCCGGCAGATGTGACTATTTCGGTTTTTTTTTTGCTGTGTGTTCCTGCGTCGACGATTCAACGTATAATACTAGTAAGTAGGAAAAATTTTATTAGGAGGTGCATTACTAGGTAGGTTAGAGTTAGCATATAAACATTTTTATATTTTACATGAACATTTAACTTTGACTTTTACTAAATGGATAATGTTTGCAGTTTTAAGTGAAAATTAACATTCGTTGACGTTGGGTTCTTCGCCCACTATTTTAAAGATAATTTATTCTTAAGGTTAAATATTTTGTTCTGCGGTCATTACCGCTGGTTGTGTTGTAGTAGTAATTTTTGCGCCACTCGATTTTGGCGGGAGTAGTGAAAACGGTCATCACCGTTTATTGTTGATTATTGCAGTTTATTCATCATATTTTTTTTTTAATTATTTTTTCCATTTTCCATCGCTCATGTTTCCCCGTCCCATGGATGCCGTGTGTGGATGTTATCGAATGAACGACTAACACCGTGTGAGAGTTAAGCCCGTTTTTTTCCATTTTAAAATCTTTTTTAAAAAATTAAATTCTTTGTTAACTCTTCCTCAAGAGTTGAGCTTTTCTCGGGTTTTGAAAGTGTATGTTGGTGCGGTTGTTTGTTTGTTCGTTCCGTACGTCCCTCACACGACATTCACACGCCTGCTCACACACACTCACGCCGGTTTTCACATTTTACCCCACATCTCAGAATAAAGCTAATCCTACCCCCACAAGACTATTCGTGGTGTCTGAGTGTGAGAACGATCATCAACATCTGATCGTTCGGTGTGATCCCGGCAAGTCGCAGCTACTGGGTCTGACCCCCCCTACCCACCGAGGAGGAGATAGGGGCCAGCAACGCCCACGACGCCCCGCGACAGTCACAATGAACAGTCTGGTTTCTGTTTGTGTCAGTAAATATCAATGAAATATTGTGTCACTGTCTGGGTTGTTATTTGTGTCAGTAAATGTCATTGAAATATTGTGTCACTGTTCTGGGTTGTTATTTGTGTCAATAAATGTCATTGAAGTATTGTGTCACAATTATCAGTCTGGGTTGGTATTTGTGAATGGATGATGCTACTACAAATGTGATTTTCTCAACACACTTGTGTATTCAACTTCTATACTTACATATCACTGTTAGCTTGGTTGTTGTGGGAGTGGGAGTGCTAGTTGTGGTCGTTGGCCTGACGTGCTTGCAAGTTTCACAGCATTCTTTCCTGTACACCAATCCACGCTGAGAACAGTCCTCCTCATTGCAGGAGTCAGAGCGATCACCATACTGACAGTCTAGAGAGTGTAACAATGAACACTTTTAGTACTTTGTCACCAGACTGGCACACTAGAGATTGTGAAATTTAGTATTTTGTGACCTTACTGACAGTCTAGAGATTGTAACAATGGACGTTCTAATACTCTTTCAACATCCTAAATCTAGAGATTGTAACAATGAACAGTTTATAACTTTATCGTCATAATCTACTGAGATCATAACAATGAAAAGTTTATCACTTTGTCATCATAATCTACTGAGATCATAGCAATAAACAGTTTATCACTTTGTCGTCATGATCTACTGAGATCATAACAATAATTAAAATCAGGTTATATATAACAAGGAATAAATTAGTAATTTGTCACAATAATTCCAGTCTATGTAGATTATAATATGAATATCTAATTTAATAATCTGGCACCATCCTGACATTCCAGTCTATGAAGATTATAAACATCTAATTTAGTAATCTGGCACCATCCTGACATTCTTGACAAATGATAAAATGAGTAAGAACTGCAATAATTTATGTCCTTGACATTTCATGGAGATTATAAAAAGTGAATATATACTTTAATAAAATGTTAACTATATTAACAGTCTAAATAGACAGTATAAGAATGAATAATTTTAAATATGTCTTATTGTCATTCACTGCGTGTCACATTTCGCATGAATAATTAAGTTACTTCAAATGTGTACAAAAAATGTAAATTACGGAATTGACAACAATCCAACTTATTCTGTGTCAACTTAAAATCGACCTACGTATTCTGTGACAACTTACAATGGGTCTACTTATTCTGTGACAACTTACAATGGGTCTATGTATTCTGTGACAACTTACAATTTTTGAAACTGCTTTGCAGATTTGTGTGGTGACTGTATATGATCTGTATATGTTTGTGTGATGACTGTAGTGTGATGTATGTAGATTTGTGTAATGACTATAGTGTAATCAATGTAGATTTGTGAGATGACTGTAGTGTGATCTACTATTTTATGATAGTTATAGTGTAATCAATGTATATTTCAATGTATATTTGTGTGATGACTGTAGTGTGTGATCTATGTACGATTTTATGATAATTGTAATGCGATGTATGTAGGTATGTGCTGACTGTAGTGTGATCTCTGTATGTTTGTGTGCTGACTTAGTGTGACCTCTGTATGTTTGTGTGCTGACTTAGTGTGATCTCTGTACGTCTTTATGATGAATGTAGCATGATCTCTGTATATTTGCGTATTTAACTTAATACTGACCCTGTCACCTTTATAATGAGTGTAGAATGACCTATGTACTCTTAACTAGGTACTGACCTTGTCCTTTATAATGACTGTAGATTGACCTATGTGCACCTGACTAGGTACTGACCCTGTCAACTTTATAATGATTGTAGATTGACCTATGTGTACTTAGCTAGGTACTGACCTTCAACATCTTTGGAAACCCCAGCACATGACTGGCAGCAGTTGTTTTCGATGTTGTCGTTGTAGCAGTGTCTGGCAAAATCGACAACAAGTTGATTACAGGATTTATTGAAATATTTGATTGCAGGATTGTCTCCCCAAATACAGCCTTCTGAAAGAATATATTAGTAACAAAACCCTTTATGTATTTTTAAATTCTTTTATAATATTTTAACTATCTAATTATTTAAATAAATCGTTTATATTTCTCGGTTCCATAGTTTGATTGTTTCTAAAATTTCACGTTTGCATATGTGTGTTTGTTTGTGAGTGATAGTTGAAGATAATGAACTGATGTGTAAATTGTCCACAATACTTTTATTTATTATTTATTTAGCGTTTGAAGATCTGTTTGAATATACGTGTGTTTGAGTGTGTGTGTTTGTGTGTTTGTGTGTGTGTGTGTGTATGTGTGTGTGTGTGTGTGTGTGTGTGTGTGTGTGTGTGTGTGTGTGCAACTGCTTCAATTCTTTAGAAACAAAAATAGCAAATCTGCTATTACGTGTAAAACTGTTCGATGTCAGAGAAATAAAAATGAGAAATCTGCCAATATGTTTAGAATTGTCTTTTATTAGATAAATAAAAAAACATCTGCCATTATGTTCAAAACTGCTTAATGTCAGAGAAACAAAAATAATAAATCTGCCCATTATGTGCAGAACTGTTTTAATTTAAGTTTATAATTTAAGTTTTCTTCTCATGCTAAATTAAGAACTCAACTATAACAAAGAACAAAACTATAAAGAACACAACCATAACAAAGAACAAAGCTATACCAAAGAACAAAACTATAACAAAGAACAAAACTATAAAGAACACAACTATAACAAAGAACAAAGCTATACCAAAGAACAAAGCTATACCAAAGAACAAAACTATAACAAAGAACACAACTATAACAAAGAACATAACTATAACAAAGAACACAACTATAACAAAGAACAAAGCTATAACAAAGAACACAACTATAACAAAGAACAAAAATATAAAGAACAAAACTAACAAAAATAAACAAAGATACCACAAAAGACAGGAAAAAAACAAAAAGAATATAATGAAAAAAAAGTGAAAAAAAAATCATAAATAACTAAAATGACAAAGACCACAAATAACAAAATAGACAAAAAGCAAAATTAACAGAAATGATAAAGAACAAATATAGCCTAAAACAAAAAACAAAAGTAGTAAAAAAGACAAAAAACAAAATAACAAATAGGACAAAGAATAAAAGTAACAACAAAAAAAAGCAAGAAACAAACGACACAAAAACAAACATAAGAGAAAAGAAAAAGAGCAAAAATAACTAAAAGGAAAATGAACAAAACAAACGACACAAAAACAAACATAACAGAAAAGAAAAAGAGCAAAAATAACTAAAAGGAAAATGAACAAAACAAACGAGACAAAAGACAAAGAATGAAAAGAAAACAAAACGAAAAACAAGAAAAAAAAATATTTTGAATTAAAATAAGAAAATAACAAACTAAAATGAATTAGAACGAATTTTAACAGCGACATCTAGTGTCTTGAAAATACCATCAATCTCCGGCGCTGCAGCGTCAGACACACACTCCCCATCTATACACCACTTCCAGAAAAATAAAATTACGTAATCTGTCAAATATTGCACATATCAAAATATCACACACACACACACACACACACACACACACACACACACACACACACACACTGTGTATACACCACTTCCAGAAAAATAAAATTACGTAATCTGTCAAATATTGCACATATCAAAATATCACACACACACACACACACACACACACACACACACACACACACACACACACACACACACACACACACTGTGTATACACCACTTCCAGAAAAATAAAATTACGTAATCTGTCAAATATTGCACATATCAAAATATCACACACACACACACACACACACACACACACACACACTGTGTATACACCACTTCCAGAAAAATAAAATTACGTAATCTATCAAATATTGCACATATCAAAATATCACACACACACACACACACACACACACACACACTGTGTATACACCACTTCCAGAAAAATAAAATTACGTAATCTGTCAAATATTGCACATATCAAAATATCACACACACACACACACACACACACACACACACACACACACACACACACACACACTGTGTATACACCACTTCCAGAAAAATAAAATTACGTAATCTGTCAAATATTGCACATATCAAAATATCACACACACACACACACACACACACACACACACACACTGTGTATACACCACTTCCAGAAAAATAAAATTACGTAATCTATCAAATATTGCACATATCAAAATATCACACACACACACACACACACACACACACACACACACACACACACACACACACACACTGTGTATACACCACTTCCAGAAAAATAAAATTACGTAATCTATCAAATATTGCACATATCAAAATATCACACACACACACACACACACACACACACACACACACACACACACACTGTGTATACACCACTTCCAGAAAAATAAAATTACGTAATCTATCAAATATTGCACATATCAAAATATCACACACACACACACACACACACACACACACACACACACACACTGTGTATACACCATTTCCGGATAAATAAAATTACGTTATCTCTATCAAATATTGCACATATCAAAATATCAGTCAATTGCTTAGCATCACACTTTCTTTTACGAGTGTGTGGATGGAAATACAATAGTGTAAGTAAATGAGATATTACGAGTGTGTGAATGGAAATACAATAGTGTAAGTAAATGAGATATAACGAGTGTGTGAATGGAAATACAATAGTGTAAGTAAATGAGATATTACGAGTGTGTGAATGGAAATACAATAGTGTAAGTAAATGAGATATTACGAGTGTGTGAATGAAAATACAATAGTGTAAGTAAATGAGATATTACGAGTGTGTGGATATAAATACATTACTGCAGGCCAATGAGATATTACGAGCTTGTAAATGAAAAAATGTAATACTGCAGACCAATGAGATATTACGAATGAAAAATAAAATGAGGCCGCCATCTTTGATAAGGTTACTTACATTGACTTTAATTATTTCTCTAAAATTCCACTCTCATTTCAGTGATGATATCCATGAATTTTATTATGTATTTATATTATTTGACTGCTTATATCTATGCTAGGATAAACTGAATGATTGTCCAGTGTTAATTAACTGCTTATGTCTATTTATATCTATGCTAGGATAAAGTGAATGATTGTCCAGTGTTAATTAACTGCTTTTGTCTATTTATGTCTATGCTAGGATAAACTGAATGATTATCCAGTGTTGATTGACTGCTATTGTCTATGCTAGGATAAAGTGAATTTAAATGAACATTGTTGTGACATGCACGAAAGTGTCATCTCCTTCAACTCAAAACCTCTACAACTGCTCTACCTCCACGGAAATAAACAACTCACTCCTTCTCTGCATTGCACCAATCAAGCATCACAAGACATTCCAGAACACCATGATGGAATGTCTTAAATGGACCTTCATCAATAACGGCATCGCCACATTGGAGTCTAAGGCAGCCTCATACGAAATGTTGCTGGTGTGTGTGTGTGTGTGTGTGTGTGTGTGTGTGTGTGTGCGCTTGTGTGTGTGCTTGTGTGTGTGTTTGTGTGTGTGTTTGTGTGTGTGTGTGTTTATGTGTGTGTTTATGTGTGTGTGTGTTTGTGTGTGTGTGTTTGTGTGTGTTTGTGTGTGTGTGTTTGTGTGTGTGTTTGTGTGTGTGTTTGTGTGTGTGTTTGTGTGTGTGTGTTTATGTGTGTGTGTGTTTGTGTGTGTGTGTTTGTGTGTGTGTTTGTGTGTGTGTAAAAGCATGGGTTTATCAGCAACTTATAAATGAACGACTCTGAGTCAAACCACATGTTTCTCTCGCGTCATTGAATGGAGTGACGTTTTACCCCCTTCTTTACATTTCCAAACCCACACGTGATCAATGAACTTGACCTTAATCCTTTAGTGCTTGTAACGTATGTAGGTGTGTAGATTGCAAATTCCGCCACACAGTGGTCTGCCATATCTAGTAGCTATCAACGACAGATTATTAATATAAATAAAGAAATAATAGAAATGCAAGAGCATAATTTCCCCGTTGCTCGACCATCTGTTGGTACCCCCCTAAATACGGGTATCTAGGACGGACAACAAGTTGAGGACGTCACTTCCGGTAACTCGTATTGAGCCCCCAGAGGAAACGATTCCTCACAGATAAGACAGACAGACAGATAAGACGAAAGACAGACTCACGACAGACGTTAGACGGACGTGACGATAACAATTATAAAATCATACTAGACAAGAATGACAATAAATTTGACAACACTAATGAAAATTTAACAATAACTTTATATAACAATAAAAGAAAATAGAATGAAGAAAATAACAATAAAAGAAGTACAGTTAACAATGTTGGCCAAAATAATTTACAAAATATAGGTCCTATAACTAATTCAGGGAAGATACTAGCCCCTCTTAATGAAATGATTTTTAGTGTCCGTTTTCCTTTCCCCAAATCGTTCCTCTTTCTGTATTTCAGTTCCGATACACTATTATGCACTTCTGCTCAATGTTTATGTTTCTGTACTTAGCTCAACAGCTGGAGCAAAGGTCAACACAGCGTCGCGCAAGCGTTCCCCAACGGCAGGCAAGCTGGCTCCGCCCCTTCTCGCTCCGCGTAGACAATCGGCAGATGACCCAGTTCTGGTCCTAGCTTCTGCTTGTAGATACACTTTGTAGCTACCCTTTCTCTAGTTACTGTTTATAGATTCTCTTCCTCTGATTACTGTTTGGTTCTGAAATGTAATTAAGGCAGTGTAAGTAACTGCTAATTACAGAATTAAAGTATTTAGGTGCCAGGGCTACTACTTCCCTGAGCACATTGGCACTAATCTGAAAGAAAGGTGTAGTTAGAATACATAAATTATCCTCGCACATCCTATTATTATATTTACTAAGTTTTACAAAAATTAAAATTAGCCACACATACCTTTCACGTTCCGAAACCGAATGAACCCAACGTCATCTGGTTGGAGTGCAGTACACTCAAGGATTAGTCTTTCTGACTTAGAAATTTTCTCACTTCTAAAATGTTACCAGATGAAATCTCTGGGACTGCTCCTGCGTGTTTTAAAACTCGGTTTGTTCTGAGCAAGTGAAGAGAATTGCTTCGGCCCGACTTATATAAAGGCTTTCCATTATTCCTGGTATTTCTTTGGAACTAACCCTTCCCTCTACTGTTATCTAAGAGTGGCCCTTTGATCCCCCGACCGCTTCCTGTATTCTGGCCTATAGCTCAGTGTGAGACTATCCATCCCTCCTATCAGTTAGCTACAAGTGACCTTTGATCCCTAACCGTTTCCTGTGCCCTAGCCCTGGGTGGTCAGGTCTTGTATAACTCTAACGTCCTGCTAATGTCTTGGAGTGGCTGGTCAGTCTTGTAATTAGTGTCTTGGTTAAATACTTTAAACGTATATTTTTATGCTATGGTTCCTATACCTCTCATGTATCTACATTTTATTATTTTAATTTTTAAATGTTTATGGAGTGATGCCGGGCTAAGTTTTGCTTTCGCCTGACACCATCACATACTGATATGATATCCCATTTTGGTTGAAAGTTATTAATGGAGTCATCGTGCGACATGCTCACATCTATGTAAGTGTGTTTGCTTTGGCTTGAAATAAATAGTTAATAAATAAAATAAATAATAAATAAATAAATAAATAATAAATAAATATATATAAAACATAACTTTCGTGTCATATTTCTTTTATTTTATATTTTATATAAAATTTTATATTATATTATATCATAAATGTTTCCTAAATAGTAATTTATATTGATATATCATAAATGTTTCCTAAATAGTAATTTGTTCATTACTGGTGTTCCCACTAAAATACTGTTTGTCAAACCTTAATCATTATACTGTTAGTTTGTAAAATCTTAATCATTATACCTTTTGTTTGTTTATATGTTTATGTCATTGTATGCAAACTCTGAGAATTTCTAACTTTTGTATTTCTTCAATTCATTTGAGTGACCTTGTTGGTGCTGTAAAGCTAAAATAAATTAAAGTAATTGGAAGACCCATATACCATCGTATATACCGTCCACTAAATGGTACTAAATCCCACCTACCCACAGAGGATTAGAAACTAAAACCCACCCACCCACAGAGGATTAGAAACTAAACCCCACCCACCCACAGAGGAATAGATACTAAGCCCATCCACACAGAATTAGAAACTAAACCCACCCACACAGAATTAGAAACTAAACACACCCACACAGAAATAGAAACTAAACACACCCACACAGAAATAGAAACTAAACACACCCACACAGAATTAGAAATTAAACCTACCCACACAGAATTAGAAACTAAACCCACCCACACAGAATTAGAAACTAAACCTACCCACACAGAATTAGAAACTAAACTCACCCACACAAAATTAGAAACTAAACCCACCAACACAGAATTAGAAACTAAACCCACCAACACAGAAATAGAAACTAAACCCACCCACACAGAAATAGAAACTAAACCCACCAACACAGAAATAGAAACTAAACCCATCAACACAGAAATAGAAACTAAACACACCCACACAGAAATAGAAACTCAACACACCCACACAGAATTAGAAACTAAACTCACCCACATAAAATTAGAAACTAAACACCCCACACACAGAATTAGAAACTAAACTCACCCACATAAAATTAGAAACTAAACACCCCACACACAGAATTAGAAACTAAACTCACCCACAGAAAATTAGAAACTAAACATCCCACATACAGAATTAGAAACTAAACACACCAACACAGAATTAGAAACTAAACACACCAACACAGAATTAGAAACTAAACACACCAACACAGAATTAGAAACTAAACACACCCACACAGAATTAGAAACTAAACACACCAACACAGAATTAGAAACTAAACACACCCACACAGAATTAGAAACTAAACACACCCACACAGAATTAGAAACTAAACACACCCACACAGAATTAGAAACTAAACACACCCACACAGAATTAGAAACTAAACTCACCCACACAAAATTAGAAACTAAACACACCAACACAGAATTAGAAACTAAACACACCAACACAGAATTAGAAACTAAACACACCCACACAGAATTAGAAACTAAACACACCCACACAGAATTAGAAACTAAACACACCCACACAGAATTAGAAACAGACCTTTTTGTTGCCGCACGTCGTTCCTGTCGCTGGTGTTATTCTATAACAGTCTTTTATTAAAGGGTTGTAGCATGCAATCCGAATGCACACCGGTGTAAATGTTGCATTGGAATTCTGTAAAAGGGAAACAACTGTAATTGATGGAAGTATAAAAAGAGCAAAGCAAGAGAAGAGAAGAAAACAGAAGATAAGAAAAAATAACAAAAGAAACTACCAATAAAACAAATTTAGCTGAGAGGGGGGGGGGCATGAGTGACCTTCACCAATTCAACGTTTTGCAACAAGTTAGGAAATGTTGCGTAAGCGCCCGCCAATCACGTGATGTATACTGTGCTTTACATTGCAATGTCACTTGTATATTTCATTTGTTCACGTGATTAATTATCACACAAATATTCACATTTTTCGTTTAAATTTTCGAAAGTCTCTACTACTTAACGAATAAAGCTTGTCTTAATGCTTTTCAAAGGTGGGAAAATATCAGTTTGAACGAAATGTGAGCCTGAGACTCCTTTCTCGGTACATGTGTACCTGAACAGTACAGTTGTCAGGTTCATGTGTAATTGTTGCCTGTCAGTGAGTTTACTTGGACGTTTATAAACACTTTACTTGATGTGTTTCTTGCTTTGCACAGTGTTTTGTTTCTTGCTTTGCACAGTGTTTTGTTTCATGCTTTGCACAGTGTTTTGTTTCATCTTTACATCTACGTGATTTTAATGTGCATACACTTGATGAAGACAACGAAATGTGCCTCATTTGCATACAACAGTTATCATACACGGTCAATATAAGTTTATTAGCTTTTTTCTTGCCGCGCAGACGACAGCGGAGTTATATTTGGAATAAATGACGTCACAATCTGGTAGCAGTAATTTGTGAACAGTCTGAAATGCAGCATTTGTTTGTGTTTGATCGTGTACCCCGGAATGATAGACATATTGGTACGATTTGCTTCCTGAAATATAAACAACAGTGTTTTTTCCCCAGTGAAACTAGTACAAATTCACCAGGCATTTGCGCAAACAATTTATCCCGTATTGATTAACACAGCAAAATAAATAAATAACTGGTCCCGTAAAAGTAGAAGAAATAAATAACACGCTAAACCACGCAAACAATTTATCCCTTTGAATTAGAAAAAATAATTAAAAAAACCATAATAAATAACCAACTTGTCTCGTAAAATTGAAGAAATAATTAACAAACCAAAATAAACAAACAACTTGTCCCGTAAAAATAGATGGAATAACTAACAAACCAAAATAAACAACCAACGTGTCCCTTAAAAATAGAAGAAATAACTAACAAACCAAACAACCAACTTGTTCCGTAAAAATAGAAGAAATAATTAACACACCAAAATAAACAACCAACTTGTCCCGTAAAAATAGAAGAAATAACCAACACACCAAAACACACCAGAAAAACTTTCATCAGATCACTCGTATATAAAAGAAAATGGTAACCTTGAGTTTCTACGGAACCCTGACGGTTACCTGGCACACATACGACGCTGGTCCAAACTGTAGTCGGCATTGTTCATTGGCAGGGTATTCCTGTCCAGGCATGACTGATTTTACGTCGGGAAGTGGATTTGGTCCGGTGGCAGTCTCGTACAAACACCGAGCACCAGTCCTGAGAGAAAATTTATGAGGTGTACACTTATATACCTGAGAGAAATTTTATTCTAAGTGTACACTTAGCACCTGACCTGAGAGAAAATTCAGGCTGATATTTGTCAGGAAGTGTTAATATAGTAACAGAATTGTGTACATTTGTTAAAGTGTTGCTTTCTTTGTGACATATTTTTTGTTATTAACTCAATCAGATATTTCTCAAGATGTGTTAATGCAATATTAGAATTGTGTACATTTGTTACAGTGTTACTTTTTTTGTAACAAAATCGTTGGGTACTAACTTATTATGAGTTAATAAATCTTTCTATCATGGTTGGTAGTAAATCTATCATTGTTGGTAGTAAATCTATCATGGTTGGTAGTAAATCTATCATGGTTGGTAGTAAATCTATCATGGTTGGTAGTAAATCTATCATGGTTGGTAGTAAATCTATCATTGTTGGTAGTAAATCTATCATTGTTGGTAGTAAATCTATCATGGTTGGTAGTAATTATGTCTATTATAGTTGGTAGTAAAATCTTTCTATCATTGTTGGTAGTAAATCTATCTCTGTTGGTAGTAAATCTATTTTTCATTGCTGGTGATAAATCTAATATTGGTGGTAGTAAATCTGTCTATCAGTGTTGGTAGAAAATCTATTTATCATTTTAAAAATAAACCTCTCTATTGCTGTTGACAGTTCTGAGGCCTGACCCTGACCCTGACCACCATTGAAAGATTAGTATTGCTATCAAACATTTTTTAAAGTAAACCTCTCTATCATTGTCATTGCTGTTGAGAGTACTGAAACCTAACCCTGACCATTGAAAGATTAATATTGCTAACAAACAATTTTTCGCACAATTTTAAAACAAAAAATTAATTATTTCAATAAAACCTAGCTTTCTGTTGTGAATGATAATTTAATATGCACCTGGTGAATTAAAATATATTTTCCTTTACGGACTTTGCCGAACAAAAGATTTCGGGCGTCTTCGGAAACGCATAAGCTCGCGACGTGACAGGAGGGGCAGAAAAGTCGTGAGGAGCAGTATGTGTAAGACGAAAATATAAACGATAACGAGGAGATAACTCTAACCTACTAAAAAAAAATAATTAGCTCTTTATCAATTAGAGTCTGATGAACCAAAAATTAAAAGCTATTCCGAAGAATACATTCGGACGGGTAGAAAATCAATTTCAATGGAAGCAGACGATGGATTTAGCTAGTGTCAAGTAACCTCTCTGATTAAACTATAACATTTGAACGCTTACCAAATAGATGTATTATTTAGATTGGAGATCTAGGTAGTTTACTCCAAGGAAGAACTGATAACATTCGCTAAACAGACATCTAATTTTAAAGTAAATAATTATGAAAATAACATTGGCAATAGTATAAAATGAATCAAGTAAGGATTATACATAACTATACTAAATTATAACAAGTATTGCAATGTAATTAAATATGCATATCAATTACGGATTATACCCAGAAACGTATTTCCTTTCAGTCATTTAGGAAAAAATTGATTGATTTCGGTACTAATATGCAATCAACAAATATAAGATACATTTCTTTTTATATCTGGCTTCGAGATTCAATAAAAATAATAAAATTAATATTTGTGGCCAATACCTGTAAAATTTAAAGTTTGGTAAAATATCCCTGCTTAAAGATGAAAATAAGAATCAATAAAAATAACCTGTCTTACCAGATTTCTACTATTAAAAAAATTGTCCTTAAACTCTCGCCTAGACCACTATCCCCTCCCGGGTGGTGGTGACAGTGCACATAGTACCTAACATGTTTAACTACTAATAAAACTTATAAAATATTATTGCACTGTTGATTAGAAATAGATCTTGTGTGTTTTTACTGTTTGTTTTATAAACTCGCTTTTTATTTGCTGTTGATAAATTAAAAATATATATCTATATATAGCAAAGACATGTGTTATGGATTTTTATTTGGACAATATTATTATTATTATGGCACGCGTGTTTCAATATCATTTTTGACTTACTGAATATTTCTTGACATTATTTGACATTCTTAGTACGGCACTCATGTTTCAATATCATTTTTGACTTACTAAACATTTCTTGACATGAGTTGACATTCTTAGTACGGCACTCATGTTTCAATATCATTTTTGACTTACTAAACATTTCTTGACATGAGTTGACATTCTTAGTACGGCACTCATGTTTCAATATCATTTTTGACTTACTAAACATTTCTTGACATGAGTTGACATTCTTAGTACGGCAAATTTAAATATAAATATATAAATATATTTATAAAAATATATATAAAAATATAAATACCACCTGCAACTTCACAACTTTTCATTAATTAAATAAAAATCTTGCTAATGAATTTATTATGAGCATGTATGGGAATTTTCTGGAACACGCAAAAGATTTTTATATTTTAAATAAGAATAGAGGTAAAATATAATTATAATACACAACTCTTTAGTGATTATTAAACAAATTGAAGATGAAAGCATTAATGTGAGCCATCAATTTTAAACATAGTCTCTAAAAACGAAAACGTACTGATCAAATATTTGTACATTGAAGTGTTTCAATTCAGTAACTAGTACAGATTGTGATTATTAATACTACTGTTACGGATCAATTCAGATAAACTGAACAGTCCTTCCTTGATTGGATTGATTAGAGGTAAAAAGACACAGGTCGATGTATTTATGACGTAAAATTTTGTTTTATATATTAAGTTTTACGTTTTTCTTACAGAGCTGCTATACCCCGACAGATATTTTAATCGGATGTATTCGATTGTTTGTTTTTAATTGGTTACAAGGATTAATATAAAATGGATAGTTAAAGGTTTTTTTTTAAAAATCACTTTAAGCGATGAAGGACGAATAAGTAATGGTAGTAGTATCAGAAGTAGTATTAGTAGTAATGATAGTAGTATCAGAAGTAGTAGTGGTAATGGTAGTAGTATCAGAAGTAGTAGTGGAAATGGTAGTAGTATCAGAAGTAGTATTAGTAGTAATGGTAGTAGTATCAGAAGTAGTAGTGGTAATGGTAGTAGTATCAGAAGTAGTATTAGTAGTAATGGTAGTAGTATCAGAAGTAGTATTAGTAGTAATGGTAGTAGTATCAGACGTAGTATTAGTAGTAATGGTAGTAGTATCAGAAGTAGTATTAGTAGTAATGGTAGTAGTATCAGAAGTAGTATTAGTAGTTATGGTAGAAGTATCAGAAGTAGTAGTGGTAATGGTAGAAGTATCAGAAGTAGTATTAGTAGTAATGGTAGTAGTATCAGAAGTAGTATTAGTAGTAATGGTAGTAGTATCAGAAGTAGTATTAGTAGTAATGGTAGTAGTATCAGAAGTAGTATTAGTAGTAATGGTAGTAGTATCAGAAGTAGTATTAGTAGTAATGGTAGTAGTATCAGAAGTAGTATTAGTAGTAATGGTAGTAGTATCAGAAGTAGTATTAGTAGTAATGGTAGTAGTATCAGAAGTAGTATTAGTAGTAATGGTAGTAGTATCAGAAGTAGTATTAGTAGTAATGGTAGTAGTATCAGAAGTAGTATTAGTAGTAATGGTGGTAGTATCAGAAGTAGTATTAGTAGTAATGGTAGTAGTATCAGTAGTAGTATTAGTAGTAATGGTAGTAGTATCAGAAGTAGTATTAGTAGTAATGGTAGTAGTATCAGAAGTAGTATTAGTAGTAATGGTAGTAGTATCAGAAGTAGTATTAGTAGTAATGGTAGTAGTATCAGAAGTAGTATTAGTAGTAATGGTAGTAGTATCAAAAGTAGTATTAGTAGTAATGGTGGTAGTATCAGAAGTAGTATTAGTAGTAATGGTAGTAGTATCAGTAGTAGTGGTAATGGTATTAGTATCAGAAGTAGTATTAGAACTGGTATAGTATCAGAATTAGTAGTGGTAATTGTAGTAGTATCAGAAGTAGTAGTGGTAATTGTAGTAGTATCAGAAGTAGTATTAGTAGTAATGGTAGTAGTATCAGAAGTAGTAGTGGTAATGGTAGTAGTACAGGTTGTCTAAAATAGAGCCTTGATAAATGTAAACTAAAAAATAAGAAACTAGTGCTGCTTGTGACTGTTCTGCATTAGAGATTTTATATTTTTTTATTTTTTTCAATTAAGAATAAACGAGGTTCTGACGTATGTCGATAGAAATAGATTTGATAAATATAAAGTCAACAAAATAAAAATAAACCAGGCTCTGATGTATGTTGATAAAACAGATTAGATAAAAGTAAAGTAAAAAAAAAAAATAATAAACGTGGTTCTGAATTATGTTGATACGCGAAAATACACGTGTGCGTGTATTAACAATGTATGTTGTTTTCTATGTGAATGTGTCAATCTGTACAGTGGTCTTTCGGGGTGTGTGTGTGTGTGTGTGTGTGTGTGTGTGTGTGTGTGTGTTTGTATGTGTGTGTATATGTGTGTGTGTGCACGCGCATTTATTTATGTGGTTTTGTATGTGAATGTGTCAATATGTACAGTAGTCTTTCGGGGGGGGGGGGGTGCACGCGCATTTATTTATGTGGTTTTGTATGTGAATGTGTCAATCTGTACAGTGGTCTTTCGGTGTGTGTGTGTGTGTGTGTGTGTGTGTGTGTGTGTGTGTGTGTGTATGTGTGTGTATATGTGTGTGTGTGCACGCGCATTTATTTATGTGGTTTTGTATGTGAATGTGTCAATCTGTACAGTAGTCTTTCGGTGTGTGTGTGTGTGTGTGTGTGTGTGTGTGTGTGTGTGCACGCGCATTTATTTATGTGTGCATTTGCATATTGCCGTGCTGGTGTGTGTGTTATGCATGTATTAGTGCATGTTTATGTATTTGCACTTTCACGTGAGTGTATGTGTGTGTGATTGTACATATGGCAACAGGTGTGTTGCGTATTTTTGAGCCGGTTTATGCATATGTGTGCGTGTGTGTTTGTGTGCCCGTGATAATATATGGAGACCCAATAATGTCTCTGGAGAGAGTCTATTTGATTTTACGAAAGTTTATCGAGTTGCTAAGCATTCCTTTTCTCTTACGATGACGTCACGTTCCATAAAATAAAACTGTTGAAGCTACGGATGCTGCAAGGGGAAAACTTCCAAAAGTTGTGTTTGTTGTGTTCTGTGGCCCCGGAAAAGACACCCGTCATGATGTAGCCATCGCCAGCTCTGCATTCGTTGCCATACCCATCGTGGTTAGCAGAGGCACTGTGAAAAAATTCCCAATTGATTTATTTAGTCATTACTCATATCTACATTAATTATCAGTTTTGTGTGAAAACGACGCGTCAGTGTGTGAATGTGGGTGCAGTGTGATATTCAATAACACTGCGTCACAAAAAAAGTATTTTGAAAGTTGTCTAAGATTTTTCAACTGATTTAGAATAATTTTCCACTGCTAAATTTGAAAATGACGTCCGGTTTTTTTTTAATCAGGTCAGGTTGTTTTTTTTATCTAATTCGATTTTAAAAAATCCGATCTTATAGCTAAATCGATTACATTTTTGTAGCATTATTAGGCAATTTTTGTTAATATTTCTCTTTCAAAATAGGTTTTTAAATTTAAAAAAAATAATTTACATTTTTAAAAATTGTTTTCTAACACAATTCATTTATTAAATGTTACAAAGGTTTATTAGTGTACATTGAATAGTAGACATTGATAACGGTAAGTACATATAAATTCAATATTAGGTCATCATTGTTCAAAATTCAGGGCATGAACTTCCGTCTCTTCCAACTTCTAGAATGCCCAGCAGTATGAATTTTTCTCTTTAGAGTCCAACAGTAATCAGCCATCATCACTGCATCCCAGCTTCCCTGATACCTGATCTCCATCTCTTTCATATCTTGATGAAATCTCTCCCTTGCTCGTCGCTCATTGATCCCAGATTTTCAGGGAACCGATCCATATGTGAGAATAAGTAATGCATTTTGATGCTCATGTTGTATCCAAGGTTTCTGAAAGCAGTCAGCATATTGGCAACAAGCTCTGCATAGTACCTGGCCTTATTGTTGCCAAGAAAGTTTTTCACGACCAGAACAAAAGCCTTCCACGCTTCCAGTTCCACTTCATTCATTGAGTTTTCAAACTCTGGATCTCCGATTAGCTTACGGAGTTGTGGACCATCAAAAATGCCAGCTTTCAACTTCTCAATGGTCAACCCTGGAAAAGCATGGCACAGGTAAGCGAAACAGCCAACATCCTTGTCCAGAGCTTTGGTGAACTGTTTGATTAATCCAAGCTTAATATGCAGCGGTGGGAAAAAGTATCTTGTCTCTGTCCACCAGAGGATTGTTTATGAGGCTCATTGCTTTGCAAGGTACCAAGTCATCCTGTACAGGCCAGTCCTGCTTCGTGTAATGCTGTGCTTTGTCTCTACTATCCCACATGCACAGAAAGCACGGGTACTTGGTGAATCCAGACTGTTGTCCCAACAAAATGTTTACTATCTTCAGGTCAACACAAAGTAACCATCCATGCTGATCATAACGAATTTTCTCCAGCACGTACTTCACCGCTTCATACTTCTCCTTCAGTGTAGTCGAGTGAGCTAGAGGTACAGAGGCAAACTGGTTACCATTGTGTAGCAGAACACATTTCAGTGATCGCTTGCTGCTGTCAATGAACAATCTCCAATCTTCAGGTTTATACTGTGGCACTCCAAGCTTGTGCAGAAGCTGCGCAATATCTATACAGTACACCAGGTCCTTCTCTGTAGAGAAAAAACTGAGATACTCTTGATGTCTGTTGCGGTAGGTGATGCGAACTCTGTCAGAAAAGACGTTTTTCCCTCAATCTGGAAGCCAACAGTTCAGCAGATGACTTTGACAAGCTGAGATCACAAACTAGATCATTTAGCTCCTTTTGCGAGAAAGATTTGGAACATCATCATCAAGAACCACTAATTTTTCTTCTTCATATTCTTCAACACTAGAGAAATCTTCTTCACTAATGTCGGAAAGTTCTCCAGGGACAGGTACTGGAATTTCACTACATTGAGCTACTGGACGACGTGCTGATTCAAGATCAGGATACTTAAAGCTGCTCCGGTTTTTTTCTGTTAATGCCAGTCACATCAATAGCGCAGAAGTAGCAGTCAGTGACATGGTTTGTCGGTTCCCTCCCTCCATAGGAATTCCAAACTTCAGACAACTCTTCTTACCCTCGGTCAACGATGAAGATTCTCGGTGCATGTCTTGCATACCATATGTGGCGCCCAAACTTTATCTTGATCACCAAGTTTTATACCAAAATAAGCATGGTATGCACGCTTTATAAAACCTGTTGCTGTATTCCTGTTAGGAACAATAGTGTATTCGCCGCAGATGTAGCAAAATACATTGGGTTTATTTTTGCAATGTCTTCTGGCCGATTCCATTTCATTACCTAAAGAAGAAGAATATCAATTATTCCAAAATTAGCATATGTAACCTCTTGATAATTATGTAAAACAAATTATAATTTGTTTATTTAAAGAAATAAGAAAGAATTTTACAAATAAATAGAAAATACCCTTATATGTAAAAAAAAAACAAAAAAAAAATAATGTCGCAATAGACCAAAACGTTGATCAAAAATAGCTCAAAACGTTGCCCTGATTCAACAAAACCGATGTCATTTTTGGATCCAGCACAATAAAACTGTCATAAATCCGTCAAAAAATCTTAGACAGCAAATTTGTTGTTGCCCAGTGCAATCATTATCTTAATTATCAGTTTTTGTGAAAACGTGTCGGTGTGATATTCAATAATCAATATCTTAATTATCAGTTTTTGTGAAAACGTGTCGGTGTGTGTGCGGGTGGCAGTGTGATATTCAATAATCAATATCTTAATTATCAGTTTGTGTGTAAACATGTGTCGGTGTGTGTATGTGGGTTGCAGTATGGTATTCAATAATTAACATCTTAATTATCAGTTTGTGTGTAAACGTGTATCGGTGCGTGTACGTGTGTGGCTGTGTGATACTCAATAGATAATATATTAATTATCAGTTTGAAAGAAAACGTGTATCTGTATATGTGGCTGGCTCTTTGATATTCGATAACCAATGTGTTAATTATCAGTTTGTGTGTAAACGACTATCGGTGTGTATGTGGGTGGCCGTGTGATATTCACTACCCAATAAATTTGAAGCTTATCATACCTGTGGCCAAGCTCATGTGCTGCTAAATTAATGATGTTGAACCCGATAGCGTCTTCAACAACAGAAACTCCATACCCAAGCGGATGACATAGTTTGCCTAGGTACGCTATACCTTGCAGTCAAAATTTAAATACGAAAATAAAAAAGTGTTTGAAAAATAAAGTAATATGCCTTAAAAATAAATACATTTAACTGTTATTCATCACTTATGTCTCGGACAAAACAAGGTCAGAAATAAATTCCCCGTGAAACGATCTGTTTTCCTTAAAGTGTTTCTTTTGAATCATTGTTTCAAGTTAGAGTCTACGTTCTGTACTGCCATTTAGAACAGTACTTAAAGTCTACGTTCTGTACTGCCATTTAGAACAGTACTTAAAGTCTACTTTCTGTACTGCCATTTAGAACAGTACTTAAAGTCTACGTTCTGTACTGCCATTTAGAACAGTACTTAAAGTCTACGTTCTGTACTGCCATTTAGAACAGTACTTAAAGTCTACGTTCTGTACTGCCATTTAGAACAGTAGTTAAAGTCTACGTTCTGTACTGCCATTTAGAACAGTACTTAAAGTCTACGTTCTGTACTGCCATTTAGAACAGTACTTAAAGTCTACGTTCTGTACTGCCATTTAGAACAGTACTTAAAGTCTACGTTCTGTACTGCCATTTAGAACAGTACTTAAAGTCTACGTTCTGTACTGCCATTTAGAACAGTACTTAAAGTCTACGTTCTGTACTGCCATTTAGAACAGTACTTAAAGTCTACGTTCTGTACTGCCATTTAGAACAGTACTTAAAGTCTACGTTCTGTACTGCCATTTAGAACAGTAGTTAAAGTCTATGTTCTGTACTCTCATTTAGAACAGTAGTTAAAGTATACGTTCTGTACTGCCATTTAGAACAGTAGTTAAAGTATACGTTCTGTACTGCCATTTAGAACAGTAGTTAAAGTATACGTTCTGTACTGCCATTTAGAACAGTACTTAAAGTATACGTTCTGTAC